>CM069920.1:39021240-39638816 GCA_036172225.1 Cryptocoryne crispatula var. balansae
GGGCATGGTCAGCACGCCCTGTGATAGAGGGCACAATTTGGTACCTAAAAACTTGAAACTTACCCCGATTTTGGCTTTCCAAATCGCTTTTAGGAAAGTTTCTTCTCTTAAAAAATGATTATTTTGACCACGCCCCTCGGTCGTGGGTGCATTCATGTTGTCAATCTAATTTTTAGCATGTTTTCAGAATTTTTAGATTTTCTTAGCAATGAAGCGCCGAACGCGCCTTTCAAAGTGAGGGCGCGCCCACTATGCCCTCGTCCGAGGGCGCGGACTATGCGCCCCCAATTGGGGGCGCATTCGGTTTCCTTCTATATTTTGCATTGGGTCTACTTATTCTATAAATTGAGAGTCATTCTCAATGACCGGGGGTTACCATGCATACTCTAGGACGTCCGTAGGTCATCCAAGCTCTTCCCCAAGCTCTCTTTCACATTCTACTCCACCCCCACGGTGAGAGACCAACCCCGATGTGAGAAAGGAGGCCCGACTCCTGCTCTTGACATCGACGTTCTTCATTGGCCTCTGCTGCACTTCTTGGGAGGCATGCTACAAAAGTGGTCAACGGAAAAAAATTCTTCTCTACGTCTTCCTTCATTTGAAATGGACGGCACCCAATTCCAACATGTCGTTTGTCCGTGGTGATTCTTTGCATTGAGGGCGCGCAATCAGGTTCTATTTTACATCCGTCATCTTCCGAAAATTCAACAAGTCCGGATACGCATAATTTAGAGGAGACATCAACAAGATATCTTCTTCTCTCGTTTGTCCATAGAAACAAATGGCATTCAATTTTGACATCGGGGTCAACCGTAGCGCAGCTTCGCACCGAAGTTGCACTTGGTAGGATATTGTACTTACTTGAGTGTATCCCATCCAAACCAGCTTTCTTTTGCTCGTTCTATCTCTAATCCAAGCCATCCCACTCTCTAAGTCTCCCTCTTTCTTTTACAACATTTTTAGGTCATTTTGATTCTATTTTGAATCATTTTTATATCATAAAAAATACAAAGAATGGGGTTACGACTCGCCCCAATCCGGTGAGTTCTAATCCAATTGCTTCTTTTCTCATCTTTCTTTTTACAATTTCTACACTTTGCCTAGTTCTAATCAAATCCTTTCACTCGGTTTATTGTTCTACTTGCACAGGTTTATCAAGCCTAGGAGCAGCGATGGACTCTTCTTCGTCGACCGGCCGAGAAAGGAGGAGGTTGAACCCAAGCACTTGTTTCCCGCGCTAAGGTACACACGATAATCCTTTCTTAATCTACACTTCATTCAATTCAAAGTGGAACCCACGGCTCTCCTGCAACCACATCTTCTAATTTCTTTTATGCATTAAGTTTTTTTTATTTTGTCCTCACTTTTCTGCCACACAACCCGAACCGTCTCTCCAGTGCTCGAGCGATGCTGAGAGATAAAAGTTTGGGGATCAATGTGAGTGTGAGACTGAGGTGAGAGTTTTCCATATTTTCCTTCTTATTTTTCTCATCCCCTTTTGAGGTGGCGATCTAGATAACGACAAACCCATTTTTATTACATTTCTTTTTATTTCACTTTGCTGCACTACATACCATTCCCTTGCAAAACCAACATTAAGGCGAGGTAAGCTATAGACACTCCAAATTGGCCTGATTTGGAGCTTAAAACTCTTATTCATTTGGCAACATCCCTTTTGGATCGTTAAAAATCAAACTGAACCACCCTTTTGAATGAGCCGAGGAGCTTACTAAAAATATGAGGATGAGTTATGGATCTCTAATTAAATTCATGTTTTCTAAATGAAAGCCCATTCTGACTTCTATGTTGCTCTTAGTGGTCTCTCCGCACCAAGGTCGTGCCACTGGGTTGTGTGCTAGATTATGCTTTTCCCGACATCTTCTCTCGTTTGAAAATTTTTCACAACATTATGTGGACGTCTACTGAAGAAGTTTTCAACACAAATAATTTTCCACTTTGAGTCCTCTTTTCACTACAACAAAATGCATTCAATTCTGATCTCCCATTTGTCCGTAATACTCTTCGGAAGTCGTACGCACAATTCCGTCTCCGCACGCAACACCGATCAAGACCAATGAAGTGCAAGCCTAGCCATTTGGCCACATCCTCGACCAGGTCACGACCTCCCTTTCCTTTTTCCTTCTATCATTTGAATAAGTTTCTCGGAAGCTTCATGATAAAAATTAGCACCATCAAATGATGTCAATCCAACTTGTTGTCTTATATATTAAAAATTGTATTTTTTTGACTTGTTTCTCATTCCATATAAAGGGCCATTTCAACAACCTACGAAGAACACCATCATCCTCTAGCTTCCTCTCTTCATCCTCCGGCCACCCTAGGCTTGTCGTAAACTCCCCAAATCTTCCTCTCTTTGTCCCGGTGCCCCGCAGATCATCCCGAAGTGAAAGAGAAGCCGATCTATGCTCCGATGTGCTACTTTACCGATCATCAGCTTCTACGGATTTACTTGAGCATTTTTTTGACCAGGCTTCCTTCAGAATAAGTGTTCTTAGTCCAGCCTATCTTTCATCTCCAACAAACAGAGATCAATTTCGACATCGTTTCAGCTTGTGGCAAAATTGTACACCGGTGCTATATAGACGAATCCAAAGTCTACCCTTTCTTTGCCATCATATTCTCAGTCAATTTTTATACAATTTATGGTGGATTCAGCTTACACCTTCTTCATACAAGTTATAACATGGCACATCTTGCATCGACATCACATTGGTGGTTCTCGAATCTTCAACTTCCAACATAAGAACTATTAGGTAAAGAAGATCCCTTCTTATGAAATGATTCAAACAAACTTGTCTTCATATTAAAACACCCTCGGAAAGTCTTATTTATTTTTAAACAAATGGGAGTTCATTATAACTTCCAAACCTGTTCGTGGTGGTCTTTTCAACAAGGTCACACAATCTAATCTTGCTTCTAGTTTCTATCCACTTCTAAAATTCCTACAAGTCCGCATATTCATTTACTATGTAAGTCATCAATGTAAGATCCCTTCTTCTCCAAATTCTCTTCCCATATAAGCAGACAACACTCAATTTTGATATCAGTGTTGTATGTTGTAGTCTCTACATCAAAGTTGCGTCAGCCTACATTAAATCTGTCCAACTCGGTTGCCACTTTGCCAGGATTGTGTTTTCTTTAATCATCCATATTATCTTTGTTAACTCTTCATTCACATCACTTTGGTCAAATTTAAGCATCATTTTTATTTAATTTTTCATCATTTCATATATCATAATTAACCAAAAAAAGGGGGTTAGAGCTAACCCCGAATCCGGTGAGCTTGTTTTCAAGTGTTATTTTATGTTATTATTTTTACAGTTGCTACACCTCACTCAGCTTATAATTCATCTTTCACTTGTTTTCTTGTCTTCTTATTTTCTAGTTGCATAGATATATCAAGCTAGTAGTGGTTGATGACTCTTCTTCATCGGCCGGCCGAAGAAGGAGAAAGTTGAACCCGAGCACTCATTTCCTACACTAAGGTACATGGTCAATTTTCTATTGTTTTCAATTACATAAGGCAGAGACCACGGCTCCTGACAATCACATCCTCCAATTTGTTTTATGCATTAAGTTCTTTCTATTCCATCCTCACTCATCTCCCACACAACCTGAACCATCTCACTGGTGCTCGAGTGACGCTGAGAGATGAAAGTTCAGAGATCATTGTGAGTGTGGGACCGAGTTGAGAACTTTTCTGCTTTACTTCCATTCCTTTCTTATTTCCCTCTTGAGGTGGTGATCCAGATTACAGAAGACCCATTTTCGGAGTCGACACTCTCCATAAATTTTTATAATATGTAATTAATGTATATAATTATATTTTTAAAATCATTTTATTAAAATTATACTTAAATACTAAATATTGTATTGATAAATATATAAAACTTTTATATTTAATAATTATTTTTTATTTTTTATATTATTAAAATATTAATTAATAAATAGAATTTTGATCTAGATATTGTATGGATCCAAAATGTGTTTAAACTATGATGCGGGATTTGTATCCATATTCCATTTAAAATAGATAAATATTATCAATTTAGTTAAACGATGGATATGTTTAAGGCTTTGTTTGATAGGATTGAATCATCCTCTCATCTCGCCATTCAATCATATTTCGTATATTGAAAGGTGTTTGATAAAATATCTTATTTAAAATCTAAACTAATCTCTCATCCTTTAAAAATATTTTAGCTATTCAAATATTAATTGTAACTTCTTTTTTTGTTCGAAGGAAGAGGAGCTTGCGGCTCACGGCGACAAGGAGGGGACTTGCGACTCATGGGGGATCTGAGAAGGGGGCTTGCAGTGAAGGAGGTCACGACCACAAGGAAGGGGACTCATGTCTCATGACAACTAGGAAGGGGGCCCGTGGCAACTAAGACTGGGTGAGCAACTCACGTCGACTAGAAAGGGGGCTCAGAGCTCGCAGTGCATATCGAAGGGAGCACATGGCTCGTGGGAGATCTCGGAAGGAGCTCATAGGGCCAAGGAGCTCTTCTCCCTCACCACCTCAAAGCATTTGATGGAGTTCACAAAGCATACATCGAGAAAATCCCAAGCCTGCCCTACGAGAGCTTGGCAATTAAGGGAGTACAGGACCTGATGATGGTGGACTGCTTCACCAGTCTTATGTGGCCAGAGGGGAATCACAGTTTCTTGTTTCTGGTGCATATGGATCATTTATTTGAAAATATTTTTTGCATTCGTAGAAATCGCCTCTGCCACAACTCTTGAGATAAGATCAACACACTTCTCTCTATAAATTTTGTCCTATTCTTGGCTATATAGCGATATTGCCTTTAATTTTGCAAAGAAGGCTAAAGAGTTAGAGATGCTATTCACACACTGGCGAAGCTGATCGTGGAATCGCTTAGCATACTTGGTTCCGAGTCACGGTAGGTTCTAGCTTTTCCTAGATTTCTTGATAAACTGATCCAATCCTAGTTTTGGCTAGATCCTACTTGGCCGATCCAATCTTAATCCTTGTGTCCTTTGTTTTTGGTTTAAACATTTAGCCTATCAAAAATCCATGTTGAAGCTAATCATGATTCATTCAGCTAATACAACTTGGTTTATCAATTGGATTTGCTGATAAAACATTCCTATCCCAATTTTTGTAAGTTATTCATTTACTAAACCTACAAACCTTGCCTGATCCTCTGTTTGGCTGGCTTTTATTCTGCTTAAATGCTTCCATATGAAGGTATGGATAAACTATAATGAGCAGTAAAGTTTGATGTTTTACAATTAGAAACAAAAGAATAGGTAAAAGTTTAATGATAAATATATAGAAAAATTTTATTGCAATAAAGTTTTTTAAGCAGGTGTTGGAGGAAGAACAATAATGTCTTATCAAGGTGGTTTAGCTGTTCCCTTTTCATTTACTTTGTGTAGTTCAACAGTTTCGCCATCCCAACTTCTAATATACTTATTTTTAGTACAATATCACTTGTTAGATTTGACTATATTCTAAAAATGTTGGCACCAAAATTATTTGAAAACAATAGCTGATATTGATGGGTAACTTGGAAGCAGATGAAACATTTTCTTAAACTTAACAAACGAATAGTCACGGTGTATAATGACATGCAATAGGTAGAGTTAATATTGGCATGTGGTGGCTGGAGATAGTGAGTGCCATGATAGGAGTACTCACCATTTTGAAAAATCAGTCTTCAATCTTTTCTAGTTACTGACAACAACGAAGAAGAAGATAGCTTGCTAGCCAACAACGATGCAGATGTGATAGTTGGTAGGTTTTGTTGCCGACAAGACGACCTCCATGCGCTCTTCTTTTATAGAGTTGAAGACGTTGATTTTGACATATAACTTTTGTTTTGTATTCAAAATCAGTACTATGCTATTTGGTTTTGAAAGAGACTTTGGGATTGTACAACCTTTTGTTTTGTATTAAAAGCATTGATAGCATACATTTTGAAAACTAAATGAGGGAATACATAAATGTTTTATTTATCTTGTATGTTGTGTTCCAAAATTTTTTTATATAAGATAATGTGATTGATGAATATACTATTTGCATTAAATGGTATGTTGTTTTGTTGTAAAATTTATTGATCCAAATTATAATTTTGTAGGGCAATCTCTATGGAAGATTTTTTATGATTTATACATGATAGATTGTATTCAAAGTCAATATTTAATTGTCTTATTATTTAAGAAAAATTAAGTGGATGATTTATATTTTTCATCCAACAAAATTTATCATTTATGTCTTAATCAATATCAACACTTTTTTATCACTCATTGAGAGGTTAGAAGTAAAATCAAGAGTTTATATTCTCAACCTAATCAAACGTGACCTAAATTAATATGTTATTGTATTATAATATCTACACATTAGCATATCTATGTTGACATTTGGGGGGCATAGAAAAGAGACAATATCGACTTGTCTCATATCCATTAAAACATTTACCCCATTCTAATGTATGAACAACCATTACATAGCTTGAGTATTGGCATGAATATAAATTACTAGGATGTTTAGTTGCACAAAAAACTTAATTAGTTTTTTTGACAATTGTAATAAGAAACCCTAAATGAGTCAACAATGACCACGTATACAAGTAGTTGGAGATCATGGATACACTCATTCTTTTCCAATTTTGAAGGATTTGTTGAATTCTGTGAAGATATAGTCAAATATTTTTGAATCCAGGTTCTGATTATGCCATACAGTTCCAATCTAGAAAATGATAATAAAACCGTTGGAATCACCACTTTTGTTGTTTGTAGAACGATTTATTACACAAACTATACATAAAAGGCAAGGAATCTAGGGATTTGGGACCTAAATATCCTAAATCAAGCTCTCCACATGACTTTACCATGGAGATTAGCACATTGCAAGAACAAACTTTGGACTATCATTCTTGAACATAAATATATAAGAAATCGTGATCTTTGACATGCCATCACCCCCGAGAGGAGATCTACTGCAGCTAACCTCATCATAGAGGGCCACTATTAAAAGGTAGCTAAGTGGAAAAGTATTAACATCGAGAGCGAACGTTGTATTCTCAATCATTCCATAACATTTGTCGATGTTATAAACTTTGGGAAAATATCAATTGGAAGATCAGGAACATTATTATTTATCTAGAAAGAGACACTTTGCCATCTTGATATGCAATTATAGACACCCTACGGGCCATGCTCACTTCAAACTTAGTTTTTGACTGTGCCAATCCAACCCACATGCTTATATTGGGATCTCCACTTAGTATTGACTTACTTAAATTTAAAATGATGTCCAATGCTACTTTTTTGACCAAAAAATGTTTTAAATTTTTACACTAAACTGCTTTATCACAAAAATGTAACTTGTAAGTTGATACTTTACATTAAAATCTGGCAAACGGAAGTACTTTTAATTAGGTATATGATGTGTGTAGTGTGCATACCTACTTAATATATAGATGAGAGGTAATGAAAATAATCAAAAAAAAAAGAATGAAATATCAATGAAAACTAATCTAATTGTGGAATAGATGATCTTACCCCAAAGAATGTTACTAATTAATAAATATGGATACATATACAAAAGGTTACCTTTTGATCCGAGGAGACCATTTGCTTTGCTGAAATTCCTCAAGGTTTAGTTGGTATTCTAAACGAACTATGGTATGTAGCATGGAACAAGGAAGAGGAAAGATTATAATAGAGGGGAATGTGCTTCCCACAGGAGCCATAGTGATTTTTATTTCTACGTACCACACCTCATTTTGTAAAGTTCATGGAAGGGATGTCTATATATAGATAGATACATAGATATATCATTATGTCTTGTGGGTTGTATATAATTACTTAGATCATATCCTTGGATGAAGATCGTAGGCATCGGAGGTTTAGGTCACACTTGTAGAGTAGAGGGTATATATGCTGAATACATAGATAAGATTAGTTAGCTTAGTAGGTTGCAATTTCCAACTCTAACATCCTAGGGTCGGGTGAGTCAGTGACACTTGCATGTGTGCTCTGCGAGAGACGCCATCGTTGATCACTTAATTGATTCTTGGAGTGCCATAGAATACAACTATGAATGATAGTACAAATTAACTTAATGAACAACAAGAGTAGACATCTTGATGCTCCTACCTGACTCAATAGCAAAATGGTTATAGGTGCATAAAGTGGATGGTCCTATCTAAGATGTATCCTCACAGAGGATATCATGTATATGAATAATATCTGAATGTTAAACAAAGCTATTTTAAAAAATGTTCGGTCATGTTTAAAACCACTTTGTAAAAACTTTTATAATATGTAACTAAAGTATATAATTTTATATTTTTAAATATTTATTTAGTCATGTTTTAATATTCTAAAATTCATTAATAAATAGACAATGACTTGTATGTTCAATAATTTAATTTTTTAGATTTTAATCATCAAAATTATCAATTAAAAATTTGAATGACACATTATTAGGATCAGAGAAAAATGGAGATGTTTGGTTGCATGATAAATTGACTTTTTGTATAGTTAATTATTTTAACTTTTAGAGATTTTAATCATCAAAATCTCTAACTTCACGTAATATCAATTGAGCTTAACTTCTAGATTTCCATGATAGGCATTCATGTTTAAGGCCCTATTTGGTTACACTATTGAATACATCAATCACAACTAATTTTAAAAGTTGATATCGATGGTAATCACCTAGAAGTGTTTGGTTAGTACTATTAATTTGAAATTTGTATTGCAAACCAAGTATGTATCATAATATAATTGTTAACTTGTTTTAATTTTGATATTGATACTTCAACCTTTAAAAATATCGATATCAATACTAGTATAGTATCATTTTTGATACTCTAATCAAACAATCCATAATGAAAAGAGATATAGCCAAATATATTATATTTATTTTAAAATTTTAAATTTATCTAAAGATAAAATTAGCAATTATTAGTTATTGCAAAATACATTGGTGGGTAAAAAGTGGGGACGGATAAACATTTCCAAAAAGTTCTTACTTTTATAATAAAAAACCTATGCATTCGTGCAATTTGCTATAGTGGACACCCATACATTGCGGCATCATCATCGAAAGAACAAAAAAACATATCAATAAACCCTTATGCGAGCATTCTAAGAAGAGAGAAGAAGAAAATGTGATTGGATTAAGAACTGTTTGGGTCCCATGATTCATAAGTAGGTCTAATTTCTTTTCTTGTCATCACAAAAAAGATTAGTAATTAGTTTCAGAACAAAGCAATTAAAGGCTGACTTTGGTCATGTGGCAAAAAAAAATGAAGAGACAAAATGATAGCAAGAACCTGGAAAAATAATTGCTTTCCATAAAAGTTGAAAAACTTGAACATCATGTATAAGACATCTAAAGAATCATAAAGTAATCACTTAACAGAAATTTGAGGGTTGGAAACTTAGTACACATTAATTGACATCATAGTGTTGAAAATAGATTACCAAGAAGAAAATAAAAGAAAAATAAATCTCTCTAGAGGCAAAGATAACTAGAAAAGATCTACTATTAATTACAAGACAAAAGACAAAGCATAGCTGACATATTAGAAGATAATCAATCTAATATGCCCTAAATCATTAAGAATAAATATTACAAGAGACATCTTCAGATGATAATTGAAAAATGTAGCCAATCACAAGAGTTTTCACACAAACCAATTGAATAAAATATGAAGAAGCTTATGTGTTACCTCATTTTTTTTCTTTTGAAAAAAATTCTTAAATCTTGAAATAGTGCTTCCTAGTCCCACCTATCACCTGATACATCAGGATCCAAAAATGTTAGTAATATAGTTCTTGAAGAAATATATTAAACTTTGGTACTTAGAACAAAGAAGTACCGAAGCATGTCTTGTCCAAAAAATAATGTCCCAAACAATACCAATGAGATAGTGCACAGCAAAAGCAATGATATCCTCTCTTGTCTGTAAATAGAAAAAGCATATTGCGATGTATATGGTGTTATATATATCATGTTGCATCCACTTCAACCTAAAATTACCCATCCCAACATCACTTGAACCATAACTCATACTAAAAAATATCCCTAGTAAAAAACAAAGATAAGACAAAAATAGAGATAGACATACAAACTAGCATGGAAGACAAATTAACTAATTTCTGGTCTACATGATGACTAAAAAGTCTTGTACAATTTATTCTTCAGAACATAACCACAACGTTCTTCCCCATTTTCTCCCAATGTGTCCATGCTAATTACAACTTTTTTGTACACATGCTTGGCCAGTCAGACAAGCAAATGACAAAAAATAACTTTTGTTATGAACAACAAAATCTGACTGGTATCACCACCAATTAATTGAAATGTTGGACAAGATCCTCCAAAGAAAGAAGCATTGACATTTTGAGATTACCGTGGCAAAGATACTCTTGCTTTCTTCCCAACGAGCCTCAAATGTCAGCAACAAGAACATGTGATATCATATTCACCAACTGCCGATAACTCAAAACCTGAATCCTTGATAATCTATAGAAATATCATGAAAACAAAGAGAAGATTAGGGTAGTACATCAAACAATAGCTGACAACATTAATGAAGAAAATGGTAATAATAGGATAATGGCTGACAACATCAAATGATAGGCATACCCCTTCGAAGAACTCATGGGGAAGAGTGACGACTATGCCGACACTGATAGCTTCCTTTGTCCGTAGAAGAACTGGTTGCGGGGTGGCCTAGAGAGCGTGGTCGGCGAAGATGAGGAAGGCCAACACGACCATGCAGCCAAGAAGTTGGAGTCAATGTCAAGGGTTCACAATGTAGACGAGAATGGGAGGAGGCATTGTTGAGCGTTCGCGATGGCTTGCATGGAGGAGAAGTATAGAACAAGGCTGTGAGGGAAGCAGTGTTGAGGGTTTGGGGGGCACCATCGAGGGTTCGCGATGCATGGCATAGAGAAGATAGTGCGTCGAGGGCTATGTGTAGGAAGGCAGCCTAAAGAGTTACAATGGCGGGAGTGGGTTTTTGCTAGATTATTTATATTATATTATTTTATTATTTAAAATATTTATTTAATGTGAGTCTAGTCAATATTCACACTACCTATAAATATTAAGTAAAAATAAAAGATTAAATATATACATAAATTTATAAAAGTATTATGTTTTGTTCATTTAATATGTTATATATTTAGGTAATATATTAAACTATTCTTAATATTAAAATATTACTTTGAACTGCCTAATATTAAATTATATATTAATAAATTTGTAACTTGTAATATATTTATTGTATTATATATTATAATGTAATATTAATTTATTACTAAACTATTTTTATTATTATATTATTGTATTTATATATATTTAATATTATACTTACTTTGTTTTTAATTATTTTATTAATATTAATATATTATTTTATAATCATATCATTATTACATTTGTGTATTATTATATTAATCCTTTTAATATATGTATTAAATATTTTACATATTTATTTATTATTTTATATTTTTATTAATATTATGTATATTATATTATTAATATTATTAATAGTCATCGATTTATTTTATTGAATGTGATTTTACATATATTATTATTATTATGTAACATTATATTAACCTATAGAGGTGAATCCATAAGTACTTCATAGGTATTCTTAGAATTACCTACAGATCGTCGAATCAGTAGGCATAGAGAATAAGTAGTAACTTTTACATACTAATTCTTACCTACAGGGAATGTTTCAATAGGTAAAGCGAAGATTTCTTGTAGTGAGAATTAATGGGACTATGGAAAAAGTAGGTATTTAGAATCAAGTGCTTGACAAAGTTAAGGAGATTGCTTACAAACGTCATATTAAATTCATGCATAATTTTCACCGTATTTGAAAGTTGGAAAGCAAGAACCCACTTGGTCCTCACCGGTTTGTTGTAGCAAAAATTTAGTTATACATTCAAGGAAAACAATAGGTATAGATGTAATGGAAAAGGACCCGTAAACCGAATATATTTTGACTTAATTTATTTTATAAAGCAACACTTGGTACAAGACGTTATACAACTTGAGATGTTGCATGACAAGCCTAGTTATTGAGAATAAGGTAAGATAACAAATGGTGGAAAATAGAGAAAGAGATGAAGGAAAGAAAGAAGTAAATAGTCAACATTTACCTAAAAATTTGCAACATTTTCTCTACATACTTAAATATTTCACTACCCACATGAACCTTGAACCTTAGGAACATCCAACATTCTGCTATGTGGATCTTGTTTGGAATTGGCTAATTCTAGGTAGATTGAAGTCTTCCGCGCTGGTGAAGTTGACCCTAGAATCAGTTAGCATACTTGGTTAGAGTCAAGGTAGGTTCCAGCTTTTCCTAGATTTGTTGATAAACCAATCCAATCCTAGTTTTAGTTGGATCCTACTTGGCCAATCCAATCCTAATCCTTGTGTCCTCGTTATAAGTTGAAATGTTTAGCCTATCAAAGTCCATGCAGAATTTAATCATGATTCATTCTCGCTAATACAACTTGGTTTATCAAATTTGGATTTGATAATAAAACATTCCAATCCCAGTTTTAGTAAGTTATTTATTTACTAAACTACTACACACCTTGCATGATCCACTATTTGGTTGGCATTTAATCTGCTTAAATGCTTTCATATGAAGGTAAGGATAAACTGTAATGAGTAGTAAAGTTTGATGTTTTACAATTTGAAACAAAAGCCTTGGTAAATGTAGGAAAAATCATAATGAGTTATCAAGGTGGTTTAGCTATTCTCTTTTCAATTACTTTGTGTAGGTCAGCGGTTTTGCCATCCCAACTTCTAATATACTTGTTTTCGATAGAATATCACTGTTGGATTTGACTGTATTCTAAAAATGTTGCTACAGGAATTATTTGAAAACAATAGCTAATATTGATGCGTTACCCGAAAATAGAGGAAACATTTTCCTAAACTTAACGAACGAATAGTCACAGTGTATGTCAACATGCAATAGGTAGAGCTAATATTGGCATGCAGTGGTTGGAGATAACGAGTGCCATGATTGGAGAACTTACCGTTTTGAAAAATTAGTCTTTTCTAGCTACTAACGACAACAAAGAAGACGACAGCGTGCTAGTTAGCAACAATGCAGATGTGATAGTTGGTAGGTTGTGCTACCAACGAGATGACCTCCACATGACATATACCTTTTGTTTCGTAATTGAAATTAGTACTATGCTATTTGGTTTTGAAAGAGACCTTGGGATTATATAACATTTTGTTTTGTATTAAAAGCATCCACAACATACATTTTGAAAATTGTACATGACAATACATAAATGTTTTTTTTATCTTGTATATTGTGTTCCATATTTTATTTCTATAAGATAATGTGATTGATGAATCTACTATGTGCATTAAATTGTTTGTTTCTTTATTGTAAAATTTATTGATCCAAATTTTAAATTTGTAGGACAATCCCAATGGGAGATTTTATATGATATATACATGATAGATTGTATTTAAAGTCAATATTTAATTGTTTTATTATTTAAGAAAGATTAAGTTGATGATTCATTTGTTATCCAACAAAATTTATCATTTATGTCTTAATCAAAATCAACACTTTTTGCCAATCATTGAGAGGTTAGAAGTAAAAATTAAGAGTTTATATTCTTAGGCTTATCAAACGTCACCTAAACTAATATGTTATTGTATTATAATATCTACAAATTAGCATATCTTTGTTGATATTTAGGCGGGGGGCATGGAAAAGAGACGATATCTACTTCTTGTCTCACATCCATTAAAAAATTCTATCGCATTCTGACGTACGAACAGTCATTACTCAACTTTAGTATCAACATGAATATAGGTTACTGGGATGTTTGGTTGCACAAAAAATTATTTTTTTTTGACAATTGTAACAAGGTTGGTTAAAACGAGTTTTGCCCATCATTATAAAGAACATATTTTTATAGAGACTTTTATGTGGACAAAAAATTGTCAAAACATTTTTTCTTCGTGGTCCCTAACTTTTTTCATAGTTATATGGGACCTCACTCCTTTTCCTACTTGCCCAAAAATGTTGATTTTACAACTTCGGTTATTTAAAAACATTATTTTAATATAAATTTTTTTGTAATAATATATATTAAATTATTATGTAGCCAAATAGTCAATAAAAGTAGAATAGAGCACAATATTTATCACATTTTATAGTACTTGTATTTGGTTGAAATTATGAAAGAGATTTTACTTATCAAAGTCTCTAATTCCACATAATCTCATGCTTGCTTGACTTTTAGACTTCAATGATTGACTTTCTTGCTTAGGAAAGAGAGATAATGCCACAATTTTTAAAACTATCTAAAGATAAAACATAGAAATTATTAGTTATTACAAAATATGTTGGTTGGTGAAAGGTGGTGATAGATAAACATTTCCGATAAGTTCTTTCTCTTATAATCAAAGACCTTTGTCTTCAAGCAATTTGATGTAGCGGACAACCATTGCAGCATCATCTTCAACAAAAAGAAACAATGCACCCAAAGTGTACTGGCATTTGACGAAGAGAGAAGAAGAAAAAGAGCATGAATTTTAAGATATATGAATTTTATTTTGATCCACCACACACCGTCATGGGTGAACACGTACAGTAGTATGCGCACATCTATGTATGTATATTTATATTGGTCAATGGCAATTAGTAATAATAGTAGAGAAGCCAATTTTGTTCTCACCAAGATCGTAGATGACCTCTAACCCACGCTGTTGGACCGACCCGACCACAGACAAGAACTGCCCGAGGTGGGTAGGGATAGCCGTAAACCCCAAGCAGTAGATGTGTGCATGTCTGAGCAAATCATTAATGAATATCTGATTGAAACCTAGCCGGAGTTCGGCGCCGGTGAAGTGGAAGGTGGCCGTGGGAGAGTCGACCTCCGTCACGTTGCCCAAGTCATAGCAGGTGTCCAGGACGGGGTTTGGTGAAGGCACAAGCCTATACTGGGTCATGCTGTTACGGATGGCCGTCCTAAGGGCGGTGTAGGCATGCGTCGGAATGTGTGACAACTCGGTACCGATATCGATGATTGTCCTAGTCCTTACGAAGACCCTCTCTGGCACCCGTAGCAACCGCCCGTTGACGCTCATTGCCAATAGGCTGACAAAGAAAAGATCGGGATCTGCAGGCTCTTGAACAATAGGCGTGTATACTGCCGGTGGATATGGTCCGTGGTCACCGAATTTTAGGTACCCGGTATCTCTATCTATGGGGGGGAGACAATAGGAGAAGATGTTGTCTCTAGGTGACATCTGCTTATTGAGCGTTTGTTTAGTGCGCCCGAGGCCAAAAATCCCGGCAGTTCCTTCCAAGATCCCTTTGTTGTTGTTGCCACATCCGAACAAGAAATTGTGCTTATCTACGGCATGCGCCAAGGAGACCCTATCCCTAACAAGGAAACCACTGGAGTGAGAGTTGTCCTCGTATGTAACCTGGTAGGTGCATCTACCACGAGCGCAGTCGTTGTCGTCGTCACCAGAGTGGATGATGGGATGATGATTGCACCCTAGATCGGTGCATGGCACGTAGCTTAGACTGGACGACTCGGTTGGGTTGAATATCGGCTCCTCCTGTGAGTAGCAATGTATGCAAGGTTCGCACTGAATCCAGCAGAGGTCACTACCATTGTCGACCATGACATGCATCAGCTTTGCGGGGGTACCCACCGAGATGGAGACCATGTACGAGGAGCCTTCCATCCACACACTGTCCCACAATGGTACATGAATCATTGTTGCCGATTGACCCAACCGTGCAACATCGGCACTGTGGTTGGCTACACTGGTGGCCAGCGGCTAGACTCGTTTTTGCAAATGAGCTAGCCTTAGCAAGTCACGGGACATCATTTCCTCGACCGCTGGTGGCTGTTGGCGCGTTGGAGAACATGGCCCATATGCGTGCACAATCTTCACCGAACGATCTCCTGGGACTGAAATTTTCAAAGAAGGCATCTTATATATGAGAGGTGTGTAGTGTACCAACTTAATATATAGATGAGAGGTGACAAAAACAATTAGTAACAAAGAATAAAATATCAGTGGAAATTTATCTAATTGAGGAGAAGATGATCTTACCACAAAGAATGTGACGAATAATTATGGACATGGATAAAAAAATTACCTTTTGATTTTGAGCAAACCATTTGCGTTGCAAAAATTCCTTCAAGGTTCAGTTGGTATTCTCCACGAACTACGGTATATAGCATGGAACAAAGAAGAAGGAAGATTATAATAGAGGGGAACGTGCTACCTGTAGGAGCCATAACCATTTTAACTTCTATGTACTACACCTCAGTGTGTGTAATGTTTGTGGAAGGGATGTCTATATATAGATAGATAGATAGAAATATCATTATGTTTTGAAGGCTATATATAATTAACTAAATCATATCCTTGGATAAAGATCATGTGCCCGGTAGATTTAGATCACACTTGTAGAGTAGAGGGTATATATGTTGGATACATAGATAAGATTAATTAGCTTAATAGGTTACACTTTGCACCTCTGACATTCTCGGGTTAGTCGGTGATGCTTGCCAATGTGCTCGAGACGTACGCCATGACCACTTAATTAAGAGTAAATCTAACCGTGGCCCTTACTTTTCAAGGGTGCTTTATATTTTAGTCCAACCTTCCTCACTATTTATTTAGTAATCTCATTTTTAAAAATTTCATAACACCTGCCCCCATCTACCCTTGAGTCCATCGAAGTTCATGAATTTATTTATAAGTTTCCCAGTTTTACCCCCCCCCCCTCTTGAACATGGGCTATGCGTTGGCATGGGCGCAAATGCCCACGTGTAGATTAACTTAATGTTTTGTTTATCAATATAAAATTTCATGAAAAATAAGGAGATGATGTTTCATTCCACTTTTTATCTTCAGAAATATGCATTTCAAATAGAAATGTGATGTATACTTTATCAACCTAAAAGAATGAAATGAATATTTTAAATTAAATTGTGATTTAATCATAATTGACTCATTGGAATAAAACACTCATTTCAAATACCATATACATTACAAATACTGAAACAAGATTTGTATGTACTGTTTATCTTCAATTTTTTAGAAATAAAAAATTGTGATTAAATTCTAAAAATATTAATTCTAAATATTTTATATATTTCTTGCATTAAAAATTATAAAATTTTAATTATTTTTATAAATTTTATTAAAAATAAATATTGATTATACTAAGTATGTTAATTGTAAGAAATATAAAATAGTATTTAATATTATAATATAAATATAATATTCATGATGCATATACTTAATATTTATAATATATAATAAAAAATCATATAATAATACAAAAATATGATGCTTATACAATATGTTAAAATACTTTTATTTTAACATATAATAATATATCATGTTCGAAAGAAAGTCAATTGGGCACCCAAGGACTTATTAAATGAACTTTAAAAATATTCTTCTCATGGTTAGAAGGTATCGGTATCATTGTAGAAGGATGTGTAAAATCAAAATAAGGATAGATGTGTGACGTATAGGATAAGAAGAAAAGAAAAAAAGATTTTGGGATCAAAAGATAAGTGCCAATTCTAATGGGACTAAAAATAAATTATGATACAAATAAGACTAAAAAATATATATTATATGTAAAAATAATACAATATAAGTATGAATAATAGTATAATTAACTTAATGAACAACAAGATTAGACATCTTTCTAACTGACTCGACAACAATACAGATACAAGTGGATAATGTGGATAATCCTATTTAAGAGTTATCCTCACAATGGATATCTTGTATGAATATTATCTAAATATAAAACAAAGATGATGTAAGAAAAATAGAATGTTCCACCATGTTTAAAATCCACAATGCAAAAATTTTTATAATACCTAATTAATGTATAGAATTAAATATTTATAATTTTTTATTAAATCATGTTTTAATATTTTTTATTTTATTCATAAATATACAGTGAATTTTATATTTAATAATTTAATTTTTCATATTTTATATCATCATACTTAATCAAAATTTTGAACGTGATATTATTTGGATAAAAGAAACTATCCAACGGAGATGTTTGGTTGCGTGACAAATTGAGTTTTTGTTATAATTAATTTTATTACAAACATGTTAAAAGATGTGTTGGGAAACCATTAAATTTTTTTTTTAATTTTTGGAGATTTTAATCATCAAAATCACTAATTTCACTTAATTTCATCCGATGGAGCTTGACTTATAGATTTCCAAGATTGACTTTCCTATTTAAGGAAGAGAGATATAGAAAAATATATTGTCTTCTTTAGTGTTCAATTTTTAAAACTATCTAGAGATAAAATACATGAATTATTAGTTATTTCAAAATATATTGGTCAGTCTATAAAAATGGGGACAAATAAACAATTTTGATAACTTATTTCTCTTATAATCACAAACATATGCATTTCGGAAAAAACATGTGAGTGTAACTTTCATTATATTAATAATATTAAAATTTGTGAAATAATCATATATATTTTTCTTAGTTACTCGTGTAAAATAAATATAACTATATAAAAGTTGTTTAGAGCTTTAACATTAAGTTCAGTAATACTTTGAATGTAATATTGTTAATTTTGCAACAAAATTAACATTTTTTATTACTTGACAAATTTGTATCTTGTGTTATATGCATCAGTTCTTAAAGAATTATCATAATAGTCTTTGATTAAATTTTCCATCAGAGTAAGGAGGATGATATTTTAGTAATTAAAAAAAACATACCAATACACTGAATCTATCTTTAACTTGATGGCTGAAGAATATGATCCACGTAACTATTTTTGTTGACATAATAAGCCTTCCATCATATCTTAATTAAGAAGAGATAACATATTTAAGGATTAAATAAACATATAAATATGCAATCACATATATTTCCATGACATGCTAAGTAAATAGATTGTCTAGCAATTTTGACAATTATAATTATCATTGTCCTCCTCGCCAGGACACTTATATGGTCAAGGACAAGCCACGTATACTTTCACTTGATATGAAATGACCTACGTAATAACATAAGGAATATGTTAGAACTTGGTGTTAAGCTGTACCTAAGATGCTAATAAAACAAATTTCAACAAACTTTCACTACCTATCTACGAGAGAGAAAAAGTCATCATTACTAATAGGAAATATTGATTTGAAAGTCAAGTTCACCAAGTCTTACACAAACATCATTCATTGCTAATTCCTAATTAGCTAAGAAATAACATATCAGGGTTTTAAATTTTTAAATACATGTGTTCATGATTGAAAATAATTAACACAATATTCAATGACAATCTCTTAGCGAAGGTTGTATACTTCAAAACCAAAACAAAAATGTGGATAGTCATCTTTTTATAATGATCTAAAAAATTCTATTCAAATTATAATTTTAGAAAGTACGATCTATTTCACATGTGACCATGCTATTTAGAAATGATTGAAACAATTTTGTCATAAGTAATATAATATTTGCTTTGTATTTTGTATGCCATAGTTAAAATGTTTGGTAATCTCAGTTCGACATAACCCATGGATATAAATATATAATGTTCCTTTTACTATTTTTATAGTATATATATATTATAAGCAACTAATATGCTAACTTTTTAGAATGTCTCATTTTTTCAAGATAAATAGATAAAAAATTTTCAATAATGAAAAAAATGTATACATTCCGAATTTGCTTTACTACTAGGAAATGGTATATCTTGCAAAACACGCAAGCACGTACACGTAGAGATGGACGAAGGGTCTTCCCCAACTTTCAAATCTTCAGATCATCTCGTAGGAAGAACATGAGGTGTGCAAAGGGAGAAGAAGATATGCAAATGCCGCAAGAGAAAGATCAGCTAAACCCCAGTCAATAACAAAATAGTCCCAGTGGCACATGGCTGATTGATTGACGACCTTGACTTTGATGGTCTTAGGTTCCCCTAAGTAGACCTTTTTTGTACAGCGATAGTGAGCATGTCGCCCTGGCCGACAACTGTCTTGGTTCGCAAGATGCAGGTTAGCATCCATACCGACTAACCACACATCCATTCTCAAGCTACCAAATTTATTGGTCTTCATGCTTGACAGAGAGGAAAACACTAGACAAAGACTATAAAAGGCAGTTATGGAGACAGAAGAACCATATTCAAGAGAGAAGGGGATGTCTAAAAAAAGTGATGTACGTATACATATGATATTTTAATTTTTTAATAATAAAAATATCATAATCAAGTTTTATTGGATATGTAAATTTAAAAATAAATTTATTATATAGGATTATGATATACGTGTTTGCTGTTTGCATGTAAATTGACTATGAAAGTTATCTTCCTAATTATATTTTTAGTAAAAAAGTGTATAGATTCGAAAAAAAATTACATATAACTTTTCTTGATTTAAAAAAAAAAATGACAAAGTCTAAGAGAGGTTCTTTGTGAAAATGAAAATGGGACCACCTGGTTCCTTCCCCAGTGGGGGAGTCAAAACTCTTCTCGGTGTCGGTTGGACTACGCTAAGGGTCTATTATCGCCCAGATTTCTTCCCCAATACCCAATGCTGGGAAAACTTCTAGTCATCGGTCACCATGCAGATATGCAAGCAACTAATTGAAATTAACATTCACATTAGAAAAAAAATATTATATATGAAACTAAATAAGTATGTTAAATATAAAAATAAATTAATTACCATCACAACTCTCAATTACTAAATTATTATTCTAAATAAGATAACCATTAAAATTTTTAATTCAAAAAAAGCTACCTAAAAATATAAATATGACCTCATAAATTGAAGAATATGATAGCAATATTCATGTAAAGAGAATGATTGATAATAAATGTTATTAGTTGTACAAAAAAGAAAATCTGGAAAAGTACAAAACATGTACACATGTTTAATATCTTAGATCTCTATAGATCTTCCCTTTTTTTATAGACTAAAAAAACAATTACAGGATGCTTGGTTGCATGATAATTTTTTGTACACTTTCATGACAAAAAAATGTCTTAAAATAAAAAGTGAACCAAGTCATGACATAAAATTATCATGTTTGGAGGGATGTGATAACAAAAAAGAGTAACTACCATGTAGGACCAAACAAAGTGGGGGACCACCAGATAAAAAAAAAAGAGGTGAGACCCTCTTTTTTGTCTAAGAATAAAATCACATTCAAAACATAAATTTGTCATGGTTGCCAATCATCTCTTTTAACAAGTTTTCTTACAATTTTTAAAAATTAAAATAAAAACCTCCATTATCATGCAACCAAACACACCATTAATGAAATTTTAGAACTAAAAAAAGAAAAGGTTGTACGAATTCGTGTTTTGCGGTTGAAGTCTAGAAAGAAAAAGAACTCCATAAAAATATATTCTTCTAAAAAATGCTAATGGGGTGTTTGGTTGCACAATAATTTTTTGTACACTTTCATGATATAAGTTGTGTTAAAATAAAATATGAGCCGACCAATTACATAAAATTAACATGTTTCGAGGGATGTAATAACAAAAAAGAGTAACTACACATATGACTAAACAAAGTGGGGGATCACAAGATAAGAAAAAAAGAAGTGAGGCCCTCTTTTTTGCCTAAGAAGAAAATCACATTGAAAACATTAAATTGTCATGGTTGCCAAACACTTCTTTTAACAAGTTTTATTTCAAAAATATAAAATTGTAGCAAAAATTCAAATTATCATGCAACCAAACACCCTTTAGCATTTTTACTCTATTCATTAAAAATTAAGAAGCAAAGCTTATAAAAATATACAAAATGTTAATATTTCAACATAGACTTACATCAATTTTTTAGGACTAACATTTTTTGCCTCGCATAAATATTAGTCTAATTCGTTGAACAAATTAAAAGCATCAAAATTAACTCGAAACGATGTACATAGCTATAATATGTATGATCGTTGTATATTGACCAAGCCTAGTATGTTAAATAAAAATACATTGATCACCATCACAACTCGATTACTAAATTGTTAATCTAAATAGGATAACATCAAAATTTGCAGGTGTATTACTAACCAAGCATGTATGAATTTATATTTTCATGGTGGATTTATCAGACAAGAACTGTGTGACCTCAAGGATGAAAAAGATGTGCATTTTTCATTTAGAAGTGCCTGTGGAGATGGAATTTGCAAAGCTACCCAGGGAATGCGCTCATCAAAATTTTGTTTTAAATTCATAGGAGATACGCCATCTTCAGATCGCTTATTTAATGACATAGCTAGCCATTGTGTACCTATCGTCATCAATGATGATATTGAATTATCATACGAAGATGTGCTTGATCACTTTGAGTTTAGCATATACGTGCGCACATCTTACACTATGAAAAAGATTTCCTAATCAACCTGATTAGAGGTAATGGTAGCAAGGAATGGAGTTGGATGCAAGCCAAATTGAAGGATGTTATAGGATATTTTGAGTTTCAATTCCCATCTAAAAATGATGATTCCGTCCAAATGATTAGGTAGGCACTTGCCCGCAAGGTATCACCAGTTACCCTCAAGATACACACATCAAGGCTATTCTCCATCTTTGTACTCACACCTTGTGCTACTTCTTTAGTTTTGGTTCTCCATGGTGAGAGCAACAGCCAAGATGGGGATGGTAGAGGTAATCTCCTAGAAGATTGTAGCTGCAAGTATGATCGGCAAAGGGGAACAACATGAGAATAAGGAGAGGAGGTGGATGAGGATGAAGGGCATAAAGAGCACAACGCTAGGCAATTAAGAAATCCACGGGATGCTAAATGGCTGTGTACAAAAGCAACTTTTGATCCTCATGGCTCACAAGGCAAAGACCAAAAAATGCATTTGCTTTTCTTTATATTAGTTATATACTATAGATTGCTCAATGGCAATTAGTAATAATAGTAGAGAAACCGATTTTGGTCTTACCGAGATCGAAGATGACCTCTAACCCATGCTATTGTATTGCTCCAATGATGGATGGGATGCCATAGAAGTTGTTAGTTGCCAATGCCAGGTAGTAGATGTGCTCATTCTAGGGATCCTTAAAAGAACATCTTAGCGAACCCTAGCCGAAGTTCAACACCAATGAAGAGGAAGGTGACTGTCAGAGAATAGCACATCTACTACCTATGTCACATTCCCAAGTCATATCATGTGTCCGTGGGGAGGGGAAGGTGGAGATACAAGCCTATACCGGGTCATGCTGTGGCAGATAGCTATCATGAACACTATGTAGGCTGGCTACAGAATGTACAACATCAGAGAACCGGCATCACTGACTACCATGGCTGCCATAAAGACCCCCTCCGGCACAAGCAATAACTAACTATTGATGCACATCGCCAACAAGCCGACGAAGAAATACTTGGGCTATGCGGGCTCGAGAATGGGAGCTTTTTTTTCAAATAATGCACTTTGTTTATAAAAGTAATGCAGTAAAAGTTTAAATTGCAAAAGTAACACTCTTTGACCAAAGTCGAATATTCAAATCCTGACTTTGGTTAAACTGTGAGAATTGCACTCCTTCTTTCTTATACGTACAATTATAGGGTACTATTTAAAAATTGGAGAAAAAATTTGGAGACTTATTAGCCGACTTTAAAGTCAGATTCATCAATTCAACTTTATCTATACTTTACCTCCCCACCCGCCCCCTTTCTTACCCTACCTTTGTTTTTACAGTGCCACCTCCTTCCTCCTTTCCGACGGTCCTCTCCAGCAGTGGAGATGGCCACCTCTTCATCCGATGGCAGTGCGACGCCCTTCCTCTCCAATGGTCATCTCCGGTGGTGGTGCCTCCTCCTTCCTCTTCGACGGTCCTCATGTAGACATGCCAAATTTGTCTAATTCAGAGCATAAAACTCATGTTTTATAGGGTAACATGTGTGATTTATCATATAATTATGTCGGGTCCTTTTAATGTTGATTTGGAGCTTTGTTGAATCAAATCAGATTTTTTTGGAGTTTTCCGCACAAAGCCATAATTTCCGAGAAAAAGCCACACATAAATTATGTAAACACAGAAATTGGATGGAATGATTATGCATTGAAGGTTATGGTTAGATTCACATTCCTAACAAGTTTTGTTTCATGCCGTGTCTTTCCGGTTGGCCTTCGAAGTCATTACGACCAGTATTAGATCTTCTGTTCACTATCCTAACTTACAGATAAAATTATGATATTTTGGAGAATTTTATGGCTGATGAGTTTCTGGAGAAAGCTTCTTCGGTCTGTTATCTTTCCAACACAACAAACGGCGTCCAATTCTGAGTTTGGGAGTGTTCGCAATGGCTTCCGGAACAAAGGCACGCGGAATTAGTCCCATGCGCCCTGGTCCCTGGGCACAAGTGCCCTGCACCCATGGCATGTGACCATGTGCCCCCATCCTGAGGCACATGGCCATGTGCCCCCGATCGGGGGCATGAGGGGACCGATTTTCAATCGGGACTCTACCTCTGACTAGATCGGATCGAAATTTTTTATCGTATCGGACCGAATTTGTTGTAGAGATAACATGCGCCCCCTCCAGGGGGTGCATGTGCCTTGGGCTAGGGCACAAGGCACCTATTTTTTTAGGACTAGATCACGCAGGTTTTCTCTTATAACTAGACTCTAATTTCGGTCATTCTAGAGGTAGGTTCACAACCCCCCGGCCATCTCAAGATGTCCAAGGTCCCTCCTGCATTGATTTTGTGGTTTTTAAAGTGAGAATTTCGAGTTCTTAGTGTGAGAAAAGTTGGTTTAGGAGAGAGGAAGGCCAATTAGTAGGTGATCTGCCAGGTCTCTCTTCATCGACTTTTACAGCAGTGTGTGGATGTCCTCTGCCCGATATCTCAACATCAAAGTTCTTCCTCTTTAAGTATTCTTTTGTTTTCAATTGACAGCACGTGTTTTAGAAGTCGGGGCTGGTTATGGCGAGCGTTGAAGCAAAGTCACACCTGGCAGATCCCAGATTGCTTTTCAGCTTTTTCGATAACCCAGATTTGGTCATATCTCTCTCAATTCTTCTCGAAAATTTTATTTTCTTTTTTCTAACTTTTTTTTGTGATTTTCCATCCTTCTATTATTTTTCACATTTTTACATTATTTTTCATCTATTAATCTGAAAATAAAAAAGGGTTAGAGATAACCTGAACCGTTCAGTTTCTTTTCAGTTGTGTGTTTCATGTTGTTTTCTTTATAGATACTCCACTTTGTTTAGTTCTAATTGTCTTTTTATCTGTTTGTTTGTCTAGTTGCATAGGAAACTAAGCACCCATGCGTTGAGGACTCTTCTTCATTGGATAGCCAAAGAAGGAGAAGCTTTGACCCACACTCTTCCCGCTAGGGTACACAAGGTCATTTTTATTGCATAAAGCAGAACCCATGGTTCCTGACGACCACATAATATCTTAATTTTACTTATTCTCATCCTCCTCTCACATGACCCGAACCGTCTCTTCGGTGATCAAGCAATGCTGAGTGATGAAAGTTCGGGGATCAATGTGAGTGTGGTACCGAGGTGAGTTGTTGCTTTCCGTGTTTTCTTTCCTTCCTTTCTCATCCCCTCTTGAGGTGGCAATCCGGATTCAAGGACGACCTTGAAAAGGAGAGCCCCATTTTTTCGGAGTTGACAGCTTTGTTACGACCATGGTGGGACAAGCAATGTCTTTAACCATGGGTGCTTAATGTTTTCTTGCAACTAGTTCTAGTTCTAGACCAGTTCCCACGTGAGCCTTTCCTTGTTTCCATCCTTCTTAATTTCATTCAATCTCAAATTTTCTTATTTTACACTTTTTTCATCAGATCTGAAGTGCCAAGTATCTCATATAATTTCTGCCATTTTATTTCAGCTAGTTCCCGTGTGAACCCACCTTTGCTTTTAAAACCGGTTCCCGCTCTAACCAACCCTCTTATATAAACCGGTTCACACGTGAACCAACATTTATTTTCAGCCATTCAAATCAGATATTTCCCTATTTTGCTACAGGTTATAACACTCAAATTGGTCACCATGTGACTCTCTTTTATTTTCATTTTCCATTTAAATTGGTTCCCGCGTGAACCACCCTTTCCACTTCAAATCGGTTCCCGCATGAACCAATTTCTTTCTTTACTTCAGTTCCTACGTGAACCAAATCTCTTTCGTTTAGATCTATCCCCACTTGGATCAGATCCTTATTCACCGTTAATTGGCTCCACGTGGCCTTCTTTCGATCATTCAAACCAGTTCCCACGTGAACCATCCCTTTTTACCCAAAACTAGTTCCGACGTGAACCACCTTCACTTTTTATCCTAGTTCCCAATTCTTACATTGGTCCCCATGTGGACCACCCCTTTTGCTTGGCTATCAGATCTGAACCCTCTTTTTTCATCACTTTTTCATCACTTCCACTTGGCTCACATGAGAAACAAGGTCTAGATTCTAGTTTCTAGTTGCTTGTCTTGTGTGATTGCTTGTTTATTTAAGTTTACATTTTGCTTATTACTTGCATTATCACTTGATTGCATTCTCTACTCCTCTCTACCTTTTTCTTTTACACTTTTTTTAAGGCGGGAGCTCACTCTTCCATTTACCCCTCCCATCCAAAACACCCTCTTAGTGAATTCTGACCTTTCTTCTGGGATATTCCTTCCTAGTTGACTTGGTTAACTTTGATCAAGGCCTCCATAATTATTCATACATGGAGTATTCCTTTTCATGATTGGGTTGGTTGTACCACTCCCCAAAACCCGAATCATCCTATGTTACCTACACGTGGTGAGAATGTGAGAAACCTAGGTCATTAGAGATTGGAGTTAGGATCCTAACCCATTTGTTGAGAGAACAATTCTTAAAAAATCCATAAACCAAACATTTAATCAAAATTATTGCGTAATCTTGTTTTCACTTTGCATCACTTATTTGTCAAAAAAAAATTCAAAACTCTAACATTTTTGCAAGATACTAAAACCAGAAAAAGTTCTTTGTTTGTTTTGCCAACTCGTTTGTTTTACCCTCTCCTTGAAGTTGAAGGGTGACAATGCAAATAAGGTTTGGAAGGCACGTCGGAATTGTGGAACACATTGAACATCAAGAGCACGAGATGGGTCACTAACGAATTCTCTCAGATGGTCTTGTTAATCCCTAGTTTGAGTCAGACGTCCAAGAGGTCTCTCAACCATCTGCTCCCCGTGATGCTGAACAACTCTTTAGGGAGTTTTCTCTTTATACTAACCTAGAAACCTATTCCCGTGTATAATCCATGGTGAAGGGCAAAACTGCCTCTGATCGGGCTGAAGCCAATTAGGTTACCTCATCTCCTCGTCCTATGGTTCGACCACCACTCATTCAATCATCCTTTGTTCAACCACCTATTATTCAACAATCTGTGATTCAACCATCACTTGCTCAACCATATGTGATTAAACCATCCATGGTTCATCCAACATTTGTCCAGCCACCTTATTTCAAACTTGTTGCTCCCTTGGCTTACCAGGTCTTAGGACAATCATCAGACAATTTGTTAATGCATGCTCCTCAATTTCATAATCACGCATATAACCACATACCCCCACCAATAAACTAAAAACCTGCTCTCACCCAGGCAATCATGGATCAACTCACCCAAGCAAAACTGCCTCCAAGTCAACTCTTGAAGTTTCTATTCCTTCTTTGCCAGTTCTTCACCTGCCACCTTCTGAATTACTAGTTTATCTTCGCTACAATGGTACTGGCAATCCTTTTCTCCACCTTAAAGATTTTCTCTACAAGTCCTCATTCTGGAAGAATGATTGTAGAGTTCTTGCTTTCTTGTTCTGTCGATCACTAGAAGGGTCTGCATTGTAATGGTTCTACTCACTCAATCCCTTTGAGACAAGAGATTTTTATATTGTCAAGACCAAATTTTTGTAAAGATATAGTGACTGGGTGGCACCAGCATGCTCAATTACAAATTTGATTGTTAAGAATATGAAGCCCGAGGAGGACTTCATAAAGTTCGCTGATCATTGGAGGGGAATGACAGAGAAATTAACAGATGTTATTTCTAAAGGGGAACAAGTGAAAATGCTTATTGGAAACACTACATCTTCCCTAAAGAATGTCTTGATCATGCACCGTCCTACCACTATGAACGAACTTTATGACAGTGTCCAATATTTGAAAGCCCACTTTAAGGATGCCACAATGATAAATCCTTTTGATCCTAAACATAGAAACATCAAGAAGACCACCTCTGCACCAGCTGGGCTTACAACCAAGGGAGTAGTCAACAACGAAGCTGTAAACATTGTGAGGAACCAGGGAGGGAACCGTCAAAACTAGTACAAGAACCCACCGCAGAATCCTTCTTACCACCCCCCTCAACAACAGGTTAAGCCACAACAACCACAACAATCACAACAACCACAACAACCCCCTCAACCTGTAGTGCAACCCCAGCAACCTTGTCAACCTACCTACAATAGGGCACTGTCACCACCCAATCAAGCACCACGAAGGGGAGGTCCAAGGAGAGAGCATTACCGACAACTCCCTCACCCATTGACCGACATCTTCAATGTATTTATGGTAGAAAAATAGTTGGAATTGCCTAAAGAAAGAGAGGTTTGGCTAGCAAATGCAGATATGTCCCGATACTGTAACCGTCAGTACCTTGGTCACACCGTGGAAGTGTGTTTCCAATTCAAAGATTACATCCACGATCTGAATGATCAAGGCAGCATTGATTGGGCTCAACTGGGGGAATGCATACAAACAATGAAGGTTAGACAGCAGTAGCAATAACGTCCACCGGCTCAACCTCAACAACAACCTAGTTTGCTAATTGTTCAGAATCCACTCCCATTACATGCTCCTACTCCGACACTGGCACCAGTACAACCAAACCTAGGAATTGGTCTAGTACACTCTATTTTATAGGAAATTTCTAGCCATGCCCAAGGTTGACAACTAGAAAGCCATGATGCAACTATGCCAGTCAACCCAGCTAGGCCACCTACCAGGAACTCTACTAGATAGATAATCCATGCACTGCCTACTCCACAACCACCACCAAGCTTAGTAACCTAAGCATTGACCACCACTTCTTCTTGCCGACTCATCATTAGGACAGCCCCCACACCTCTCTCAACCCTTGCTACACACTGGCCCTTGCTCATCCGGCCACCACAATCACCACCAAACTTGAACTCCCAGCCTATGAACCCTGTTACTCTAAAACTCCAACCTACTACACACCAACCCCACAACCTACCACATTACCAATACCTTCGTTAAACCCATCAACCACTCTTGCACCCCAGCCTCTTCTTATCAAGCCACCACCATCACCATCACTACCACCTCGAAATCCTACCCCCTTTACCCATAAACCCAATCATCCCAAATCCACCAATCTCGTTACCCACCATACTTGCACCTACACCACCTGTTCCACCACATCCCACTCCAGTTAACCCATCACCTCTACCCAACCGCCAAATTTCCCCAGTGCTTCGGAGTGGGAGGATGTTCCAGTGGCTACTTCCTCAAGCCGGGACTCAGCCGTAGGATCTAGTGGAGGAAGAACAAGTGGAAGAACCCTTGTCAGGCACAGCCTATGATTTGTAGAAGCATTTGGATAAGACATCAGCCCGTATTTCCATACTTGAGTTGATTAAAACATCAAAGGTGCACCAAGAAATTTTACAATAGTATTAGGCTGATGTCATGGTGAATCACCAGTGCATAAAATTTTTCTTCAAAGGACAAGTGGCCAAGGTGACTAACATGCCTATAAGGGACAAGATGAATGATATCTTTTACATCACCCCTAGGGTTATCAATACATCCCTAGATCTCAGTAGGAGAGTTGCCATAAGTTAGGTGCATGACTGCCTCTCTACCAGACACTATGGGATGGCAGATGATGATGAAAGTAGGTTATTAACGTTGAAAAGGTTTGAGCAAGGATCTTCAAGGGATCACTCAACCGATTGAAACTGTGAAAAGGCCACGTATGTGTCAACTCCAGAAACGGGTTCCGGATCGGCACCTCAATAAAAGGTGAAAGATAGAATGAGGGAAAAGGGGAGTGAATCGAAAAACACTCGGAAAGTGGTAAAGACTCCTCACCTCGATCCCACACTCACATTGATCACCGAACTTTCATCTCACGGCGTTGCTCGAGCACCGGAGATGGTTCGGGTCATGTGGGAGGAGAGTGAGGAGGAGATGAAATTAGAACATAAATAAAATGTGGTCGCCAGGAGTCGCAGGCTCCACTTTATGGAATAAAAACAAGAGATGAGTTGATTTGACCGTGTACCTTAGTGTGGGAGATCGGGATATGGGTTCAACCTTCTTCTTCCTCGGTCGGCCGATGAAGAAAAGTCTCCAACCAATGCTAGCTTGATAGACCTGTGCAACTAGAACAATAAACTAAGTGAAATAAAACAATTAGAACTATGGGAAGTGTAGTAACTGTAGAGGGAAGATGAGAAATAAGCAATTGGAATTGGACTCACCAGCTTCGGGGTGAGCCTTATCCCATTTTTTGTGTATTTTTTTGATTATGTAAAAATGAAGAAAATGAACTAAAATATGCTTTAAAATAGTAAATAAACTGAGATAAATGAGTTGAGAAAGCTTATGAAGTGGATCGGCTTGAGTTGAAGCCGAGTTGGTTGAAGAAGGCCGGTTCGGGTAGCTTTGCACCCTTCTGGCGCGACTCTGATGCAGAGGATTCTACGGACGACCCCGATGTCAGAATCGAGTGCCGTTTGTTGGAGTAGACAGAAGACTTGGAGAGGAAGAGTTACTATGTTGATGATTTCTCAGAAATCCTCCAGTAGTAGTCTGTAAAAATTATGAAAGTGGGAAGATGTAGAAAACAGAACCTGGATATGCGCCCTCAGTGCAGCAATTGCCACGAAAAAATGGAAAGTCGGAATTGAGTTCCGTCAGTTGGAGATGAAAGAGAACGAAGAGAGAAACAACTTATATGTTGAAGGCTTTTGCATAAGGAGTTCCATATTTTCTGCAGAAGTCGATGAAGTCAGTTGATGCAGAACGCCCGGATTGAGCCTTCTCCTTCACTTCGGGATCGATCTCTCGATGTCGGATCGCCTTTAAACATCGGAATAGCTTTGGAGAAAAGCTTGGATGACCTCTGGACGAGCTAGGCACTGGGGATTAACCTTGGGTCATTGAGAATGACCCTCAATTTATAGGAGAAGGAAGCCGGTGCAAAAAATAGAAAATGGACCGATCGCGCCCCCGCTTTTCAAAGGGGACGAGGGCGCGCAGGGTGCACCCTCAAACCAAGGGCGCTCAGGGCGCGCCCTCACTTCGGGGGCGCGGTCTGCGCGACCCCAGTTTCAAAGAAATTGGGGGCGCGGTACGTGTCTCACTGCTAAAAATCGACGGAATCTTCCAAAAATTGCTAAAAATTGACTTGACATACGTAACGCGCCCCCAAACCGGGGGCGGGGTACAAATAATCGAAAATTTTCGACGAAACCCTTCCAAAAATCTAGTTTGGTAGGTGCTAATCGTGGCAAATCTGATTTTCGAAAACCGACCGCGCCCCCGCTTTTCAATGGAACCGGGGGCGCGCAGGGCGTGCCCCTAGTTTGAGGGCGTGCAGGGCGCGCCCCCAGGTTGAGGGCGCGCAGGGCGCGCCCTCTGCTTTCAAAGGGAGCAGGGGTGCGGTAGACTCTCTCTCTTGCGCGCGCGTTCCATGAGCCATATCTTGCAAACAGGATGTCTGATTCGGCCCCCATTTGTTGCGTTGGAAAGAGGGCCTTAAGCCGCACCTTCTTAAGTCGGTAAACCAGCCGGCATGACTCCCGAGACATTCGCATGGGGCTTTCTACTGGTTTACCCTCTCGCGGAAAGCCGAAACCCATGGTGAAGATCCGAAAGAGCACGGTTCCGGTCAAGAAATCTCGGGTCAACTCAAGATGACTTAAAATGATGACCGAATAAGTCTGGTACGGTCGGAAAACCCAAAATCATCGAAAAATATGAGATTAACCCGGTAAATGTGAACCGAAACTTGGAAAAGCCGGGAAACCCTAAAATTGACCGAACCGGACATATGGCCCCGGTTGATGAAAATATTCGGCTAGAATCGATCCGGATGACCCTAAAAGACCCGGTGATGACCGGAAAGGTCTAACGCGTGGTCCAGGATAGCCATGTCAGTACAGATTGAAAAAGCCGTAAAGAAAGCCGTTATTGACGGACGCCTACCGAAATGACTTCTCGGAAACCCTGAATATTGCGGAACACATGCGGGACTCCTGAGACCTTCAATTATGGACCATTAAAGGTTGGTCATCAAGCAGGCTTCGTGTTTTTCCAGTTCACGTGCGGCTCTTGCTTGAAGGTTACGGCAATATTCTGAAAATCATCGGTCCATTCTCAACTCACAAGGGGCTCTACCAACGTCCTTAGCTCATCTCCACGAGTTAATCCAGATCAAATAACGGTCAAATAAAGGATATCGCCTATAGAATAAGAGTCTGGGGCTCCGAATCAGGCCAAATTGGTGTGTCTACAGCTTGACTCACCTTGATGTCGTTTTTGCAAGGGAATGGCGTGTAGCGGAGCGGAGTGAAACGTAGAGAAAGCGTAGCGAAGCGAGATGGATCGTAGTGCAATGTAGTAGAGCGAAATGGTGATGGACTGAAAATGTGGCATCAAGGTGTAGATATAGACACGCTTAACGACCAGATTCAGCAAGACGAGTCTCCTCAAGTCTCCTGGTTAACCGTCATGTTTCATCAAGTCTTCCTATGTTCGATTGGTAAGAGATGTGACATTGGCACAAGAGAAGAATAGCCAACCCCCAACGCAGTGGGGAGTCCTCGAAACATGGGTTCGTAGGTTCATCATCAGCCGGTAACCCGATCTTTGCGGTGTTCCTGTACTGTGATGGGCTAAAGTTTTAAAAAGAGATTTGTTTTGAAAAAGTAAAAGAATACCAATCAAGAACATTCAGGCTCTCAGATTCATTTAAGTCTTCCAAGAGACAAGATTCAATTCGGAATGGAATGATCTCAAATTCCGAAAGGCAAATGTTGAAGCACAAACCGTGAAGATAGTGATGGTGCAAGTTCTGATCAAATAGAAGGCCCTTGGTGGGATGAATTGGCTGCCATGGTGGGATGAATAGCAAAGAAGTGTTGCAAAGGCCACAATGGTGATGGAGGATTTGGAGGCATAAGGTGATTACAGAACACGGTTGGATTAATAGACACGGTGGGATTAACAGACATGGTGGGATATTAGAGAGGTTTGTGGGACTAGAAAACATGGTGAGATTAGAGAACATGGTGGGATTCAGGATGATCGGAATTAGTATAAAAAGTTTAAAGATTAGGGTGAGAAGGTAAAGATTATGAAATGATGTATGCAATGACAAAACAAAATGTAATGCAATTAATGCTACATGTTGCATGCTGGGCTCAATAAAACAAGACAAAACTTGTATAACAAATAGTTGAAGATATAGATTGTCTATGAGGTCAAGATACCCATTCGAGAACCATCGTCCCTCACAGCACAACTTTGGCTTATCCGTGAGCATCAGAGATGACCCGACCATCGTAGATTTTGATGAAGGGGATCTCAGGTCAAGTCTCCTCCGTACTCATGGTCTTCAACAAATAATGCATAATATAATGGTACACGACTAACGACATATATGCTAGTCGGCAAGTTATGGGGGTTTCCCATGTCCATTCTTCTGTTTTCGCGAGCAATTCCTGTCTTTCATCAAAATGTTAGTTCCGAATGAACAATGATGTCCACTCAACCTTAATAAAGACCAAACATAAATATATTTGATTTAACAAATTTTTTTGAATTTTTTATGATTTTTTCTGAATTTTCTGGAATTTTTGAGGAATTTTCAAAGAATTTTGACCGAACGTGCCCCCGAACTGGGGGCGCGGCCTGCGCGCCCTCAGTTGGGGGGCGCAGCCTACGCGCCCTAGGTTTGGGGCCACGGCCTGCGCGCCCCCACTTCGGGGGCGCATTCGATTCCAGTTTCCTGTTTCGACCGAATCCGAATTTGATTCAAATCAGAACCGATTTCCCCTATATAAACACCTCTTAAGACGACCAGATCATCCTACCAACACCCAGGATGGCTCCTCCTTCGAAAAAGAAGCGTGTTGGCTTGGTTCGAGGTATTTCAAGCATCCCGGGTCATTTGAAGGCCAGAATCGACGCCGACTTGGTAAGTTCGCTGCCAATTTTAGCTTTAAACAACTTTCTTCTTCCTTTTCCTTAAAGAATTTTCTCTTACCTCCTGTTTGGGTGTAGGATTACCCAAACTTCCTAGGACCACGCCGGTATTGCTCTCCTCCTTGGCTTCCCGGCTTGCTTGACGTCCTTGGCTTGTCGGTCAGAGTGATTCTTCGAGATTGGGGCTTAACCGGGCTCTTGATCCATGCTAAGCAATATTCAGGCTACTCCCTTGAGTTCGGCTTGATGGGAGCTCTTGTTGAGTTGTGGCATCCCGACACTCACACGTTCGTGTTCAGCTGCTTTGAGTGTACGATTCTTCTTGAAGAGGCGGAACTCCTTCTCGGCCTTCCTAGGACTAAGAAGGGAGAGACTGAAGGTATGTTCATCCCTTCAGGACCCCTCTCTTGCTTGGAATTCTAGCAGGGTTTCGTCGAGACTCGGCTGATCAGCACCTTGTTAGCCGGCAAGCGAATCAGTGTTCCCAAGTTGGCGGCCTAGACAATTTCTCTTCTGACGGCTCCTAGCCTGGATGAGGACTAAATTCTATGCGGTGCAAAGGGTTTCATGGCTTGCTTTGCCGCGGTGTTCTTGTTTCCTGCGGAGGATGGTTTCCTAGAGGTTGATCAGCTTTCGTGCATCTGCGGCATTTGGAGCGGTGCGCAGTTGGGGCCTTCAGTTTTGGGCTTCTTGTACTGCGGACTATCCGCAGCTTATGTGGGTCGTCCTCCCTTCGGCAGTGCGCTTCTACTGGCTTGTTGGGCCGATCTTCACTTCAAGTTCGAACCAGCCAGTGAGGTGGCCACCAGGTCGCAGCTCTTCCGCCGTAGCCCCTTGTTCCCATATGCTGATGCACTTGGCTTCGGCGAGAGAGTCGCCAACAGGTGTGCATCGGTGAAGAAGAGGCCAGAGTGGCATGCTCACTTTGCATCTATGAACCATTCCAGCTTCTTGCACTCTTCTACTGCCCTGATGTAGAAGGACTTCCAGGTGTGCTTTGTGCCCGGCGTTGATCTCCGCCTGGTTACAGGTTCGGCCTTTGTGTTATACAATGCCCATCGTTGCCACTCTCAGATCGGCTTGCCTCGGTACGAGTTGCCCAAGCTGTCCCACCTGCCACCTATCAAGGGAAGACAGCTTGGCTCTGTGGATGACGAGGAGGAGGCGATCTAGCCATTGCCTTGTAGGAGACGAGTCGGGTGTGCCGCCCAGGTCTCCTGATTGAGGAGGGCCTTGACCAGAAGTGCCGCTACATCTCCGCGTTGAAGCTTTTGCTTGCTTGAGGGTCTTCTTTTCCTGCTTTAACTTGTCAGACATGTTGTTTTTATTTTGAATAAACAATGAATTTTTTATAGCAAATTTGAGTGAAAATTCAATAGAAATTTAGCTTGATTCAGAAAAATGCAACGTAGATGTTGACAATTATGATGAATATGCCTTGTTATTTTTCAACACCATGAATAATTTTTAATATGAAACAAGATATTTTTGAAAGGCTTTAACATGCCTTTTTTCTTTAGGTAATTTTTCAGAGCAAACCGTGAGTCTGATGATTTTTATTTTGGTGACTCCTTGATCGGCTCGATTTTCTGAACAGCATGGGGCTTTCTAAAATTTTCGCCATTTTTATCAATTTTGGTCGTGAAAAGTACATTTTTAGCCGTTTCTGACTAATAAATGCATAGAATTTTCTCCTGACCCCTAAAAAATGTTAGCTAGTGATGATAAAAAACATGAATATGCCTAGCTACTTTAGGAACTGAGATTCAAAGTTATGTGAAAAGAGGGATTTTTGGTTAGAATTTAAAGAGAATTTTTCTTCACAAAATTATTTTGAGCAAACCGTGCGTCGGATCGGGATTCCTTCGGTGGCGTTGCGATTAGCTCGATTTTGTGAACCTTGGAAGATATTTTCAAAATTTTTCCCATTTTCACATTTTTACTCTCTATAAATCCCTCTTGAGGGTAAGAATATCTCATTTCCACCTGTACACCATCTCTCCTCATGCCAGAAGCTCCAGAGCTCCAACTCAGATCCGGAGTCCAAAACACCGTCAAAGGTTAGTACCCCTATTACAAATGATGTAGATAGGGTTATGCTCTTCGATTTGGTTCAAGTTTCACGCGATTCCGAGTTGATTTGACAAAGATATCGCGAAAATAAGGATCGAGCAGGTGAGAGGGTGCGGTCAACACGGAACGTTGACCACGCCCTCGGACCGGGGGCGCGCAGACCGCGCCCCCGGTTTGGGGATGCGCAGACCGCGCCCCAAAGAGGAGGGCGCGGTCTGCGCGCCCTCTCTCTCCTCATTTAACAGGGGCGCACAGAGCGCGCCCCTATTCTGAGGACGCGCTCAGCGCGCCCTCAGGTGAGGGACGCGCGGAGCGCGCCCTCCTTCTCCAAAGGGCGCGTTCGGCAGAAAATTTTTTTTCTCTATTTTTTTATGAATGAAATAAATAAATAAAAATTGTATCTAACAATATTTGATACCAACTTCCCTTTTGGTGCAGATGCCGAGACGTGTTCGCCGCCACGACTCCGATTCCGAGGAGCCTTAGCTCCCGGCAATCCGAGAGGTACGTTTTCTTTTTCCTGCACTTAATGATTAGCTCCTTTGTATTTTGGCAATAAAAATTGAGTGAACTAATGAAATGAATTTCTTGCAGGCCCGGATAAAATCCCGGATCTCGTGGGACTTGGTGCATGCTGCCTACCTCGGCCTACCGGACTTCTAGCAGGTTCGGTTGGAGGAGATGGGGTTTGGGCCCATCCTCCGGGTGACTCCATTTTGAGAGGACCTACCACTGGTGCAGGTCCTTCGCGAGTCCTAGGACCCGGACTCTTTCATGTTTCTGTTCCCATGGGGGCACATGGTGTCCTCCTAAGAGAATGTTGCACACATCACCGGTCTTCGTGTTTACGGTAGGCCAGTGGAGTGTGCCACCTCTTCCGACTATTCACGGGAGTTCCGGGCCCTCTTCGCATATGAGCCCGAGTTTGACCCGGAGGATGGCCTACGCACCATCGCCAGACTAGAGGCTGGTGAGATGGTAGGCTTGGTGGATGCCGAGCGTGTCTGTGGCGAGAGCCAGGACAGCTTTTTCTGCCGCATGGTCGGCCAGGCTGCAGCGGCATTTACCGGGTTACCTGGCTCCTTGGAGGCGGATGTAGACCTGCGCCGCTTCCTCCTCTTCTTCTTCAGGTGCCTTCTGTTGGGCTCGAAGACAGACCGCATCCATCTGCGGTTCCACCCTTTGCTTGCCGACCGGGAGCAGGTTGGTGTAGACATGCCAAATTCGCCTAATTGAGAGCATAAAACTCATGTTTTATAGGGTAACATGTGCGATTGACCTTATAATGATGCCGGGTCTTTAAAAAGTTGATTTGGAGCTTCGCCGAACGAAATCGGTTGTTTTCCGATGTTTTCCGCAACAAGCCGTAATTTCCTAGTGAAAGCCACACGTAAATCGAGTAAACAAAGAAGTTGGCTGAATGACCAATGCCTAATGATCACGCATTGAAGTTTATGGTCATATTCACAGCTCGGACAAGTTTTGTTGCATACCGTGCCTTTCCGGTTTGCTGTCGGAGTCATTTTGACCTGTATCGGATCTTCTCTTCACTACCCTAACTTCCAGATAAAATTCTGAAGTTTTGGAGGTTGTGATGGCTGATCCAATGCTATAGGAAGCTTCTTCGGCCTGTTATCTTTCCAACGCAACAAACAGCGTCGAATTCTGAGTTCGGGAGTGTTCGCAATGGCTTCCGGAAGAAGGACGCGCAAAAACAGTCCCATGCGCCCGGGTTCCTGGTCAAATGCGCCCGGGACCCAGGGCACGTGCCCATGCGCACTACCAGTGAGGCACGTGACCTCGTGCCCTCACTTGAGGGCACATGCGCCCTACCCTTGAGGCACGAGGAACCCAGTTTTTCACCGGGACTCTACCGCTGAACGGATCGACCGGATAAGGTTAAAATTTTCGGAAAAGATGTGATGCGCCCCTTCCAGGGGGCGCATGCGCCCTTCAGTGGGGCGCATGCGCCCTGGGGTAGGGCGCAATGTGCCTATTTTTTAGCCCGGATGAGACTGTTCGTTCTCCTATAAATTAACTATGATTCTGGTCATTCCAGATGCATGAGCACGACCCCCCAGGCATCTCAAGATGTCCAACCACCCTCCTGCATTGATTTTGTGTTTTTTAGAGAGAGAATTTCGAGTTTTTAGAGAGAGAAAAGTTGGTTTAAGAGAGAGGAAGGCTGTTCTGCAGGTGATCAGCCAGGTCTCTCTTCTTCGGCCTCTACAGCAGTGTGTGGACGTCTGCTGTCCAAACTTTCTTCATCAAAGTTCTTCATCTCCAAGTCTTCTTGAGTTTTCAATTGACGGTACTTGATTATGTGGTCAGGGCTGGTCGTGACGAGCACGGAAGCAAAGTCGCACCTGGCAGATCCTGGACTGCTGCTCGGCTTTTTCGACAACACAGATTTGGCTATATCTTTCTCTATTCAACTCATAATCTCTCTGTTCTTTTTCTTGTCTCTTTTTTTCGTGATTCTACAAACTCCTATTATTTTTTTACATTTTTTTGCATTTTTTTTAGTTTGTTTATCCAAAAATAAAAAAGGGTTAGAAATAACCCGAATCCGATCAGTTTCTAGTCAATTGTGTGTTTTATGTTATTCTCTTTACATATACTACACCTTGTTTAGTTCTAATTGTCTATTTCACTTGTTTATTTGACTAGTTGCATAGAATATCAAGCACCCACCGCATTGGCCGGTCGAAGAAGGAGAAGCTTTAACCCACACTCTTCACGCTAAGGTACACACGGTCATCTTTCAATTTAATTTCATAAATCGGAACCCACAGTTCCTGGCGACCACATGTCTTAATTTCTTTCTTCTCACCCTCCTCCCACATGACCCGAACCGTCTCTTTGGTGATCGAGCGACGCCAAGGGATGAAAGTTCGGGGATCAATGTGAGTGTGGGACCGAGGTGAGAGTTGCTTTCCGATGTTTTCTTTCTTCCTTTCTCATCCCCTCTTGAGGTGACGATCTGGATTCACGGACTTCCCTGAAAAGGAGAGGACCCCATCGAATTTTCAGAGTCGACAGCTTTGTGGCGACCACGGTGGGACAAGCAATGTCTTTAACTGTGGCTGCTTAGTGTTTTGTTTGCAACTAGTTCTAGTTCTAGACCGGTTCCCACGTGAGCCTTTCCTTCTTTCCACCTTTCTTAACTTCATGCCATCTCAAAATTTCTGATTTCACCCATCTTTCATCATATCTGAAGTGCCAAGTATGCCATTTAATTTCTGTCATTTTATTTAAACCGGTTCCCACGTGAACCACCCTTTTCCTTTTAAATCGGTTCCCACGTGAACCAATCTCTTTCTTTACTTTGGTTCCTACGTGAACCAAACCCCTTTTTTTAAGATCTATCCCAACTTGGATCAGATCTTTATTCACCTTTAATTGGCCCCATGTGGCCCTCTTTTGACCATTCAAACCGGTTCCCACGTGAACCACCCCTTTTTACCCAAAACTGGTTCCCACGTGAACCACCTTTACTTTTTACCCCGGTTCCCACGTGAACCAGCTTATTCTTACATCGGTCCCCACGTGGACCACCCTTTTGCTTGTCTATCAGATTTTAACCCTCTTCTTTCCATCACTTTTCACTATCTCCATTTGGCTCACATAAGAAACAAGTCTAGATTCTAGTTTCTAGTTGCTTGTCTAGTTTCTAATTGCTTGTCTTGTGTCATTGCTTGTTTATTTAAGTTTATGTTTTGATCATTGCTTGTTTTATTACTTGATTGCATTCTCTGCTCCTTCTCTCTACCTCCTTCTTTTACGCTTTTTTTGAGGCGGGAGCTCACTCTCCCATTTACCCCTCCCATCCAAAACACCCTCTTGGTGGATTCTGACCTCTCTTCTGGGATATTCCTTCCTAGTTGACTTGGTTGGCTTTCATCAAGGCCTCCGTAATTCCTCATACGTGGAGTATTCCTCTTCACGATCGGGTTGGTTGTACCACTCCTCAAAACCCGAAGCATCCTATGTTACCTACACGTGGTGAGATTGTGTGAAACCTAGGTCATTGGAGATTGGAGTTAGGATCCTAACCCATTTGTTGAGAGAACAATTCTTAACAAATCCATAAACCTAAGGTTTAATCAAAATCATTGTGTAATCTTGCTTTCAAGACTTTGCATCACTTGTTTTTCAAACAAAAATTCAAACATCTAACTTTTTTGCAAAATACTAAAAAAACAAAAAAAGTTCTTTGTTTACTTTGTCAACTTGTATGTTTCTCCTTGAAGTTCAATGCAACTAAGGTCTGGAAGGCACGCTGGAATGGCGGAACAAGCTGAACATCGAGAGCACGAGATGTGTCATCAACCAAATCCGTCAGATGGTCGTGTTAATCCATTGTTTGAGTCAGAAGTGCAAGAGGTCCCTCAACCATCTACTCCTCGTGATGTTGAATAACTCTTTAGGGAGTTGTCTCTCTATACCGACCGAGAAACCTATACCCGTATACAATCCATGGTGAAGGGAAAAATTGCTTCAGATCAGGCTGAAACCAATCAAGTTGCCTTATCTCCTCGTCCTCTTGTTCAACCACCACTCATTCAATCACCCTTTGTTCAACCTCCTGTTGTTCAACAATCTGTGATTCAACCATGACTAGAACAACCATTTGTAGTTCAACCATCTATAGTTCAACCATCTATGGTTCATCCATCATTTGTTCAGCCATCTTATTTTAACCATGTTGCTCCCCTGACCCATCAAGTCATGGGACAATCTTCAGTAAATTTGCCAAGTCATGCTCCTCAATTCCAAAATCATGTCTCTAACCACATACCCCAACCAGTAAACCAAGAACCTGCTCTCACCCAGGCAATCATGGATCAGGTCACCCAGATGAATGAACGTTATGAAGAGATGAGATGTCGCCTGGACTCCAAGTCAGTTCCTGAGATTTCCATTCCTTCTCTGCCAGTCCTACACTTGCCACCTTCTGAGCTACCAGTTTATCGCCGCTACAATGGTACTAGCAATCCTTTTCTCCACTTAAAAGATTTTCTTTACGAATCCTCATTCTATAAAGATGATCGTAGGGTTCTTGCCTTCTTGTTCCACCGATCATTAGAAGGGTTTGCATTGGAATGGTTCTACTCGCTCGACTCCTTTGAGGCAGGAGACTTCGATATTGTTAAAACCAAATTCTTGCAAAGATACAGAGACCGGGTGGCACCAGCATGCTCCATTACAGACTTGATTGCTGAGAAGATGAAGCCCGAAGAGGACTTCATAAAGTTTGCTGATCGCTGGAGGGGAATGGCAGAGAAACTGACAGATGTGATTTCTGAAGGGGAACAAGTGAAGATGCTTATTGGCAACACTACACCTGCCTTGAGGAATGTCTTGATCATGCACCATCCTACCACCATGAATGAACTCTATGACAGTGCCCGGTACTTGCAAGCCCACTTCAAAGATGCCATAATGATAAACTCTTTTGATCCTAAACCTAGAAACCTCAGGAAAACCCCCTCTGCACCAGTTGGTCCTACAACCGAGGGAGTGGTCAACAACGAAGCTATAAACATTGTGGGGAACCAGGGAGGGAACCGTCAAAACCGATTCGAACCCCACCACAAAACCATTCCTATTACCCCCCTCAACAACAGGTTAGGCCACCACAACCACGACAACCACAACAACCACCTCAGCTAGTAGAACAACCCCAGCAACCTCGTCAACCTACCTACAATAGGGCACCGCCGCCACCCAATCAGGCACCACAAAGGAGAGGTCCTAGGAGAGAGAACTACCAGCAACTCCCTTACTCCTTGACCGACATCTTCAATGTACTCATGGTGGAGAAACAGTTGGAATTGCCCAAGGAAAGAGAGGTTTGGCCAACAAATGTAGATATGTCCCAATACTGTGCTTACCACCGGTGTCCTTGTCACACTGTAGAAGTGTGCTTTCAATTCAAGGATTACATCCACGATCTGAATGACCAAGGCAGCATTGATTGGGCTCAAATGGGGGAATGCATACAAGCTATGAAGGCTAGGCAGCAGCAACGGCAGCGTCCACCGGCTCAACCTCAACAACAACCTGGCTTGGGGATTGTTCAGAATCCGCTCCCATTACATGCTCCCGCTCCAGCACCGGCACCAGCACATCTAAACCCAGGAATTAGTCTAGTGCATTCCATTGTCCAGGGAGATGCTAGCCGTGCTCATGGTTGGCAACTAGAAAACCAAAATGCAACCATGCCTGTCAACCCAGCTAGGTCTCCTACTAGGAACCTTCTTAGACAAATAATTTGTGCACCTTCTACTCCACAACTACCACAAAGTTCAATAACCCAACCACTGGCCGCCACTTCTTCTCGCCAGCCCATCATTAGGCCAGCCCCCTCCTTAACTACACCTTCTTCAACCATTGCTACACACCGGCCCTTGCTCATCCGACCACCACAATCACCACCAAACCTGAACCCCCAGCCTACAAGCTCTACCACTCCAAAACCCCAACCTATCATACCACCAACACCACAACCAATCCCACAACCTACACCTTCATTAAACTCATCAACCACTTCTGCACCCCGGCCTCTTCTTATTAGGCCACCAGTATCACCATCATTACCACCTCCAGATCCTACCTCTCTACCAACTAACCCCATCATCCTAGAATCATCGATCCCATTACCTATCATACCTGCACCTACACCACCTGTTCCACCACAACCCACCCCAGTTAACCCGTCACCTCTACCCGACCGCCAAATAGCCCCGGTGCTTCGGAGTGGGAGGATGTTCCAGCGGCTCTTTCCCCAAGCTAGTACTTAACCGCAGGATCCAGTGGAGGAGGAAAAAGTAGAAGAACCATTGCCAGGCACAGCCTACGATCTGTTAAAGCATTTAGATAAAACACCAGCCCATATTTCCATACTTGAGTTGATCAAAAGATCAAAGGTGCACCAGGAGATTCTACAGCAGTACTTGCAAAGGGTCATGGTGAGTGAAGATCTCCCACCTAAGAAGATCACTACTGTGTTAGCCCCTAGAAGTGAGCACCCAACACTCACTTTCTCTCAAGAAGAATTAGCAGATCCAGAATTTAGGAGATATGCTTTGCATGTGGCAATTATCATCTGCAATGTCGAAGTAAAATCATGCTTGGTTGACACTGGAGCTTCCATCAACGTTATGCCGCCATAAACTTTGCAGTTGTGTGGCATTTCTGAGCAAGAAATCAAGCCATCCTGTGCCATGGTGACAGCTTATGATAACTCCAAGAAGTCTGCACGTGGGGTGGTCACTCTAGAAGTTAAACATGGACCATGTACGGTCACAACAGATTTTTATGTTCTAGAATTAGATCCAACTTTTCGGGCTATACTTGGGAGGCCATACTTGGAGGCAATAGGAGCTATGGCTTCAACAAACCACCAGTGCATAAAGTTTCCCATTAAAGGACAGGTGGTCAAAGTGACTAGCATGCCTATAAGGGACGAGCTGAATGATGCTTTTACATCACCCCTAGGTCTGTCAATACAACCCAAGATCTCAGTGGGAGAATTGCCAGAAGTCAGATGCATGACCGCCTCTCTACCAGACGCACTGGGATGGCGGATGATGATGAAATTGGGCTATCAGCCTGGAAGAGATTTAGGCAAGGATCTTCAAGGGATCACTTAGCCAATTGAAACTGTGAAAAGGCCACGCAGGCAGGGGTTGGGATATGAAGAGGGTTCCATCCCAAGGAGGATCTTCCAGCCAGGATATGCCATGGGGCTCCATACATTCTTTATCAAAGGGGAGACCATGATGATGGCTGAAGATGGCAAAAGTTCCGTGATAGCTATCAAGAGAAGAAAGGCTCCAGATGAAGAAGAAGAAGACTTGGAAGACCTGTGCTTATCTTTGATTCGTTTGTTCTCAAGTGGGGAAGAGTATCAAGAACCACCCAAAGGCAGACCAATATTGGATCATCTGGTTGAGCATACCTGTAGACACGCCAAATTCGCCTAATTCAGAGCATGAAACTCATGTTTTATAGGGTAACATGTGCGATTGACCTTAGAATAATGCCGGGTCTTTAAAGTTGATTTGAAGCTTTACCGAACGAAATCGGATGTTTTTCGATGTTTTCCGCGAAAAGCCGTAATTTTCGAGCGAAAGCCACACGTAAATCGTGTAAACACGGAAATTGACTGAATGACCAATGCCTAATGATCATGCATTGAAGGTTATGGTCATATTTACACCCCGGACAAGTTTTGTTGCATACCGTGCCTTTCCAGTTTGCCGTCGGAGTCATTTTGACCTGTATCGGATCTTCTGTTCACTGCACTAACTTCCGGACAAAATTCTGAAGTTTTGGAGGGTGTGATAGCTGATCCGATGCTATAGAAAACTTCTTTGGCCTGTTATCTTTCCAACGTAACAAACGGCGTCGAATTCCGAGTTCGGGAGTGTTCGCAATGGCTTTCGGAAGAAAGACGCGCGAAACCAGTCCCATGCGCCCGGGTTCCTGGTCACATGCGCCCGGGACCCAGGGCACGTGCCCATGCGCCCTACCAGTGAGGCACGTGGCCTTGTGCCCTCACTTGAGGGCACATGCGCCCTACCTTTGAGGCATGAGGGACCCAGTTTTTCACCCGGACTCTACCACTGAACGGACGGACAGATAAGATCAATTTTCTCAGGATTTGTGCCCATGCGCCCTCACTGGGGGGCGCATGCGCCCTTCAGTGGGGCGCATGCGCCCAGGGGTGGGGCGCAAGGCCCCTATTTTTTAGCCCGAATCGCACTGCTCGTTCTCCTATAAATGGACTCTGATTCTGGTCATTCCAAAGGAATGGGCACGACCCCCCAGGCATATCAAGACGTCCTAGCACCCTCCTGCATTGATTTTGTGATTTTTAGAGAGAGAATTTCGAGTTTTTAAGAGATAAAAGTCGGTTCAAGAGAGAGGAAGGCTGTTCTGCAGGTGATCAGCCAGGTCTCTCTTCTTCGGCCTCTACATCAGTGTGTGGACGTCTTCTACCTGAGCTCTCTTCACCAAAGTTCTTCCTATCCAAGTATTTTTGAGTTTAAAATTGACGGCACTCAATTCCGAGGTTAGGGCTGGTCGTGACGAGCGCAGAAGCAAAGTCGCGCCTGGCAGATTCTGGACTGCTGCTCGGCTTCTTCGACAACACAGATTTGGCTATATCTTTCTCTATACAACTCAGAATCTTGCTGTTTTTTTTCCTATATCTTTATTTAGTGATTCTCCATCCTCCAATCATTTTTTTACATTTTTTGGCATTACTTTTACTCTGTTATTCCGAAAATAAAAAAAGTGGGTTAGAGATAACCCGAATCCGGTCAGTTTCTAGTCAATTGTGTGTTTCATGTCATTCTCTTTACATATACTCCACCTTGTTTAGTTCTAATAGTCTATTTCACTTGTTTGTTTGTCTAGTTGCACAGAATATCAAGCACCCACCGCATTGAGGACTCTTCTTCATCGGCCGGCCGAAGAAGGAGAAGCTTTAACTCACACTCTTCACGCTAAGGTACACACAGTCATCTTTCAATTTAATTTCATAAATCGGTGTGGGAACCTCGGGAATCATTCTGATTCTTGAAAATGTGTTTAAAATATTTGTTTTTTGAATGTTGAAAATATCGTACCTGAATTTTCTAGTAAAATAGGTGATAGAGCATAAAAACTACTAGATAGTCCAGGTGATATTAAAAGAGTATAGAACCGAGGTTCGGGTTCTGTGAAAACACTCGAACACCCTTGATTAACTGCCATAGCGATCTTGTTTGACGAGAGCGTGCACATCGAGCAAACACTCGAACACCCTTGATTAACTGCCATAGCGATCTTGTTTGACGAGAGCGTGCACATCCACAACATATAAAGAACACAAAGGGCCCCGGCCTTTCAGGCCCGATGAGATGCAAACAAGTTTGATTAGATTTTGTTTGAAATTGTTTTATGTTTGATTTATGAATTGATCTTTGATGTGGCTTGAAATGTTGATTTCATATTTCAATTTAACTTGGATTTGAATGTTATTTGTTTTGAGCTTGTTTGATTTGTTTGTTTTGTTTTACTTCAATTGGTTGAAGTTTATTTTATTTTTTGTTTGAACTTGATATTTTAGATGTGTTGATAAATTTGACTTGTTTAAATTTAATTGACATGTGTTGAGTCATTTTCATGTGATTTTCTCATGTTGGTTGGTGTTTTCATACCAATTCGGGTGTGTTCGGTATGTTTTAAATGTTTTGAAGTTTGGTTTAAATTGATTAAACTTGATCTTCAAGTTGTTAATGATCTGAATTTGACATGTTTTAAGATGAATTTCATATACATTAATGTTTTCTTTATGTGTTCTTTTCAATTGGTTTGATTATTTGACTTGCACTTGTTTAGGAAATCGAATTCCAATGGACTAAGTGTATTGAATCAATTCTTCCAGATTGTATTAAATCTGATTTTTGTTGAATGTTAAAGCTTTAATGATCTGTTTTAAGCATGTTTTAAGGTTGGTTTAAATGTATTTTCATATTTAATAAAGTTAACTTCAGATTTGAGTAACTCTTGTTCGGTTTGCATCACATCCGGTCTGTCGGGCTAGTGTCGATGCCCGGTCATATGCAATCAACTCGGCACTTGAAATGTTCATTGAATATTCATGTTCATGCTGGTGTACATCAGATGTGGCAGTTCGTATGCCATGAATAATGCTGTCAATGGTGCAAATGTGTGAATGTCCTTCACTTGGTGTAAAACACCACTTGATTGGGAAAATTTTGGCAGCATGCCGCCTTATTTTCCAATCGGTGTGGAATTTTACCCGTCCTACAAGGCATAGTCATTTGACTTTCCAAGTAGTGGGAAGGGTCCGTCTGCAGTGGGAAGCGTGTCCCATGCCTACGCCCGGGTCAACGTTCCGGTGCATGCCGGATGAGCCGCCCAATGAAGCGTCCAGTTGTGGACTAACTCCTTATTTAATTTTAGCATTTCTCCTTCAGATTTAGTTAAGGTTTATTTTAAGTGTCCAAGGCCCAATGGGCCAGCTTCATCAGCACAATGGGCTGGTCTTCATGTCTCATGGCCTGAGAAGGCCGGCTTCATGCCATGTCGGCCCGGTTGGCCCAATCTTGAGCTTCATGGGCCCTGGCGGCCTGCTTTGAGCTTCATGACTCAATGGGCCTGCTTTGCACCTCCATGGCCCGGTTGGCCTGATTTGCCCTCCATTCTTGCACCTTGACATCTTGCTGTGGCAGTGGGTTAGGTGAGCCTCAGAGGGGCTGGAATGGGTTGGCTAAGGTGCTGTTTAGGTGGGCTTTTGGTAGGACTGCACAAGGGGAAGGTTTAGGTGTAAACTAGGACTGGTTTAGGAATGCACAAAGGGCATTTTGACATGTAGAAATCAGGGCCACCCGGCTTAACTCTTGGCCCGTCCGGCGGATTCCAAGAGGCCCGGGCTGTCACCCCTCCTTCCACACATCAAAGAGGATGTTTGGTTTGTTTTGGGGTGCTGTGGGAGCTGTATTGGGTGTGTTGCACATAGGGCAAACTAGGTGACCATCAAAGGGGCCTGACATTAGTGCTCACAACGGGGGCAGAACTTGGGCCAGCAAGGGGGCCTGTTTTGCATGCCATTCGGGGCCTGATTGGGAGAGGCAGGAGGTGCATGTCCAAGTGACCATCAGTGGGGTCAAACAAAGCATGATAGTAGAAGGTTTAGAGGCCAACATGGAGGGCCAAAAGGGTGCACAAAGGGGCTGGTTCAGAGGCCTGTTTTAAGGGGCAGCAAGGGGCTGTTTTTTGTGATGGCCAAATAGAGGGTACACTTGGGGCTTTCTGTAGAAAAAACGTGAAGGGCACTCAAAGGTTCTGAATGGGCATTACTCAGAGGGTATGTCACCATGGATAGGGGTAGAGAAGAGAGGGGGAAGAGTTGAATTAAAAGGCTACATTGGAACACACTTTTTCAACTCACCGGTTTCTTTCTTCTCTCTTGCACTGCAGGTGGTGTTAAAGATGATGGGCTGAAGGTGCCACCAAACCCTTATTCTCTTGCTGTTGGATGAGAAAAGGGGGTCTTCTCCTTGCTGATGTTGATGGATGGAGCAAAGGAATGAAGAGAGCTTGCTGCACTTGCTGAAGTTGGCACACCGATCAGTTGGGCTGGTTGCACCTGCTGCTGGCGCGCCTGCTGGAGGGAGGCCTTTTCTCCTTCTTCTTCTTCACTTTGAACACCACAAGGGGGCTGGATAGGTTTCTGACTTGCTGATGAAGACGTACAAGCAAGGAGAAGCTGTCTTGGAGCAGGGTAGAGGGAGGAGAGGCAGGGCTTCCGCAGGGTGATCAGCTTGTCCTGCACATGGCCAGCTGAGGGGGCTTTTATAGGGGCTGAGGTGTGCCATCTCCAGAAGGAGATAAGCCTGGAGGTTGTTGAGAGGAGATAAGTATAACTCTAGGGAGGTTGGGGATGATAAGGATAACCCATAGTTGGTTGTTGAGGATGATTATGCGCCAACTAGAAAGAGAGGGAGAGAAGGGTGCGCACCATCTCCTCCTTTCAAGGAGGTGTGCGCACATGACAAGTGGAGAGAGGGCTGGTTCGACCAAGGCTTGGATGAGGATAAGCTTGGTTAGTTGTAGGATTAGTTAGGATGAAGATAAACCAAGGGAGAGATAGGGATAAGCCATGGGAGGTTGTTGAGGGAAGTGTTTGAGTGGGACCCACTAGCCAAGGAAGGAGGAGGTGGGTGCGCCTCCCTCCCCTATTTTCTAGGGCTTCTTGCGCACACATAAGATGAGGGAGGATGGAATTCGACCATGACAGGTTGGGTTAGCCCATCTTGGGTTAGGTTTAACCCTGGTTTAATCAAAGTGCTCCCGATCCAACGGCTAGCATTAACTCCGACCAAAACCAATTAAATAAATCTCAAATTGACTTTAAAAAATTCCAGATCATGCCTTGATGGCCATTGATATTATGATCCATCCTGATGTGTGGTTGAGATCACTTGAATTGCAATGGATCTCCTGATTTAGCTAGTTTCTCCGATCGGCGCGATCTCGGCCGTCGATAATGCCGAAAACTGTAATTGAATGCAATTGCCTTCTCCCATTGGCCAAATTCATTTTTCATGCATCAATATTCATGAAATCAAAGTTTTGGGTCATGAAAATTGAAATTTTCAGCCCATGGGTCGATCCAGAGCTAATTGGACCATTATGCCCCTGGTGCGAGAACATATGGCTTTCCGTCCGGATTTGCTCTTTCTTGCATATCTCTTCATCCGGGGGTCGGATTTTCGATCCATTTCGAGCGCTACCTAGCTCTATCCAATCTTGAGAATGTGGTAAAGTTGGAATTCCATGTTAGAGTCCCAATTTGTCCCAAAGTGTCAGGGGCAAAATGGTCATTTCGTCCTTCCGGTGTCCGTTTTTCATGTTTTGGGCACCGTTGCGAAGCTCTTGACTGGGGCTATGTAATGAGCACATTATCTTGGCCATTTGTAACATGTAAAGCCATGCCAAGGCATTTCCAAAGCTTGTTTACATCATCTATTCATGAATTTTTCAAATCTGGCTCAGATTTTATGCACCGGCTTCGGCATTGCTGAAATTTGTATCAAGCAAGCTAAGCGAAAAAGTTTGATGCCAACAATCGGAACCCGCGGTTCCTGGCGACCACGTTTATTTCTTCTCACCCTCCTCCCACATGACCCGAACCGTCTCTTTGGTGATCGAGCGACGCCAAGGGATGAAAGTTCGGGGATCAATGCGAGTGTGGGACCGAGATGAGATTTGCTTTCCGAGCGTTATTCCTTTCTTTTCTCATCCCCTTTTGAGGTGAAGATCTGGATTCACGGACTTCCCTAAAAAGGAGAGGACCCAGTCGAATTTTCGGAGTCGACAGCTTTGTGGCAACCACGGTGGGACAAGCAATGTCTTCCACCGTGGATGCTTAGTGTTTTGTTTGCAACTAGTTCTAGTTCTAGACCGGTTCCAACGTGAGCCTTTCCTTCTTTCCACCTTTCTTAACTTCATGCCATCACAAAATTTCTGATTTTCACCCATCATTCATCAGATCTGAAGTGCCAAGTATGCCATTTAATTTCTGCATTTTATTTAAACCGGTTCCCACGTGAACCACCCCTTTCCTTTTAAACCGGTTCCCACGTGAACCAATCTCTTTCTTTACTTCGGTTCCCACGTGAACCAAACCCCCTTTTTTTAAGATCTATCCCAACTTGGATCAGATCTTTATTCACCTTTGATTGGCCCCACGTGGCCCTCTTTTAACCATTCAAACCGGTTCCCATGTGAACCACCCCTTTTTTACCCAAAACCGGTTCCCACGTGAACCACCTTTGCTTCTTACCCCAGTTCCCACATCGGTCCCCACGTGGACCACCCTTTTGCTTGGCTATCAGATTTTAACCCTCTTCTTTCCATCACTTTTCACTATCTCCATTTGGCTCACATAAGAAACAAGTCTAGATTCTAGTTTCTAGTTGCTTGTCTAGTTTCTAATTGCTTGTCTTGTGTCATTGCTTGTTTATTTAAGTTTATGTTTTGATCATTGCTTGTTTTATTACTTGATTGCATTCTCTGCTCCTTCTCTCTACCTCCTTCTTTTACGCTTTTTTGAGGCGGGAGCTCACTCTCCCATTTACCCCTCCCATCCAAAACACCCTCTTGGTGGATTCTGACCTCTCTTCTGGGATATTCCTTCCTAGTTGACTTGGTTGGCTTTCATCAAGGCCTCCGTAATTCCTCATACGTGGAGTATTCCTCTTCACGATCGGGTTGGTTGTACCACTCCTCAAAACCCGAAGCATCCTATGTTACCTACACGTGGTGAGATTGTGTGAAACCTAGGTCATTGGAGATTGGAGTTAGGATCCTAACCCATTTGTTGGGAGAACAATTCTTAACAAATCCATAAACCTAAGGTTTAATCAAAATCATTGCGTAATCTTGCTTTCAAGTCTTTGCATAACTTGCTTGTCAAACAAAAATTCAAACCTCTAACTTTTTGCAAAATACTAAAAAAACCAAAAAAAAAAGTTCTTTGTTTACTTTGTCAACTTGTTTGTTTTACTTTCACGCTAAGTTCAATGCAACTAAGGTCTGGAAGGCACGTTGGAATGGCGGAACAAGCTGAACATCGAGAGCACGAGATGGGTCATCAACCGATTCAGTCAGAAGCGCAAGAGGTCCCTCAACCATCTGCTCCCCGTGATGTTGAACAACTCTTTAGGGAGTTGTCTCTCTATACCGACCCAGAAACCTATGCCCGTATACAATCCATGGTGAAGGGCAAAATTGCTTCAGATCAGGCTGAAACCATTCAAGTTGTCTTATCTCCTCGTCCTCTAGTTCAACCACCAGTCATTCAGTCACCCTTTGTTCAACCACCTATTGTTCAACAATCTATGATTCAACCACCTGTTGTTCAACAATCTATGATTCAACCATCTGTAGTTCAACCATCTATGATTCAACCATCTGTAGTTCAACCCTCTATAGTTCAACCGTCTGTGGTCCAACCCTCATTTGTTCAACCATCTTATTTTAACCATGTTGCTCCCCCAATCCACCAAGCCATGGGACAATCTTCAAGTCATGCTCCTCAATTCCAAAATCATGTCTCTAACCACATACCCCAACCAGTAAACCAAGAACCTGTTCTCACCCAGGCAATCATGGATCAGCTCACCCAGATGAATGAACGTTATGAAGAGCTGAGATGTCGCCTGGACTCCAAAACTTTTGATCCTAAACCTAGAAACTTCAGAAAAACCCCCTCTGCACCAGTTGGTACTACAACCGAGGGAGTGGTTAACAACGAAGCAATAAACACTGTGGGGAACCAGGGAGGGAACCGTCAAAACTAGTACAGAAACCCACCACAAAACCCTTCCTATTACCCCCCTCAGCAACAAGTTAGGCCACAACAGCCACGACAACCACAACAACCCCCGCAGCCAGTAGCACAACCCCAGCAACCTCGTCAACCTACCTACAATAGGGCACCGCCACCACCCAATCAGGCACCACGAAGGGGAGGTCCTAGGAGAGAGAACTACCAACAACTCCCTTACTTTTAACTGATATCTTCAATGTACTAATGGCGGAGAAACAGTTGGAATTGCCCAAGGAAAGAGAGGTTTGGCCAGCAAACGCAGATATGTCCCGGTACTGTGCTTACCACCGGTGTCCTGGTCACACTGTAGAAGTGTGCTTTCAATTCAAGGATTACATCCACGATATGAATGACCAAAGCAGCATTGATTGGGTCCAAATGGGGGAATGCATACAGGTAATGAAGGCTAGGCAGCAGCAGCGGCAGCGTCCACCGGCTCAACCTCAACAACAACTTGGCTTGGGGATTGTCTAGAATCCGCTCTCCTTACATGCTCCCGCTCCAGCACCGGCACCAGCACATCCAAACCCAGGAATTGGTCTAGTACATTCCATTGTCCAGGGAGATGCCAGGCGTGCTCAAGGTTGGCAACTAGAAAGCCAAAATGCAACCATGCCTGTCAACCCAGCTAGGTCTCCTGCTAGGCCTCCTCCTAGACAAATAATCCGTGCACCTGCTACTCCACAACCACTACCAAGCTCAATAACCCAACCACTGGCTGCCACTTCTTCTCGCCGACCCATCATTAGGCCAGCCCCCTCCTTAACTACACCTCCTTCAACCGTTGCTACACACCGGCCCTTACTCATCCGACCACCACAATCACCACCAAACCCGAACCCCCACCTACGAGCTCTACCACTCCAAAACCCCAACCTATCATACCACCACCACCACAACCAATCCCACAACCTACACCTTTATTAAACTCATCAACCACTCCTGCACCCCGGCCTCTTCTTATTAGGCCACCGGTATCACCATCATTACCATCTCCAAATCCTACCCCTCTACCAACTAACCCCATCATCCTAGAACCACCAAACCCATTGCCTACCATACCTGCACCTACACCACCTGTTCCCACCCCAGTTAACCCATCACCTCTACCCGACCGCCAAATAGCCCCGGTGCTTCGGAGTGGGAGGATGTTCTAGCGGCTCTTTCCCCAAGCTGGTACTCAACCGCAGGATCCAGTGGAGGAGGAAAAAGTTGAAGAGCCATTGCCAGGCACGGCGTATGATCTGTTAAAACATTTAGATAAGACACCAGCCCGTATTTCCATACTTGAGTTTATCAAAAGATCAAAGGTGCATCAGGAGATTCTACAGCAGTACTTGCAAAGAGTCATGGTGAATGAAGATCTCCCACCTGAGAAGATCACTACAGTGTTAGCCCCTAGAAGTGAGCACCCAACACTCACTTTCTCTCAAGAAGAATTAGCAGATCCAGAATTCAGGAGATATGCGTTGCATGTGGCCGTGGTTATCTGTAATATTGAAGTGAAATCATGTTTGGTTGACACTGGAGCTTCTAACAACGTTATGCCGCTAGAAACTTTGCAGTTGTGTGGCATTTCTAAGCAAGAAATCAAGCCATCATGTGCCATGGTGACGGCCTACGATAACTCCAAGAAGTCTGCACGTGGGGTGGTGACACTAGAAGTCAAACTTGGACCATGTACGGTCACAACAGATTTTCATATTCTAGAATTGGATCCAACTTTTCGGGCTATACTTGGTAGGCCATACTTGGAGGCAATAGGAGCTGTGGCTTCAACAAACCACCAGTGCATAAAGTTTCCCTTTAAAGGACAAGTGGTCAAGGTTACTAGCATGCCTATAAGGGACGAGATGAATGATGTTTTTACATCACCCCTTGGTTTGTCAATACAGCCCCAGATCTCAGTGGGAGAATTACCAGAAGTTAGATGCATGACCGCCTCTCTACCAGACACACTGTGATGGCGGATGATGATGAAATTGGGCTATCAGCCTGGAAGAGGTTTAGGCACGGATTTTCAAGGGATCACTCATCCAATTGAAACTGTGAAAAGGCCACGCAGGCAGGGGTTGGGATACGAAGAGGATTCCATCCCAAGGAGGATCTTCCAGCCAGGATATGCCATGGGGCTCCACACCTTCTTTATCAAAGGGGAGACCATGATGATGGCTGAAGACGACAAGAGTTCCATGATGACTGTCAAGAGAAGGAAAGCTCCAGATGAAGAAGAAGAAGACTTGGAAGACTTATGCTTATCTTTGACTCGTCTGTTCTCAAGTGGGGAAGAGTATCAAGAACCACCCAAGGGCAGACCAATCTTGAATCATCTAGTTAAACATGTTACCCAAGTCAAAACCATTCCACGAGGCCCAAATACAACAATCCCATGTTTGAACCTCGTACAATTGTTTCTAGATCTTTTGGATGGGCTTCAGGGCCCGCTTACCCACTTTGGGCCCATGTGCCCTCTTCAACCTTCTACTCTTACTGGGCCAACTTGCCCATTTACTTCCCTCATCAACTTCAGAACTGAGGGCTTTTCTCAACATGGGCTCACTTGCCCATTTATTTTTAAGATCGGGTCTACGTACCCGTTTACTTTTTTCATCAGTTTTGGACCCATGTGTCCACTTTCTGTAACCATTGGGCCCACGAGCCCCTTTTTCCCCGTTATTCTTAAGTTTTTCTCTCTATTAATTCAGTCATCTTTTAGCAAGTCTCGAGTCACTCAGGCTCATTCTATCTTTTTACTTGAAATTTCCAAAAAAAAAAATGTCTTCTCTAAAACTCACATTTCCATCGAGGAGACGTCTCTACTCATCCCAGAGGGCGCTCCTAATCAGGGATCCCTCTTTTCTGAATCATTGATCGATTTACTCGATCCCCCCTCCACTGTAAATACCACCTTTCCAGCTTTGTCTTCAGTAGGTCAGGTTAGATCAGGAAATAGGAAAGTCAGAGGTAAACGAGTTCCAAATAGGTATCTGCATCAATTGGCACAGAAATGCGTAGAGTGTGCAAGGTTGCCAAACTTTTTGAATAATACCATCCAGCTAGATGAAATCCGATATGAGGATGAGCATAACATAGATCATACTTTGGTAGCATATGAGGTGGTATCAGAGAAGGATCCAGAATCCGAGGATGAAATCGAGGACTTGGCTGATGCATATGCATCTGGACTTAGGAGATTTGAAGAACCATCAGCCACATGGAATGAACCGACCAAGGAACTGAATTTAGGAACCCTGGAAGATCCTAAGACTATCCTCATTAGTGCAAACCTCACTCACTCAGAAGAACAACGTTTGATCAAAGTTTTGGAAGAAAATAAGGACACGTTCGCATGGGCATATGAAGATATGCCTGGATTAGATAATTCATTGGTTGAACATAGATTAACCTTGAAACCTGGAACTACCCCGGTTAAACAAAAGCTCAGGAGGTTCCACCCTGATATTGCTCTCAAAATGAAAGAAGAGGTCGACAAACTACATCAGGCAAAATTTATTAAGGTTGTCCTATATCCGCAATGGGTGGCTAACATAGTCCCTGTTATGAAGAAGGATGGACGAATTCGGATTTGTATAGACTTCAGGGACTAGAACCGAGCGTGTCCTAAGGATGATTTCCCTTTGCCTCATATCGATGTTTTGGTTGATAACACAGCTGGATTTGAGATGCTTTCTTTCATGGATGGATATTCTGGATACAATCAGATCCGGTTAGCTGAGGAGGACCAAGAGAAGACCTCGTTCACTACACCTTGGGGAACATACTGCTATGTTGTCATGCCCTTTGGGTTAAAGAATGCTGGTGCTACATATCAGAGGGCTATGATGGCTATCTTTCACGACATGATGCACACCCTTGTAGAGGTGTATGTGGATGATTTGGTTATCAAGTCCAAGAGTCAGGAAGATCATTCTGAAGTACTAAGGAAAGTTTTGCAACGAGCTAGAGAATATAAGCTAAAAATGAACCCTAAGAAGTGTACATCAGGAAAGCTACTTGGGTTCATACTAAGCAAAAGGGTCATAGAGATCGACCCAAACAAGGCCAAGGCAATTATTGGTATGCCTCCTCCGAAGAATATGAAAGAGCTTCGAGGATTGATTGGGAGGCTACAATTTGTCCGCCGATTTATCTCACAACATTTCCAAAGGTGTAAACCTTTCTATGAGTTAACCAAGGCGGGGGCCGAGTTTAAATGGGATTCGAAGTGCCAGGAGGCGTTTGATGGGTTGAAAATATACCTGGCAAGTCCCCCTGTACTTAGACCACCAATTCCCGACAAGCCCTTGGTCCTCTACATTTCGGTTCTTGAGAACTCTCTTGGGGCAGTCCTTGCACAAGTTGATGAAGAGGGGAAAGAACGAGCTACTTATTACTTGTCTAAGATGTTTGATGCTTGTGAGCTGAAGTACACTATGGTAGAAAAGACATGTGCTGCTCTTGTTTGGGTCGTTCAGAAACTCAAACATTATTTCCTTGCTCACCAAGTCAAGCTCATTGCTCGTATCAATCCCATTAAGTTTCTGTTAGAGAAGACAGTTTTGACTGATCGGTTAGGGCGATGGCAGAGTTTCTTATCCCAATTTGATATCACTTATGTCCCACAGAAGGCAATCAAGGGTTATGCTATTACTGAACACCTTGCCCATCATCCCATACCCATCTTTGACCCAGTTCGGTCAGAGTTCCCGGATGACGAACTAATGTCAATCCGATCTTCCAATCTTTGGACATTATATTTTGACGGGGCTCTGAACTCTCATGGTAGAGGGATAGGTATTGTCCTTCTGTCACCTGAAGGTGTCACCATTCCACAGGCTTTTCAGCTTAACTTTCCAGCAACCAACAACATAGCTGAGTATGAAGCCTTGCTGGCCGGGCTGGAGGCCGCTCATTTTCATGGTGCCACCAAACTGAGGGTGATAGGTGATAGTCAATTGATCCTACGCCAAGTCCTATCCAAGTACCGTACTTCTCATCCAAACCTCAAACCCTACTAGGAGCTCACCACCTGATACGTCAAGCTATTCTTTAAACTCACCTTTGTCCATGTCCCCCATTCTCAGAATATCCTCGCCGATGCCTTAGCTTCACTAGCTTCATCTCTATCTGTACCGCTAGGCAGGCAAGTGTGAACTATCCACATTTGTAAGAGGACAATTCCAGCAATTAAGGATGGACATTTTCTGAAGGTTAAGGAGAGGTTCAACAGAAAAGAATACTTGGAACATAAATAAGAAATCTCCTTGATTGAGTTAGAAGAATTAGAAGAAGGTGAGAGACCTTGGTATGACGATATTGCGAGGTATTGCCAAGATCAGTCATACCCACCTGGATCAACCACCAAGGAAAAGAAGGCAATCAGAAGAGTATCCCAGAGGTATACAATCCTAGGAGGAGTGCTCTATAAGAGAAGCCTAAGTGGAATCTTACTCAGGTGTCTTGATGAAGAAGAAGCTGAGTTGGTGCTGAAGGAAGCAGATTCTGGAGTTTGTGGTGGTCATGTGAATGCCCAAGCCCTTGCTAAGAAAATCATACGACAAGGGTATTATTGGCCAACTCTAGAAGAAGACTGCTCCATCTTTGTCCGGCATTGTCATTCATGTCAACTCCATGCCGACAAGATTCACTCTCGCGCATCTTCCCTTCATCCAATTCATGCCCCATGGCCTTTCGCCATGTGGGCTTTTGATATCATTGGCCCCTTGAGTGACCTCAACTCCGAAATGCGCTCAAAATCATTCATTCTGACGGCAACGGAGTACTTCACAAAGTGGGCTGAAGCGGGAGCATTCGTGGAGATTAAAGCGTCAACAGTTTGCTCCTTCATCAAGCGCAACATCATTGCATGGTTCGGGATCCCCAGCGACATCGTCACCGATAATGGGCCACAATTTCTTTCTCAAGATCTGCGTGATCTTTGCAACAGGTATTACATTTCATTGCATCATTCATCACCATACTATCCTCAAGGCAATCGTCAAGCAGAAGCCACCAACAAAACCTTAATCAAAATCATCAAGAAATCTTGTAAGTCTAGCAAGTTTGCCGACTGGCCTGATAAGCTTGTAGATGCTCTATGGGCTTATCGTACTTCTGTAAGGACTACCACTGGATGAACCCCATATGCTTTGGAATATGGGATGGAAGCAGTGGTCCCCTATGAAGTATTACTTCCATCTCTCCGAGTTCAGCTCGACAGGGATATTCCTGTTGATGAGAGAAGAGAATCTCTCCTTGCACAGCTTGAACTCTTGGATGAAAGAAGGCTAGCCGCCGCCGAGCATGCTCGGACTTATCAGAATAGACTCAAAAGGTTTTATCAAAAGAGGGTGGTCGAGAGAAAATTCGAGATCGGTGAGATGGTAGTCAAACGCATATTCGTTAAGCCAGGGGGTCCCCACTCCAAGTTGCAACCTAACTGTGAAGGGCCTTTTGTAATCACTGAAAAGTATCCAGGTAATGCATATGAATTGACTAATGCAGATGGAGAAAAATTGAATCATCCTTGGAATAGAGTTTACCTCAAAAAGTACTTTCCATAAAAAATGGAGAAACCACTGGTATAACCTCAAGTCATCGATCCTAGGTTGTTCGTGAGAAGTCAAGGGTAGGTACCATCCTACACACACAACACTTCCCGATCCTAGAATCCAGACAACCTGACACTTGCGAAAGGCAAGGCAGAAATCTAGAAATGGAAGGAATACCCTTACCCTATTCTCTTCTACTCGGTCCAAGATAGGGAGAGAAGATTAGAGAGGGGTAGTATCGAAAACACTCCCACCCTAGAAGGAGGCCGTCTCAGAGGGTAAAAAAAGGGTGCCAAAAGATGGGCAATGTATCCCTCAGGTTAGAAAAAAATGATCAACCTGTCTGAATGAGTACCCAGAATGATAGTCAAGGCAAAAGGCACTAAAAGATGGGCAATGTCCCCACAGGTCAAAAACCTGTCCAAATATGTGCCACATAGAAAAGAGCAAAAAAAGAAAGAAAAACCCAAAGAGGCCGAACCCCAATGGGTAATTTGAGTGAGAGTAGAGAAATCCCTCTCAACATCTTCAAACCCTATCAAGGACTTCCTCTATATTCTTCCTCCTTAAACCCCTTGGGTAGGGTAAACCGACCAAATCCAGGTGGAATCCAAGCCGATTAAAGGAAGAAGGTTAGAAGGATTCTAGGTAGGGAACTTTATTTTTTTGCACGTGGCATCTACCACTTGAGTCTTCACAAACCCCAAAGACCGATGACTTGTCTCAAATACTAGTATTTTCTCCAACAAAAAAAGGAATATTTCAAAATCCAAAAAAATTGAATATTTCAAAAATCCAAAAAAAAGATGCATATTTCAAAACCCAAAAAATGCATATTTCAAAAACTCAAAAAAATACATATTTAAAAAAGCCCAAAAAAATACATATTTCAAAAATCCAAAAAAATTGAATACTTTTGAAAATACAAAAAAATGATTGTTTTCAAGAAAAACCAAAAAAAAAGAGATGCTCAGTCATGATCATTGCCTTAGTTGCATCCATGCTTATTTGATTGTCATGCATATTTCCATTCTTTTAATGCATATCCATTTCTTCTACTTTAATTACGTTGTTAAGAAGGCTCTTCCCTATTCCCTGAGTCAAAGTTGACCATAATAGGCAAAGGGATGAGTCACGGTGAAGATCTAATCCCCTTTCTATCAAGTGTTTCAGGCATTTCAATATAGAAGAGGAGAAGATTCACACCACGGCAGGTAAGTTCTCTTAACCCTTACATTTCATTTAAGTCATTTGTTTTATTCCACCTTGTTAAGAAGGCTCCCCCCTTTGACTCAAAATCAAGGCATACGATATACAGGCAAAGGGATGAGTCATAATGAAGATTTAATCATTTTCATTAAGTATTTTCAGGAGTTGAAGAAGCAAAAAGAGAAGGGCGATCAGGTACAATTTTTTATGAAAAAAAAAATTGGCCTCAGGGCGCATGTGCCCTCATCTGGGGGCACATGGCCAGGTGCCCCACCCCAGGGCGCATGGCCAGGTGCCCCCGATCGGGGGCACATGGACAAAAAATTCGATAAATTCAGAAAAATCTCAAAAAATCAGAAATTGTCTATAATGTTAAAAATGACATTTTTGATAAAGGAACCATCATTATAAACTTTGTTTTGACCTCCAAATGATGATTCTAATAGTAAAATCTTCAGTTGATCATTTCATGAACAATCTGCTTCATATGACAATTCTATCTGTTGGGTACTAACCAGAAATGTGCAGGCAACCTTTTTAATCCTAACAGGTGAATTGGCCAGATCAGTGTTCCCCAAGGAATGTCAAGCCAACCTTGCGGCGAAAAGGAAGCACCACCCAGTTGAACATTCTCATGATGTTGTATTCCGTCAGAAGGCAGGACAAGGATGGACCAGAGATGCTGGTCGATGCAGCTTACCTGAAGATTGTTAGGAATCATCCATCAAAATTTGGTGCAGCGGAAGCGACGATTCCTATGGGTTCCTTTAGAATCCATCTCAATCAGAACCGAACGACGAAAATCGAAAACCGATCAAATCGGGTTCGAATATACCTAATAGGGATTCATATAATCCCATGGAGAGGAAGGAGATGAGCTTCACAAGCTCTTCAAACCGTTCAAATGTCCGGTCTCCAGCAGTATCCACACGAACTTCATCCACAGCTTCTCCCTTCGCGCCGGCCTCGAGAACTCTTCCCGAACGGAGCTCCATCGACCATGGACACCTTCTAGAGAGAGGAGGAGGTAGGGAGGAGGCTTGGGACGTGGTTTTCACCCTTGGCTTGATGGGGTTTTGTTGAAACCATTAGTATTTATAGAGAATTATGGAATTTTTCATAAAAACCCAAAATCTCTATAAATTACGCCCTTGCCCCTGTACTTGTGGATAAGTCCTTTTGTGTGTGACCCACTAGGCCCAATAACCTATTTGGTTGAGGCCTAAATAAAATAGAACAATTCTATTTAATTTATTTAAATCCGTTATCCGATAATAGATTAATCAGCCTACCGATCATGAAGGGTACAAGCCACATCCCATGATCCCAAATGGCTATGGGGATAATCTCATCTCCATTGAGCCTTTCCATCATCAGTTACCACATGGATATAAACCCTCATCCATCCAATGTCCCGGTCGGAAAGGAGTACGGCATCGACTGTCAACTCCTTAGTGTACCGACTCTATAGGATCATGTACTCGGAATCGATCAATTGGAAAACTCCTTTTCCAATTATCCTATCTACCCTGGCCAGGGATTTAGAGTACTATCCCATAGGACATTCACTCTCACTTACCGAGAGTGGACGATCCCTTGTTGTCCGCTCAATTGCCTCTATCGGATTTTCCTTGTACCCGATCCATCGCTATATAGGACCATCTAAATTGTGATCCATAAGTCAATGGTCAAAGCACAAGTTCCACCCAACAAGGCATCTTTGGCGACTCAGGTCAAAGGTCCAACCATGCAACCGTGATGATAGAAAACCCTGATAGACAGTTCGGTAAGATACCATTCAGGGTTTCTAATTCGGTCAGTTCAGTGAACTCATTCAACTAATGAGCACCTATATGTGTATCTCAGTGTCTCCACACTAATGACCAATGAGATCGGTCATCCTCATCAAATGAGAAGACATCACATACACTAGTCTATCCGGATCCTTGATGTCCCGTCTCAAGTATCCTATGACTAGGAACATTTAGATCAAATACCTCTAGATGATTAATCTCATTATCATGATCTCATCATGATTTAATCATCATTGTATTTGATCAAGGACTTCATTATGATATTCGCTTCTAATAAGAGCTTATAATGAAGATTTGCCTAATTAATTGAATGAGATATTTCTAGAAATGTCAAATCATATCATATATGATTGGCTTGTAGGGCATACATTTCTAACAATCTCCCACTTGCACTAAAGCCAATCACCCATCTGGCTGATCTATATCAGCTCGAGGTGAAGCTCAAACACTCTTGGAGTAACTGCTTCAGTTAGTGAATCTGCAATGTTATTAACGGTAGATACTTTATCTTTAATTATATCTCTATAAGTTGCAATCTCTCTGATTGTGTAGTATCGCCACAGAAGTTCTAAACTTCTGATGAGACACCGGCTCTACTCCATTGTTTTCTCAAAACAATGATACACTTTCAGAGAAAATTGAGACAATCCCATATCAAATATGTAGATGAAAAACTTCATCTAGACTACTTCTCAAGTAGTGTGCAACTACTATGTAAACTTGTTTACATATGTTATAGAACATACAGTGTTCTATCACATAGAACTCTTTCAGCTTACTGCACCACCATTTCTGACTTAATATCAAACTTATTTGATTAGAAGCTTGTGTTTGTTAAACTACAAGACTTCAAGTCTTATCCTCCAGTGTATAGAGATACAATCTCAGTGCTTCTCAAGTACCAAATGATATATCTCTAAACTATCCAGTGACTCTCACTTGGATCTTCTTGATGAATGCTCATAACACTTAGAGCATTAATCACATCATGTACGTAGCATCATATAAATGATAGACCCTATGACAAAGGCATAGGGGCTCCATTTATGTGATCTCTTTATCTTTCAAGAAGTCTACAAAGACAACACTTTACAGAGATCAACTCCATACCACATAGGTAAGAAACCTATCTTGGAGTTCATCATGTCAAACCCTTTGACTATGGTGACTACGTACATTAACTGGGCATTGATTTTAGATCTATCACCATAGGTCTCAAAACCCAAATTGTGTTTGGAGAATCAATTTGATAGCTAGATTCACTTATGATAACACACCTACTTCATTCTTAATGAGTAGTATGTCATCAACATAAAATGTCAAGAAAGTAACAGCACTCCCACTTATCTTGTTGAATACACAAGGCTCCTCTTCGTTCTTAACGAAGTCATAAGATTTAATCTCATTAAACCATATATATGATCTATGGGAAGTTTTACTTCAGTCCATAAATGAACTTAATACACACTCTTCTTGGATGTTATTGGGACTTGATTCCCTATAGTTGTATCATATACACCTATTCCTCAAAATACTTTAGAGGAACACTATCTTAACATCCAATTAGCTTATCTCATAATCATAGAGTGTTACAATCAAAATCCAAATGGATTAATCCATGGAATAGGTAAAAGATCTCATCATAGTCAACCATTTGACTTCAATGATATCCTTTTCAACTATTCTCACCTTTGAAGGTATCTACCTTCTAATCCACTCCAATCTATTCTTTAGTGATCCATTTATTTCTTATGGATACTATATCCTTAGGTGGATCTATCAAGTTCTAAACTTGATTAGAATAGATAAAGTTTATATCAGATTTTATTGTCTCTTCCCATTAATGAATCAATATCTCATATTGGTTCTATATAGATCCTAGGATCAATATCCTTATTATCTTATGCCTCATTTCATCTATCAGAGATATGTCTCACATATCTCTTAGGTAGAATGGACACAAGTAAAGACCTATGATTTGTCCTTGTGTAATTATTAACTAGCACCTTAATAGAAGTGTTATTAGGTTGTGGGACTGGAACAACTTACATATATACCTTGCTCCCACTATCTTTCTTAAGAAGGAACTTTTCCTTTAGAAATATAGTGAGCTGAGCAACACATACCCTTATACATAAGGGTCGTATATTTAATATCCAAAAGTTTCCTATAGGTCCTAAGTATATTGACCTACTTTAATATTCCAACTTGTTAGAGTTATACTTCTTCACCAGGTCGGACATTCCGAAACCTTAACTTGCTTAAGGTCAAGTTTTAACCCCTTTTCCATATCCTATATGGAATAATCAGAACAGACTTAGAGGGTACCTATTAAGAACAAGTGGTTATAATGAGTACTTAACCAAAAATAGACAAAGAGGAAATTTTGCAAAGCTCATCATTGTTCATATTATGTAAGACATAATATGACGACTTCTCATTTTAGCTACTCAATTAAGCTAAAATGTGTAAAGAGGTGTCCATTAGATTTTATTATCCTTCAATTATATGTGAATTATGTACTTAAGTATTCCCCTCCTTGATCTCATCAAAGAGTTCTAATACTCTTTCCATTAGTATCTCTACTTCATTCTTAATCTCAGATAATTTCTCAAAGGTTTTAATTTTGTACTTCATAAAGTACATGTTTCCAAACCTAGAGACATCATCTTTGAAATAATGAAGTAGAAATATTCTTCTTTAGCCTTACTAGATATGGGCTAACATACATTTAAATGTACGAGTTCTAATAACTCATTAACCCATTCTCCATGTCTATATAAAGCTAAAGTGTAGATTGATCTAAATCAACCCATTTCCTCTTAAAAGGAATATTCACACATAACACGAGAGCTAACATATCAAATATGATTAAACAATTCATTAAGCTCCCACCGGCAAACACTTTGCCATTCAATCTATTAGAACATCTATCATTTCCATAGCTAAGAATAAATCAACATTTATTCAAGTAGGAAATCATATAAAGTCCTTGTAGAAGGATATAATAGCAATATTAATTATTAGGACATCTCCATAAGGCTATTAAAGAATTGCACCTCCCACTAATAATGATGCAACTTTTGCACCATTTCATATGTAGGTCAATATCTTCTTTATTAAGCCTTCATTTACTTGTCATCATCTACAACTCCTTTTAGATATAAGATGCATATCAGGTATCTCATACCATTAGATGCATCCATAGTATCTAATATTATGATATACACATATAGTATCTAATACTATTAAGTGTATATTTAAAACAAGTAAGTGTCAATGACTTGGATACATGAAGCTTCTTAAGCTCCACCTTTGCATTATATACAAAAACACTTTGTACTTCCTCTTCCACATATCATCATCATGACAGTGTAAGAATCTTGTCTTATTCTGTCTTTATTATCTTGACCACCTTCTTTTACTATTAACTCTCTCCTATTTCTATCTAATGATTTTCTTCTTACTATTGGTCTCACCAACAAGAAGTAATTAAGATGTATTGTTGTTCTAAGTTTCCCTTTAGATAGCTCATCACTATGAGCCATGATGGATCTCATATCCATCTTTCCATGTTGTCTCTACAATTTATATCTCATAGAGACTAACATCTAAGTTAAGGCAAACAATGCATCTTGTTTATAAGATATGATCTTATCCTTCTTTCATATCACTAGATAATTTAGGAGACACCTACTTCACAAGTACAGTAGTTAATTGGTCAACTATGAGAACAATTCTCTTAGTTCTAAACCAGTCTAAGAAGTGTGAGCCATTAAGCTATGTGGCATCTAATATGCCATACTAATGGTGGTTTATTATCGTATTCTACAACTGAGATATAATTTTATCAATATAACATTGCAAACATTCATTAAAATTAAGATATGGTCTTTCATCCTAATTTATGCTCCCACTAATTATCGACGAATTTGCATAACCCTCATTATGCAAAGACGGGATATCACGATGAAATCCTAGTGGGGACTAAGACCCTATTAACCTTATGGTGATGACCTTGTGGTAGCACAACAAATCACCCCATACATAATAGGTAGGCAACTATTGCCAGTTGCAACTCTTGCAACTCTTAGTCATTTAGCCTCTAAAGTTATGACCTTGTGGTAGCACAACAAGCCATATACTCTAGTTAGGTCAAATCCGCTTGTTACGGTATGAGAATGGATTCTTCACACAGCCCTTGTGGTAGCACAACAAAGCCATGCAAATGGTCCACCCCAAGGTTCGGCAAATGCCTTAGCCATGATCACCAATCCCTTGCTGAATGAGTCTTGTGGTAGCACAACAAACCCATCCAATCTAAGATTGGCTCATCAAGACCATAACAACGGAAGGCTACGTGAGTCATTCTTAATGTCACACGTTTATCAACCTAATTATGACAAGGAGGGATTTTATTTTAGTCTCATCAATAATATGTGCTAAGTATATATAATACCTTTGGAATATCATATATCTAAGGTATAAAAGATAGCACACAACCACATATCAAATATGCATAAAAATTAGGCGATCATGGACTTAACCCTAAGCATGCACCTAAGGCACCCCTCTAGGCGCAAATCCTTGCTTCAGATGCTTGAGTTGGTATGCTCCCACTTCAGAAGGGTGCTTCTCCAAGTGGTCCCGCTCTCCAACCTTCCACGAACCAGCTTCTAACTCTTACAAGCGGCTTAAGGGTATACAGACCCCACAAATGTACATAACTCAATAAGAAACCTTGGTTTTAACCAAGGGGAGTACATTAATGGAGGGAGGTAGAATGTACAATCAGATTGTATAGAGAGAGAGGAGGCACACGCAGGCCCCATTTAATAACATAACCAACATAATTAAAAGCAATCACAAGCCAGGCACAATTAAGTCCATGATCACCTCCATACACACACTAACATTCATCACATGAACATAGAGCGCATACGTGATAATTATATGGGATATATCATATATATCAGCATAAAATTATATATAATTTATTTTGAAATTCTCAATTTCATGCATGTCGATTTTTTCATGAAATAAATAACATGAAAATAACATGACAATAACATATAAACAATTTATATGAAATGAACATATAAAACTAAACTATTTAGAACATTCATGCATTCACAATACTGTGCAAGGTCAGAAATTAATGTCCCAATTTGTATTCTGTAAAATCTCATTTTACAGAATTAATTAAGACACTAATAATTTAAGTTAAACTTTTAAAACAATTTTAAAGTTTAACCATGAGTGAATCTATGTAAATAGAACTAAACATCATCTAACATGTCAATAAACACTTTATAACATGTAAAATAATATTGTAGAATTTTTCATAATTTTTATGGATTTTTATGGCATTTTTTCGGATTTTTCTATGATTTTAAACAATTTAAAATCATTAAATAAATAATGTGGCGCATTGCGCCGCGGGCGGCGGCGCACTGCGCCCGTCCGGCGTGCGCCGCATGCGCCGCAGGGGGCGCCGGGTGACGCGTGCGCCAGCCTCCGTGCGCCGGCGGGTGCGCCGGTCGCCTCCCCGAGCAGGTACTGTTCATTCGCAGGAGAGTTAATCTCATTAACTCGGACATATCTCCCTATAACGGACTCCAAAAAATCTGGAAAAATATGAGTTGGAATCCCTATCAAATAAAGAATCCAAAACAGTCGGCCTCATATCCAGGAAAAATCGCAGTCGACCGGAAAATGAGGAAGAAGAGGCGGCGGTCACCCAAATTCCGTAGCAGAAATCTCTATCTTGCAACGAGGATAACTCCTTATACAGGAAGCCAAATATTCTCCAAAAATACAATTTAGAATCCTCATCATATGACGTTTCCAAATATGTATATATCTCTTCAGAGAAAAATTCTCTATCAACGGGAAATCAGGAAGAAACAAGTCGGCGCCGCCAGACTCCGCAAAACCCTAGTTCGTCGGAAAACTCAAAAATTCTCATCCTCCGCCGTCGTTCAAAGCTGTATATCAAAGGTAAAGGCTAGGTAATCATATTACCCATATCCTAAACCCTTTCCAAGTCTCAATTTCTTCTATAGACGGAGATTTCACAAAATCCCCAAATCCGGGTGTTGGTTCGGGCATGACAGAAACACCAACTTCTGAGGCTTCTCCCGAACACTAAAAAGATCAAAACTTCAAATGGTTTGCGGCATTGGAAAGCCCTATATCACGAGATTCTACCAAAGCCAACCAATATTTTATCTGAGTCATACACAGAATATGGTGGCCTCGTCAAAACAGACGTTTGCACAGATTCGGGAACACATAAATAACATGAAATAATGTAAATTCGACGTCGGTTTTGACCGAGACTTGAACCTGGCTCTGATACCACTGTTAGGAATCGTCCATCAAAATTTGGTGCAGCGGAAGCGACGATTCCTATGGGTTCCTTTAGAATCCATCTCAATCAGAACTGAACGACGAAAATCGAAAACCGATCAAATCGGGTTCGAATATACCTGATAGGGATTCATATAATACCATGGAGAGGAAGGAGATGAGCTTCTCAAGCTCTCCAAACCATTCAAATGTCCGGTCTCCAGCAGTATCCACACGAACTTCATCCACAGCTTCTCCCTTCGCGCCGGCCTCGAGAACTCTTCCCGAACGGAGCTCCATCGACCATGGACACCTTCTAGAGAGAGGAGGAGGTAGGGAGGAGGCTTGGGACGTGGTTTTCACCCTTGGCTTGATGGGGTTTGGTTGAAACCATTAGTATTTATAGAGAATTATGGAATTTTTCATAAAAACCCAAAATCTCTATAAATTACGCCCTTGCCCCTGTACTTGTGGATAAGTCCTTTTGTGTGTGACCCACTAGGCCCAATAACCTATTTGGTTGAGGCCTAAATAAAATAGAACAATTCTATTTAATTTATTTAAATTCGTTATCCGATAATAGATTAATCGGCCTACCGATCATGAAGGGTACAAGCCACATCCCATGATCCCAAATGGCTATGGGGATAATCTCATCTCCATTGAGCCTTTCCATCATCAGTTACCACATGGATATAAACCCTCATCCATCCAATGTCCCGGTCGGAAAGGAGTACGGCATCGACTGTCAACTCCTTAGTGTACCGACTCTATAGGATCATGTACTCGGAACTGGATCAATTGGAAAACTCCTTTTCCAATTATCCTATCTACCCTGGCTAGGGATTTAGAGTACTATCCCATAGGACATTCACTCTCACTTACCGAGAGTGGACAATCCCATGTTGTCCGCTCAATTGCCTCCATTGGATTTTCCTTGTACCCGATCCATCGCTATATAGGACCATCTAAATTGTGATCCATAAGTCAATGGTCAAAGCACAAGTTCCACCCAACAAGGCATCTTTGGCGACTCAGGTCAAAGGTCCAACCATGCAACCGTGATGATAGAAAACCCTGATAGACAGTTCGGTAAGATACCATTCAGGGTTTCTAATTCGGTCAGTTCATTGAACTCATTCAACTAATGAGCACCTATATGTGTATCTCAGTGTCTCCACACTAATGACCAATGAGATCGGTCATCCTCATCACATGAGAAGACATCACATACACTAGTCTATCCGGATCCTTGATGTCCCGTCTCAAGTATCCTATGACTAGGAACATTTAGATCAAATATCTCTAGATGATTAATCTCATTATCATGATCTCATCATGATTTAATCATCATTGTATTTGATCAAGGACTTCATTATGATATTCGCTTCTAATAAGAGCTTATAATGAAGATTTGCCTAATTAATTGAATGAGATATTTCTAGAAATGTCAAATCATATCATATATGATTGGCTTGTAGGGCATACATTTCTAACAAAGATTTCATCCTCAGTTTCTCATCAATCTCACATCACATCACCACCATCACTTCATTTTTGCACTTCACATCACTCCTACTATCTATCACTCAGCTATGCTAGGTCCATTTTATATGTATTATATGCATTAATGTTGAAGACCTTGAGAATGAAAATGACTGGGCCCGAGGTCCCCTTTAACAAAATCTACGACGGCTTGGTCATTCCTTCACACTCACGGATAAGCCAAAATTGAACATTGGAGGGACGATGGTTCCTAATCGGGTGTCTTGACCTACAATAGACAATCTATATCTTCAACTATTTTCTACATAATTTTCTATGTTTTTACATCCATCTTCTTTTCATTTTTTATCATTACCAATTTTATCCCTTTATGTTTTATTCCTTTCTTTTTATTCCACCATGTTTTATTCTTTCCTTTATTTTATCCCACCGTGTCTTTTATTTTATCCCACCGTGTCATGTTAATTGTCATGCCATTGTTTCTTCTTTCCCATCATTCTATGTTAGTCCTACCATTATCTTTCAATCTCACTATGGCTTAAATCTGTTTTGTCGTTTTCCGAATACTTGATTTTCTGCTAGAGCGTGATTCATGGTTTTCACGATACCCGAGCAATTTTGTTGTGCTTAAAAGAACCCTTTTAGAATTTGAGGATCTTCCACTCAGAATTAAATTGAGTATTTTGGTGAAACTTGAATGAACTTGAGATTCCAAATATGATGCATTGGTATTCTTTTCATTTTAAGATCAATTTCTCTTTTACAAGCACAGTACAAGAACACCGCATAGTTCGGGTTGCTGGCTGATGATGAACCTACGAATTCGAGGACTCCTCACCACGCTGAGGGTTGGCTACATCCTTTTATCCTTTATCATTTACTTTTTCATCTCTCGTGCCAAGGGCATGTCTTTTACCAATCAATTATGTGAGGTTTTGATAGAACATGAAAGTGATCTAGAATACTCAGAGAGAATCATTTTGCTGGATCAGGTAGAAAAGCATGTCTATATCTACACCTTGATGCCACCTTTTCAGTCCATCACCATTCCATTCCACTACATTTATCTACGTTCACTTACATTGCTTTACAGTTCACTACGAATCACTTCGCTTCATTACATGCCATTCCCTTACAAAGTCGACATCAAGGCGAGGCAAGCTGTAGACACGCCAAATTCGCCTAATTCAGAGCATAAAACTCATGTTTTATAGGGTAACATGTGCGATTGACCTTAGAATAATGCCAGGTCTTTAAAGTTGATTTGAAGCTTTGCCGAACGAAATCGGATGTTTTCCGATGTTTTCCGCGAAAAGCCGTAATTTTCGAGCGAAAGCCACACGTAAATCGTGTAAACAAGGAAATTGGCTGAATGACCAATGCCTAATGATCATGCATTGAAGGTTATGGTTATATTTACACCCCGGACAAGTTTTGTTGCATACTGTGCCTTTCCGGTTTGCCGTCGGAGTCATTTTGACCTGTATCGGATCTTCTGTTAACTGCCCTAACTTCCGGACAAAATTCTGAAGTTTTGGAGGGTGTGATAGCTGATCCTATGCTATAGAAAACTTCTTCGGCCTGTTATCTTTCCAACGCAACAAACGGCGTCAAATTCCGTGTTCGGGAGTGTTCGCAATGGCTTCCGAGCGAAAGCCACACGTAAATCGTGTAAACACGGAAATTGGCTGAATGACCAATGCCTAATTATCATGCATTGAAGGTTATGGTCATATTTACACCCCGGACAAGTTTTGTTGCATACTGTGCCTTTCCGGTTTGCCGTCAGAGTCATTTTGACCTGTATCGGATCTTATGCTCACTACCCTAACTTCTGGATAAAATTCTGAAATATTGGAGGGTGTGATAGCTGATACAATGTTATAGAAAGCTTATTCGGCCTGTTATCTTTCCAACGCAACAAACGGCGTCGAATTCTGAGTTCTGGAGTGTTCGCAATGGCTTCCGGAAGAAGGACGCGCGAAACTAGTCCCATGGGCCTGGGTTCTTGGTCACATGCGCCCGGGACCCAGGGCACGTGGCCATGCGCCCTACCAGTGAGGCACGTGACCTTGTGCCCTCACTTGAGGGCACATGCGCCCTACCCTGGAGGCACGAGGGACCCAGTTTTTCACCCGGACTCTACCACTGAACCGCCGATCGGATAAGGCCTCTTTTCTCGGGATATGTGCCCATGCGCCCTCACTGGGGGGCGCATGCGCCCTTCAGTGGGGCGCATGCGTCCAGGGGTGGGGCGCAAGGCCCCTATTTTTTAGCCCGGATCGCACTGCTCGTTCTCCTATAAATGGACTCTGATTCTGGTCGTTCCAAAGGCATGGGCACGACCCCCCAGGCATATCAAGACGTCCTAGCACCCTCCTGCATCGATTTTGTGATTTTTAGAGAGAGAATTTCGAGTTTTTAGAGAGAGAAAAGTCAGTTCAAGAGAGAGGAAGGCTGTGCTGCAGGTGATCAGCCAGGTCTCTCTTCTTCGGCCTCTACAGCAGTTTTTGGACGTCTTCTGCCTGAGCTCTCTTCATCAAAGTTCTTCCTCTACAAGTATTCTTGACTTTAAAATTGACGGCACTTAATTCCGAGGTTAGGGCTGGTCGTGACGAGTGCAGAAGCAAAGTCGCGCCTGGCAGATCCTGGACTGCTGCTGGGCTTCTTCGACAACACAGATTTGGCTATATCTTTCTCTATACAACTCAGAATCTTGCTGTTTTTTTTTCTATCTCTTTATTTAGTGATTATCCATCCTTCTATCATTTTTTAAAATTTTTTGGCATTACTTTTACTCTGTTATGTCGAAAATAAAAAAAAAGGTGGTTAGAGATAACCAGAATCCGGTCAGTTTCTAGTCAATTGTGTGTTTCATGTCATTTTCTTTACATATAGTCCACCTTGTTTAGTTCTAATAGTCTATTTCACTTGTTTGTTTGTCTAGTTGCACAGAATATCAAGCACCCACCGCATTGAGGACTCTTCTTCATCGGCCGGCCGAAGAAGGAGAAGCTTTAACTCACACTCTTCACGCTAAGGTACACACGGTCATCTTTCAATTTAATTTCATAAATCGGAACCCGCGGTTCTTGGCGAACACGTTTATTTCTTCTCACCCTCCACCCACATGACCCGAACCGTCTCTTTGGTGATCGAGCGACGCCAAGGGATGAAAGTTCGGGGATCAATGTGAGTGTGGGACTGAGATGAGATTTGCTTTCTGAGCGTTATTCCTTTCTTTTCTCATCCCCTCTTGAGGTGACGATCTGGATTCACGGACTTCCCTAAAAAGGAGAGGACCCCGTCGAATTTTCGGAGTCGACAATACCACCCAAGTCAAAACCATTCCACGAGGCCCAAATACAATAATCCCATGCTTGAACCTCATACCATTGTTTCTAGATCTTTTGGACGGGCTTCCGGGCCCACTTACCCACTTTGGGCCCATGTGCCCTCTTCAACTTTCCACTCTTATTGGGCCTGCTTGCCCATTTGCTTCCCTCATCAACTTCAGAACTGAGGGCTTTTCCCAACATGGGCTCACATGCCCATTTATTTCTATGATCGGGTCCACGTACCCGTTTACTTTTTTCATCAGTTTTGGACCCATGTGTCCACTTTCTATTACCATTGGGCCCACGAGCCCCTTTTTCCTTTTATCCTTAAGTTTTTCTCTCTGGTAATTCAGTCAGTTTCCACCAAACCTCGAGTCATGCTGACTCATTCTATCTTTTTACTTGAGAATCCAAAAAAAAAAACATCTTCTCTGAAACTCACATTTCCATCGAGGAGGCATCTCTACTCATCCCAGAGGGCGCTCCCAATCAGGGATCCCTCTTTTCTGAATCATTGATCGATTTACTCGATCCCCCCTCCACTGTAAATACCACCTTTCCAGCTTTATCTTCAGTAGGTCAAGTTAGGTTAGGAAATAGGAAAGTCAGAGGTAAGCGAGTTCCAAATAGGTATCTGCAACAATTGGCACAGAAATGCGCAGAGTGTGCAAGGCTGCCAAACTTTTTAGAGAATACCATCCAGCTAGATGAAATCCGATATGAGGATGAGCATAACATAGACCATACTTTGGGAGTATATGAGGTGGTATCAGAGAAGGATCCCAAATCCGAGGATGAAATCGAGGACTTGGCTGATGCATATGCATCTGGACTTAGAAGATTTGAAGAACCATCAGCCACAGGGAATGAACCGACCAAGGAACTGAATTTAGGAACCATGAAAGATCCTAAGACTATCCTCATTAGTGCAAACCTCACTCCCTCAGAAGAACAATGTTTGATCAAAGTTTTGGAAGAATATAAGGACACGTTCGCATGGACATATGAAGATATGCTGGGATTAGATAATTCACTGGTTGAACATAGATTAACCTTGAAACCTGGAACTACCCCGGTTAAACAAAAGCTCAGGAGGTTCCACCCTGATATTGCACTCAAAATGAAAGAAGGGGTTGACAAACTACACCAAGCAAAATTTATTAAAGTTGTCCTATATCAGCAATGGGTGGCTAACATAGTCCCTGTTATGAAGAAGGATGGACGAATTCGGATTGGTATAGATTTCAGGGACTTGAACCGAGCGTGTCCTAATGATGATTTCCCTTTGCCTCATATCGATGTTTTGGTTGATAACACAGCTGGATTTGAAATACTTTCATTCATGGACGGCTATTCTGGATACAATCAGATACGATTAGCTGAGGAGGACCAAGAGAAGACCTCGTTCACTACACCTTGGGGAACATATTGCTATGTTGTCATGCCCTTTGGGTTAAAGAATGCTGGTGCTACATATCAGAGGGCTATGATGGCTATCTTTCACGACATGATGCACACCCTTGTAGATGTGTATGTGGATGATATGGTTATCAAGTTCAAGAGTCGGGAAGATCATTCTGAAGTGCTAAGGAAAGTTTTGCAATGAGCTTGAGAATACAAGCTAAAAATGAACCCTAAGAAGTGCACATTTGGAGTTTCATCAGGAAAGCTCCTTGGGTTCATAGTAAGCAAAAGAGACATTGAGATCGACCCAAACAAGGACAAAGCAATTATTGGTATGCCTCTGTAGACACGCCAAATTCGCCTAATTCAGAGCATAAAACTCATGTTTTTTAGGGTAACATGTGTGATCGACCTTAGAATAATGTCGGGTCTTCTAAATTTGATTTGGAGCTTCACCAAACGAAATCGGATGTTTTTCGAAGTTTTCTGCAAAAAGCCGTAATTTCCGAGCGAAAGCCACACGTAAATCGTGTAAACGCGGAAATTTGCTGAATGACCAATACCTAATGATCATGCATTTAAGGTTATGATCATATTCACACCCTGGACAAGTTTTGTTGCATACCGTGCCTTTCCGGTTTGCCGTCGGAGTCGTTTTGATCTGTATCGGATCTTCTGTTCACTGCCCTAACTTCCGGATAAAATTCTGAAGTTTTGGAGGGTGTGATGGCTGATACGATGTTATAGAAAGCTTCTTCGGCCTGTTATCTCTCCAACGCAACAAACGGCGTCGAATTCCGAGTTCGGGAGTGTTCGCAATGGCTTCCGGAAGAAGGACGCGCGAAACCAGTCCCATGCGCCCGGGTTCCTGGTCACATGTGCCTAGGACCCAGGGCACGTGGCCATGCGCCCTACCAGCGAGGCACGTGACCTTGTGCCCTCACTTGAGGGCACATGCGCCCTACCCTAGAGGCACGAGGGACCCAGTTTTTCACCCGGACTCTACCACTGAACTGCTGATCAGATAAGGCCTCTTTTCTCGGGATTTGTGCCCTTGCGCCCTCACTGGGGGGCACATGCTCCCCTCAGTGGGGTGCATGCGCCCAGAACCAGGGCACATGCGCCCACGGGTGGGGCGCAAGGCCCCTATTTTTTAGCCCGGATCGCACAGCTCGTTCTCCTATAAATTAACTCCGATTCCGGTCGTTCCAAAGGCAAGGGCACGACCCCCCAGGCATCTCAAGACGTCCAACTACCCTCCTGCATCGATTTTATGATTTTTAGAGAGAGAATTTGGAGTTTTTAGAGAGAGAAAAGTCGGTTCAAGAGAGAGGAAGGCTGTTCTACAAGTGATCTGCCAAGTCTCTCTTCTTCGGCCTGTACATCAGTGTGTGGATGTCTACTGCCAGAGCTCGCTTCATAAAAGTTCCTCATATCCAAGTCTTCTTGAGTTTACAATCTACGGCACTTTATTCCGAGGTCGGGGCTGGTTGTGACGAGCGCAGACTCAAAGTCGCGCCTGGCAGATCCTGGATTGCTGCTCGGCTTTTTCGACAATACAGATTTGGCTATATCTTTCTCTATTCAACTCAGAATCTTTCTGTTCTTTTTCCTGTCTCTTTGTTTCGTGATTCTACATACTCCTATTATTTTTTTACATTTTTTTGCATTATTTTTAGTTTGTTTATCCGAAAATAAAAAAGGGTTAGAGATAACACGAATCCGGTCAGTTTCTAGTCAATTGTGTGTTTTATGTTATTCTCTTTACATATACTACACCTTGTTTAGTTCTAATTGTCTATTTCACTTGTTTATTTAACTAGTTGCACAGAATATCTAGCACCCACCGCGTTGAGTACTCTTCTTCATCAGCCGGCCGAAGAAGGAGAAGCTTTAACCCACACTCTTCACGCTAAGGTACACACAGTCATCTTTCAATTTAATTTCATAAATCGGAACCCACGGTTCCTGGCGACCACATGTCTTAATTTATTTCTTCTCACCCTCCTCCCACATGACCCGAACCGTCTCTTTGGTGATCGAGCGACGCCAAGGGATGAAAGTTCGGGGATCAATGTGAGTGTGGGACCGAGGTGAGAGTTGCTTTCCGATGTTTTCTTTCTTCCTTTCTCATCCCCTCTTGAGGTGACGATATGGATTCACGGACTTCCCTGAAAAGGAGAGGACCCCGTCGAATTTTCAGAGTCGACAGCTTTGTGGTGACCACGGTGGGACAAGCAATGTCTTTAACTGTGGCTGCTTAGTGTTTTGTTTACAACTAGTTCTAGTTCTAGACCGGTTCCCACGTGAGCCTTTCCTTCTTTCCACCTTTCTTAACTTCATGACATCTCAAAATTTCTGATTTCACCCATCTTTCATCAGATCTGAAGTGCCAAGTTTGCCATTTAATTTCTATCATTTTATTTAAACCGGTTCCCATGTGAACCACCCTTCTCCTTTTAAACCGGTTCCCACGTGAACCAATCTCTTCCTTTACTTCGGTTCCCACGTGAACCAAACCACTTTTTTTCAGATCTATCCCAACTTGGATCAGATCTTTATTCACCTTTAATTGGCCTCACGTGGCCCTCTTTTGACCATTCAAACCGGTTCCCACATGAACCACCCCTTTTTACCCAAAAAACCGGTTCCCACGTGAACCACCTTTACTTTTTACCCCTGTTCCCACATCGGTCCCCACGTGGACCACCCTTTTGCTTGGCTATCAGATCTGAACCCTCATCTATCCATCACTTTTCACTATCTCCAATTGGCTCACATATGAAACAGGTCTGGATTCTAGTTTCTAGTTGCTTGTCTAGTTTCTAATTGGTTGTCTTGTGTCATTGCTTGTTTATTTAAGTTCATGTTTTGCTCATTACTTGTTTTATTACTTGATTGCATTCTCTGCTCCTTATCTCTACCTCCTTCTTTTACACTTTTTTGAGGCGGGAGCTCACTCTCCCATTTACCCCTCCCATTCAAAACACCCTCTTGGTGGATTCTGACCTCTCTTCTGGGATATTCCTTCCTAGTTGACTTGGTTGGCTTTCATCAAGGCCTCCGTAATTCCTCATACGTGGAGTATTCCTCTTCACGATCGGGTTGGTTGTACCACTCCCCAAAACCCGAAGCATCCTATGTTACCTACACGTGGTGAGATTGTGTGAAACCTAGGTCATTGGAGATTGGAGTTAGGATCCTAACCCATTTGTTGAGAGAATAATTCTTAACAAAATTCATAAACCTAAGGTTTAATCAAAATCATTGCGTAATCTTTCTTTCAAGTCTTTGCATCACTTGCTTGTCAAACAAAAAATTCAAACCTCTAACTTTTTGCAAAATACTAAAAGAACAAAAAAAAAGTTCTTTGTTTACTTTGTCAACTTGTTTGTTTTACTTTCTCCTTGAAGTTCAATGCAACTAAGGTCTGGAAGGCACATTGGAATGGAAGAACAAGCTGAACATCGACAGCACGAGATGGGTCATCAACCAAATCCGTCAAATGGTCGTGTTAATCCATTGTTTGAGTCAGAAGCGCAAGAGGTCCCTCAGCCATCTGCTCCTCGTGATGTTGAACAACTCTTTAGGGAGTTGTCTCTCTATACCGACCCAGAAACCTATGCCCTCAAACAATCCATGGTGAAGGGCAAAATGGCCTCAGATCAAGTTGAAGTTAACCAAGTTGCCTCATCTCCTTGTCCTCTGGTTCGACCACCACTCATTCGGTCACCCTTTGTTCAACCACCTGTTGTTCAACAATCTATGATTCAACCATCGTTAACACAACCATCACTAGCACAACCATCTGTAGTTCAACCCTCTATAGTTCAACCATCTGTGGTCCAACCCACATTTGTTCAACCATCTTATTTTAACCATGTTGCTCCCCCAATCCACCAAACCATGGGACAATCTTCAAGTCATGTTCCTCAATTCCAAAATCATGTCTCTAACCACATACCCCAACCAGTAAACCAAGAACCTGCTCTCACCTAGGCAATCATGGATCAGCTCACTCAGATGAATGAACGTTATGAAGAGCTGAAATGTCGCCTGGACTCCAAGTCAGTGCCTGAGATCTCTATCCCTTCTTTGCCAGTTCTCCACTTGCCCCTTTCTGAGCTACCAGTTTATCGCTGCTACAATGGTACTGGAAACCCTTTTCTCCACTTAAAAGATTTTCTTTACAAATCCTCATTCTGGAAAGATGATCGTAGGGTTCTTGCCTTGTTGTTCCGCCGATCATTAGAAGGGTCTGCATTGAAATGCTTCTACTCGCTCGACTCCTTTGAGGCAGGAGACTTCGATATTGTGAAAACCAAATTCTTGCAAAGATACAGAGACCGGGTGGCACCAGCATGCTCCATTATAGACTTGATTGCTGAAAAGATGAAGCCAGAGGAGGACTTCATAAAGTTTGCTGATCGCTGGAGGGTGATGGCAGAGAAATTGACAGATGTGATTTCTGAAGGGGAACAAGTAAAGATGCTTATTGGCAACACTACACCTGCCTTGAGGAATGTCTTGATCATGCACCATCCTACCACAATGAATGAACTCTATGACAGTGCCCGATACTTGCAAGCCCACTTCAAGGATGCCACCATGATAAACCCTTTTGATCCTAAACCTCGAAACCTCAGGAAAACCCCCTCTGCACCAGTTGGTCCTACAACCGAGGGAGTGGTTAACAACGAAGCAATAAACACAGTGGGGAACCAGGGAGGGAACCATCAAAACCAGTACAGAAACCCACCACAGAACCCTTCCTATTACCCTCTCAACAACAGGTTAGGCCACAACAACCACGACAACCACAACAACCCCCTCAACCAGTAGCACAACCCCAGCAACCTCGTCAACTTGCCTACAATAGGGCACTGCCACCACCCAATCAAGCACCACGAAGGGGAGGTCCTAGGAGAGAGAACTACCAACAACTCCCTTACTCCTTGACCGACATCTTCAATGTACTGATGGCGGAGAAACAATTGGAATTGCCCAAGGTAAGAGAGGTTTGGCCAGCAAACGCAGATATGTCCCGATACTGCGCTTACCACCGGTGTCCTGGTCACACTGTTGAAGTGTGTTTTCAATTCAAGGATTACATCCACGATCTGAATGACCAAGGCAGCATTGATTGGGTCCAAATGGGGGAATGCATACAAGCTATGAAGGCTAGGCAGCAGCAGCGGCAGCGTCCACCGGCTCAACCTCAACAACAACCTGGCTTAGGGATTGTTCAGAATCCGCTCCCATTACATGCTCCCGCTCCAGCACCGGCACCAGCACCAGCACATCCAAACCTAGGAATTGGTCAAGTACACTCCATTGTCCAGGGAGATGCCAGCCGTGCTCAAGGTTGGCAACTAGAAAGCCACAATACCACCATGACAGTCAACTCGGCTAGGCCTCCTGCTAGGAACCCCCCTAGACAGATAATCCATGCACCTGCTACCCCACCACTACCAAGCTCAATGACCCAAGCACTGGCCGCCACTTCTTCTCGCCAACCCATCATTAGGCCAGCCCCCTCTCTAACTACACCTCCTTCAACCATTGCTACACACCGGCCCTTGATCATCCGACCACCACAACCACCACCAAACCTGAACCCCAGCCTACGAGCTCTACCACTCCAAAACCCCAACCTGTCATACCACCACAACCAATCCCACAACATACACCTTCATTAAACTCATCAACCACTTTTGCACCCCGGCCTCATCTTATTAGGCCACCAGTATCACCATCACTACCACCTCCAAATCCTACCCCTCTACCAACTAACCCCATCATCCCAGAACCATCGATCCCATTACCAATCATACCTGCATCTACACCACCTGTTCCACCACAATCCACCTTAGTTAACCCGTCACTTCTACCCGACTGCCAAATAGCCCCGGTGCTTCGGAGTTGGAGGATGTTCCAGCGGCTCTTTCCCCAAGCTGGTACTCAACCGCAAGATCCAGTGGAGGAGGAACAAGTAGAAGAGCCATTGCCAGGCACAGCCTATGATCTGTTAAAGCATTTATATAAAACACCAGCCCGTATTTCCATACTTGAGTTGATCAAAAGATCAAAGGTGCACCAGGAGATTCTACAGCAGTACTTGCAAATGGTCATGGTGAGTGAAGATCTCCCACCTGAGAATTTCCACCCAACACTCACTTTCTCTCAAGAAGAATTAGCAGATCCAGAATTTAGGAGATATGCTTTGCATGTGGCAGTTATCATCTGCAATGTCGAAGTAAAATCATGCTTGGTTGACACTGGAGCTTCCATCAACGTTATGCCGCCAGAAACTTTGCAGTTGTGTGGCATTTCTGAGCAAGAAATCAAGCCATCTTGTGCCATGGTGACAGCCTATGATAACTCCAAGAAGTCTGCACGTGGGGTGGTCACTCTAGAAGTTAAACTTGGACCATGTACGGTCACAACAGATTTTCATGTTCTAGAATTAGATCCAACTTTTCGGGCTATACTTCGGAGGCCATACTTGGAGGCAATAGGAGCTGTGGCTTCAACAAACCACCAGTGCATAAAGTTTCCTTTTAAAGGACAGGTGGTCAAAGTGACTAGCATGCCTATAAGGGACGAGCTGAATGATGCTTTTGTAAGGAATCGTCCATAAAAATTTGGTGCAGCGGAAGCGACGATTCCTATGGGTTCCTTTAGAATCTGTCTCAATCAGAACCGAACGATGAAAACCGAAAACCGATCAAATCGGGTTCGAATATACCTGATAGGGATTCATATAATCCCATGGAGAGGAAGGAGATGAGCTTCTCAAGCTCTACAAACCGTTCAAGTGTCCGATCTCCAGTAGTATCCACACGAACTTCATCCACAGCAGGTTCTCCCTTCGCGCCGGCCTCGAGAACTCTTCCCGAACCGAGCTCCATCGACCATGGACACCTTCTAGAGAGAGGAGGAGGTAGGGAGGAGGCTTGGGACGTGTTTTTCACCCTTGGCTTTATGGGGTTTGGCTGAAACCATTAGTATTTATAGAGAATTATGGAATTTTTCATAAAAACCCAAAATCTCTATAAATTACGTCCTTGCCCCTGTACTTGTGGATAAGTCCTTTTGTGTGTGACCCACTAGGCCCAAAAGCCTATTTGGTTGAGGCCTAAATAAAATAGAACAATTCTATTTAATTTAATTAAATCCGTTATCCGATAACAGATTAATCGGCCTACCGATCATGAAGGGTACAAGCCACATCCCATGATCCCAAATGGCTATGGGGATAATCTCATCTCCATTGAGCCTTTCCATCATCAGTTACCACATGGATATAAACCCTCATCCATCCAATGTCCCGGTCGGAAAGGAGTACGGCATCGACTGTCAACTCCTTAGTGTACCGACTCTATAGGATCCTGTACTCGGAATTGGATCAATTGAAAAACTCCTTTTCCAATTATCCTATCTACCCTGGCCAGGGATTTAGAGTACTATCCCATAGGACATTCACTCTCACTTACCGAGAGTGGACGATCCCTTGTTGTCCGCTCAATTGCCTCCATCGGATTTTCCTTGTACCCGATCCATCGCTATATAGGACCATCTAAATTGTGATCCATAAGTCAATGGTCAAAGCACAAGTTCCACCCAACAAGGCATCTTTGGCGACTCAGGTCAAAGGTCCAACCATGCAACCGTGATGATAGAAAACCCTGATAGACAGTTCGGTAAGATACCATTCAGGGTTTCTAATTCGGTCAGTTCAGTGAACTCATTCAACTAATGAGCACCTGTATGTGTATCTCAGTGTCTCCACACTAATGACCAATGAGATCGGTCATCTTCATCACATGAGAAGACATCACATACACTAGTCTATCCGGATCCTTGATGTCCCGTCTCAAGTATCCTATGACTAGGAACATTTAGATCAAATACCTCTAGATGATCAATCTCATTATCATGATCTCATCATGATTTAATCATCATTGTATTTGATCATGGACTTCATTATGATATTCGCTTCTAATAAGAGCTTATAATGAAAATTTTCCTAATTAATTGAATGAGATATTTCTAGAAATGTCGAATCATATCATATATGATTGGCTTGTAGGGCATACATTTCTATCAGCTTTTACATCACCCCTAGGTCTGTCAATACAACCCCAGATCTCAGTGGGAGAATTGCCAGAAGTCAGATGCATGACCGCCTCTCTACCAGACACACTGGGATGGCAGATGATGATGAAATTGGGCTATCAGCCTGGAAGAGATTTAGGCAAGGATCTTCAAGGGATCACTCAGCCAATTGAAACTGTGAAAAGGCCACGCAGGCAGGGGTTGGGATACGAAGAGGATTCCATCCCAAGGAGGATGTTCCAGCCAGGATATGCCATGGGGCTCCATACATTCTTTATCAAAGGGGAGACCATGATGATGGCTGAAGATGGCAAAAGTTCCGTGATAGCTGTCAAGAGAAGAAAGGCTCCAGATGAAGAAGAAGAAGACTTGGAAGACTTATGCTTGACTCGTCTATTCTCAAGTGGGGAAGAGCACCAGGAACCACCCAAGGGCAGACCAATCTTAAATCATCTAGTTAAACATACCACCCAAGTCAAAACCATTCCACGAGGCCCAAATACAACAATCCCATGTTTGAACCTCGTACCTTTGTTTCTAGATCTTTTGGATGGGCTTCCGGGCCCACTTACCCACTTTGGGCCCGTGTGCCCTCTTCAACCTTCCACTCTTACTAGGCCTGCTTGCCCATTTGCTTCCCTCTTCAACTTCAGAACTGAGGGCTTTTCTCAACATGGGCTCACATGCCCATTTATTTCTATGATCGGGTCCACGTACCCGTTTACTTTTTTCATCAGTTTTGGACCCATGTGTCCACTTTCTGTTACCAATGGGCCCACGAGTCCCTTTTTCCCCTTTATTCTTAAGTTTTTCTCTCTATTAATTTAGTCATCTTCTAGCAAGCCTCGAGTCACTCAGGCTTATTCTATCTTTTTACTTGAGAATCCCAAAAAAAACGTCTTCTCTGAAACTCACATTTCCATCGAGGAGACGTCTCTACTCATCCCAGAGGGTGATCCCAATTAGGGATCCCCCTTTTCTGAATCATTGATCGATTTAATCGATCCACCCTCCACTGTAAATACCACCTTTCCAGCTTTATCTTCAGTAGGTCAAGTTAGGTTAGGAAATAGGAAAGTCAGAGGTAAGCGAGTTCCAAATAGGTATCTGCAACAATTGGCACAGAAATGCGCAGAGTGTGCAAGGCTGCCAAACTTTTTAGAGAATACCATCCAGCTAGATGAAATCCGATATGAGGATGAGCATAACATAGACCATACTTTGGGAGTATATGAGGTGGTATCAGAGAAGGATCCCAAATCCGAGGATGAAATCGAGGACTTGGCTGATGCATATGCATTTGGACTTAGAAGATTTGAAGAACCATCAGCCACAGGGAATGAACCGACCAAGGAACTGAATTTAGGAACCCTGGAAGATCCTAAGACTATCCTCATTAGTGCAAACCTCACTCCCTCAGAAGAACAACGTTTGATCAAAGTTTTGGAAGAATATAAGGACACGTTCGCATGGACATATGAAGATAAGCCGGGATTAGATAATTCATTGGTTGAACATAGATTAACCTTGAAACCTGGAACTACCCCGGTTAAACAAAAGCTCAGGAGGTTCCACCCTGATATTGCACTCAAAATGAAAGAAGAGGTCGACAAACTACACCAAGCAAAATTTATTAAGGTTGTCCTATATCCGCAATGGGTGGCTAACATAGTCCCTGTTATGAAGAAAGATGGACGAATTCGGATTTGTATAGATTTCAGGGACTTGAACCGAGCATGTCCTAAGGATGATTTCCCTTTACCTCATATCGATGTTTTGGTTGATAACACAGCTGGATTTGAAATGCTTTCATTCATGGATGGCTATTCTGGATACAATCAGATCCGGTTAGCTGAGGAGGACCAAGAGAAGAGCTCGTTCACTACACCTTGGGGAACGTATTGCTATGTTGTCATGCCCTTTGGGTTAAAGAATGCTGGTGCTACATATCAGAGGGCTATGATGGCCATCTTTCACGACTTGATGCACACCCTTGTAGAGGTGTATGTGGATGATTTGGTTATCAAGTCCAAGAGTCGGGAAGATTATTCTAAAGTGCTAAGAAAGGTCCTGCAAAGATCTAGAGAATATAAGCTGAAAATGAACCCAAAGAAGTGCACATTTGGTGTTTCATCAGGAAAGCTACTTGGGTTCATAGTAAGCAAAAGGGGCATAGAGATCGACCCAAACAAGGCCAAAGCAATTATTGGTATGCCTCAACAGAAGAATATGAAAGAGCTTCGAGGATTGATTGGGTGGCTATAATTTGTCCGCCAGTTTATCTCACAACATTCTCAAAGGTGTAAACCTTTCTATGAGTTAACCAAGGCGGGGGCCGAGTTTAAATGGGATTCGATGTGCCAGGAGGCATTTGATGGGTTGAAAACATACCTGGCAAGTCCCCCTGTACTTAGACCACCAATTCCCGACAAGCCCTTGGTCCTCTACATTTCGGTTCTTGAGAACTCTCTTGGGGTAGTCCTTGCACAAGTTAATGAAAAAGGAAAAGAACGAGCTACTTATTACTTGTCTAAGATGTTTGATGCTTGTGAGCTGAAGTACACTGTGGTAGAAAAGACCTGTGCTTCTCTTGTTTGGGTGGTTCAGAAACTCAAACATTATTTCCTTGCTCACCAAGTCAAACTCATTGCTCGTATCAATCACATTAAGTTTCTGTTAGAGAAGACAGTCTTGACTGATCGGTTAGGGCGATGGCCGAGTTTTTTATCCCAATTTGATATCACTTATGTCCCACAGAAGGCAATCAAGGGTTATGCTATTGCCAAACACCTTGCCCATCATCCCATACCCGTCTTTGACCTAGTCTGGTCGGAGCTCCCGGATGACGAACTATTGTCAGTCCGATCTTCCAATATTTGGACATTATATTTTGACGGGGCTCTGAACTCTCATGGTAGAGGGATAGGTATTGTCCTTCTGTCACCTGAAGGTGTCACCATTACATAGGCTTTTCAGCTTAACTTTCTAGCAACCAACAACATAGCTGAGTATGAAGCCTTGCTGGCCGGGCTGGAGGCCGCTCATTTCCATGGTGCTGTAAGGAATCAATACATGATAGCGAAAAATTTTTGATTCCATAAAACCATGATCTTTGCCTTGATCGATGCCGAACGAGTAAAACCGGGAACCGAATATGAAGTAGAACGAGAGTACCTCATGGGATTTCTCAAATCCCTCACCATGGATGAAGAGAGGACATTCCTCCTTGCTGAAAACCGTTCAAGTGTCCGGTCTCTAGCGGTATCCACACGATCTGCTTCAATAGACGAGTTCTCTCTTCCTTCGGGCCTCCAGAAACCTCCCAGATCCAAGCTTGACCATGGGAGATCGCCTTCTAGAGGAGAGAGGAGGGAGAGAGGAGGCTTGGGATGTGCTCCAGCCCTATGGCTTGTTAGGGTATGGCTTCATAAGCCATTTATTTATAGAAGATGGAATTTTTCACAAAAACCCAAAACTTCTATAAAATTGCGTCCATGCCCTCATCTTATTGACCAGATCTATTGTGTGTGACCCACTAGGCCCAATAGTCAATTTGGTTGAAGCCTTAATTAATTTAAAAGAACAATTCCTTTAAATTAAATCAAAACCGTTATCCGATAACAGTTTTTATGGCTTTCCGATCATAAAGGGTACAAGCCACATCCTATGATCCCAAATGACTTTGGGGAGTTAAATAACATCCATTGAGCCTTTCCACCATCAATTACTACACGTATTTAAATCCTCGTTCATACAATGTCTCGGTCGGTCAGGGGTTCGGCACTGACTATCAACCACTTTAATAATCCGACTCTATGAAATCTTGTACTCAGGAATGGATCAACTGGAAAACTCTTTTCCAATTATCCTATCTACCTTGGCCAAGGATTTAGAGTACTATCCATAGGACATTCTCTCTCTCCTACCGAGAGTGAACGATCCCCTATTGTCCGCTCAATTGCCTCCACCGGGTTTCCCATATACCCAATCCATTAACTATATAGGACCACAATACTAAGTGATCCATCAGTCAATAGTCAAAGTACATGGTACGCCTGGCAAGACATCTTTGGCGACTCAGGTCAAAGATCCAACCGCGCTATTGAGATGTAAGAATAACCTGATAGACAGTTCGGTAAGATACCGATCAAGATTTCCTAAATTGGTCAGTTCAGTGAACTCATTCCACTAATGAGCACCTATGTGTGTATCTCAGTGTCCCCACACTGATGACCAATGAGATCGGTCACTCTATCTTTAATTATATCTCTATCAACTGCATTCTCTCTGTTTCTATGGTATTGCCATAGAAGTTTAAAACTTCTAATGAGACTTTGGTTCTACTCCATTGTTTTCTCAAAACAATATACTTTCAGAGAAAATTGGGACAATCCCATAAGCTAGATGAACAACTTCATCTACTCAGCTTCTCAAGCAATATACAGTCATTATTCAATCTACGTTAGATTAGTTGTAGAATTAGCAGTGTTCTCTTGCATGGAACTCTTCCAGCTCACTGCACCACCATTATATTGACTTATTATCAGACTTATCTGATTTGAAGCTTGTGTTCATAAAACTACAAGACTTCAAGTCTTATCCTCCATACATTAGAGATATATCCATAGTGCTTCTCAAGTACTCAAGGACACATCTCTAAATTATCCTGTGACTCTCACAAGGATTTACTTGATGAATGCTCATAACACTTAGAGCATGAAGTCATGTGCGTAGCATCATAAATGTGATAAGTCCTATTGCAAAAGCATAAGGGCTATACTAATGTGATCTCTTTATCTCTTAAGAAGTCTACAAAGACATCTATTTAAAGAAATCAACTCCACACTTCATAGGTAAGAAACCTATCTTGGAGTTTACCATGTCAAACTCTTTGACTATGGTTTTTATGCACATGAATTGGGTAAGGCCAAGAAACCTTTTAGATCTATCTCCATAGATCTTAAAACTCATTTTAAGTTTGGAGGATGAATTGATAACTAGGCTCACTTATGATAACATACATACTTCATTCTTAATGAGTAGTATGTCATACATATATGATGTCAAGAAGATAATAGCACTCCCACTTATCTTATATGAAAACACAAGGCATATCTTCATTCTCAATGAAGTCATAAGATTTAATCTCATTAAACCTTATCTACCATTTATGGGAAGTTTTACTTGAGTCCATAAATGGACCTTATACACACACTATTTGGATGTTTTGGAACTTGATTCCCAAAGGTTGTATCATATACACTTGTTTCTCAAAATAACATAGAGAAACACTATCTTAACATCCATTTGACATATCCTATAGTCATAGTGTGTAACAATCAAATCCGAATGGATTAATTCCATGGCATAGGTAAAAGGTCTTATCATAGTCAACTATTTGACATAAATGATATCCCTTTTAACTATCCTTACTTTGAAGGTCTCTACCTTCTAATAGACTTCAATCTATTCTTTAGTGATCCATTTAAACCCTATAGATATTAAATCCTTAGGTGGATCTATCAAGTTCTGAACTTGATTAGAATAGATAGAGTTTATATCGGATTTTATTGTTTCTTCCCACTTTGAATCAATATCTCATATTGCTTCAATATAGATCTTAGGATCATTATCCTTTTATCTTATGTCTCATTTCTTCCATCAAAGATATGTCTCACATATCACTTAGGTTGATTGGACATAAGAAAAGATCTATGATTTGCCCTTGTGTAAATATAAACTAGTACCTTAATAAAAGTGTCCATGGATTGTGGGACTGGAACACCTTCCATTTATACCTTGCTCCCACTGTTTTTCAAAAGGAGAGACTCTTCCTCTAGAAATATGGAGAGATGAGCAACTCATACCCTTCTCCCTAAGGGAGGCATTAATATCCTTAAGTTTCCTTAGGATATCCCACAAGCCAACACTTTGTAGTCTTATATTCCAACTTGATAGGGTTATACTTCTTTACCAAGCCAGACATTCTGAAAACTTAACTTGCTTAAGGTCAAGCTTTAATCCCTTTCCATATCTAATATGGAATAATTGGAATAGACTTGAAAGGTACCGATTTAAGATCAAATATCTATATTGAGTGCTAACCCCTAAACAGACAAAGAAGAATTTTTTTGCAAAGGTTGTCAATGTCTATATTATGTCCTACACAATATGGCTTCTCATTTTAGCTACTCAATTAAGCTAAAATATATAAGAGGTGTCCATCAAAATTAGATTATACTATCCTTCCTTATTGTGTGAATTATTACTTAAGTATCCCCTCTTTGATCTCATCAAAGAGTTCTAATACTCTTTTCATTAATATTTCCTCTTCATTCTTAATCTCAAATAATTTCTCAAAGGTTTTGGATTTGTACTTCATAAAGTACATATGTCCATACCTAGAGAAGTCATCTTTGAAAATTAATGAAGTTGAAATATTATCGTCTAACATTAATAGATATGGGCTAACATGCATCTAGATGCATGAGTTCTATAAACTCATTAGCCCTCTCTCCATGTCTAACAAATGAAGAGTTGGTCATTTTGCTTAATAAGATAAGACTTACATATAGGTAATGATTCTAAATCATTTACCTATATGTTACTATCCGAATAGTACTCCTTAAGTCTTTTCTTATAAATATGACCGTACTATTAAACAATAGATTGATCAATATCAATCTACTTCGCCTAATGAGGATTTTTCACACATATTATAAGAGCATACATATCTTATATGAATAAACTCTTTATTATGCTCCTACTGGTAAACACTTTACCAGTTATCATTTTCATACCATAGAATAAATCATCATTTATTCAACTAGGAAATGAAAACCATATTCTTTTAGAAGGATAATTAAGACAACTCTAGAAGGCTATAGAAAATTTGTATCTCCCACTAGTAATGATGCAACATTTTGTACCATTTCATATGTAGGATAACAATCTTCTTTAAGTCTTCATTTACTTGCTATTATCTACAACTCATTGTAGATATATGATGCATCTCTGGTATCTCATACTATTATATGCACCCCTAGTATCTTATACTAGAATACACATACATAGTATCTTATACTATCAAATGTGTATATAAGACAAGTAAATATTAATGACATAGATACATGGAGCTTCTCAAGCTCCACCTTTGCATTATGTGCAATACACTTTGCACTTCTTCTTCTACTTACCATCATCATGATAGTAGAGGAATATCTTGACTCACTTCTTTGACTTTTAACTATCACCATCTATTTCTATCTAATGATCTTACTTCTTTCTATTGGTCTTACCAATAAGAAGTATTCAAGATATATTATTCTTCATCGCCTTTAATTAGCTCATCACCATGAGCCATGATGGATATCAAATCCAACTATCCATGTTGCCACTACTAATTTTATCTGATAGAGGCTAACATCTGATAGAAGGCAATCAATACATCATCTCAATGAGATAAGATCTTATTTTCTCTCTCATCATTAGATAGTGTAGGAGATACCTACTTCTCAAGTAGGATAGTCAATAGGTCAACTATGAGAACTATTCTCTTAGTTCTAAATCGATATAAGAAGTGTGAGCCATTAAAATACTTAGCATCTAGCATGCTAGAATAATGGTGGTTTATAATATTCTACAACAGAGATATAATTATATTAACATTATAGACATTCATTAAAATTAAGATATGGTCTTTCATCCTAATTTATTCTCCCACTAACTTTTCGACGAATTTGCATAACCCTCATTATGCAAAGATGGGATATCACGATAACATCCTAGTGGGGACCAAGACCCTACTAACTTTATGGTGATAACCTTGTGGGAAACACAACAAGTCATCCCATACTTAATAGGTAGGTAACTTTTACCAATTGCAACTCATGCAATTCTTAGTCATTCAGCCTCTAGAGTTATAACCTTGTGAGAAACACAACAAGCTATATACTCTAGCTAGGTCAAATCCGCTTGTTACGTTATGAGAATGGATTCTTAACATAGCCCTTGTGGGAAACACAACAAAGCCATGCAATGGTCCACCCCAAAGTTCGGCAAATGCCTTAGCCATGATCACCAATCCCTTGCTGAATAGGCCTTGTGGGAAACACAACAAACCCATCCAATCTAAGATTGGCTCATCAAGACCATAACAACGGAAGGCTACGTGAGTCATTCTTAATGTCTCACGTTTATCGACCTAATTAGAACGAGGAAGGATTTTATTTTAGTCTCATCAACATAGGTGCTACATATAAATATTAATATACCTTTGGAATATCATATATTTAAGGTATAAGCAGTAGCACACACAACATATCAAATATGCATTAAAACATAGGTGATCATGGACTTAACCCTAAGCATACACCTAAGGCACCCCTATAGGTGCAATTCCTTGCTCCAGAAGCTTGAGTTGGCATGCTCCCACTTCAGAAGGGTGCTTCTCCAAGTGGTCCCGCTCTCCATTCTACCACGAGCCGGCTTCTAACCATTACAAGCAGCTAAAGGGTACACAGACCCACAAATGTACAACTCATAATAAGAAACCTTGGTTTTAACCAAGGGGAGTACACAAGTGGGGGGAGGTAGAATGTACAATCAGATTGTATAGAGAGAGAGGAGGCACACACAGGCCCCATTTAATAGCATAACCAACTTAATTAACCAAGCAATCAAAAGCAAAGCATATTTAAGTCCATGATCACCTCCATACACACACCAACATTCATCACATGAACATAGAGCGCATATGTGATAATTATATGAGATATATCATATATACCATCATAAAATTATATACTGTAATTTTGAAATTCCAAATTTCATGCATGTCGAATTTTCATAAAATAAATAACATGAAATGCACATATAAACAATTTACATGCATAAGACAAGCAATACAAAATATTCAGATGATTCATGCTATTACAAAATTTTTCAGAGCATTAAATTAATTTCCAAATCATAATCCTTCAAAATCATATTTTTCAGAATTTATTTGAACACTAATTTAATCAATAAATATTTTAAAAAAATTTTAAAATCATTTATAAAATGATTCTATGGCAACCAAAGTCCAAAACTATTTAACAGGTTCATAAACATTTTACAAACCTATTAAATATTTTTTCAGAACTTATATAATCATGAATTTCTTAAATTTTGATCTTAAAACAATTTTAAAATCAAAATAGTAGAATTCAATGACAAAAATAGTAAAACTCTATTTAATAAGTCATTAAACACTTTAATAACTCATTAAATAAATTCTAAATTTTTTCAGAATTTTTCTGGAATTTTCTGGCAATTTTTTTGGATCAAAAATGAATTTTAAACATTTTAAAAGGCATTTTTAAATTATTTAACTGGCGGCGCATTGCGCCGGCCAGTCGAAGCCGGCCACGTACCCCCCCGGGTGCGCCGAGCCGCTGGCGGCCGGGCGCCGCGCGTCCGCGTGCGCCGCCGCGCGCCCCTAAGACCATTGTGGGGCGGCCGCGTACCCCGGCCCGGGTGCCCGTCCATCCGCCACGTACCCCCTTCGCGGTTGAGTCCGGATCCAATCCGGACTCGTCTCCTCCGCCCGATAAGGGCGGAGGAGTACTGTAGCACCGAAAAACCCTAGAAAATGCCAGACTTTCGGGCCTGATTTGGGGGGTCAAACGGAGTCCACAAAATCCGAAAAAATATGCGTTGGAATCCTTGAAGAATAAGGATTCTATATGTAGAAGTTTAATCACATGAAAAATTCTATCCAAGTCGTAGTTTCAGGAGGAAGTTGCCACGGCCGCATTTAAACCAAAACGCAAATCCCTCTCAAATCCGGCACCTCCAAGGGCCGTTGAGTGTCCAATAACTTATGGAAACTCTAGGAAACTTAATTTTCTATCTTCCTACATCATTAGACAGAGGTATTTGAGTCCAAATAGGTAAGTTCATCAACTCCCCCAATTTCGGCCGGATTTTCGGATATGATCATCTTAGCAACTTTCCGAACTCATTCCGTACTCTCCAGATGGCCAAAATTCATGAGGTTTGCGGAATTGGAAATATCTCATCCACGAGAATCCAATTAATCTAACCACACACAGTTTAGTATCTCATACAAACTGTGGTGATCAAATCAAAACAGCTCTGTATGTAGTTTCGGGAAAGCAAGAAATCACATGAAATCAAGCCAATTTCGATTCAACTTCGACCAAGGCTTCAACCGGGCTCTGATACCACTGTAAGGAATCAATACATGATAGCGGAAAATTTTTGATTCCATAAAACCATGATCTTTGCCTTGATCGATGCCGAACGAGTAAAACTGGGAACCGAATATGAAGCAGAACGAGAGTACCTCATGGGATTTCTCAAATCCGTCACCATGGATGAAGAGAGGACATTCCTCCTTGCTGAAAACCGTTCAAGTGTCCGGTCTCTAGCGGTATCCACACGATCTGCTTCAATAGACGAGTTCTCTCTTCCTTCGGGCCTCCAGAAACCTCCCAGATCCAAGCTTGACCATGGGAGATCGCCTTCTAGAGGAGAGAGGAGGGAGAGAGGAGGCTTGGGATGTGCTCCAGCCCTATGGCTTGTTAGGGTATGGCTTCATAAGCCATTTATTTATAGAAGATGGAATTTTTTACAAAAACACAAAACTTCTATAAAATTGCGTCCATGCCCTCATCTTATTGACCAGATCTATTGTGTGTGACCCACTAGGCCCAATAGTCAATTTGGTTGAAGCCTTAATTAATTTAAAAGAACAATTCCTTTAAATTAAATCAAAACCGTTATCCGATAACAGTTTTTACGGCTTTCTGATCATAAAGGGTACAAGCCACATCCTATGATCCCAAATGACTTTGGGGAGTTAAATAACATCCATTGAGCCTTTCCACCATCAATTACCACACGGATTTAAATCCTCGTTCATACAATGTCCCGGTCGGTCAGGGATTCGGCACTGACTGTCAACCCCTTTAATAATCCGACTCTATGAAATCTTGTACTCAGGAATGGATCAACTGGAAAACTCTTTACCAATTATCCTATCTACCTTGGCCAAGGATTTAGAGTACTATCCATAGAACATTCTCTCTCTCCTACCGAGAGTGAACGATCCCCTATTGTCTGCTCAATTGCCTCCACCGGGTTTCCCATATACCCAATCCATTAACTATATAGGACCACAATACTAAGTGATCCATCAGTCAATAGTCAAAGTACATGGTACGCCTGGCAAGACATCTTTGGCGACTCAGGTCAAAGATCCAACCGTGCTATTGAGATGTAAGAGTAACCTGATAGACAGTTCGGTAAGATACCGATCAGGATTTCCTAAATTGGTCAGTTCAGTGAATTCATTCCACTAATGAGCACCTATGTGTGTATCTCAGTGTCCCCACACTGATGACCAATGAGATCGGTCATTCTCATCATATGAGAAGACATCACACACACTAGTCTATCCGGATTCTTGATGTCCTGTCTCAAGGATCCTATGACTAGGAACATTTAGATCACATACCTCTAGATGATCGATCTCATTATCATGATCTCATCATGATTCAATCATCATTGCATGTGATCAAGGACTTCATTACGATATACGCTTCTAATAAAAGCTAGTAATGAAGTTTTGCCTATTTAATTGAATGAGATATTCCTAGAAATGTCGAATCATATCATATATGATTGGCTTGTAGGGCATACATTTCTATCAGGTGCCACCGAACTGAGGGTGATAGGTGACAGTCAATTGATCCAACGCCAAGTCCTATCCAAGTACCGAACTTCTTATCCAAACCTCAAACCCTACCAGGAGCTCACCACCTGCTACATCAAGCTCTTCTTCAAACTCACCTTTGTCCATGTCCCCCGCTCTCAGAATATCCTCGCCGATGCCTTAGCTTCACTAGCTTCATCTCTATCTGTCCCGCTAGGCAGGCAAGTGTGGACTATCCACATCTGTAAGAGGACAATTCCAGCAATTGAGGATGGACATTTTCTGAAGGTTAAGGAGAGGTTCAACAGAAAAAGGAATACTTAGAACATAAAGAAGAAATATCCTTGATGGAGTTGGAAGAATTAGAAGAATGTGAGAGACCTTGGTATGACGAGATTGCGAGGTTTTGCCAAGATCAGTCATATCCACCTGGATCAACCACCAAAGAAAAGAAGGCAATCAGAAGAATATCCCAGAGGGATACAATCCTAGGAGGAGTGCTTTATAAGAGAAGCCTAAGTGGAATCTTACTCAGGTGTCTTGATGAAGAAGAAGCCGAGTTGGTGCTGAAGGAAGCACATTCTGGAGTTTGTGGTGGTCATGTGAATGCCCAAGCCCTTGCTAAGAAAATCATCCGACAAGGGTTTTATTGGCCAACTCTAGAAGAAGACTGCTCCATCTTTGTCCGACATTGTCATTCATGTCAACACCATGCCGACAAGATTCACTCTCCCGCATCTTCCCTTCATCCAATTCATGCCCCATGGCCTTTCGCCATGTGGGCCTTTGATATCATTGGCCCCTTGAATGACCTCAACTCCGAAGTGCGCTCAAAATCATTCATTCTGACGGCAACGGAGTACTTCACAAAGTGGGCTGAAGCGGAAGCATTCGTGGAGATTAAAGCGTCAACAGTCTGCTCCTTCATCAAGCGCAACATCCTGGCAAGGTTCGGGATCCCCAGTGACATCGTCACCGATAATGGGCCACAATTTCTTTCTCAAGATCTGCGTGATCTTTGCAACAGGTATCGCATTTCATTGCATCATTCATCACCATACTATCCTCAAGGCAATGGTCAAACAGAAGACACCAACAAAACCTTAATCAAAATCATCAAGGAATCTTGTAAGTCTAGCAAGTTTGCCGACTGGCCTGATAAGCTTATAGATGCTCTATGGGCTTATCGTACTTCTGTAAGGACTCCCACTGGACAAACCCCGTATGCTTTGGCATATGGGATGGAAGCAGTGGTCCCTTACGAAGTATTACTTTCATCTCTCCGAGTTCAGCTCGACAGGGATATTCCTGTTGATGAGAGACGAGAATCTCTCCTTGCACAACTTGAACTCTTGGATGAAAGAAGGCTAGCCGCCGCCGAGCATGCTCGGACTTATCAAAATAGACTCAAAAGGTTTTATCAAAAGAGGGTGATCGAGAGAAAATTCGAGATCGGTGAGATGGTAGTCAAACGCATATTTGTTAAGCCAGGGGGTCCCCACTCCAAGTTGCAACCTAACTGGGAAGGGCCTTTTGTAATCGCTGAAAGAGGCCGAACCCCAATGGGTAATTTGAGTGAGAGTAGAGAAATCCCTCTCAACATCTTCAAACCCTATCAAGGACTTCCTCTATACTCTTCCTCCTTAAACCCCTTGGGTAGGGTAAACCAACCAAATCCAGGTGGAACCCAAGCCGATCAAAGGAAGAAGGTTAGAAGGATTCTAGGTAGGGAACTTTATTTTTGCACATGGTATCTATCACTTGAGTCTTGACAAACTCCAAAGATCGATGAACTGTCTCATATACAAGCATTTTCTCGACAAAAAAATACATATTTCAAAAACAAAAATAAAATGCATATTTTAAAATCCAAAAAATTTGAATATTTCAAAAATCCAAAAAAAATTGCATCTTTAAAAAAAACCAAAAAAATGAATATTTCAAAAATCTAAAAAAATTTCATATTTCAAAAATCCAAAAAAAAATTGAACACTTTGAAAATCCAAAAAGAACAATGATTGTTTCTAAGAAAATCCAAAAAAAAATGCTCGTTCATGATCATTGCCTTAGTTGCATCCATGTTTATTTGACTGTCAAGCATATTTCCATTCCTACATTACATATCATTTTTGCCTTATTTACCTTGTTAAGAAGGCTCTCCCCTTTGACCTAAGTAAAAGTTGACCATAATGGGCAAAGGGATGAGTCATGGTGAAGATCTAATCCCCTTTTATCAAGTGTTACAGACATTTCGATACAGGAGAGGAGAGGATTCACACCACGACAGGTAAGTTCTCTCAACCCTTACCCCATTTCATTTTAGTCATTTGTTTTATTCTACCTTGTTAAGAAGGCTCCTTCCTTTGACTCAAAATCAAGGCAAATGATATACAGGCAAAGGGATGAGTCATGATGAAAAATTAACCATCTTTGCTAAGTGTTTGTAGGGGCTGAAGAAGCAAAAGAGAAGGGCCACTAGGTACATTTTTTTTAAAAAAAAAAAAAATTGGCCTCAGGGCACATGTGCCCTCATCTGGGGGCACATGGCCAGGTGCCCCACCCCAGGGCGCATGGCCAGGTGCCCCCGATCGGGGCCACATGGACAAAAAATTCAAAAAATTCTGAAAAATCTCAAAAAATCAGAAATTGTCTATAATGTTAAAAATGACATTTTTGCTAAAGAAACCATCATAAAAAACATTGTTTTGACCTTCAAATGATGGTTCTAATAGTAAGATCTTCAGTTGATCATTTCAGGAACAATTTGCTTCATATGACAATTCCGTCTGTTGGGTACTAACCAGAAATGTGCAGGCAACCTTTTTAGTCCCTAACAGGTGAATTGGTGAGATCGGTGTTCCGGAAGTCATGCCAGCTCTGCGACGAAAAGAAAGGGAGCGCCACCTAGTCAAATATTATCGTGGCGCTGATGAATCAGGCGGTCGATGCAAGTTGATAGACAACGCCTGAAGACTTCACTCAGCTTCTCATCAATCTCACATCATCACCATCATTTTTGCACTTCAAATCACTCTTACTATCTGTCACTTAGCTATGCTAGGTCCATTTTATATGTATTATATGCATTAATGTTGAAGACCTTGAGCGTGAAGATGACTGGGCCCGAGGTCCCCTTCAAAAAAATCTACGACGGCTTGGTCATTTCTTCACACTCACGGATAAGCCAAAATTGAACATTGGAGGGACGATGGTTCCTAATCGGGTGTCTTGACCTCCAATAGACAATCTATATCTTCAACTATTTTCTACATAATTTTCTATTTTTGCATATCCATCTCTTTTTCGTTCTTGTCATTACCAATTTTATCTCCCCATGTTTTTACTCTTTTATCTCATCATGTTTTATTCTTTCCTTTCTTTTATCCCACCGTGTCTTTTATTTTATCCCACCCGACCATGGCTATTGTCATGCCATTGTTTCTTCTGTCCCATCATTCTATGTTAGTCCCACCATTATCTTTCAGTCTCACTATGGGTCTGTTTTGTCGTTTTCCGAATACTTGATTTTCTGCTTGAGCGTGATTCATGATTTTCACGATACCCGAGCAATTTTGTTTTGCTTAAAACGAACTCTTTTAGAATTTGAGATTATTCCACTCAGAATTAAACTGAGTATTTTGGTGAAACTTAAATGAACTTGAGATTCCAAATATGATGGATTGGTATTCTTTTCATTTTAAGATCAACTTCTCTTTTACAAACTTTAGCCCATCACAGTACAAGAACACCGCAATGTTCGGGTTGCTGGCTGATGATGAACCTACGAATTCGAGGACTCCTCACCACGCTGAGGGTTGGCTACATCCTTTTATCCTTTATCATTTACTTTTTCATCTCTCGTGCCAAGGGCATGTCTTTTACCAATCAAATTATGTGAGGTTTTGATGGAACATGAAAGCGATCTAGAATACTCAGCGAGATTCATATTGCTGGATCGGGTAGATAAGCATGTCAATATCTACACCTTGATGCCACCTTTTTAGTCCATCATCATTCCATTCCGCTACATTCATTTACGTTCACTTGCATTCCATTACAGTTCACTACGAATCACTCCGCTTCACTACATGACATTCCCTTACAAAGCCGACATCAAGGCGAGGCAAGCTGTAGACACGCCAAATTCGCCTAATTCAGAGCATAAAACTCATGTTTTATAGGGTAACATGTGTGATCGACCTTAGAATAATGCCGGTTCTTCTAAATTTGATTTGGAACTTCGCCGAACGAAATCGGATGTTTTTCGAAGTTTTTCGCAAAAAGCTGTAATTTCCGAGCGAAAGCCACACGTAAATCGTGTAAACGCGGAAATTGGCTGAATGACCAATGCCTAATGATCATGCAGTGAAGGTTATCGTCATATTCACAGCCCGGACAAGTTTTGTTGCATACCGTGCCTTTCCGGTTTGCCGTCGGAGTCATTTTGACCTGTATCGGATCTTATGTTCACTGCCCTAAATTCCTGATAAAATTATGAAGTTTTGGAGGGTGTGATAGCTGATACAATGTTATAGAAAGCTTATTCGGCCTGTTATCTTTCCAACGCAACAAACGGCATAGAATTCTGAGTTCCGGAGTGTTCACAATGGCTTCCGGAAGAAGGACGCGCGAAACTAGTCCCATGCGCCCGGGTTCCTGGTCACATGCGCCCGGGACCCAGGGCACGTGGCCATGCGCCCTACCAGTGAGGCACGTGACCTTGTGCCCTCACTTGAGGGCACATGCGCCCTACCCTGGAGGCACGAGAGACCCAGTTTTTCACCCGGACTCTACTACTGAACCGCCGATCGGATAAGGCCTCTTTTCTCGGGATATGTGCCCATGCGCCCTCACTGGGGGGCGCATGCGCCCAGGGGTGGGGGTGCAAGGCCCCTATTTTTTAGCCCGGATCGCACTGCTCGTTCTCCTATAAATTAACTCCGATTCCGGTCATTCCAAAGGCATGGGCACGACCCCCCAGGCATCTCAGGACATCCAACTACCCTCCTGCATCGATTTTGTGATTTTTATAGAGAGAATTTCGAGTTTTTAGAGAGATAAAAGTCGGTTCAAGAGAGAGGAAGGCTGTTCTGCAGGTGATCTGCCAAGTCTCTCTTCCTCGGCCTCTATAGCAGTGTGTGGACGTCTGCTGGCAGAGCTCTCTTCATTAAGGTTCTTCATCTCTAAGTTTACTTGAGTTTACAATCGACGGCACTTGATTTCGAGGTCGGGGCTGGTCGTGACGAGAGCAGAAGTAAAGTCGCGCCTGGCAGATCCTGGATTGCTGCTCTGCTTTTTCGACAATACAGATTTGGCTATATCTTTCTCTATTCAACTCAGAATCTTTCTGTTATTTTTCCTATCTATTTTTTTCATGATTCTACATCCTCCTATTATTTTTTTACATTTTTTGCATTACTTTTATTTTGTTATTCTGAAAATAAAAAAGGGGGTTAGAGATAACCCGAATCCGGTCAGTTTCTAGTCAATTGTGTGTTTTATGTTGTTCTCTTTACATATACTCCACTTTGTCTAGTTCTAATAGTCTATTTCACTTGTTTATTTGACTAGTTGCATAGAATATCAAGCACCCACCGCGTTGAGGACTCTTCTTTATCGGCCGGCCGAAGAAGGAGAAGCTTTAACCCACACTCTTCACGCTAAGGTACACACGGTCATCTTTCAATTTAATTTCATAAATCGGAACCCACGGTTCCTGGCGACCACATGTCTTAATTTATTTCTTCTCACCCTCCTCCCACATGACCCGAACCGTCTCTTTGGTGATCGAGCGACGCCAAGGGATGAAAGTTCGGGGATCAATGTGAGTGTGGGACCGAGGTGAGAGTTGCTTTCCGATGTTTTCTTTCTTCCTTTCTCATCCCCTCTTGAGGTGACGATCTGGATTCACGGACTTCCCTGAAAAGGAGAGGACCCCGTCAAATTTTCAGAGTCGACAGCCTCCTCCGAAGAATATGAAAGAGCTTCGAGGATTGACTGGGAGGCTACAATTTGTCTGCCTGTTTATCTCACAACATTCCCAAAGGTGTAAACCTTTCTATGAGTTAACCAAGGCGGGGGCCGAGTTTAAATGGGATTTAAAGTGCCAGGAGGCGTTTGATGGGTTGAAAACATACCTGGCAAGTCCCCCTATTCTTAGACCACCAACTCCCAACAAGCCCTTGGTCCTCTACATTTCGGTTCTTGAGAACTCTCTTGGGGCAGTCCTTGCACAAGTTGATGAAGAAGGGAAAGAACGAGCTACTTACTACTTGTCTAAGATGTTTGATGCTTGTGAGCTGAAGTACACTGTGGTAGAAAAGACCTGTGCTGCTCTTGTTTGGGTGGTTCAAAAATTCAAACATTATTTCCTTGCTCACCAAGTCAAGCTCATTGCTCGTATCAATCCCATTAAGTTTCTTTTAGAGAAGACAGTTTTAACTGATCGGTTAGGGCGATGGCAGAGTTTCTTATCCAAATTTGATATCACTTATGTCCCACAGAAGGCAATAAAGGGCTATGCTATTGCTGAACACCTTGCCCATCATCCCATACCCATCTTTGACCCAGTCCGGTCGGAGTTCCCGGATGACGAACTAATGTCAGTCCGATCTTCCAATCTTTGGACATTATATTTCGACGGGGCTCTGAACTCTCATGGTAGAGGGATAGGTATTGTCCTTCTGTCACCTGAAGGTGTCACCATTCCACAGGCTTTTCAGCTTAACTTTCCAGGAACCAACAACATAGCTGAGTATGAAGCCTTGCTAGCCGGGCTGGAGGCTGCTCATTTCCATGGTGCCACCGAACTGAGGGTGATAGGTGATAGTCAATTGATCCTACGCCAAGTCCTGTCCAAGTACCGAACTTCTCATCCAAACCTCAAACCCTACCAGGAGCTCACCACCTACTACTTCAAACTCACCTTTGTCCATGTCCCCCGCTCTCAGAATATCATCGCCGATGCCTTAGCTTCACTAGCTTCATCTCTATCTGTCCCACTAGGCTGGCAAGTGCGGACTATCCACATTTGTTGGAGGATAATTCTAGCAATTGAGGATGGTAGTTTTCTTAAGGTTAAGGAAAGATTCAACAGAAAAGAATACTTGGAACATAAAGAAGAAATCTCCTTGATTGAGTTAGAAGAATTAGAAGAAGGTGAGAGACCTTGGTATGACGAGATTGCGAGGTATTGCCAAGATCAGTCATATCCACCTGGATTAACTACAAAAGAAAAGAAGGCAATTAGAAGAGTATCCCAGAGGTATACAATCCTAGGAGGAGTGCTCTATAAGAGAAGCCTAAGTGGAATCTTACTCAGGTGTCTTGATGAAGAAGAAGCCGAGTTGGTGCTGAAGGAAGCACATTCTGGAGTTTGTGGTGGTCATGTGAATGCCCAAGCCCTTGCTAAGAAAATCATCCGACAAGGGTATTATTGGACAACTCTAGAAGAAGACTGCTCCATCTTTGTTTGGCATTGTCATTCATGTCAACTCCATGCCGACAAGATTCACTCTGCCGCATCTTCCCTTCATCCAATTCATGCCCCATGGCCTTTCGCCATGTGGGCTTTTGATATCATTGGCCCCTTGAGTGACCTCAATTCTGAAATGCGCTCAAAATTATTCATTTTGACGGCAATGGAGTACTTCACAAAGTGGGCTGAAGCGGAAGCATTCGCGGAGATTAAAGTGTCAACAGTCTGCTCCTTCATCAAGCGCAACATCCTGTCAAGGTTCGGGATCCCCAGCGACATCATCCCCGATAATGGGTCACAATTTCTTTCTCAAGATCTGCGTGATGTTTGCAACAGGTATTGCATTTCATTGCATCATTCATCACCAAACTATCCTCAAGGCAATGGTCAAGCAGAAGCCACCAACAAAACCTTAATCAAAATCATCAAGAAATCTTGTAAGTCTAGCAAATTTGCCGACTGGCCTGATAAGCTTGTAGATGCTCTATGGGCTTATCTTACTTCTGTAAGGACTCCCACTGGACAAACCCCGTATGCTTTGGCATATGGGATGGAAGCAGTGGTTCCCTACGAAGTATTACTTCCATCTCTCAGAGTTCAGGTCGACAGGGATATTCCTGTTGATGAGAGAAGAGAATCTCTCCTTGCACAGCTTGAACTCTTAGATGAAAGAAGGCTAGCCGCCGTTGAGCATGCCCAGACTTATCAGAATAGAATCAAAAGGTTTTATCAAAAGAGGGTGGTCGAGAGAAAATTCGAGATCGGTGAGATGGTAGTCAAACGCATATTCGTTAAGCTAGGGGGTCCCCGCTCCAAGTTGCAACCTAACTGAGAAGGTCCTTTTATAATCACTGAAAAGTATCCAGGTAATGCATATGAATTGACTAATGCAGATGGAGAAAAATTGAATCATCCTTGGAATGGAGTTTACCTCAAAAAGTACTTTCCATAAAAATGGAGAAACCACTGGTATAATCTCAAATCATCGATCCTAGGTTGTTCGTGAGAAGTCAAGGGTAGGTACCATCCTACACACACAACACTTCCCAATCCTAGAATCTAGACAACCCGACACTTGCGAAAGGCAAGGCAGAAATCTAGAAATGGAAGGAGTACCCTTACCCTATTCTCTTCTACTCGGTCCAAGATAGGAAGAGAAGATTAGAGAGGGGTAGTATCGAAAACACTCCCACCCTAGCAGGAGGCCGTCTCAGAGGGTACAAAAGGGTGCCAAAAGATGGGCAACGAACCCCTCAGGTTAGAAAAAGAAAAATGATCAACCTGTCTGAATGAGTACCCAGAATGATAGTTAAGGCAAATGGCATTAAAAGATGGGCAATGTCCCCACGGGTCAAAAACCTGTCCAAATATGTGCCACATAGAAAAGAGCAAAAAAAAAAAATAGAAAGAAAAACCCAAAGAGGACGAACCCCAATGGGTAATTTGAGTGAAAGTAGAGAAATCCCTCTCAACATCTTCAAACCTTATCAAGGACTTCCTCTATACTCTTCCTCCTTAAACCCCTTGAGTAGGGTAAACCGACCAAATCCAGGTGGAACCCAAGCCAATCAAAGGAAGAAGGTTAGAAGAATTCTAGGTAGGGAACTTTATTTTTGCACGTGGCATCTACCACTTGAGTCTTGACAAACCCCAAAGACCGATGACTTGTCTCAAATACTAGCATTTTCTCCACAAAATAAGAGGCATATTTCAAAATCCAAAAAAAATTGAATATTTCAAAAAAATCCAAAAAAATGCATATTTCAAAACCCAAAAAAATATATATTTCAAAAAAATCCAAATAAAATGAATACTTTTCAAAGATCCAAAAAAATGATTGTTTTCAAGAAAACCCCAAAAAAAATGCTCAGTCATGATCATTGCCTTAGTTGCATCCGTGTTTATTTAACTGTCAAGCATATTTCCATTCCTGTATTGCATATCCATTTCTTACTTTAATTACCTTGTTAAGAAGGCTCTTCCCTTTGACCTAAGTCAAAGTTGACCATAATGAGCAAAGGGATGAGTCCTGATGAAGATCTAATCTCCTTCTGTCAAGTTTTCAGGCATTTCAATGCAGAAGAGGAGAAGATTCACACCACGGTAGGTAAGTTCTCTTAACCCTTACCCCTATTTCATTTAAGTCATTTGTTTTGTTCCACCTTGTTAAGAAGGCTCTTCCCTTTGACTCAAAATCAAGGCAAATGATATATAGGCAAAGGGATGAGTCATTATGAAAATTTAATCATTTTCATTAAGTATTTTCAGGAGCTGAAGAAGCAAAAAGAGAAGGGCGATCAGGTACATTTTTTTCTGAAAAAATTTCTTTTTCCTCAGGGCGCATGTGCCCTTATCTGGGGGCACATGGCCAGGTGCCCCACCCCAAGGCGCATGGCCAGGTGCCCCCGATCAGGGGCACATGAACAAAAAAAATTCTAAAAATTTAGAAAAATCTCAAAAAATCAGAAATTGTTTATAATGTTAAAAGTGACATTTTTGCTAAAGGAACCATCATCAAAAACGTTTTTTTTGACATCCAAATGATGGTTCTAATAGTAAAATCTTCAATTGATCATTTCATGAACAATCTGCTTCATATGACAATTCTGTTTGTTGGGTACTAACCAAAAATGTGCAGGCAACCTTTTTAGTCCTAACAGGTGAATTGGTGAGATCAGTGTTCCCCAAGGAATGTCATGCCAACCTTGCAACGAAAAGAAAGGAAACACCACCCAGCTGAACATTCTCATGGTGTTGTATTCCGGCAGAAGGCAAGACAAGGATGGACCAGAGATGCTGGTCGATGCACTACGCCTGAAGACTTCACTCAAATCCACATTCTCATCAATCTTACATCATCACCATCATTGCATTTTGCACTTCACATCACCTTTTACCATTTGTCACCTAGTTATGTTAGGTTCATTTATATTATATGCATTAATGTTGAAGACCTTGAGAGTGAAGATGACTGGGCCCGAGATCCCCTTCAATAAAATCTACGACGGTTTAGTCAATTCTTCACACTCATGGATAAGCCAAAATTGAACATTGGAGGGACGATGGTTCCTAATCAGGTGTCTTGACCTCCAATAGACAATCTATATCTTCAACTATTTTCTACATAATTTTCTATATTTTCATATCCATCTTTTTTTTCATTCTTCATTATTACCAATGTTATCCCATCATGTTTTATTCTTTCCTTTATTTTATCCCATCATGTTTTATTCTTTTTTTATTTTATCCCACCGTGTCTTTTATTTTACTCACCGTGCCATTTGTCAAGCCATTGTTTCTTCTTTCCCATCATTCTGTGTTAGTCCCACCATTCTCTTTCAATCCCACTATGGCTTAAGTCTGTTTTGTCGTTTTTACGAATACTTGATTTTATGCTAGAGCGTGATTCATGGTTTTCACGATACCCGAGCAATTTTGTTTTGCTTAAAACGAACCCTTTTAGAACTTGAGATTATTCCACTCAGAATTAAACTGAGTATTTTGGTGAAACTTGAATGAACTTGAGATTCCAATTATGATGGATTGGTATTCTTTTCATTTTAAGATCAACTTGAGATTCCAAATATGATGGATTGGTATTCCACAGTACAAGAACACCGCAAAGTTCGGGTTGCTGGCTGATGATGAACCTACGAATTCGAGGACTCCTCACCACGCTGAGGGTTGGCTACATCCTTTTATCCTTTATCAATTACTTTTTCATCTCTTGTGCCAAGGGCATGTCTTTTACCAATCAAATTATGTGAGGTTTTTGATAGAACATGAAAGCGATCTAGAATACTCAGCGAGATTCATATTGCTGGATCGGGTAGATAAGCGTGTCTATATCTACACCTTGATGCCACCTTTTCAGTCCATCATCATTCCATTATGCTACATTCATTTACGTTCACTTGCATTCCATTACAGTTCACTACGAATCACTCCGCTTCATTACATGCCACTCCCTTACAAAGCCGACATCAAGGCGAGGCAAGCTGTAGACACGCCAAATTCGCCTAATTCAGAGCATAAAACTCATGTTTTATAGGGTAACATGTGTGATCAACCTTAGAATAATGCCGGGTCTTCTAAATTTTATTTGGAGCTTCGCCGAATGAAATCGGATGTTTTTCGAAGTTTTCCACAAAAAGCCGTAATTTCCGAGCGAAAGCCACACGTAAATCGTGTAAACGCGGAAATTGGCTGAATGACCAATGCCTAATTATCATGCATTTAAGGTTATGGTCATATTCACAGCCCGGACATGTTTTTTTGCATACCGTGCCTTTCCGGTTTGCCGTCGGAGTCATTTTGACCTTTATCGGATCTTAAGTTCATTACCCTAACTTCCGGATAAAATTATGAAGTTTTGGAGGGTGTGATGGATGATCCAATTCTATAGGAAGATTTTTCATCCTGTTATCTTTCCAACGCAACAAACGGCGTCGAATTCCGAGTTCGGGAGTGTTCGCAATGGCTTCCGGAAGAAGGACGCGCAAAAACAGTCCCATGCGCCCGGGTTCCTGGTCACATGCTCCCGGGACCCAGGGCATATGCCCATGCGCCCTACCAGTGAGGCACGTGACCTTGTGCCCTCACTTGAGGGCACATGAGCCCTACCCTTGAGGCACGAGGGACCCAGTTTTTCACCGGGACTCTACCGCTGAACGGATCGACCGGATAAGGTCGAAATTTTCGGAAAACATGAGATGCACTCCTTCCAGGGGGCACATGCGCCCTTCAGTGGGGCACATGCGCCCTGCACCAGGGCGCATGTGCCCTGGGGTAGGGCGCAATGTGCCTATTTTTTAGCCCGGATGAGACTGTTCGTTCTACTATAAATTAACTCTGATTCTGGTCATTCCAGAGGCATGAGCATGACCCCCCAGGCATCTCAAGACGTCCAGCGAACCTCCTGCATCAATTTTGTGATTTTTAGAGAGAGAATTTCGAGTTTTTAGAGAGAGAAAAGTTGGTTCAAGAGAGAGGAAGGCTGTTCTGCAGGTGATCTTCCAAGTCTCTCCTCTTCGGCCTCTATAGCAGTGTGTGGACGTCTTCTGGCAGAGCTCTCTTCATCAAGGTTCTTCATCTCCAAGTCTTCTTGAGTTTACAATCGACGGCACTTGATTCTGAGGTCGGGGATGGTCGTTAAGAGCGCAGAAGTAAAGTCGCGCCTGGAAGATCCTGGATTGCTGCTCGGCTTTTTCGACAACACAGATTTGGCTATATCTTTCTCTATTCAACTCAGAATCTTTCTGTTCTTTTTCCTGTATCTTTTTTTAGTGATTATCCATATTCCTATCATTTTTTTCATTTTTTAGCATTATTTTTAGTTTGTTTATCCGAAAATAAAAAAGTGGTTAGAGATAACCCGAATCCGGTCAGTTTCTAGTCAATTGTGTATTTTATGTTATTCTCTTTACATATACTCCACCTTGTTTAGTTCTAATTGTCTATTTCACTTGTTTGTTTGTCTAGTTGCACAGAATATCAAGCACCCACGCGTTGATGACTCTTCTTCATCGGCCGGCCGAAGGAGAAGCCTTAACCCACACTCTTCACGCTAAGGTACACACGGTCATTTTAATTCTATAAATCGGAACCCACGGCTCCTAGAGACCACATGTCTTAATTTCCTTCTTCTCACTCTCCTCCCACATGACCCGAACTGTCTCTTTGGTGATCGAGCGACGCCAAGGGATGAAAGTTCGGGGATCAATGTGAGTGTGGGACCGAGGTGAGAGTTGCTTTCCGAGTTTTCTTTCTTTCTTTCTCATCCCCTCTTGAGGTGATGATCTGGGTTCACGGACTTCCCTGAAAAGGAGAGGACCTCATCGAATTTTCAGAGTCGATAGCTGGCACGTACGTGTGGGGGGCAGCAATGCTCGCCCATCTGTTCTGTGGCCTCCAGCCTAAGGCAGGTTTTGTTTCGATCGCCGACTTCTCTCCTTTTCTCCAGGTGACTTTTAGCAGCTTTCCTTTCCTGTACACTTGTATTGCTCTAGTTTGTTCTGACGAGTTGTGCCTTTTACAGGTCTGGAGCTACCTCTACTTCCCCCTGGGTTGGGCACAACAGTCCTACCCCGACCTCCTCCCCCTGATGGCTCGCTGGGAGCCCATCCGCCCTACTGGGGGCCATCGCAGCCAGCTGGCTTCGATTCATGCATAGATTCTCCGCTTCCCACACACTGAGGTTTGTCTTTCAAATTTGTGTATCAATATTCTCCTGTTGAAATAATAATCATGATTTTGCTTCCCACAGGTGTGTTGGAGGCCATATCTCATGACCGACGACCATCTCCAGCCTTGGATTGCCGACGTTGGTCGTGTCTTTAGCCACGATCTTCATCTTCTGTGCATCAATGAGCTGGCGCCACTGTGGCTTCGGTTCTCAACATGTGCCCTCGGTCTGGAGCAGGACTAGTTGGAGCCTCCTCCTCCTCTCCCCCTAGTTGGTGCCCATCTCAGGCGCCTACTCCTCCCCGTGGACTGGGTGGAGAGGTACCATGCCTCGATCACTTTGTGGTATGAAGGCGGCAAGGTAGTTATTGGCTGGGCAGAGGACAGCCGAGACTACCTTCATCGATACGCGGAGGCGTACGGCCACCTGTTTGTTCCAGAGGGTCAGGTAAATGCTTCTTTCTTTCCTTCAATTCTATGTTGTTGTTCTCTTTTGACCATCGTGCCATTTCAGGAGGCTCGGGCTCTACTGCTACGCCAACAACTAGAGATTGTTGATCTTCGGCAGGAGGTGGCAACTCTTTGTGGCATGCTGGAGACTGAGGCAGACACTGCATTTGACCTTCATTTGTATTTTGATATATATTTACCTTGCTCTGATGTGTTTTTTTTTCTGTTCATAGTGGAAGGCTCGTGCCGAGGGTTCACCTCCTTCTCTGTTGAGGGAAGAGGTGGCTGAGCTCCGCCAGCATCTTAGTGAGGCGAGAGAGGCCCTGACAACCAAGGAGGCAGAGGTATCTTTCATTTTTCTCTATTCTGGTTGTTGATTTTTCTTGTTTCATATTCTTCCTCTTCTTCCAGGTTGCCGAGCTTCAGAGTAGTTTGTCCTCTCTTATCCAGTCTCTAGAGGCCGAGGTGGATACATTGTGGTCTGCCCCAGCCGATCTTCATTCTCAAATGATCGTCTCGGATCTCCGCCTTCAACATGAGAGAGCCATGCTCGAGATGGAGCGCCAGCATAGCCAGGCCATGCGATCTTTGGAGTAGATGCACCTGCAGTTGCAGGCTCGTTTGTCGGCAGTAGAGGCGACATTGCAGGTTTACCGCCAGGGCATCCGTCCACAGCCGAGCCAGAGTCGCACCCACCAGAGCAGCTCCCATCGGAGTGGTATGCACCGGAGTGGCGGCGCCGCTCGTAGCCGGGGTCACCACGGGCAGAGCCAGCAGGGACAGAGTGGCTAGAGCCAGAGCCATGAGCACGGTGCTTCTACGTTCTTGGCCACTTCTTGATAGCGTCACTGCAATGAGGCAGCTGTAGCAGCTTTGGCGGACACGGCTACCATGCCTCCTCCACATGGCCACTCTCTTGGAGAGGGTAGCAGTAGGCACTGATATCTGTAGCAGGCTTAGCTTCTCTGATGTTGTAGCTCCTTTTCTTCTTTGTTGTAGCACTTGATGGTGTAATTAGATCTTCATCTGTTTGCTTCAGTGTTTGTTTGATCTGCTTGACATCGCTCAAAAGGGTAGTTAGTATCACATTTCGGCTTAGCCCCTTGCGAGTTTGTCAAGGGGCAAAGCCTTCTAAAGGATGGCAAACAATAAAATTAAATAATAGATGTAGGATAAGAAATATACCTGCCGGCGAGACTCCCCCTTCCTTAACTAATGTTTCTTTTCTGAAAAACTCAATAAAGGGGTTAGATCTGCTCTATGGCTGACCCCCTTGCCTATTGTCATCTTGCCTTGCTTACATGTCAAGGGGGGTAGCCTTATTAACAAGGTAATATGAACGAAATGACTGAAAATGAATAAGGTTAGGGTTAAGAAAGCTTACTTGCTATGGTGAGAGCCACTCCCTTCTTGATCTTAGAATCCTGAAACACTTAATGAAGGGGATTAAATCTTCACCATGGCTCATATCTTTGCCTATTGCTGTCTGCCTTGACTTAGGTCAAAGAGAGGAGCCTTCTTAACAAGGTGTAAAAATAACCTAAATGACCAAAATGAAATGGTTAAGAGAACTTACTGTTGTTAATAGAATCTTCCTCTTTTACTTTAAAGTCCCTGAAAATACTTGATAAAAGAGGATCAGATCTTCACAACGACTCATCCCTTTGCCTATTATGGCCCACTTTGACTTAGGTCAAAGGGAGGAGCCCTCTTAATGGGGTGATAATGAAGATAAATATGCAATGCAGAAATGAAACATGTAAGACATAAGAATAAATATGAATGCTAGCAAAGACAAAAATTAAGGTTATGCCAAGTTAAATGATGCATTTTTTTTAGATTTTTGGAGTATTCAATTTTTTATTTTCGAAGATATTCAACTTTTTTGGGTTTTTAAAAATATTCAATTTTTTTTGAATTTTTAAAAATATTTGATTTTTTTGGATTTTTGAAAATATTCATTTTTTTTGATTTTTGTGGAGAATGTGCTGGTATTGAAACAATTCATCGATCTTTGAGTGTTAATCAAGATTTAAGTGATAAACACCACATGAAAATAAGGTTCCTTACCCAGAATCTTTCTTGCCCTCTTCTCTTGATCGGTTTGAATTCCCCCTGAATTTGGATAGTTCACCCTACCCTAGGGTTTTAAGATAGAAGATTAATGGAGGAAGTCTTTGATAGGATTTGGGGATGTCGAGGAGGGTTTCTCTACTCATGCTCAAATTGCCCGTTGGGGTTCGGCCTCTTTGGGTCTTTTCTACATATGGCACTTACTTAGACAAGTCTTTGACCCGTGGGGTCATTGCCCATCTTTTGGTGCCTTTTCTTCATTTTCTACTCTTACGGGTACTCATTCGACATGTGCACATATTTGTTTAAACCTGTGGGGTTCATTGCCCATCTTTTGGCACCCTTTTGCACCCTATGAGACGGCCTCCTACTAAGGCGGCAGGCATTTACGATACTATCCTCCTCTAGTCCCCTTCACCTATCTTGGACCGAATATAAGAGAATGGGGTAAGGTTTCCTTTCCGCCTTCAGGGTTCTGCCTTGCCTCTCTCGAGTGTTGGGCTATCCAGATTCTGGGATCGGGAGGTGTTGTGTGTGCAGGGTGATGTCTACCCTTGACTTCTAGCTAACACCCTTGGATTGATGACTTGATTTCATACCAGAAATTCTCCATTTTCTTTTCTAAGGAAAGTATTTTTGAGGTAAACGCCATTCCATGGATGGTTCAATTTTTCTCCATCGGCGTTGGTTAGCTCATATGCATTACCTGGATATTTTTTAGTTATAACAAAAGGCCCTTCCCAGTTAGGTTGCAACTTGGAGCGGGGACCACCCGGCTTAACGAATATACGTTTAACTACCATCTCACCGATTTCGAACTTTCTCTCTACCACCCTCTTTTGATAAAATCTTTTCAATCGGTTCTGATAAGTCCGGGCATGCTCGGAAGCAGCCAACCTTCTTTCATCTTGGAGTTCAAGTTGTGCAAGGAGAGATTCTCGTCTCTCATTAACAGGGATGTCCCTATCGAGTTGAACTCGGAGTGATGGAAGGAGTACTTCGTATGGGACCACTGCTTCCATCCCATATGCGAGAGCATACGGGGTTTGACCAGTGGGGGTCCGTACAGAAGTACGATAAGCCCATAGGGCATCTACAAGTTTATGTGGCCAGTCTGCGAACTTGCTAGACTTACAGGTTTTCTTGATGATTTTAATCAAAGTTTTGTTGGTGGCTTCTGCTTGACCATTGCCTTGCAGGTAATAAGGGGATGAATGATGCAATGCAATGTGGTACCTGTTGCAAAGATCATGCAGATCTTGAGAGAGAAATTGCGGTCCGTTGTCGGTGATGATGTCACTGGGTATCCCAAACCTGGCGATGATGTTGCGTTTGATGAAGAAGCATAGTGTTGATGCCTTGATCTCCACGAATGCTTCCACTTCTGCCCACTTGGTGAAGTGCTCTGTTGCCGTCAGGATGAACGATTTGGAACGGATTTTAGAGTTAAGATCACTCAGAGGGCCAATGATGTCGAAAGCCCACATGGCGAAGGGCCTTGGGGCATGAATCGGATGAAGAGAAGATGCGGGAGAATGGATCTTGCCGGCATGAAGTTGGCAAGAATGACAGTGCCGGACAAAGATGGAGCAATCCTCTTCTATGGTTGGCCAATAATACCCCTGCCTGATGATTTTCTAGGCAAGAGCTTGAGCATTGACATGGCCCCCACAGACCCCGGAATATGCTTCCTTAAGCACCAATTCTGCCTCTTCTTCATCAACGCATCTTAGCAAGATTCCACTCAAGCTCCTCTTGTAGAGCACCCCTCCTAGGATGGTATACCTCTGGGATACTCTCCTGATGGCCTTATTTTCTCTTGCATTTGATCCAGGTGGATATGTCTGATCTTGACAATACCTTGCAATCTCATCAAACCAAGGCCTCTCACCCTCATCAGGAGAAATCTCCTCTTTCTGCTCTAAATATTCCTTCCTGCCAAATCTCTCCTTGATATTCATAAATCGACCATTCTTAATTGCCGGTATCGACCTTCTACGGACATGGATAGTTCGTACCTGTCTACCTAGCAGGACTGATAGAGATGAAGATAAGGAGGCTAGGGCATCAGCAAGGATGTTCTGAGCTCGAGGAACATGGACCAAAGTGAGTTTGGAAAAGAGTTTGATGTAGCAAGAGGTAAGTTCTTGGTAAGGTTTGAGGTTTGGATGAGAGGTTAGGTATTTGGTTAGGACTTGGCGAAGGATTAGTTGGCTATCACCTATCACCCTTAATTCCGTGGAACCATAGAAATGAGCGGCCTCCCACCCGGCCAACAAGGCTTCGTATTCAGCTATATTGTTGGTTGCTGGGAAGTCAAGCTAAAATGCCTATGGAATGGTGACACCCTCGGGTGATAGAAGGACAATTCATATTCCCTTACCGTGTGAATTCAGAGCCCCGTCAAAATATAATGTCTAAAGGTGGGAAGATCGGATCAACATTAGTTCGTCATCCGGGAGCTCCGACAGGACCAGGTCAAAGAGTGGTATAGGGTGATGGGCTAAATGTTCGGCAATGGCATAGCCCTTAATCGTCTTCTGGGGGACATAGGTGATATCAAACTTGGAAAGGAAGCTCTGCCAATGACCTAATCGATCAGTTAGAACAGTTTTCTCCAGAAGGAATTTGATGGGATTGATGCGGGCAATAAGGTTGACCTCATGAGCTAAGAAATAGTGTTTAAGCTTTTGAGCTACCCAGACTAGCGCAGCATAGGTCTTCTCTACTACAATATACTTCTGCTCACATGGATCAAAGATCTTTGACAAGTAATAAGTTGCCCTCTCTTTCCCTTCTTCATCCACTTGTGCAAGGACTGCCCCAAGATAATTCTCCAAAACCGAGATATATAGAACTAAGGGCTTGCTAGGGACTGGTGGTCTAAGCACAGGGGGACTAGCCAGGTATCTTTTTAAACCATCGAATGCATCCTGGCACTTCGAATCCCATTTGAACTTGGCTCTTGCCTTGGTTTACACCTTTGGGAGTGTTGTGAGATGAACCGGCGGACAAACTGTAGCCTCCCGATTAATCCTCGAAGTTCTTTCATATTTCTTGGAGGAGGCATACCAATGATTGCCTTGGCCTTGTTTAAGTCAATCTCTATGCCCCTTTTGCTCACTATGAACCCCAATAACTTTCCTTAGAATACTCCAAACGTACATTTCTTTGGGTTCATCTTCAATTTATATTCCCTAGCCCTTTGTAAGACCTTTCTTAGCACTTCCGGGTGATCTTCTTGGCTTTTGGACTTAACGACCAGGTCGTCCATGTACACCTCTACAAGGGTATGCATCATGTCGTGAAAGATAGCCATCATTGCCCTCTGATAGGTAGCACCAGCATTCTTTAGTCCAAAGGGCATGACGACATAGCAGTAGGTTCCCCACGGTGTAGTAAACGAGGTCTTCTCCTGGTCCTCTTCGGCCAACCGGATTTGATTATATCCAGAATAGCCATCCATGAATGACAACATCTCGAATCCAGCAGTGTTATCAACCAGTACATCAATATGAGGTAGACGAAAGTCATCTTCAGGACACGCTCAGTTTAAGTCCCTGAAGTCTATACAGATCCGAACTCGGCCATCCTTCTTCATGACAGGGACTATGTTCGCCACCCATTGCGGATACAGGACAACCTTAATGAATCTTTCTTGATGTAACTTGTTGACCTCTTCTTTTATCTTAAGTGCAACATCAGGGTGGAATCTTTTTAATTTTTGTTTGACCGGGGTAACTCCAGGTTTCAAAGTTAGACGATGTTCAACTAAAGAGTTGTCTAACCCCGGCATGTCTTCGTATGTCCATGCGGACATGTCCTTATATTCTTCCAAAATTTCAATTAAACTCTATTCCTCAGTGGGAGTGAGGTTTGCACTTAAGAGGACTGTCTTGGGATCTTCCGGTGTTCCAAGATTCAGTTTGTCGGTTCATCCACCGTGGCTAATGGTTCTTCAAACCTTTTAAGTCCAGATGCATACGCATCAACCAAGTCCTCAATTCCATCCTCGAAATCAAGATCCTTTTCTGATAAAACCTCGTAAACTCCCAGTGTATGATCTACATTGAATTCATCCTCATATTGGATTTCATCAAGCTGGATAGCATTTTCTAAAAAACTTGGTAGCCTCGCACATTCCTTGCATTTTTGAGCTATTTGCTGGAGATATCTCTCTGGCACATCTTTACCTCGACTTTTCTTCTTTCCTATCCTAACTACTCCTAAAGAAGACGAAATTGAAAAGGTTGTATCTACAGTGGGTGAAGGATCTAGTAGATCGAACAGTGAGTCAAAGAAGAGGGGTCCCTGGTTGGGAGCACCCTCCAAGACAAGCAGAGATGTCTCCTCAATGGAAAACTAAGTTTGCGAGAAGACATTTTTTTTTGGTATTTTGGGTATTTTCAATAACAAAAATAGAATCAGCCGATGGGGCTCGAGCAAAAATAGAAATCTTAAGCAAAAACGGGAAAAATGGGCTCGTGGGCCCAACAATGACAAGAAAGGGGCAGATAGGCCCAAAGCTTGTGAAAAGATCTATGGGGCATATGGGCCCAAGTGGTGGGCACATGGGCCCAAAGCTAGAAAAGAAATTTAAAGGGCACGTGGGCCCAATTGGTGGGCACGTGGGCCCAGTTGGGCATAGAAGCCCAGTGGAGTTAGAAGATTTGAATGGGCTCTTAGGCCCAGTGATCAGTTCAGGTGGCCTTTTTGGCTCAGAAGTAGGAATCGGGCTAGATAGCCCATCAAGCAAATCCAAGAGGGATAGAGTGAGGATTTTGAAATACGTGACCGTAGGATACGGCTCACGCGGGATGTTGTTTGGAGGTGGGTTCAAGTGGACAAGTTGTTTAGAGACAGACTTGCCTTCGACTGGTTCTTCCTTCTCTATGAACAACCGAGCCAAAGATGAACTCAGGTTGTCCACTTCCTCCTCTTGCTTTGGTGCCTTCTTCTTTTTGACTGGTTCTTCTTCTTCGTCCCCGGCCATCATCATGGTCTCCCCTTTGATAAAGAATTTTTGGAGTCCCATGGCATTTTTTTGACCAGTAGACCATCCTCGAAGTGAAATTGGGCTCGTAGCCAAGCCCGTGTCTCTTTGGTCTTTGTACGGCTTTAATGGGGTGAACAACCCCCTGAAGCTCCTTTCCCAACCCCTTTCCTGGCTGATAGCCCATCCCTTTCATCATCCGCCATGCAACTGTATCTGGAGGCATCGTTAACATCATGACCTCGGGTAGCTCTGTAGTGGAAACCAATGGCTGGACAAATTTTGATATTGGCAGTGCAGAAGAGGGGTCATCCACGTCATTCAGAATGGGGATGTTGGTTACTGTGATCACCTGGCCCTTGTATGGGAACTTCAGACACTAATGATTAGTGGAGGCAACAGCTCCTATTGCCTCAAGGTACGGGCGTCCCAAGATAGCTTTGAATGTAGGGTCCAATTCTAGAACGTGAAACTCGGCGGTGATAGCACACGGTTTGAGCCCTACTTCCACCGTAACCACCCCTCGTGCCGGCTTCCGGGAGTTGTCATAGGCTGTCACTGTGACGGCAGAAGGCTCGATTTCTTCATCGGAGATGCCGCAAAGTTTCAATGTTTCTGGCGTCATGACATTTATAGATGCTCCGGTGTCAATCAAGCAAGACTTAATATCCACGCCTCGGATGACTACTGCAACGCGCAAGGTGTACTTTCTGATCTCTGGCCGTGCCAACTCCTCCTGTGTAAATGTAAGTGCCGGATGTTCACTCCTCGGGGTCAAGATAGTAATGATCTTCTCGGGTGGGAGGTCCTCATTGACCATGACCCGCTGCAAGTATTGTTGTAGAATGTCCTGATGGTTCTTCGACCTTTTAATCAGCTCCAGAATTGAAATCCGTGCCGGCATTTTGTCCAAGTGCTTCAATAAGTCATATGCCATGCTGGGCAACGGTTCTTCCACTGCCTCCTCTTCTACTTGCTCCTGTGGTTGCATCCCGGCCTGGGGGAAGACCCTTTGGAACATCCTCCTGCTACGAAGTACCAGCACCAGCATGGTTGGGGGGAGTGGTGATGATGGTGGATGGTAGGGTTGATTGGTATGTTGAGGAGCCCGTGGTAGGTAGGGGTGGTGAGGATCGGATAATGAGGGGTCGTAGATTGGTGGAATCCGGTATGTTGGGTGATGGTTGGGGTGTTGGTGGGGACGGTCTAAGGATGAGGAGGTCGTGCAGGGGTGGAGGCTAGTATGTTGGGTGATGGTTGGGGTGTTGATGGTGATGATATAATGATGAGGGATCATGGAGTGGCAGTGACTGGTAGGTTAGGTGATGTCTGGGGTGTTGGTGGCGGTCTAATGATTAGACGCCGCGGAGGATTAATGGTGGTTGGTGGGTTAGGTTGCGGTGATGGTTGGGGTGCTGGTTGGGAGGTTGGCGGCGGTCTAATGATTAGGTGCCATGGAGGGTTAATGGTTGGTGAGGGTAGTGGTGTTTGGGTAGTTTATGGGCTGGGGGCAGCTCTCGGTATGGAGAGTATGGTGCGGTTTGTAGGTGGGGTTGGTCTGGCGGGCATGGAGGTGATTTGATCCTCGACCTGCCAACCCTGGGAATGGTGGGTTGACTCCTCGATGGCGGAGTGGACGAGGCCGAGTCGTTGGTTTGGTGGTGCCGGTGCTGGTGCTTGTACGGGTGCACGTACCAGGAGCGGATCTTGGACTATGCCCAGGCTGGGCTGCTGTTGTGCTTGCTGTCGCCGTGGTTGATTCTGACTTCACCGCTTGAATGGATTCTCCCATCTGTGCCCAGTCAATGTTCCCTTGATCATTGAGGTCATGAATGTAATATTTAAACTTGAAACAGACATCCACCGTGTGCCCAGGATATCGATGGTAGGCGCAGTACTTTGTCATGTCAACATTTGCCAGCCATCCTTCTCTCTCTTTAAGAAGTTCCAATTGCTGTTCAGCCATTAGTGCGTTAAATATATCGGTGAGGGGGAACGGTAGTTGAGGATAGTACTCTCTTTTAGGTCCCCCCTCCTAGGTCGGTTGGCTGGTGGTGGCACTTGGTTGTAAGCTTATTGTTGTGGTTGTGGTCGGTTGAAGACAGGTTGTTGTTGAGGCGCTCGGTTGTAGGCATTTGGTTGCTGGGGCGCTCGGTTGTAGGTGGGTTGCTGTGGTGGTGCTCGGTTGTATGCAAGTTGTTGCTGGGGCTGAGGAGCTGGTTGAGGAGCTGGGCAGTATTGTTGGTTGGGTGGTGGGTTACGGTATTGGCTTTGGCGATACCCACCCTGGTTACCCATGGCATTGATGCTCTCATTATTTACTACTCCTTCGGTGGTGGGCCCTACAGGTGTAGGCTTTCTAGTGTTACGGAGTTTGGTGTCGAATAGGTTGATCATGGATGCGTCCTTAAAGTGGGCTTGGAGGTAGCGGGCGCTATCACACAACTCACTCATGGTTGTTGGGCGGTGCATGATCAGGAGGTTGCGAAGGTTGGGCGTGGTGTTCCTGATGAGCATCCTCACCTGCTCCCCCTCTGAGATGGTATCCACTAGCCTTTCAGCCATTCCCCTCCATCGATCAGCAAATCTGGCAAAGTCCTCATCTGGCCTCATCTTTTTGGCAATTAAATCAGTTATCGAGCAGGTTGGCCCCACCCGATCCTTGTACCTCTGTAGAAACCTCGCCTTGACAATGTTGAAATCCGCCGCCTCAATGGAATCAAGAGAATATAACCAGTCCAGGGCGGATCCCTCTAATGACCGACGGAATAAGAAGGTAAGGGCTTTGCCGTCATTTTTACAGAATGCAGAGTCGTAGAGAAAGCTCTTTAGATGGTTGAAAGGATTACTAGTCCCGTTGTAACGTTGGAAGACTGGTATCTCTGAAGGAGGAAGGTGTAGAACTAGGAAGGATGAGACAGAGATTTCAGGGATGGCTTTAGAATCGAGACGGTGCCTCATTTCTTCAAAGCGCTCATCCATCTGGTTAAGTTTGTTCATTAATGCCTGGGTGAGGCTGGATTCCTGAGCCACAGGAGTAAAGTGTTTAGGTGATTGGGTTGGAAGAGATAGGTTGGAAACAGGAACTGGCATAGAATTAAATGAATGCCCTACAACGGGGTGAGTGGAGACACGGTAGGGTTGCCCAGGAGAAGAGATGATTTGGGGCCTGACTACTGATTGAGGTGGTGAGGGGGCTTGATTTCCCTCGACCGGATCTTAATTGGTGGGCATCTTGCCCTTTGTCAAGGATTGCACAAGAGAAAAAGATTCAGGGTCTAGATGAAGAGATAGACCCTAGAGGAGTTGCTCCACGCTAAGTGAGGCAGGTTGATGAGTAGGATTTTGAATTTTTGGCTCCCTGACGGCGTTGACATGGCCCTCTGGTTGGACCATGGGTTGTTGCAGCTCGTAGTGGCCCGTCTCGCACTCCTCTTCTTGGCCGTAGTAGTCCGACATCCCGACGTGTCTTCCGGACCTTAGTGTTATGGGCATCCTGTCAAATTTTCTTAAAAAAATGGTTGAAAGAAAGCAAATGAAAGGTGTAAATGCAAAGAGACTTTTTTTGTTTGGTTATGATTGTTTGTTTGATTTGATTTGGTTTCACTTTGGTTGTTTGGCCAGCAAGTTGAACACAAAAATTAAAGGGATTTTCTTTTGTTTTAGGTGTTTTGAAAGATGAAAATTTTTTGGTTGTTTTCAATTGTTGTGAGCAAGCAAGTTATGCAAACAGGATTTTTAAAATGACTACTCGACAATTTTTGGGTTGAAATCTTAGATTAGATAGATTGTTAGCAATTGTTCACTCAAATGGGTAAGATTCCTATTGCTTCAATCTTCAAGACCTAATGGGGTGTTTGGTTGCATGATATTTGAGGTTTTTATTTTAATTTTTAAAAATTGTAAGAAAACTTGTTAAAAGAGGTGTTTGACAACCATGACAATTTTATGTTTTTAAAGTGATTTTCTTCTTAAACAAGAAAAGAGGGTCTCACCTCTTTCTTTTTTCTTGTGGTCCCCCACTTTATTTGGTCATGTGCGGTGGTTACTCTTTTTTGTAATCACATCCCTCCAAACAGGATAATTTTATGTCATGAGTTGGTTTACCTTTTATTTTAATACAATTTTTTATCATGAAAGTGTACAAAAAATTATCATGCAACCAAACACCCCATAAGGTTATCACTCAATCACCACGAGTAGGTACTTGGGTTCTTCGGGTTTTGGGAAGTGGTACAACCGGCCCAATTGTGCGGAGAGGAATACTCCACGGATGGGGACTTACGGAGGTCTTGATGGAAACAACCAAATCAACTAGGAAGGAATATCCCAAAAGAGAGGTTAGAATCCATCAAGAAGGTGTTTGGAGGATGAGGGTGTGTTGGGAGAGAGAGCCCCCGCCTCGAATGTCCTACGGATTGGAGCAAGTCCGGTACCCGATGCAAAAGCTAATGCAAAAATGAAAAATGGAGGGTAGGAGAAGAAGAAGCAATCAATATGCAAACATGAATGAAAGCTATTAAATAAATCAAGCAAGTGAATGCAATCAAAACAAGCAATGATAAAGTAAACAAGTAACTAGCAACTAGCAACTAAAAGGTGGTTCGCGCGGGAACCGGCTTGTGTTGGATTGTCCAAGTGGGGACAAATCTGAAGTAAAGGTAAAAGGATGGTCCACGCGGGGACCAGATTCAAAAATAAAGTGGTTCACGCGGGAGCCGGGTTTTTTGGAAAAGTAGGTGGTTCACGTGGGAACCGGTTTTTGAAGGAAAAGAGGTGGTTCACACGGGAACCGGTTTGTTTGGTTGGAAAAAGGAAAGGAGCGCCATGTGGGGCCAATCTAGAGTGGTGCAAAAGGGTGGTCCACACGGGGACCGATCTAAAAGTGGGTTGGTTCACGCGGGAACCGGTTTAGTAAAGGGTTTTGGTTCACGCGGGAACCGGTTTTAATGAAGAAAAAGGGTGGTTCACGCAGGAACCGGTGTAAGAGTTGACGAAATAGAAAGAGGGCCACATGGGGCCAATCTAAAAGTGCTGTAAAAAGGTGGTCCATGAGGGGACCGATCTGAAAATAAGTTGGTTCATGCGGGAACCGAGTTGGAAAAGAAAGGTGGTTCACGCGGGAACCGGTTTATAAGAAGACAAGTGGTTCACGCGGGAACCGGGTTGAAATTAAAGACAAGTAACTCAAGTCCACATGGGGGACAATCTTAAAGGAAGATTAAATAGCAAGTTTAAAGGTAAATGATCATGGAAATGGTAAAGGACAAGCCGGTTCACGCAGGAACCAAGTCAGAAAACAACTAGTTGCACGAATCAATCAAGCTAGCACGGTTGAAGACATTGGTTGTCCCACCATGGTCGCCAAAAAGTTGTCGACTCCAGAAACGGGTTCCGGATCGGCACCTCAATAAAAGGTGAAAGATAGAATGAGGGAAAAGGGGAGTTAATCGAAAAACACTCGGAAAGCGGTAAAGACTCCTCACCTCGATCCCACACTCACATTGATCCCTGAACTTTCATCTCACGGCGTCGCTCGAGCACCGGAGATGGTTCGGGTCATGTGGGAGGAGAGTGAGGAGAAGATAAAATTAGAACATAAATAAAAGGTGGTTGCCATGAGCTGCGGGCTCCGCTTTATGGAATAAAAACAAGAGATGAGTTGATTTGACCGTGTACCTTAGTGTGGGAGATCGGGATATGGGTTCAACCTTCTTCTTCCTCGGCCGGCCGATGAAGAAGAGTCTCCAACTGATGCTAGCTTGATAGACCTGTGCAACTAGAACAATAAACCAAGTGAAAGAAAATGATTAGAGCTATGGGAAGTGTAGTAACTGTACAGGGAAGATGAGAAATAAGCAATTGGAATTGGACTCACCGGCTTCGGGGTGAGCCTTATCCCCTTTATTTATGTATTTTTTTGATTATGTAAAAATGATGAAAATGAACTGAAATATGCTTTAAAACAGTAAATAAACTGAGTTAAATGAGTTGATAAAGCTTATGAAGTGTATTGACTTGAGTTGAAGCCGAGTTGGTTGAAGAAGGCCGGTTCGGGTAGCTTTGCACCCTTCTGGCGCGACTCTGGTGCATACAATTCTACGGATGACCCCGATGTCATAATAGAGTACCATTTGTTGGAGTAGACAGAAGACTCGGAGAGGAAGAGTTCCTTTGTAGATGATTTATCTGAAATCCTATTGTAGAAGTCTGCAAAAATTATGAAAGTGGGCGGATGTAGAAAACAGAACCTGGATGCACGCCCTCAGTGCAGCAATTCCCACAAACAAATAGAAAGTCAGAATTGAGTTCCGTCAGTTGGAGATGAAAGAGGACGAAGAGAGGAACAACTTCTATGTTGAAGACTTTTGCATAAAAAGTCCCGGATTTTCTTAAAAACTCGATGAAGTCGGTTGATGCAAAACGCCGGGATTGAGCCTTCTCCTTCACTTCGGGATCGATCTCTCGATGTCGGATCACCTTTGGACATTGGGACGGCTTTGGAGGAAAGCTTGTATGACCTCTGGATGAGCTAGGCACTGGGGATTAACCTTGGGTCATTGATAATGGCCCACAATTTATAGGAGAAGGAAGCCGGTGCAAAAAATGGAAACTAAACCGACCGCCCCCCCGCTTTTCAAAGGGGACGAGGGCGCGCAGGGCGCACCATCAAACCAAGGGCGCTTAGGGCGCGCCCTCACTTCGGGGGTGCGGTCTGCGCGCACCCCAGTTTCAAAGAAACTGGGGGCACAGTATGCATCTCACTGCTAAAAATCAATGGAATCTTCCGGAAATTGCTAAAAATCGACTTGACAGACGTAACGTGCCCCTAAACTGGGGGCGCAGTACAAATAATCGAAAATTTTCGACGGAAACCTTCCAAAAATACGGTTTGGTAGGTGCTAATCGGGGCAATTTCTGATTTTCGAAAACCGACCGCGCCCTCGCTTTTCAAAAGAACCAGGGGCGCGTAGGGCATGCCCCCAGTTTGAGGGCGTGCAGGGCGTGCGCCCAGGTTGAGGGCGCGCACTCCCCTTTCAAAGGGAGCGGGGGCGCGGAAGACTAGCTCTCCTACGCGCGCATTCCGTGAGTCGTATCTTGCAAACAGGATGTCCGATTCGGCCCCCGTTTGTTGCGTTGGAAAGAGGGCCTTAAGCCGCAGTTCCTCATGTCAGTAAACTAGCTAGCATGACTCCCGAGATGTTCGCACGGGACTTTCTGATAGAAATGTATGCCCTACAAGCCAATCATATATGATATGATTCGACATTTCTAGAAATATCTCATTCAGATTAATTAGGCAAATCTTCATTATAAGCTCTTATTAGAAGCGAATATCATAATGAAGTCCTTGATCAAATACAATGATGATTAAATCATGATGAGATCATGATAATGAGATTGATCATCTAGAGGTATTTGATCTAAATGTTCCTAGTCATAGGATACTTGAGATGGGACATCAAGGATCCGGATAGACTAGTGCATGTGATGTCTTCTCATGTGATGAGGATGACCGATCTCATTGGTCATTAGTGTGGAGACACTGAGATACACATACAGGTGCTCATTAGTTGAATGAGTTCACTGAACTGACCGAATTAGAAACCCTGAATGGTATCTTACCAAACTGTCTATCAGGGTTTTCTATCATCACGGTTGCATGGTTGGACCTTTGACCTGAGTCGCCAAAGATGCCTTGTTGGGTGGAACTTGTGCTTTGACCATTGACTTATGGATCACAATTTAGATGGTCCTATATAGCGATGGATCGGGTACAAGGGAAATCCGATGGAGGCAATTGAGCGGACAACAAGGGATCGTCCACTCTCGGTAAGTGAGAGTGAATGTCCTATGGGATAGTACTCTAAATCCCTGGCCAGGGTAGATAGGATAATTGGAAAAGGAGTTTTCCAATTGATCCAATTCCGAGTACATGATCCTATAGAGTCGGTACACTAAGGAGTTGACAGTCGATGCCGTACTCCTTTCCGACCGGGACATTGGATGGACGAGGGTTTATATCCATGTGGTAACTGATGATGGAAAGGCTCAATGGAGATGAGATTATCCCCATAGCCATTTGGGATCATGGGATGTGGCTTGTACCCTTCATGATCGGTAGGCCGATTAATCTGTTATCGGATAACGGATTTAATTAAATTAAATAGAATTGTTCTATTTTATTTAGGCCTCAACCAAATAGGTTATTGGGCCTAGTGGGTCACACACAAAAGGACTTATCCACAAGTACAGGGGCAAGGACGTAATTTATAGAGATTTTGGGTTTTTATGAAAAATTCCATAATTCTCTATAAATACCAATGGTTTCAGCCAAACCCCATCAAGCCAAGGGTGAAAACCACGTCCCAAGCCTCCTCCCTACCTCCTCCTCTCTCTAGAAGGTGTCCATGGTCGATGGAGCTCCGTTCGGGAAGAGTTCTCGAGGCCGGCGCGAAGGGAGAACCTGCTGTGGATGAAGTTCGTGTGGATACTGCTGGAGACCGGACACTTGAACGGTTTGGAGAGCTTGAGAAGCTCATCTCCTTCCTCTCCATGGGATTATATGAATCCCTATCAGGTATATTCGAACCCGATTTGATCGGTTTTCGGTTTTCGTCGTTCGGTTCTGATTGAGACGGATTCTAAAGGAACCCATAGGAATCGTCGCTTCCGCTGCGCAAAATTTTAATGGACGATTCCTTACACTTTCTACCAGTTTACCCTCTCGCGAAAAGTCGAAACCCGTGGTGAAGATCTGAAAGAGCACGGTTCTGGTCGAGAAATCTCGGGTCAACTCGAGATGACTTAAAATGATGACCGAATAAGTCTGGTACAATCGGAAAACCCGAAATCATCGAAAAATCTGAGATTAACCTGGTAAATGTGAACCGAAACTCGAAAAAGCTGAGAAACCCTAAAATTGACCGAACCAGACATATGGCCCCGGTTGATGAAAATATTCGGCTAGAATCGACCTGGATGACCTGAAAGGACCTGGTGATGACCAGAAAGGTCTAACACGTGGTTCAGGATAGCCGTGTTAGTACAGATCGAAAAAGCCATAAAGAAAGCCGTTGTTGACCGACGCCTACCGAAATGACTTCTCGGAAACCCTGAATGTTGCGGAACACATGTGGGACTCCCGAGACCTTCAATAATGGACCATTCAAGGTTGGTCATCGAGCAGGCTTTGTGTTTTTACAGTTTACGCGTGGCTCTCACTTGAAGGTTACAGCAATATTCCGAAAATCATCGGTCCATTCTCAACTCACAAGGGGCTCCACCAACGTCCTTAGCTCATCTCCACGAGTTAATCCAGATCAGATAACGGTTAAATAAAGGATATCGCCTATGGAATAAGAGTCTGGGGCTCTGAATCAGGCCAAATTGGCTTGTCTATAGTAGGCAGGGGTTGGGATATGAAGAAGATTTCATCCCAAGGAGGGTCATCCTGCCAGGATATGCCATGGGACTCCACACATTCTTTATCAAAGGGGATACCTTGATGATGGCTGAGGATGATAAGGAAGCAGAAACAACTATCAAGAGAAGGAAGGCTCCAGATGAAAAAGAAGACTTGGAAGATCTGTGCTTGTCATTGACTCGTTTGTTTTCAACCAAGCAAGAGCATCAAGTACCACTCAAGGGTAGACCAATCTTGGATCATCTTGTTGAGCAAGCTACTAATCAAGTCAAAACCATCCCACGAGGCCCAAATACAACAATCCTATGTGTAAACCTCGTGCCATTGTTTTTGGATCTTTTGGATGGGCTTTCAAGCCCATTTTCTTTTGCAAACCACTTACTTACTTTGGGCCCATGTGCCCTTTCCAGCCTTCCATTCTTATGGACTGACTTGCCCATTTTTTTCCCTCATCAGCTTCAGGACTGAGGGCTCTTCTCAACATGGGCTCACATGCCCATCCATATTCAAAACTAGGTCCGCGTACTCGTTCACATTTTTCATCAGTTTTGGGCCCATGTGCCCAATTTTCATTACCGTTGGGCCCACGAGCCCCTTTTTCCCCTTTATTCTTAAGTTTCTTTCTCAGTTAATTCCATCAGCTTCAAGCAAGTCCCAAGTCATTCCGGCTCAGTTTGTCTTTTTACTTGAAAATCCCAAAGAAAATGTCTTCTTTGAAACTCGCATTTCCATCGAGGAGAGGGTTCTCCCAATCAGGGATCCCTCTCTTTTGAATCATTGATCGATTTACTTGATCCTCCCTCCACTGTAAATACAATCTTTCAAGCTTTGTCTTTAGTAGATCAGGTTAGGTTAGGAAATAGGAAAGTCAGGGCTAAGCGTGTTCCAAGTAGATATCTGCAACAATTGGCATAGAAATGCATAGAATGTGCAAGGTTGCCAAACTTTTTTTAGAATACTATCCAACTGGATGAAATCCGATATGAGGATGAGCATAACATATATCATAATTTGGGAGTATATGAGGTAGTATCAGAAAATGATCTTGAATCTAAGGATGAAATCGAGGACTTAGCTGATGCATATTCATCTGGACTTAGAAGATTTGAAGAACCATCAGCCACAAGGAATGAATTTTGGAACCCTGGAAGATCCTAAGACTATCCTCTTCAGTGCGAACCTCACTCCCTCAAAAGAACAATGTTTGATCAATGTTTTGGAAGAATACAAGGACACATTCACAAAGACATATAAAGACATGCCAGGATTAGATAATTCATTGGTTGAACATAGATTAACCTTGAAATCTAGAACTACCCCGGTTAAACAAAAGCTCAGGAGGTTCCACCCAGACATTGCACTCAAAATGAAAGAAGAGGTCAACAAATTACACCAGGAAAAATTTCTTAAAGTCGTCTTATATCCACAATGGGTGGCTAACATAGTCCTTGTTATGAAGAAGGATGGACGAGTTCATATTTGCATAGATTTCAGGGACTTGAACCGAGCATGTCCTAAGGATGATTTCTCCTTACCTCATATTAATGTTTTGGTTGATAACACAAGTGGATATGAAATGCTCTCATTTATAGATAGTTATTTTGGATACATTCATATCCAGTTAACCGAGGAGGACCAAGAGAAGATCTCGTTCACTACTCCTTGGGGAACCATATTGCTATGTTGTCATGCCCTTTGGGTTGAAGAATGCTGGTGCTACATATCAGAGGGCTATGATGGCTGTCTTTCATGACATGATGCACACCCTTGTAGAGGTCTATGTGGACGTTATGGTTATCAAATCCAAGAGTCGGGAAGATCATTTTAAAGTACTAAGGAAAGTTTTGCAATGAGTTATAAAATACAAGTTGAAAATGAACCCTAATGGGTGTTTGTTTGGAATTTCACTAGAAAAGCTACTAGGGTTCATAGTAAGCAAAAGGGGCATAGAGATCAACCCAAACAAGGCGAAGGCAATCATTGGTATGCCTCCTCCAAGGAATATAAATGAGCTTCGAGGATTGATTGGGAGGCTACCATTTGTCTGTCGGTTTATCTCACAACATTCCCAAAGGTGTAAACTTTTCTATGAGTTAACCAAGGGGGCCGAGTTTAAATGGGATTCGAAGTGCTAGGAAGCATTTGATGGGTTAAAAACTTACCTGGAAAGTCCCCCAATACTTAAACCACCAATTCTCGTAAAACCCTTGGTCCTCTACATTTCGGTTCTCAAGAACTCTCTTGAGGTAGTCCTTGCACAAGTTGAAAAAGAAGGGAAAGAGAGAGCTACTTACTAGTTGTCCAAGATCTTTGACGCTTGTAAGCTAAAGTACATAGTGGTAGAAAAGACCTGTGCTTCTCTTGTTTGGGTGGTTCAGAAGCTTAAGCATCATTTTCTTGCTCACCAAGTCAAGCTCATTGGTCGTATCAATCTCATCAAGTTTCTCTTTGAGAAGACTATTTTGATTGATTGATTAGGGCGATGGCAGAGTTTCTTGTCCCAATTTGATATCACCTATGTTCTGCAGAAGGCAATCAAGGGCTATGTTATTGTTGAACGCCTTGTCCATCATCTCATACCCATCTTTGACCCAATCCGGTCAGAGTTCCCAGATGATGAACTAATGTCGGTTTGCTCTTCCAATCTTTGGACATTATATTTTGATGGGACCATGAATTCTTATGGTAGAGGGATAGGTATTGTCCTTTGTCACCCAAAGGTGTCACCATTCCATAGGCTTTTCAGCTTGACTTTCCAAAGAACCAACAACATAGCTGTGTATGAAGCCTTGTTGGCCGGGCTGGAGGCTGCTCACTTCTGTGGTGCCACCGAACTGAGGGTGATAGGTGATACTCAATTGATCCTATGTCAAGTCCTATCCAAGTACCAAACTGCTCATCCAAACCTTAAACCCCACCAAGTGCTCACCACCTACTACATCAAGCTATTCTTCAAACTCACCTTTGTCCATGTTCCCCGTGTGCAAAATGTCCCTGTCGATGCCTTAGCCTCACTAGCTTTATCTTTATCTGTCCCGCTAGGCAAGCAAGTGCAGACTATCCACATCTATAAGAGGTCAATTCCAACAATTAAAGATGGACATTTTCTAAAGGTTAAAGAAAGGTTCAACAGAAAAGAATACTTGGAGCACAAAGAAGAAATCTCCTTAATTGAGCTAGAAGAATTAGAAGAAGGTGAGAGACCTTAGTATGATGAGATTACGAGGTATTGTCAAGATCAGTCATATCTGCTTGGATCAATCACCAAGGAAAAGAAGGCAATCAGAAGAGTATCCCAAAGGTATACAATCCTACGAAGAGTGCTCTACAAGAAGCCTAAGTGGAATTTTACTTAGGTGTCTTGATGAGGAAGAAGCCGAGTTTGTGCTAAAGGAAGCACATTCTAGGGTTTGTGGTTGCCATGTGAATGCTCAAGCCCTTGCTAAGAAAATCATCCGACAAGGGTATTATTAGCCAACTCTAGAAGAATACTGCTCCATCTTTGTCTGGCATTGTCATTCATGTCAACTTCATGCCGACAAGATTAATTCTTCCACATCTTCTCTTCATTCAATCCATGCCCCTTGGCCTTTCACCATGTGGGCTTTTGATATCATTGGCCCCTTGAGTGACCTCAACTCCGAAATGCGATCAAAATTATTCATTCTAACAACAATGGAGTACTTCACAAAGTGGGCTGAAATGGAAACATTCGTGGATATTAAAGTGTCAACAGTTTGCTCCTTCATCAAATGCAACATCATTGCAAGGTTCAAGATTCCCAGTGGCATCGTCACCGATAATGGGCCGCAATTTCCCTCTCAAGATCTGCGTGATCTTTGCGATAGGTATCACATTTCATTGCATCATTCATTACCATACTATCCTGAAGGCAATGGTCAAGCAGAAGCCACCAATAAAACCTTAATAAAATAATCAAGAAATCTTGTAAGTCTAGCAAGTTTGTCAACTGGCCTAATAAGCTCGTAAATACTCTATCTGCTTATCGTACTTCTATAAGGACTCCCACTGGACAAACCCCTTATGCTATGGCATATGGAATGGAACCAGTGGTCCCCTATGAAGTATTACTTCTATCTCTTCAAGTTCAGCTCGACAGGGATATTCCTGTCAATGAGATACGAGAATCTCTACTTACAAAGCTTGAACTCTTTGATTAAAGAAGGCTAGTTGTTGTCGAGCATGGCCGGACTTACCAGAACAGACTTAAAAATTTTTATCAAAAGTGGGTGGTCGAGAGAAAATTCGAGATCGGTGAGATGGTCATTAAAAGAATTTTCGCTAAGCTAGGGGGTCCCTGCTCTAAATTGCAACCTAACTGGGAAGGGCCTTCTATAATCACTAAAATGTATCTAGACAATGCATGTGAATTGACTAATGTAGACAGAGAAAATTTAAATCATCCTTAAAATGGAGTTTACCTCAAAAAGTATTTTCCTTAAAAAATGGAGAAACCACTGGTATAATCTCAAGTCATCGATCCTAGGCTGTTCGTGAGAAGTCAATGGTAGGTACCATCCTACACACACTACACCTGATGATCCTAAAATCCTGACAACCTGACACTTGCAAAAGGCAAGGCAGAAATCTAGTAACGGAAGGAATACCCTTACCTTGTTCTCTTCTACTCAGTCCAAGATAGGGAGACGAGATTAAAGAGGGGTAGTATCGAAAATACCTACCACCCTAGTAGGAGGCTGTCTCAGAGGGTGCAAAAGGGTGCTAAAAGATGAACAATGAACCCCTTAGCTCAAAAAATAAGCTGATCAACCTGTCTGAATGAGTACCCAAAATGAGAGTCAAGGCAAAAGGCACTAAAAGATGGGAAATGTCCCCATGGGTCAAAAACCTGTCGACCTATGTGCCACATAAAGGAGCAAAAAATAGGAAAGAGCTAAAGAGGCTGAACCCCAATGGGTAATTTGGGTGTGAGTAGAGAAATCCCTCTCAACATCTCCAAACCCTATCAAGGAGTGCCTCTATACTCGTCGTCCTTAACCCTCTAGGGTAGGGTAAACCGACCGAATTCAGGTGCAACCCAAGCCGATCAAAGGTAGAAGAATAGAAGGATTCTACGTAGAACTTTATTTTGCACATGGTATCTGCCACTTGAGTCTTGACAAACCCCAAAGACTGATGAATTGTCTCAAATACCAGTATTTTCTCTACCAAAAAAATGTTAGAATATTATAAAAATCCCAAAAAATGTAATATTTAAAAAATTTTAAAAAAATTGAATATTTTAAAAAATTAAAAAAATAAATATTTCAAAAATAAAAAAAATAAATATTTTTAAGAAAATTCAAAAAAATGCATCATTTTTAGCTTGGTCATGATCATTGTCTTAGTTGCATCCATGATTATTTTTCTGTCATACATATTTCTATTCCTACATCGCATATCCATTTTATTTTAAATTACCATGTTAAGAAGGTTCTTCCCTTTAACCGAAGTCAAAAGTTGACCATAATAGGTAAAGGGATGAGTCGTGGTAAAGATCTAATCCTTTTTCACCAAGTGTTTCAGGCATTTCAATATAGGAGGGAAAGATGTTCAACATGGTAGGTAAGTTTTCTCAACCCTTACTATCATTGTTATTTCAGTTATTCATTTTGTTCTACCTAGTTAAGAAGTCTCCTTCCTTTGACTCAAAGTCAAGCTGAAAGGAAAATAGGCAAAAGGATGAGACATGGATAGAATTGATTCTTTTGTTTAGTGTTTTAGGCACTATATTGCAAGGAGGATGGATTCTCGCCTCACAGGTAAGTTTTCTTAACCCTTTCCACATTTGTTTTTGTCACTCCTTATTTTTTTTACCATGTTAAGAAGGCTATGCCCTTTGACAAAAGCAAAGGGCCAAGTCACCGAGTCATAAGAATCAAAATTGTCAAAGTGATGTTGCAGACACAACTAAAACAAGACAAGTAGACACAAACACTGATTCATTCATGAAACAAGATTCAAGTTAGAAGCCTGATAAAGTGATACTAGGCATATAGATTAGAATCTACTCGTCCCTATGCTCGGGAGAAGAAACCAAGTAGTCGGCCACACTTGGAGTTTGGCTTCTCTCTAGATCTGCTCCACCACGTGCTGTGCGGCCCCGACTCTGGTGCAAGTTGCTCTGGTGGGTCCATGTGCCGCTACGGTGGCTACCACTCTGATGGGTGCCATTGCGATTGGTGCCACTCTGATGGGTCCAACTTCGAGTAGACTGGCAGGCCATCTCACAATGAAAGTGCAACTCCACCTGAGCAGAAACAAGATCTATTTGTGTCTGGTACTGCCTCTACTCCATGGCACGGATCATGGCATCCCGCTCGTAGAGGGTAGCTATGTGCTGACTCTCCACCTCGCGAAGTGCCTCGAATTGCTCATGGAGGGCAGCGGCGTGCTGGTTCTCTGCCTCATGAAGAGCCTCGAAGTGGCACCGATCTCGCACCAGTAGCTCTGAATCAAAATCCAGTCAGAGCTAAGCCATCTCAAGGGTGGGCACCCAAGCCTGCAGTTCAGCCTCCAAGGCTTGGATTCTAGAAGAGGACTCTGGAGAAGAAGCAGAAACTAGTCGCTCCAATTCAACTACCTACAGGCAGAGTATAAGGCTTAGACAGTAAAAGAACAAGTCTGGTAGCAACTATCAAGATGTTACCATGGTCTTCTTCTCCGCCAAAGACTGTCTCATGGCGGCTAGCTCATCTCTTAAGGCTCTCACCTCCTCAAAGGAAGAAACACCCTCTGAGCGGGCCATGCGCTATGAGTACAAGAAGATAAAGCAAGTCAGATATGTGGCAGAATAATTAAAGAACATAAGAGACACACATACCTCTACCTTGAGAGAGACTACCTGGTCCTCCAACTCACGGATTTGTGCTCGATACTGGGCAAGCACGCCCTAGGGATCCTGACAAAAGAAATTTTATGAGACAAGGCAATGCATTGATAACAAAGAGATAGCGAAAAAGCTAACCTGGCTAGCTTAGTCAAAAAGGTGGCCATAGGCCACACTGTACTAATGAACAAACTCTATGTCATCCACAGCAGTCGAGAAAACCACTGTGCCCTCGGCCTCCCAGTCCTCCAAGGTAGATCAGTACCAGGCAGCCCAGTTCACCGAATGTGTTAGCCCTTTGGTGCTGTGGCTGTGTCTAGAAGGAGGAGGAGGGCACCACTCCTGATAACTAGCAAATGTCCTCATCACGAGGCAAACCCAGAGTGGCTCCACCTTGTTCAGACAATGGAGGAAGATGTCGAGTTTGAAGAAATGGGCACCCCTCTACCCACTCGGCACTCGCATCATCTATGGTTAGATGCGGGTGCCATCATACCTACAAGAAAGGAAAGGATCAACAATCAACAAATAGAAGTAGGGAAGAACAAGGAAACGTACCCATGTAGGAGAGAAACTCAACAGCTCTCCTCGAAGATGGAGGAGCTGGTGTGCGTGGGAAGTGGTGTCACAGATGGCGTGTCAGCGTGCCATAAAAGGCAAGTGAAATGGGTGCTCCAGTTGACCTCAACCTAGCAGAAGGTGAAGGTAACTCCACCCCTGAAATTAACACTTTATTAGTACAAGTATAACATACAACAAGAAAGAAGCAACAAAAAGAGAAGTACCTAAATAAAAGGTGTGAAGCCGCCCATAGAGACAATGTCATTGTCAGGAGAGAGACTGGCAAACAGATGTGTCAGGACCGCTGCATCCCAAGCATACTTGCCAATGGACTACATTTTAGCCAGGAGTGGAAGGAACCACAAGTGAACCTTCTTCGTCTTGTTGCCTAGCAACAAGCGATCGAAAAAGAAGAGCAAAAATTGGCGGAGATCCTAATCTTCCTCTGCTAATCCGAGAGGACCACATAGTGTCACAGATACCTGATGGATCAGGTGGTCCTCGTAGTCCTTGGTACTCTCACCTTACTGCATCTGAGCCTCTAAGATGTCCACTAACTCGAAACACTCCTTCTGAGTGATCAATAGAACTACCTCCTCATGTGACCGAGACTGGGAGTAAGAAAGGAGCGCTACTACCATCTCAGAGTAGTTATCATATGTGCACCTAGTGACGGCACGCCCATAGACTCGGAGCCCCGTGATATGGGTCACATCCTCTGAGTGGTGACCATATTCCCCTAGAGAAGCAGAAACAAGCAAGTTGCAGCATCCCAACAATCTCTCAAAACCTAAATTAAAGCCAAGTCCTCCCAAAGTGGTGTCATATGCAGGATGGGACCAAATCCCATCTCGTCTAGTTTGGAACAGCTGAATACCTCAGTATGCCAATCGTACCAGCTACCATGAGATGCGGGACTTGATCCATCCCTACAAATGGAAAAGTTGTTACGGGTCAAGCAGCAATCACAAATATGGAAGAGAAATTATGGCCAGTTCAAAGGATATTTACCTTGTGTGAGACTGCCGGCTCGAAAGGACCAACCTCGTCATCATGCGCATGTGCATGTTGAACCCTCTTCGGCATATGCAAATTTCGAAATTAGTCAGTTTTTCGGTCCCAAAACAATTAGCAATACAAGAACGCTGAAGCTTACATGTGCCTAGACTAGGGGCCCATGCACCCTGGTCTGAGGGCACATGTGCCTTGGGTCCAGGGCACATGCGCCCTGACCCCAGCACACATGCCCTTGTGCCCTAGTCTAAGGGCACGTGTCCTTGTGCCCTGGTTTGAGGGCACATGCTGCCTAGGTCTAGGGCACATGTCCATACGCCCTCATTTGAGAACACATGGCCATGTGCCCTCGTTCAAAGGCACATGGACCCTAAGATCTGCACCGATCTTCTTCTGACCCAAAAAAAGCTCAAACAAACTCGGAATCGCATGAAATCACTGTCAAAATGAAGAGAATGAAGAAATCTACATATTCTTTTACTGGAGTACTGACCTTTGGATGCAATTCGGGCTCTGAAAATGTGGAAGGATTCATAGTAGGTCTAGCTAGGAGAGAGGCTGTGAGTGGTGAAATGAGTTGGTAGGGACAGTAGGTCTATTTATAATGGTAAAAATGTGCCAAAATCATGAAAATTTTAAAAATTACCCTGTCGCTCATGAAATTGAGCTTATTACAATGCCACTGAATGTTACTAATTAATAAATATGGATAAAGATACAAAAGGTTACCTTTTGATCCGAGGAGACCGTTTGCTTTGCTGAAAATTTTCAAGGTTTAGTTGGTATTCTAAACGAACTATGGTATGTAGCATGGAACAAGAAAGAGGAAAGATTATAATAGAGGGAAATTTGCTTCCCACAGGAGCCATAGTCATTTTAATTTCTACGTACCACACCTCATTGTGTAAAGTTCGTGGAAGGGATGTCTATATATAGATAGATACATAGATATATCATTATGACTTGTGGGTTGTATATAATTAATTAGATCATATCCTTGGATGAAGATCGTGGGCATCGGAGGTTTAGGTCACACTTGTAGAGTAGAGGGTATATATGCTGAATACATAGATAAGATTAGTTAGCTTATTAGGTTGCAATTTTCAACTCTAACATCCTCGGGTCGGGTGAGTCAGTGACACCTGCATGTGTGCTCTGCAAGAGACGCCATCGTTGATCGCTTAATTGATTCTTGGAGTGCCATATAATACAAGTATGGAGGATAGTACAAATTAACTTAATGAACAACAAGATTAGACTTCTTGATGCTCCTACCAGACTCAACAGCAAACTGGTTATAGGTGCATAAAGTGGATGGTCCTATCTAAGATGTATCCTCACAGAGGATTTCATGTATATGAATAATATCTGAATGTTAAACAAAGCTATTTTAAAAAATGTTCGACCATGTTTAAAATCACTTTGTAAGAACTTTTATAATATGTAACTAATGTATATAATTATATATTTTTAAATATTTATTAAACCGGTTCCCACGTGAACCAACATTTATTTTCAGCCATTCAAATTAGATATTTCCCTCTTTTGCTACAGGTTGTCACACTCAAATTGGTCACCACGTGACCCTCTTTTATTTCCATTTTCCATTTAAACTGGTTCCCGTGTGAACCACCTTTTCCACTTCAAATCGGTTCCCGCATGAACCAATTTCTTTCTTTACTTCAGTTCCTACGTGATCCAAATATCTTTCCTTCAGATCAATCCCCAGTTGGATCAGATCCTTATTCACCTTTAATTAGCCCCACGTGACCTTTCGATCATTCAAACCAGTTCCCGTGTGAACCATCCCTTTTACCCAAAACTAGTTCCCATGTGAACCACCTTCACTTTTTATCCTAGTTCCCATGTGAACCAACTTATTCTTACATTGGTCCCCATGTGGACCACCCCTTTTGCTTGGCTATCAGATCTGAACCCTCTTCTTTTCATCACTTTTTTATCACTTCCACTTGGCTCACATGAGAAACAAGGTTTAGATTCTAGTTTCTAGTTGCTTGTCTTGTGTGATTGCTTGTTTATTTAAGTTTATGTTTTGCTTATTACTTGCATTATCACTTGATTGCATTCTCTGCTCCTTATCTCTACCTCCTTCTTTTACACTTTTTTTCCTTTTAAGGTGAGAGCTCACTCTCCCATTTACCCCTCCCATCCAAAACACCCTCTTAGTGGATTCTGACCTTTCTTCTGGGATATTCCTTCCTAGTTGACTTGGTTGACTTTGATCAAGGCCTTCATAATTCCTCATACGTAGAGTATTCCTCTTAATGATTGGGTTGGTTGTACCACTCCCCAAAACCTGAAGCATCCTATGTTACCTACACGTGGTGAGATTGTGTGAAACCTAGGTCATTGGAGATTAGAGTTGGGATCCTAACCTATTTGTTGAGAGAACAATTCTTAACAAATCCATAAACCTAACATTTAATCAAAATCATTGTGTAATCTTGTTTTCACTTTGCATCACTTGTTTGTCAAACAAAAGTTCAAAACTCTAACATTTTTGCAAGATACTAAAAACCAGAAAAAGTTCTTTGTTTGTTTTGCAAACTCGTTTGTTTTATCCTCTCATTGAAGTTGAAGGGTGACAATGCAATTAAGGTCTGGAAGGCACGTTGGAATTGCGGAACACGCTGAACGTCAAGAGCACGAGATGGGTCACCAACAAATTCTCTCAGATGGTCATATTAATCCCTTGTTTGAGTCAAAAGTGCAAGAGGTCTCTCAACCATCTGCTCCTCGTGATGCTGAACAACTCTTTAAGGAGTTTTCTCTTTATACTAACCCAGAAACCTATTCCCGTATATAATCCATGGTGAAGGGCAAAACTGCCTCTGATCAGGATGAAGCCAATCAGGTTGCCTCATCTCCTCGTCCTATGGTTTGACCACCACTCATTCAATCATCCTTTGTTCAACCACCTATTATTCAACAATCTGTGATTTAACCATGACTTGCTCAACCATCTGTGGTTAAACCATCCATGGTTCATCCAACATTTGTCCAGCCACCTTATTTCAAACTTGTTGCTCCCTTGGCCCACCAGGTCTTAGGACAATCATCAGACAATTTGTCAATGCATGCTTCTCAATTTCAGAATCACGCATCTAACCACGTACCCCCACCAATAAACTAAGAACCTGCTCTCACCTGTAGACACGCCAATTTGGCCTTATTTGGGGCTTAAACTCTTATTCCATTGGCAACATCTCTTTTAGACCATCAAAATCATGATGAACCACCCTTTTGGATGAGCCTAGGTGGTTATTGTAAGTATGAGGATAATTTGCTAATTTCTAATCAAATTCGTGTTTGCCGAACAAGAGACTCTTGGTGGTGTGCCAGATTATAGTTTTCCCAGCATATCCTCTACTTGATAATTTTTCACAGGATTATATGGACATCCAATGAAGAAGTTTTCAACATCAATAATATTCCTCTCTGAGTTCTCTTTTCATTGCAACAAACGGCATTCAATTCTGATCTTCCATTTGTCCGCAGCACCCATTGGAAGTCAGATGCGCAGTTCTGTCCGCACGCAGCACCAATCAAGCCCAATTGCATGCAAGCCCAGCCCATTGGGCACATATCTGACCAATTCACGACCTTAACTTCCTTTTTCCTCCTCCATATCAATTTTTATAGTATCTGGAAGTTTTATGGTCGAAATTAGCATCATCAAATGATGGCAATCCAACTTGTTGTCTTGCATATCAAGACTTGCCATTTTTAGACTAGATTTGTTTCCTCTTTGAGTGGAGACATATTTTGAGCATGGGGAAGATAATCCACGGTTTCCAATCCCTCTAAATCATTTGAGTAAGTTTCTATATGCCTCAGTATGAAAATCAGCAACATTAAATGGAGGAAATCCAACCTATGGTCGGATGTATCAAAACTTGCTATTTTTTGACCTGGTTCTCATCCCCTATAAAGGAAGACTCATATGAACGACCTAAGAAGGGCATCCCCATCCTCCAGAACTCATATCTTCGTCCTCCAGCCACCATAGGCTCTTTCCAACTTCCCCAAATCGTTCTCTCTTCGTCCCGCTGCCCGGAGATCATCCCAAAGTGAAGAAGAAGCCGGTCTATGCTCCAACGTGCTGCACTGATGATCATCGGCTTCTACAGATCTTTATAGTCATTTTCAGGCCGAACTTCCTTCATAATAAGTGTTATACATAAAGATATATTTCATCTCCAACAAACGGAGATCAATTCTGACATTCCCTCGGTTTGTTACGGCTTCAAGACCGGCGCGGCACAGACAAATCCGAAGTGTTCTCTTCTAAGTCATCATCTTCTCATTCAATTTCAGTACATTTAATGGTGGATTCAGACTATACATCCTTCATAGAAATTGTTCCCCGGTGAGTTCTATTTTATTTACAACAAGAATCATTTAATTCAGATATCTGTGGTTCCCATAGCATGTCCTACATCAACATTGTGCTGGGAGTTTCCAGAACTTCACTGTCCAAGATCCGTCTTATCAGGTAAATTCATATTACTTATCATAAGATTCAGGCAAACTTGTCTTCATATCAAACCACCCTCGGTGAGATATATTTATTTTTAAATAAATTTTACTTGATTCTTACATTGGTGCTGTCCTCTACGGTCTCTGCATCAGAGCCGCGCAGTTTACATTAAATATGTCCAACCCGGTTGCCACTTTGCCTGGGTTGTGTTGTCTTTAACCATTTATATTCTCTTTTATTCATTCAAATCATTTAGTTCATATTTAAGCATCATTTTTATTCAATATTGCATCATTTCATACATCATAAAAAAACCAAAAAAGGGGGTTAGGGCTAACCCCGAATCTGGTGAGTTTGTTTCCAATTGCCGTTTTGTGTTATTATTTTTACAGTTACTACACTTCACACAGTTCTAATCCTCCCTTCATTTGTTTTCTTATCTTCTTTGTCTACTAGTTGCACAGGTACATCAAGCTAGCATCGGTTGGACTCTCCCTCATTGGCCGGCCGAAGAGGAAGAAGGTTGAACTCACATCCCAATCTCCCACGCTAAGGTACACACAGTCAACTTCTTTCTATTTTCATTACATAAAGTGGAGCCTGCGGCTCCTTGCGACCACAATTTCTCTTATCATTTTATAAGTTCATCTCCTCACTCTCCTCCCACATGACCCGAACCATCTCCGGTGCTCGAGCGACGCCGTGAGATGAAAGTTTGGGGATCAATGTGAGTGTGGGACCGAGGTGAGAAGTCTTTACCGCTTTCTGAGTGTTTTCTGATTCACTCCTTTTCCCTATTCCATCTTTCATCTTATCTTGAGGTGCCGATCCGGAACCCGTTTTCGGAGTCGACAGCTTTTTGGCGACCACGGTGGGACAAACACAATGTCTTTAACCGTGCTAGCCTGATTTATTTGTGCAACTAGTTTCATTCTAATTCAGTTCTAGTCACTAAATTGTTTGTTTTGTTGCATGATTGCTTGTCTTGTTTACATATTGCATGCTTTATTTACTTACTTTTTATTTTATGTTTCTGCATATTGATTGCTTCTTCTCCTCTTACCCTCCATTTTTACTTTTGCATTAGCTTTTTGCATCGGGTACCAGACTTGTTCCGATCCGTAGGGTACTTGAGGCGGGGGCTCTCTCTCCCAACACACCCTCACCCTCCAAACACCTTCTTGGTGGATTCCTACCTCTCTTCTGGGATATTCCTTCCTAGTTGATTTGGTTGTTTCCATCAAGGCCTCCATAAGTCCCCATCCGTGGAGTATTCCTCTCCGCACGATTGGGCCGGTTGTACCACTTCCCAAAACCCGAAGAACCCAAGTACCTACTCGTGGTGATTGAGTGATAACCTTAAGTCTTGATGATTGTAGCAATAGGAACCATACCCATTTGAGTGAACAATTGCTAACAATCTATCTAATATAAGGTTTCAACCCAAATATTGTCGAGTAGTCATTTAAAACCTTGTTTGCATAACTTGCTTGCTCACAACAATTGAAAACAACCAAAAAAATGTTATTCTTGCAAAACACTTAAAAACCAAAAAAAAACTTTAAATTTGTGTTCAACTTGATTTTCAAACAACCAAATTGAAACAACAAAAATTTCAAACAAAACAAAACATAACAAAAATTTTTCATTTGTGTGCTTTGCTTGCTCTTTTTTTTAACCATCCTTGAAGAAAGATCAACAGGATGCCCATGATGCTAAGGTCTGGAAGTCACATTGGGAGGTCAGACTACTACAAGCTGCAACAACCCATGGTCCAACCAGAGGGCCATGTCAATGCCGTCAGAGAACCTGAAGTTCAAAATCTTACTCATCCACCTGCTTCACTTAGTGTGGAACAAATCCTTCAGGGTCTATCTCTCCTCCTTGATCCCGAGACCTTTGCAGTCATCCAATCTGCCACTAAGGGCAAGATGCCCACCAATCAAGATCCAGTCAGGGGAGATCGAGCTCTATCACCACCTCAATCAGTAGCTAGGCCCCTCATCATCAACTCTCCTGCACAATCTTGCCGTGCTACCTTGCCTACTCACCCTGTTGTAGGTCACCCACCTGATTCCATGCTAGTTCCTACTTTGAAGCCACCTCTTCCAACCCATTCATCTAAATACCTTGCACCGGTGGCTCAGGAACCCAGCCTCACTCAAGCATTCATGGACAAACTCAACCAAATGGATGAACACTTTGAAGAGCTAAGGCATCGTTTGGACTCGAAGGCCATCCCTAAAATATCTACTCCATCTTTCCCAGTCCCACATATCCCTCCATCACAAACACCAGTCTACCATCGCTACAATAGCTCAGGTGATCCCTTCACCCATGTCAATAATTTCATGAGCAAATCATCTCGATGGCTAAATGATCGAAGAGCTCTTGCTATTCTTTTTAAGCGATCATTGGATGGTGCAGCCCTAGAATGGTTCTTTTCACTAGGTGAAATAGAAATATGGGATTTTGAAATTGTCAAGGAAAAATTCTTGCGACGATATGGGCCAGGCTATTCAATAATTGGGGAAGCAAAAAGAGACATGGAATTAATACAATATCATGATGAAATGAGGCCCATGGCTGAGAAGAACATTAATACTATGCACCAACCTAGGAGCCCTCCCCAACCCCATCTAGATCATCATCTTCAGCCAACTCCTCGACGTCAGTTGATTAGGCCACCCATGCCCCAACCTCAGCCGGTCATGCAACCCGTGCCAACGGCACAATCAATTGTGCACAATCAAGCTCCTCTTGTCAATTGTGCCAATACCTCATTATCTAAACTGGCTCCCCAACCTTCGACTCCACCAACATTTCTTAAGGTCCATCAGCCAATCATCCTGCCATTAGCTTCTCAGCCTGTTCCAACAACAACCCCTCGGCTAGCCACGCAAGCCTTGGCCCCTCAACCCACTTCACCAACGGTCCCTCAGCCAATCATTCATCCTAAGCCGATCGAGCAAACCTCAGCTTCTCAACCAATCCCACCACATAGGGATCCTCCTCAGTTAGTTGCACAACAACCAATCATTTCTTCTATTACTCTTGCCCCAACAAAGAAACCAATCACTCCTACTATTCTTGCTCCTGCTGTTGTAGAAGATTCAGACACTTCGACCCTTCAAGCTCCTGCCATTGTAGAAGAACAAGCCACTCCGATCATTCATGCTCCTGCCATGGTATATGATTCAGACACTCCGACCCTTCAAGCTCCTGCCCTGGCAGAGGAATTAATAACTCCAACCATTTGTGCTCCTGCCATGGCAGACGAATCAACTCCTCAACATATCCTTGCTCTCTCTCAAAATCAAAGTCAGCCAGTAGGGGAGGTCGAACCAAACTCTTCTATCATTCTAGAATCCCCTAAACTAGGCATACCCTCTTCCCCAAAACAACCTGAGGAGAAGCCTACTGTAAGGAGCTTAGATGAAGGAATCATAAACTTAGTTGATTGTCAATCCAATGATGGACTAGGCAAGGATTTATCAGGCATTGATCAACTATTACCATCATTGGAATTGATCAATGAAGATGGTCAGATTGAATTGACCCCTGAACTGGGAAGTAAGGAGACCGAATTGGTCAATGAAATAGGGAATGAATCGACAAGCCTCCTGAAGGATGTAGACCTTAGCAAGGGGATACTGGGACCTCCTCCAGATAGGCGGGCAAATCCCTTAGCATCGATCTTAGGGCCACGACCCTTATCCCATTCTTCTCCTAAGCAACAATCGGGCCCATGGGCCCACAATCAATCAATCTTAGGGCCACGACCTTTTCTTTACCCTTCTCCCAATCAAAGATCAGGCCCATGGGCCCACAGTTCCTCAATCTTAGGGCCACCACCGTTTCTTTATCATGCCCACAACCATAAAATGGACCTATGGGTCCCCAATTCTTCAATCTTGGAGCCACAACCCACACCTCATCCCACTCAATTGGGCCCTTATGCCCCATTTTCAGGCACTTATGCCTCTTTTCATCAATTGGGCACATATGCCCCTTTTCATCAATTGGGCCCATGTGCCCCTTTCCATCAGCCGGGCCCACGTGCCCCCTTTATCCAACCGGGCCCATGTGCCCCTTTTAATCGACCAGGCTCTTATGCCCCTTTTCTTCAACTGGGCCCGCGTGCCTCTTTTAATCAATCAGGCTTGCATGCCCCTTTCCTTCAACTTGGCCCATGCGCCCCTTTTCCCCAACTGGGCCTACGTGCCCCTTTCCTTCCATCAGGCCCACGTGCCCATAATTCTCCCCAATCGGGCCCATATGCCATTAATTTTTCTAAATTGGGCCCACGTGCCCACAATTCACCTAAATCGGGCCCACGTGCCGGCAATTCACCTCAACCAGGCTCACATGCCCATGTTTTTCTACAACCGGGCCCATGTGCCCAAATTTCTTCTAAATCGGGCCCACGTTCCCACCTTCCAACAAACTCGGGTACACATGCCCACACTCCTTCAACTTCGGGCCTGTATGCCCCCATTTCTTCACCATCGGGCCTGTGTGCCCATACTTCTTCAAAATCGGGCCCCCGTGCCCCCACTTCTTCAACTTTGGGATTACACACCCATACTCTTCAATGGCGCCAGCGAGTCCATCACAAATCACAATCTTGCTCCCAACTATCTAAATCGGGTCCATGTGCCCACTCTTTTCATTGGGTCCCTCGGGCTCAACCTCCAATTGGGCCCTCATGCCCATCAACATCAACCGGGCCCTCTATCTCACATTCAAATCTTGGGCTCACGTGCCTTTTGATTCCAACTACTCCCAGGCCTTCAAGCCCACTTTCAACTCACAGGCCCAAGAGCCCATTTTAACTCACTTCTGTTTCCAAGCATGTTTCTTTCCTTTTTGAATTCTTTTTCTTTTCCCAAGTTTTACTTTCAATAAAAATCAAGGTAGAAAAATTTCCTGGGTGATACCCCAATCTTTGCCTTCTACGTCATCAATCCTAGTTCTACCATGCCAAATCAGATCCTCCACATCTTGCACCTTGCTGTATGACTCCTATTCTTCGATTCAATGTGAAGCATATCAACAGTGGAAGCAGTTGGGCAAGACAAGGCAAGGCAAGCACAAGCAAAGCCGTCATCAACAATGAAATTCTTCTTCTCTCAGGTATTACATGAAATTGCATTCATCATCATTATGTCAACTGCAAGGCAATATTTATAAAATGATTTTGAATTTCATATGACAATTTTGATTGAGAGAAATTCATGACTGACGACATTTGTAGCTACCTTGTTCTTATCAAACAAATTTTTTACTTTGCAAGGCATGTTTTCAATTGATTCACCTATGGAATGTAATATACCTCAAAAAAAATGGAGAGAACTACTAGTATGACTTGAGTCTACATGTCCTAGGTTGTTGTCTAGGAGTCGAGGGTAGATACCATTCTACACACACAAAACGTCCCGATCCTAGAATCTGGATGACCCAACACCCGAGAGAAGCTAGGCAAAGCTTAGAGATGGAAGGAAAACCCTCACCCTGTTCTCTTCTATTCGGTCCAAGATAGGCAAAGGGGACTAGAGGGGGAGAGTATCAAAAGCATCCACCACCCTAATAGGAGGCCGTCTCGAAAGGTCCAACTTCTCAAAAGAAAAAGGTGCCAAAAGATGAGCAATAAACCCCACAGGTTTAAACAAATATGGGCCTGTCTGAATGAGTACCCAAAAATGCAGAAAATAAAAAAAGGCACCAAAAGATGGGCAATGACCCCACAGGTCAAAGCACCTGTCCGAATGTGTGCCACAAAAATAGGTTTGTCGATAAAGAAGAAAAGACCCGAAGAGGCCGAACCCCAACGGGAAATTGGGTGTGAGTAGAGAAATCCCTCTCGACATCTCCAAAGCCTATCAAGGACTTTCCCTCAATTCTTCATTCTTACCCCCAAGGTGTGGGTGAACCAACCAAATCAAAGCTAAACTCTAGCCGATCAAAGGGTGAAGGTCGGAAAGATTCTGGGCAAGAAACCCCATTTTGCACATGGTGTCTACCAACGAACCTAGAAAAACAACCAAGTGATGAGAACTTGTGTCAATACTGATTTTTCTCTCCCAAAAAAAATATTTTCAAAAAAAAACTACAAAAAAAAGTTGAATATCTTCAAAAACTCCAAAAAAAAATAAATATGTTCAAAAACTCAAAAAAAGAAAATAGCATTTTCAAAAATCCCCAAAAAATTGAATCTTTTCAAAAAAAAAAAAACTTCTTTTTCAAATTCAACAAAAATTTTCAAACTTTTTAAAATATTTTATCACCATGCTTGGTTTGAATTTTCGTCTTTACATTCATATTTACTTTCAATCTCTCATGTTTCAAATTCTTCATTGCATATTTGCTGTTTTATTTTGACACCCTTAAGAAGGCTATTACCCCTTGACAAAGGTCAAGGCATACTGCAACTTGCAAGGGGGATAAGCCGCATTGTTGTTCTAATCTCTTCCTTCTAAGTGTTTCAGGCAAAAGAAAAACTTTACACCCCTTGACAAAGGTCAAGACATACTGCAACTTGCAAGGGGGATAAGCCATATTGGCATTCTAATCTCCTTTTTCTAGTGTTTCAGGCACGAAGAACAAATGAAGAGAACTTCACAACAAGGCGAAGCTCGCCACTTCCCTCCCCAAGGATTCTTAGGAGGAGGTGCCACCATGACCTCGACCTCAACTTCGTCGAGGAGCATTTTCAAGATTTCAATAAGGCGATGCTCGCCACTTTCCTCCCCTGAGGATTCTTAGGAGGAGGTGTCACCATAACCTCGGCCTTAATTTTGCCGAGACCTTTTGCATGCGATGCTCACCACTTCCCTCCCCTGAGGATTCTCAGGAGGAGGTGTCATCATTACCTCGGCCTCAACTTTGCCGAGAAGCTTTTGCTCTGTGTCCTCATTAGGACACATGAACTCTTTTGTGAGAATGCATGTCATCACACCGCAAACTCACCTTTATCATTTCCTTTCTTAGCATATATTAGGTGCATTACTATTTATTTTATGCATTGATGTTGAAGACTGTGAATGCAAAGAAGACCAGGCCCGAGATCCCCTTCATTAAAATCCATGACGGTCAGGTCATTCTTTGTGCTCACGGATAAGCCAAAATTGTGCAGTGAGGGACGATGGTTCCCAAATGGGTATCCTGACCTCATAGATAATTTATATCTTTAACTAATTGTTAGACAAGTTTTGTTTTTGTTTTCTTGAGCCCAGCATGCATCATATAGAATTAGTTGCATTGCATATTTCATGATCATTGCATACATTCTTTCAAAATCTTCACCTTCTCACCTTAGTCTCTAAATCTTTTATCCTAATTCCGATCATTCTAAATCCCACCATGTTTTCTAATCCCATCATGTTCTCTAATCCCACCATGATCTCTAGTCCCACCAACCTCTCTAATATCCCACCGTGTCTATTAATCCCACCGTGTTCGGTAACCACTTTGTGCCCCTCAAATCTTTCATTTCTTTTCACCACTGTGACCACTGCAACACCCTTCTTGCTATTCATCCAACCGTGGCAGTCAATTCGTCCCGCCAAGGGCCTTCTATTCAATCAGATCTTGCATTGCTGTTGTCTTCACGGTCTGTGCTTTAACATTTGCCTTTCGGAATTTGAGATCATTCCATTCCGAATTGAATCTTGTCTCCAGGAAGACTTAAATGAATCTAAGAGCCTGAATGTGCTTGATTGGTATTCTTTTACTTTTTCAAAACAAATCTCTTTTTAAACTTTAGCCCATCACAGTACAGGAACACCGCAAAGATCGAGTTACCGGCTGATGATGAACCTACGAACCCATGTTTCGGGGACTCCCCACCGCGTTGGGGGTTGGCTATTCTTCTCTCGAGCCAATGGCACATCTTTTACCAATCCAACATAGGAAGACTTGATGAAATATGGCGGTTAACCAGGAGACTTGAGGAGATTCGTTTTGCCGAATCTGGTCATTGAGCGTGTCTATATCTACACCTTGATGCCACCTTTTCAGTCCATCGCCATTTTGCTCCACTACATTCCACTACGATCCATCTCACTTCTCTATGCCTTCTCTACATTTCACTCTGCTACGCTACATGCCATTCCCTTGCAAAGCTGACATCAAGGCGAGGCAAGCTGTAGACACGCCAATTTGGCCTTATTTGGGGCTTAAACTCTTATTCCATTGGCAACATATCTTTTAGACCATAAAAATCATGATGAACCACCCTTTTGGATGAACCTAGGTGGTTATTGGAAGTATTAGGATAATTTGCTAATTTCTAATCAAATTCGTGTTTGCCGAACAAGAGACTCTTGGTGGTGTGCCAGATTATAGTTTTCCCAGCATATCCTCTAATTGATAATTTTTCACAGGATTATATGGACATCCAATGAAGAAGTTTTCAACATAAATAATCTTCCTCTCTGAGTTCTCTTTTCATTGCAACAAACGTCATTCAATTCTGATCTTCCATTTGTCCGCAGCGCCCATTGGAAGTCAGATGCGCAGTTCTGTCCGCACGCAGCACCAATCAAGCCCAATTGCATGCAAGCCCAGCCCATTGGGCACATATCTGACCAATTCACGACCTTAACTTCCTTTTTCCTCCTCCATATCAATTTTTATAGTATCTGGAAGTTTCATGGTCGAAATTAGCATCATCAAATGATGGCAATCCAACTTGTTGTCTTGCATATCAAGACTTGCCATTTTTAGACTAGATTTGTTTCCTCTTTGAGTGGAGACATATTTTGAGCATGGGGAATATGATCCACGGTTTCCAATCCCTCTAAATCATTTGAGTAAGTTTCTATATTCCTCATTATGAAAATCAGCAACATTAAATGGAGGAAATCCAACCTATGGTTGGATGTATCAAAACTTGCTATTTTTTGACCTAGTTCTCATCCCCTATAAAGGGAGACTCATATGAACGACCTAAGAAGAGCATCCCCATCCTCCAGCACTCATATATTCGTCCTCCAGCCACCCTAGGCTCTTTCCAACTTCCCCAAATCGTTCTCTCTTCGTCCCGCTGCCCGGAGATCATCCCAAAGTAAAGAAGAAGCCGGTCTATGCTCCAACGTGCTGCACTGATGATCATCGGCTTCTACAGATCTTTATAGTCATTTTCAGGCCTAACGTCCTTCAGAATAAGTGTTCTACATAAAGATATCTTTCATCTCCAACAAATGGAGATCAATTCTGACATTCCCTCGGTTTGTTACGGCTTCAAAACCGGCGCTGCACAGACAAATCCGAAGTGTTCTCTTCTAAGTCATCATCTTCTCATTCAATTTCAGTACATTTAATGGTGGATTCAGACTATACATCCTTCATAGAAATTGTTCCCCGGTGAGTTCTATTTTATTTACAACAATAATCATTTAATTCAGATATCTGTGGTTCCCATAGCATCTCCTACATCAACATTGTGCTGGGAGTTTCCAGAACTTCACTGTCCAAGATCCGTCTTATCAGGTAAATTCAGATTACTTATCATAAGATTCAGGCAAACTTGTCTTCATATCAAACCACCCTTGGTGAGTTATATTTATTTTTAAATAAATTTCACTTGATTCTTACATCGGTGCTGTCCTCTACGGTCTCTGCATAAGAGCCGCGCAGTTTACATTAAATTTGTCCAACCCGGTTGCCACTTTGCCTGGGTTGTGTTATCTTTAACCATTCATATTATCTTTTCTAACCCTTCATTCAAATCATTTAGTTCATATTTAAGCATCATTTTTATTCAATATTGCATCATTTCATACATCATAAAAAAACCAAAAAAAGGGGTTAGGGTTAACCCCGAATCTGGTGAGTTTGTTTCCAATTGCCGTTTTGTGTTATTATTTTTACAGTTACTACACTTCACACAGTTCTAATCCTCCCTTCATTTGTTTTCTTATCTTCTTTGTCTACTAGTTGCACAGGTACATCAAGCTAGCATCGGTTGGACTCTCCCTCATCGGCCGGCCGAAGAGGAAGAAGGTTGAACTCACATCCCAATCTCCCACGCTAAGGTACACACGGTCAACTTCTTTCTATTTTCATTACATAAAGCGGAGCCTGCGGCTCCTTGCGACCACAATTTCTCTTATCATTTTATAAGTTCATCTCCTCCTCACTCTCCTCCCACATGACCCGAACCATCTCCGGTGCTCGAGCGACGCCGTGAGATGAAAGTTTGGGGATCAATGTGAGTGTGGGACCGAGGTGAGGAGTCTTTACCGCTTTCCGAGTGTTTTCTGATTCACTCCTTTTCCCTATTCCATCTTTCATCTTATCTTGAGGTGCCGATCCGGAACCCGTTTTCGGAGTCGACATCACCCAGGCAATCATGGATCAGCTCACTCAAGCAAAACTGCCACCAAGTCAACTCTTGAAGTTTCTATTCCTTCTTTGCCAGTTCTTCGCCTGCCACCTTATGAATTACTAGTTTATCTCTGCTACAATGGTACTGGCAATACTAGTTTACTCCACCTTAAAGATTTTCTCTACAAGTCCTCATTCTGGAAGAATGATTGTAGAGTTCTTGCTTTCTTGTTCTGCCTATCACTAGAAGGGTCTACATTATAATAGTTCTACTCACTTGATCCCTTTGAGACAAGAAATTTTGATATTGTCAAGACCAAACTTTTGTAAAGATATAGTGACTGGGTGGCACCAGCATGCTCAATTACAAATTTGATTGCTAAGAAGATGAAGCCCGAGATGGACTTCATAAAGTTCGCTGATCGTTGGAGGGGAATGGCAGAGAAATTAACATATGTTATTTCTGAAGGGGAACAAGTGAAGATGCTCATTGGAAACACTACACCTTCCCTAAGGAATGTCTTTATCATGCACCGTCCTACCACTATGAACAAACTTTATGACAGTGCCCGATATATGCAAGCCCACTTTAAGGATGCCACAATGATAAATCTTTTTGATCCTAAACCTAGAAACATCAGGAAGACCACCTCTGCACTAGCTGGGCTTACAACCAAGGGAGTAGTCAACAATGAAGTTGTAAACATTGTGAGGAACCAGGGAGGGAACCGTCAAAACCAGTACAAGAACCCACCGTAGAATCCTTCTTACCACCCCCCTCAACAACAGGTTAGGACACAACAACCACAACAACCACAACAACTCCCTCAACCTGTAGTGCAACCCCAGCAACCTTGTCAACCTACCTACAATAGGGCACCGCCACCACCCAATCAAGCATCACGAAGGGAAGGTCCTAGGAGAGAGAATTACCGACAACTCCCTCACCCCTTGACCAACATCTTCAATGTATTCATGGTAGAAAAATAGTTGGAATTGCCTAAAGAAAGAGAGGTTTTGCCAGCAAATGCAGATATGTCCCGATACTGTACTTACCGTCAGTACCCTGGTCACACCGTGGAAGTGTGTTTCCAATTCAAAGATTACATCCACGATCTGAATGACCAAGGTAACATTGATTGGGCCCAACTGGGGGAATGCATACAAACAATGAAGGTTAGACAGCAGTGTCGACTCCGAAAATGGGTTTCGGATCGGCACCTCAAGAGAAGATGAAAGATGGAATAGGGAAAAAAGGGGGTGAATCGGAAAACACTCGGAAAGCGGTAAAAAGTCCTCACCTCGGCCCCACACTCACATTGATCCCCGAACTTTCATCTCACGGCGTTGCTCGAGCACTGGAGATGGTTCGGGTCATGTGGGAGGAGAGTGAGGAATAGATGACTTAATGCATGAGAAGATTGAAGAAGTGGTCGCCAAGAGCTGCGGGCTCCTCTTTATGTATTGAAAATAGAAATAAGTTGACCGTGTGTACCTTAGCGTGGGAGAAAGGGATGTGAGTTCAACCTTCTTCTTCTTCGGCCGTCCGATGAAGAAGAGTCCAACCAGTGCTAGCTTGATGTATTTGTGCAACTAGAAGACAATAAGACAAGAAAACAAGTGAAGAAGGATTAGATCTGAGTGAAGTGTAGTAACTTGTATAAACAATAACATAAACGACAACTGGAAACAAACTCACCGGATTCGGGGTTAGCCCTAACCCCTTTTCTTTTGGTTTTTTGTGATATATGAAATGATTCAAAAATGAATAAAAATAATGCTTAAACATGAACTAAATGATATGAATGAAGAGTTAGAAAAGATAATATGAATGGTTAAAGATAACACAACCCAGGCAAAGTGGCAACCGGGTTGGACAAATTCATTGTAAACTACGCGACTCTGATGAAGAGACCATAACGAGCATCACCAATGTCAGAATAAAGTGATGTTTGTTGTAAAATAAAGATAACTCACCGAGGGTGGTTTTATATGAAGATAAGTTTGCCTGAATTTTATGATAAGTAATCTGAATTTACCTGATAAGTCGGATCTTGGACAGTGAAGTTCTGGAAACTCACAGCACAATGTCGATGTAGGACATGCTATGGGCACCAAAGATATAAAAATTGAATGATTCTTGTTGGAGATAAGAGATAACTCACCGGGGAACAATTTCAATGAAGGATGTATAGGCTGAATCTACCATTAAATGTACTGAAATTGACTGAGAAGATAATGACTTAGAATAGAAGACTTCTGATCTGTCTGTACAGTGCCGGTGTTGAAGCCATAACAAGCAGAGGAAATGTCAGAATTGATCTACAATTGTTGGATATGAAATATATCTTGATGAAACACACTTGGTATGAAGGAAGTCAGGCCATAAAATGACTAGAAAGATCTGTATAAGCCGATGATCAGCAGTGCAGCACGTTGGAGCATAGACCGGCTTCTTCTTCACTTTGGGATGATCTCCGGGCACCGGGACGAAGAGAGGACGATTTGGGGAGGTCAGGATGATCCTAGGGTGGCTGGAGGGTGAGGATAAGAGTGCTGGATGATGGTGATTCCCTCCTTAGGTCGTTCATATGAGTCTCCCTTTATAGGGGATGAAGAACAGGTCAAAAAATAGCAAGTTTTGATACATCCGACCATAGGTTGGATTTCCTTCAATTAATGTTGATTATTTTAATACTGAGGCATATATAAACTTACCTAAATGATTGAGAGAGATTGGAAACTGTGGATCACCTTTCCTATGTTCAAAATATGTCTCCACTTGAAGAGGAAACAAATCTAGTCTAAAAATGGCAAGTCTTGATATACAAGACAACAAGTTGGATTGCCATCATTAGATGATGCTAATTTCGACCATGAAGCTTCAAGATGCCATAAAAAGTGATATGGAGGAGGAAAATGGAAGTTAAGGTCGTGAATTGGTCAGATTTGTGCCCAATGGGCTTGGCTTGCATGCAATTGGGCTTGATTGGTGCTGCGTGCGGACAGAACTTCACATCTGACTTCCAAAGAGCGCTGCGGACAAATGGAAGATCGGAATTGAATGCCGTTTGTTGCATTGAAAATAAGACTTAGAGAGGAAGATTATTTATGTTGAAGACTTATTCATTTGATGTCCACATAATCCTGTGAAAAAATTTCAAGTAGAGGATATGCTGGAAAAAGCATAATCTGGCACACCACCAAGAGTCTCTTGTTCGGCAAACACGGATTTGATTAGAAATTAAAAAATCATCTTCATATTTCCAATAAGCACCTCAGCTCATCCAAAAGGGTGGTTCATCATGATTTTTATGGTCTAAAAGAGATGTTGCCAATGGAATAATGGTTTAAGCTCTAAACAAGGCCAAATTGGCGTGTCTACAGCTTGCCTCGCCTTGATGTCGGCTTTGCAAGGGAATGGCATGTAGTGAAGTGAAGTGAAATGTAGAGGAATGTAGAGAAGCGAAATGAGTTGTAATGGAATGCAGCGGAGCGAAATAGCGATGGACTGAAAAGGTGGCATCAAGGCGTAGATATAGACACGCTCAACGACCAAATTCGGCAAAGAGAATCTGTTCAAGTCCCCTGGTTAACCACCATGTTTCATCAAGTCTTCCTATGTTTGATTGGTAAGAGATGTGCCATTGGCACGAGAGAAGAATAGCCAACCCCCAACGTGGTGGGGAGTCCCCGAAACATGGGTTCGTAGGTTCATCATCAGCCGGTAACCCGATCTTTGCGGTGTTCCTGTACTGTGATGGGCTAAAGTTAAAAGAGATTTGTTTTGAAAAAGTAAAAGAATACCAATCGAGCACATTCAGGCTCTTAGATTCATTTAAGTCTTTCAAGAGACAAGATTTGATTCGGAATGGAATGATCTCAGATTCCGAAAGGCAAATGTTTAAGCATAGACCATGAAGATAGTGATGGTGCGAGTTTTGATCAAATAGAAGGCCCTTGGCGGGACGAATTGGCTGCCATGGTGGGATGAATAGCAAGGAAGTGTTGCAATGGCCACAGTGGTGATGGAAGATTAGGAGGCAGAAGGTGACTACCGAACACGGTGGGATTCATAGACACGGTGGGATATTAGAAAGATCGGTGGGACAAACACGGTGGGATTAGAAAACACGGTGTGGTTACAGAATGATCGGAATTATGATAAAAGATTTAGAGACTAAGGTGAGAAGGTGAAGATTTTGAAAGAATGTATGCAATGATCATGAAATATGCAATGCAACTAATACTATATGATGCATGCTGGGCTCAAGAAAACAAAAACAAAACTTGTCTAACAATTAGTTGAAGATATAGATTGTCTATGAGGTCAGGATACCCATTTGGGAACCATCGTCCCTCACTGCACAATTTTGGCTTATCCGTGAAAACAAAGAATGACCTGACCGTCGTGGATTTTGATGAAGGGGATCTCGGGCCTGGTCTTCTTTGCATTCACGGTCTTCAACATCAATGCATAAAATAAATAGTAATGCACCAAATATATGCTAAGAAAGGAAATGATAACGATGAGTTTGCAATGTGATGACATGCATTCTCACAAAAGAGTTCATGTGTCTTAATGAGGACACAGAACAAAAGCTTCTCGGCAAAGTTGAGGCCGAGGTAATGATGACACCTCCTCCTGAGAATCCTCAGGGGAGGGAAGTGGCGAGCATCGCCTGCAAAAGGTTTCTCGGCAAAATTAAGGCCGAGGTTATGGTGATACCTCCTCCTAAGAATCCTCAGCGGAGGGAAGTGGCGAGCATCGCCTTATTGAAATCTTGAAAATGCTCCTCGACGAAGTTGAGGTCGAGGTCATGGTGGCACCTCCTCTTAAGAATCCTTGGGAAGGGAAGTGGCGAGCTTCGCCTTGTTGTGAAGGTCTTCTTCATTTGTTCTTCGTGCCTGAAACACTAGAAAAAGGAGATTAGAATGCCAATATGGCTTATCCCCCTTGCAAGTTGCAGTATGCCTTGACCTTTGTCAAGGGGTATAGCCTTCATAGGAGTGTAAAAATCAAGTAGAAAATATGCAATGAAGAATTTGAAACATGAGAGATTGAAAGTAAATATGAATGTAAAGACGAAAAATTCAAACCAAGCATGGTGATATAATATTTTAAAAAGTTTGAAAATTTTTGTTGAATTTGAGAAAGAAGTTTCCTTTTTTGTTGAAAAGATTCAATTTTTTTGGGATTTTTGAAAATGCTATTTTATTTTTTTGAGTTTTTGAAAATATTTATTTTTTTTGGAGTTTTTGAAGGTATTCAACTATTTTTTGTAGTTTTTTTTTAAATATTTTTTTGGGGATAGAAAAATCAGTATTGACACAAGTTCTCATCACTTGATTGTTTTTCTAGGTTCGTTGGTAGACACCATGTGCAAAATGGGGTTCCTTGCCCAGAATCTTTCCGACCTTCAACCTCTGATCAGCTAGAGTTTAGCTTTGATTTGGTTGGTCCACCCGCACCTTGGGGGGGGGGGGTAAGAATGAAGAATTGAGGGAAAGTCCTTGATAGGCTTTGGAGATGTCGAAAGGGATTTCTCTACTCACACCCAATTGCCCGTTGGGGTTCAGCCTCTTCGGGTCTTTTCTTCTTTATTGACAAACCTATTTTTGTGGCACACATTCGGACAGGTGCTTTGACCTGTGGGGTCATTGCCCATCTTTTGGTGCCTTTTTTCTTTTTCTGCATTTTTGGGTACTCATTCAGACATGCCCATATTTGTTTAAACCTGTGGGGTTCATTGCCCATCTTTTGGCACCCTTTTTTTTTAGTTGGACCTTTCGAGACGGCCTCCTACTAAGGCGGTGGATGCTTTCGATACTCTCCCCCTCTAGTCCCTTTTGCCTATCTTGGACCGAACAGAAGAGAGTACGGTGAGGGTTTTCCTACCACCTCTGAGCCTTGACTAGCTTCTCTCAGGTGTTGGGTCATCCGGATTCTGGGATCAGGACGTGTTGTGTATGTAGAATGGTATCTACCCTCGACTCTTAGACAACAATCTAGGACATGTGGACTCAAGTCATACTGGTAGTTCTCTCCATTTTTTAGGTAGATTACATTCCATAGGTGAATAAATTGAAAACATGCCTTGCCACGTAAAGAATTTGTTTAATAAGAACAAGGTACCTACAAATATCGTCTGTCATGAATTTCTCTCAATTAAAATTGTCATGTGAAATTCAAAATCATTTTTTAAAAAAAAATATTGCTTTGTAGATGACATAATGATGATGAATGTAATTTCATGTAATACCTGAGAGAAGAAAAAGTTCATTGCTGATGACGGCTTTGCTTGTGCTTGCCTTGTCTTGCCTGCCATGCCTTGCCTTGCCTTGCCTTGCCCATCTGCTTCCACTGTTGATATGCACCATATTGCATTGGATTGAAGATTCATAGTCATAGGATGAAGTGAAAATGTGGAGGATCTGATTTAGCATGGCGGAGTCAAAATTAATGATGTAAAAGACAAAGATTGTGGTATCACCCAGGAAATTTCTCTACTTTTGATTTTTTTTTTTAAAATAAAATTTGGAAAGGGAAAGAGAATGCTTGAAAATAAAAGTGAATTAAAGTGGGATCTTGGGCCCATGAGTTTGTAGACACGCCAAATTCGCCTAATTCAGAGCATAAAACTCATGTTTTATAGGGTAACATGTGCGATTGACCTTATAATGATGCCGGGTCTTTTTAAGTTGGTTTGGAGCTTCGCCGAACGGAATCGGATGTTTTCCGAAGTTTTCCGCAAAAAGCCGTAATTTCCGAGCGAAAGCCACACGTAAATCGTGTAAACACGGAAATTGGCTGAATGACCGATGCCTAATGATCATGCATTGAAGGTTATGGTCATATTCACACCCCGAACAAGTTTTGTTGCATTCCGTGCTTTTCCGGTTTGCCGTCGGAGTCATTTTGACCTGTATCGGATAGTCTGTTCACTACCCTAACTTCCGAACAAAATTCTGAAGTTTTGGAGGGTGTGATGGCTGATCCGAGGCCATAGATAGCTTCTTCGGCCTGTTATCTTTCCAACGCAACAAACGGCGTCGAATTCCGAGTTCGGGAGTGTTCGGAATGGCTTCCGGAAGAAGGACGCGCAGAAACAGTCCCATGCGCCCGGGTTCCAGGGCACATGCGCCCGGGACCCAGGGCACGTGCCCATGCGCCCAACCAGTGAGGCACCTGACCTCGTGCCCTCACATGAGGGCACATGCGCCCCACCCTTGAGGCACGAGGGACTCAGTTTTTCACCCGGACTCTACCGCTCAACCGACGGACCGGATAAGATCGAATTTTTCGGAGAGGATAAGATGCGCCCTCACTGGGGGGCACATGCGCCCCTCAGTGGGGCGCATGCGCTTGGAACCAGGGCGCATGCGCCCAGGGCCAGGGCGCATTGTCCCCTATTTTTTAGCTCCGATAAGGCTGCTCGTTCTCCTATAAAAGGACTCTAATTCTGGTCGTTCCAGAGGCATGAGCACGACCCCCCAGGCATCTCAAGACGTCCTAGCACCCTCCTGCATCTATTTTGTGATTTTTAGAGAGAGAATTTCGAGTTTTTTAAGAGAGAGAAAAGTCAGTTCAAGAGAGAGGAAGGCTGTTCTGCAGGTGATCAGCTAGGTCTCTCTTCTTCGGCCTCTACAGCTTCGTGTGGACGTCTTCTGCCAGATATCTCTTCATCGAAGTTCTTCCTCTCCAAGTCTTCTTGAGTTCACAATGGACGGCACTTGATTCCGAGGACGGGGCTGGTCGTGACGAGCGCAGAAGCAAAGTCGCGCCTGGCAGATCCTGGACTGCTACTCGGCTTTTTCGACAATACAGATTTGGCTATATCTTCCTCTATTAAACTCATAATCTTGCTGTTTTTCTTCCTATCTATTTGTTTAGTGATTCTCCATCCTCCTATAATTTTCTTACATTTTTTTGCATTGCTTTTAATCTGTTTATCCGAAAATAAAAAAAGGGGGTTAGAGATAACCCGAATCCGGTCAGTTCCTAGTCAATTGTGTGTTTTATGTCATTCTCTTTACATATACTCCACTTTGTCTAGTTCTAATTATCTCTTTCACTCCTTTGTTTGTCTAGTTGCACAGAATATCAAGCACCCACCGCGTTGAGGACTCTTCTTCATCGGCCGGCCGAAGAAGGAGAAGCTTTAACCCACACTCTTCACGCTAAGGTACACACGGTCATCTTTCATTTTAATTCTATAAATCGGAACCCACGGTTCCTGGCGACCACGTTTATTTCTTATCACCCTCCTCCCACATAACCCGAACCATCTCTTTGGTGATCGAGCGACGCCAAGGAATGAAAGTTCGGGGATCAATGTGAGTGTGGGACCGAGGTGAGAGTTGCTTTCCGAGTTTTATTCCTTTCTTTTCTCATCCCCACTTGAGGTGACGATCTGGGTTCACGGACTTCCCCGAAAAGGAGAGCACCCCGTCGAATTTTCAGAGTCGACAGCTTTGTGGCGACCACGGTGGGACAAGCAATGTCTTCAACCGTGGGTGCTTTGTGTTTTGTTTGCAACTAGTTCTAGTTCTAGACCGGTTCCCACGTGAGCCTTTCCTTCCTTCCACCTTTCTTAACCTCATGCCATCTCAAAAATTCTGATTTCACCCATCTTCCATCAGATCTAAAGTGCCAAGTATGCCATTTAATTTCTGTCATTTTATTTAAGCCGGTTCCCACGTGAACCCCCTTTCTCCTTTTAAACCGGTTCCCACGTGAACCAATCTCTTTCTTTACTTCGGTTCCCACGTGAACCAAACCACTTTCCTTCTGATCTATCCCCACTTGGATCAGATCTTTATTCACCTTCAATTGGCCCCACGTGGCCCTCTTTTGATCATTCAAACCAGTTCCCACGCGAACCACCCCTTTTTTACCCAAAACAGGTTCCCACGTGAACAACCTTTGCTTTTTACCCCAGTTCCCACATCGGTCCCCACGTGGACCACCCTTTTGCTTGGCTATCAGATCTGAACCCTCTTCTTTCCATCACCTTTCACTATCTCCATTTGGCTCACATAAGAAACAAGTCTAGATTCTAGTTTCTAGTTGCTTGTCTAGATTCTAATTGCTTGTCTTGTCATTGCTTGTTTATTTAAGTTCATGTTTTGCTTATTACTTGCTTTATTACTTGATTGCATTCTCTGTTCCTTCTCTCTACCTCCTTATTTTACACTTTTTGAGGCGGGAGCTCACTCTCCCATTTACCCCTCCCATCCAAAACACCCTCTTGGTGGATTCTGACCTCTCTTCTGGGATATTCCTTCCTAGTTGACTTGGTTGGCTTTCATCAAGGCCTCCGTAATTCGTCATACGTGGAGTATTCCTCTTCACGATCAGGTTGGTTGTACCACTCCCCAAAACCCGAAGCATCCTATGTTACCTACACGTGGTGAGATTGTGTGAAACCTAGGTCATTGGAGATTGGAGTTAGGATCCTAACCCATTTGTTGAGAGAACAATTCTTAACAAAATTCATAAACCTAAGTTTTAATCAAAATCATTGCGTAATTTTGCTTTCAAGTCTTTGCATCACTTGTTTTTCAAACAAAAATTCAAACCTTTAACTTTTTGCAAAATACTAAAAACCAAAAAAAAAAAAAGTTCTTTGTCTTGTCAACTTGTTTGTTTTACTTTCTTCTTGAAGTTCAATGCAACTAAGGTCTGGAAGACACGTTGGAATGGCGGAACAAGCTAAACATCGAGAGCACGAGATGGGTCACCAACCGATTTAGTCAAAAGCGCAAGAGGTCCCTCAACCATCTGCTCCTCGTGATGTTGAACAACTTTTTAGGGAGTTGTCTCTTTATACCGACCCAGAAACCTATGCCCGCATACAATCCATGGTGAAGGGCAAAATGGCCTCAGATCAGGCTGAAACCAATCAAGTTGCCTTATCTCCTCGTCCTCTAGTTCAACCTCCACTCATTCAGTCACCCTTTGTTCAACCTCCCGTTGTTCAACAATCTATGATTCAACCACTGTTGTTCAACAATCTATGATTCAACCATCCGTAGTTCAACCCTCTCTAGTTCAACCATCTCGTGGTTCAACCATCATTTGTTCAGCCATCTTATTTTAACCATGTTGTTCCCCCAATCCACCAAGCCATGGGACAATCTTCAAGTCATGCTCCTCAATTCCAAAACCATGCCTCTAACCACATACCCCAACCGGTAAACCAAGAACCTGCTCTCACCCAGGCAATCATGGATCAGCTCACCCAGATGAATGAACGTTATGAAGAGCTGAGATGTCGCCTGGACTCCAAGTCAGTTCCTGAAATCTCCATTCCTTCTTTGCCAGTCCTACACCTGCCACCTTCTGAGCTACCAGTTTATCATCGCTACAGTGGTACTGGCAACCCCTTTCTTCATCTTAAAGATTTTCTCTATGAATCCTCAATCTGGAAAGATGATCGTAAGGTTCTTGCCTTCTTGTTCCGTCGATCATTAGAAGGGTCTGCATTGGAATGGTTCTACTCACTCGACTCCTTTGAGGCAGGAGACTTCGATATTGTTAAAACCAAATTCTTGCAGAGATACAGAGACCGGGTGGCACCGGCATGCTCCATTACAGACTTGATTGCTGAGAAGATGAAGCCCGAAGAGGACTTTATAAAGTTTGCTGATCGCTGGAGGGGAATGGCAGAAAAATTAACAGATGTAATTTCTGAAGGGGAACAAGTGAAGATGCTTATTGGCAACACTACACCTGCTCTGAGAAATGTCTTGATCATGCACCGTCCTACCACAATGAATGAACTCTATGACAGTGCCCGATACTTGCAAGCCCACTTCAAGGATGCCACCATGATAAACCCTTTTGATCCTAAACCTAGAAACTTCAGGAAAACTCCCTCTGCACCAGTTGGTCCTACAACCGAGGGAGTAGTTAACAACGAAGCTATAAACATTGTAGGGAACCAGGGAGGGAACCGTCAAAACCAGTTCAGGAACTCACCATAGAACCCTTCCTATTACCCCCCTCAACAACAGGTTAGGCCACCACAACCACGACAACCACAACAACCACCTCAGCTAGTAGCACAACCCCAGCAACCTCGTCAACCTGCCTACAATAGGGCACCGCCACCACCCAATCAAGCACCACGAAGGGGAGGTCCTAGGAGAGAGAACTACCAGAAAATCCCTTACTCCTTGACCGACATCTTCAATGTACTCATGGCGGAGAAACAGTTGGAATTGCCCAAGGAAAGAGAGGTTTGGCCAGCAAACGCAGATATGTCCCGATACTGTGCTTACCACCGGTGTCCTGGTCACACTGTTGAAGTGTGCTTTCAATTCAAGGATTACATCCACGATCTGAATGACCAAGGCAGCATTGATTGGGTCCAAATGGGGGAATGCATACAAGCTATGAAGGCTAGGCAGCAGCAGCGGCAGCGTCCACCGGCTCAACCTCAACAGCAACCTGGCTTGGGGATTGTTCAGAATCCGCTCCCATTACATGCTCCCTCTCCAGCACCGGCACCTGCACATCCAAATCCAGGAATTGGTCTAGTACACTCCATTGTCCAGGGAGATGCCAGTCGTGCTCAAGGTTGGCAACTAGAAAGCCACAATACAACCATGCCAGCTAGGACTCCTCCTAGACAAATAATTCGTGCACTTGCTACTCCGCAACCACTACCAAGCTCGATAACCCAACCACTGGCTGCCACTTCTTCTCGCCGACCCATCATTAGGCCAGCTCCCTCTTTAAGTACACCTCCTTCAACCATCGCCACACACCGGCCCTTGCTCATCCGACCACCACAATCACCACCAAACCTGAACCCCCAGCCTATGAGCTCTACCACTCCAAAACCCCAATCTATCATACCACCACAACCAATCCCACAACCTACACCTTCATTAAACTCATCAACTACTTATGCACCCCGGCCTCTTCTTATTAGGCCACCGGTATCACCATCACTACCACCTCAAAATCCTACCCCTCTACCAACTAACCCCATCATCCTAGAACCACCAATCCCATTGCCTACCATACCTGCACCTACACTACCACAACCCACCCCAGTTAACCCATCACCTCTACCCGACCGCCAAATAGCCCCGGTGCTTCGGAGTGGGAGGATGTTCCAGCGGCTCTTTCCCCAAGCCGGAACTCAACCGCAAGAGCCAGTGGAGGAGGAACAAGTAGAAGAACCATTGCCAGGCACAACCTATGATCTGTTAAAACATTTAGATAAGACACCAGCCCGTATTTCAATACTTGAGTTGATCAAAAGATCAAAGGTACACCAGGAGATTCTACAACAGTACTTGCAAATGGTCATGGTGAATGAAGATCTCCCACCTGAGAAGATCACTACAGTGTTGGTCCCTAGAAGTGAGCACCTAACACTCACTTTCTCTCAGGAAGAATTAGCAGATCCAGAATTCAGGAGATATGCATTGCATGTGGCCGTAGTTATCTGTAATATTGAAGTGAAATCATGTTTGGTTGATACTGGAGCTTCTATCAACGTTATGCCGCCAGAAACTTTGCAGTTGTGCGGTATTTCTGAGCAAGAAATCAAGCCATCTTGTGCCATGGTGACAGCCTACGACAATTCCAAGAAGTCTGCCCATGGGGTGGTCACTCTAGAAGTCAAACTTGGACCATGTACGGTCACCACTGATTTCCATATTCTAGAATTGGATCCAACTTTTCGGGCTATACTTGGGAGGCCATACTTGGAGGCAATAGGAGCTGTGGCTTCAACAAACCACCAGTGCATAAAGTTTCCCTTTAAAGGACAGGTGGTCAAGGTGACTAGGATGCCTATAAGGGATGAGAGGAATGATGTTTTTACCTCACCCCTAGGTCTATCAATACAACCCATGATCTCAGTGGGGAAATTACCAGAAGTCAGATGCATGACCGTCTCTCTACCAGACACACTGGGATGGCGGATGATGATGAAATTAGGCTATCAGCCTGGAAGAGGTTTAGGCAAGGATCTTCAAGGGATCACTCAGCCAATTGAAACTGTGAAAAGGCCACGCAGGCAGGGGTTGGGATATGAAGAGGATTTCATCCCAAGGAGGATCTTCCAGCCAGGATATGCCATGGGACTCCACACCTTCTTTATCAAAGGGGAGACCATGATGATGGCTGAAGACAACAAGAGTTCCATGATGACTGTCAAGAGAAGGAAAGCTCCAGATGAAGAAGAACAAGACTTGGAAGACCTGTGCTTATCTTTAACTCGTTTGTTCTCAAGTGGAGAAGAGTATCAAGAACCACCCGAGGGCAGACCAATCTTGGATCATCTGGTTGAGCATACCACCCAAGTCAAAACCATTCCACGAGGCCCAAATACAACAATCCCATGTTTGAACCTCATACCTTTATTTCTAGACCTTTTGGATGGGCTTCAGGGCCCACTTACCTACTTTGGGCCCATGTGCCCTCTTCAACCTTTCACTCTTACTGGGCCTGCTTGCCCATTTACTTCCCTCATCAACTTCAAAACTGAGAACTTTTCTCAACATGGGCTCACATGCCCATTTTTTTCTATGATCGGGTCCACGTACCCGTTTACTTTTTTCATCATTGGGCCCATGTGCCCTCTTCAACCTTCCACTCTTATTGGGCCTGCTTGCCCATTTGCTTCCCTCATCAACTTCAGAACTGAGGGCTTTTCCAAACATGGGCTTACATGCCCATTTATTTCTATGATCGGGTCCACGAACCCGTTTACCTTTTTCATCAGTTTTGGACCCATGTGTCCATTTTCTATTACCATTGGGCCCATGAGCCCCTTCTTTCCCTTTATTCTTAAGTTTTTCTCTCTATTAACTTCATCATCTTCTAGCAAGCCTCGAGTCATTCAGGCTCATTCTATCTTTTTACTTCAAATTTCCAAAAAAAAACGTCTTCTCTAAAACTCACATTTCCATCGAGGAGACGTCTCTACTCATTCCATAGGGTGCTCCCAATCAGGGATCCCTCTCTTCTGAATCATTGATCGATTTACTCGATCCTCCCTCCACTGTAAATACCACCTTTCCAGCTTTATCTTCAGTAGGTCAAGTTAGGTTAAGAAATAGGAAAGTCAAAGGTAAGCGAGTTCCAAATAGGTATCTGCAACAATTGGCACATAAATGCGTAGAGTGTGCAAGGCTGCCAAACTTTTTGGATAATACCATCCAGCTAGATGAAATCCGATATGAGGATGAGCATAATATAGATCATACTTTGGGAGTATATGAGGTGGTATCAGAGAAGGATCCCAAATCCGAGGATGAAATCGAGGACTTGGCTGATGCATATGCATCTGGACTTAGGAGATTTGAAGAACCATCAGCCACAGGGAATGAACCGACCAAGGAACTGAATTTAGGAACCCTGGAAGATCCTAAGACTATCCTCATTAGTGCAAACCTCACTCCCTCAGAAGAACAACGTTTGATCAAAGTTTTGGAAGAATATAAGGACACGTTCGCATGGACATATGAAGATATGCCGGGATTAGATAATTCACTGGTTGAACATAGATTAACTTTAAAACCTGGAACTACCCCGGTTAAACAAAAGCTCAGAAGGTTCCACCCTGATATTGCACTCAAAATGAAAGAAGAGGTCGACAAACTACATCAAGCAAAATTTATTAAGGTTGTCCTATATCCGCAATGGGTGGCTAACATAGTCCCTGTTATGAAGAAGGATGGACGAATTCGGATTTGTATAGATTTCAGGGACTTGAACCGAGCGTGTCCTAAGGATGATTTCCCTTTACCTCATATCGATGTTTTGGTTGATAACACAGCTGGATTTGAAATGCTTTCATTCATGGACGGCTATTCTGGATACAATCAGATCCGGTTAGCTGAGGAGGACCAAGAGAAGACCTCATTCACTACACCTTGGGGAACATATTGCTATGTTGTCATGCCCTTTGGGTTAAAGAATGCTGGTGCTACATATCAGAGGGCTATGATGGCTATCTTTCACGACATGATGCACACTCTTGTAGAGGTATATGTGGATGATTTAGTTATCAAGTCCAAGAGTCGGGAAGATCATTCTGAAGTGCTAAGAAAGGTCTTGCAAAGGGCTAGAGAATATAAGCTGAAAATGAACCCTAAGAAATGTACATTTGGAGTTTCATCAGGAAAGCTACTTGGGTTCATAGTAAGCAAAAGGGGCATAGAGATCGACCCAAACAAGGCCAAGGCAATTATTGGTATGCCTCCTCCGAAGAATATGAAAGAGCTTCGAGGATTGATTGGGAGGCTACAATTTGTCCGCCGGTTTATCTCACAACATTCCCAAAGGTGTAAACCTTTCTATGAGTTAACCAAGGCGGGGGCCGAGTTTAAATGGGATTCGAAGTGCCAGGAGGCGTTTAATGGGTTGAAAACATACCTGGCAAGTCCCCCTGTACTTAGACCACCAATTCCCGACAAGCCTTTTGTCCTCTACATTTCGGTTCTTGAGAACTCTCTTGGTGTAGTCCTTGCACAAGTTGATGAAGAAGGGAAAGAACGAGCTACTTACTACATGTCTAAGATGCTTGATGCTTGTGAGCTGAAGTACACTGTGGTAGAAAAGACCTGTGCTGCTCTTGTTTGGGTGGTTCAGAAACTCAAACATTATTTCCTTGCTCACCAAGTCAAGCTTATTGCTCGTATCAATCCTATCAAGTTTCTGTTAGAGAAGACAGTTTTGACTGATCGGTTAGGGCGATGGCAGAGTTTCTTATCCCAATTTGATATCACTTATGTCCCACAGAAGGCAATTAAGGGTTATGCTATCGCTGAGCACCTTGCCCATCATCCCATACCCGTCTTTGACCCAGTCCGGTCGGAGTTCCCGGATGATGAACTAATGTCAGTCCGATCTTCCAATCTTTGGACATTATATTTTGACGGGGCTCTGAACTCTCATGGTAGAGGGATAGGTATTGTCCTTCTGTCACCTGAAGGTGTCACCATTCCACGAGCTTTTCACTTAACTTTCCGGAACCAACAACATAGCCGAGTATGACGCCTTGCTGGCCAGCCTGGGGGCCGGTCATTTCCACGGTGCCACCGGACTGCGGGTGATAGGTGATAGGTGACAGTCAGTTGATCCTACGCCAGGTCCTATCCAAGTCCCGAACTTCTCATCCAAACCTCAAACCCTACCAGCAGCTCACCACCTGCTACATCAAGCTATTCTTTAAACTCACCTTTGTCCATGTCCCCCGTTCTCAGAATATCCTCGCCGATGCCTTAGCTTCACTAGCTTCATCTCTATCTGTCCCGCTAGGCAGGCAAGTGCGGACTATCCACATCTGTAAGAGGACAATTCCAGCAATTGAGGATGGACGTTTTCTAAAGGTTAAGGAGAGGTTCAACAAAAAAGAATACTTGGAACATAAAGAAGAAATCTCTTTAATTGAGTTAGAAGAATTAGAAGAAGGTGAGAGACCTTGGTATGACGAGATTGCGAGGTATTGCCAAGATCAGTCATACCCACCTGGATCAACCACCAAGGAAAAGAAGGCAATTAGAAGAGTATCCCAGAGGTATACAATCCTAGGAGGAGTGCTCTACAAGAGAAGCCTAAGTGGAATCTTACTCAGGTGTCTTGATGAAGAAGAAGCTGAGTTGGTGCTGAAGGAAGCACATTCTGGAGTTTGTGGTGGTCATGTGAATGCCCAAGCCCTCGCTAAGAAAATCATCCGACAAGGGTATTATTGGCCAACTCTAGAAGAAGACTGCTTCATCTTTGTCCGGCATTGTCATTCATGTCAACTCCATGCCGATAAGATTCATTCTCCCGCATCTTCCCTTCATCCAATTCATGCCCCATGGCCTTTCGCCATGTGGGCCTTTGATATCATTGGCCCCTTGAGTGACCTCAACTCCGAAATGCGCTCGAAATCATTCATTCTGACGGCAACGGAGTACTTCACAAAGTGGGCTGAAGCGGAAGCGTTCGTGGAGATTAAAGCGTCAACAGTATGCTTCTTCATCAAGCGAAACATCCTGGCAAGGTTCGGGATCCCCAGCGACATCGTCACCGATAATGGGCCACAATTTCTTTCTCAAGATCTGCGTGATCTTTGCAACAGGTATCGCATTTCATTGCATCATTCATCACCATACTATCCTCAAGGCAATGGTCAAGCAGAAGCCACCAACAAAACCTTAATCAAAATCATCAAGAAATCTTGTAAGTCTAGCAAGTTTGCCGATTGGCCTGATAAGCTTGTAGATGCTCTATGGGCTTATCGTACTTCTGTAAGGACTCCCACTGGACAAACCCCGTATGCTTTGGCATATGGGATGGAAGCAGTGGTCCCTTACGAAGTATTACTTCCATCTCTCAGAGTACAGCTCGACAGGGATATTCCTGTTGATGAGAGAAGAGAATCTCTCCTTGTACAGCTTGAACTCTTGGATGAAAGAAGGCTAGCCGCCGCCGAGCATGCCCGGACTTATCAAAATAGACTCAAAAGGTTTTATCAAAAGAGGGTGGTCGAGAGAAAATTCGAAATCGGTGAGATGGTAGTCAAACGCATATTCGTTAAGCCGGGGGGTCCCCGCTCCAAGTTGCAACCTAACTGGGAAGGGCCTTTTGTAATCACTGAAAAGTATCCAGGTAATGCATATGAATTGACTAATGCAGATGGAGAAAAATTGAATCATCGTTGGAATGGAGTTTACCTCAAAAAGTACTTTCCATAAAAATGAAGAAACCACTGGTATAATCTCAAGTCATCGATCCTAGGTTGTTCGTGAGAAGTCAAGGGTAGGTACCATCCTACACACACAACACTTCCCGATCCTAGAATCCAGACAACCCGACACTTGCGAAAGGAAAGGCAGAAATCTAGAAATGGAAGGAATACCCTTACCCTATTCTCTTCTACTCGGTCCAAGATAGGGAGAGAAGATTAGAGAGGGGTAGTATCGAAAACACTCCCACCCTAGTAGGAGGCCGTCTCAGAGGGTACAAAAGGGTGCCAAAAGATGGGCAATGAACCCCTCAGGTTAGAAAAAAAATGATGATCAACCTGTCTGAATGAGTACCCAGAATGATAGTCAAGGCAAAAGGCACTAAAAGATGGGCAATGTCCCCACGGGTCAAAAACCTGTCCAAATATGTGCCACATAGAAAAGAGCAAAAAAAAAAAAAAAAACCAAAGAGGCCGAACCCCAATGGGTAATTTGAGTGAGAGTAGAGAAAATCCCTCTCAACATCTTCAAACCCTATCAAGGACTTCCTCTATACTCTTCCTCCTTAAACCCCTTGGGTAGGGTAAACCGACCAAATCCAGGTGGAACCCAAGCCGATCAAAGGAAGAAGGTTAGAAGGATTCTAGGTAGGGAACTTTATTTTTGCACGTGGCATCTACCACTTGAGTCTTGACAAACCCCAAAGACCGATGACTTGTCTCAAATACTAGTATTTTCTCTACAAAAAAAGAGGAATATTTCAAAAATCCCCCAAAAAATGCATATTTCAAAAAAAAGCCCAAAAAAAATTGCATATTTCAAAATCCAAAAAAAATTGCATATTTCAAAACCCAAAAAGAATATTTCAAAAACCTAAAAAATTGCATATTTCAAAATCCAAAAAAATTACATATTTCAAAAATCCCAAAAAATTTGAATACTTTTGAAAATCAAAAAAAAATGATTGTTTTCAAGAAAACCCAAAAAAAAAATATTGCTCAGTCATGATCATTGCCTTAGTTGCATTCATGTTTATTTTGATTGTCATGCATATTTCTATTTTCTGCATTGCATATCCATTTTTTTACTTTAATTACCCTGTTAAGAAGGCTCTCCCCTTTGACCTAAGTCAAAGTTGACCATAATAGGCAAAGGGATGAGTCACGGTGAAGATCTAATCCCCTTTCTATTAAGTGTTTCAGGCATTTCAATGTAGAAGAGGAGAAGATTCACACCACGGCAGGTAAGTTCTCTTAACCCTTACCCCTATTTCATTTCAGTCATTTGTTTTATTCCACCTTGTTAAGAAGGCTCCTCCCTTTGACTCAAAATCAAGGCATACGATATACAGGCAAAGGGATGAGTAATGATGAAAATTTAATCATTTTTATTAAGTTTTTTCAGGAGCTGAAGAAGCAAAAAGAGAAGGGCAATCAGGTACAATTTTTCTGCAAAAAAAAAAAATTGGCCTCAGGGCGCATGTGCCCTCATCTGGGGGCACATGGCCAGGTGCCCCACCCCCTGGGCGCATGGCCAGGTGCCCCCGATCGGGGGCACATGGACCAAAAAATTCGAAAAATTCAGAAAAATCTCAAAAATTCAAAAATTGTCTATAATGTTAAAAATAACATTTTTGCTAAAGGAACCATCATTAAAAACTTTGTTTTGACTTCCAAATGATGGTTCTAATAGTAAAATCTTCAGTTGACCATTTCATGAACAATCTGTTTCATATGACAATTTTGTCTGTTGGGTACTAACCAGAAATGTGCAGGCAACCTTTTTATTCCTAACAGGTGAATTGGTGAGATCAACGTTCCCCAGGGAACGTCATGCCAACCTTGCAGCAAAAAGGAAGCACTACCCAATTGAACATTCTTATGGTGTTGTATTCCGTCAGAAGGCAAGACAAGGATGGACCAGAGATACTGATGAACCAGGCGGTCTATGCAGCTTACTTGACTTCGCACATCACAGTTTCTTCTTAATCTCACATCACATCACCACCATCACTTCATTTTTGCACTTCACATCACTCCTACTATCTGTCACCTAGTTATGCTAAGTCCATTTTATATGTATTATATGCATTAATGTTGAAGACCTTGAGAGTGAAGATGACTGGGCCCAAGATTCCCTTCAACAAAATCTACGACGGCTTGGTCATTTCTTCACACTCACGGATAAGCCAAAATTGAACATTGGAGGGACGATGGTTCCTAATCGGGTGTCTTGACCTCCAATAGACAATCTATATCTTCAACTACTTTCTACATAATTTTCTATGTTTTCACATCCATCTCCTTGTCATTTTTCATCATTACTAATTTTATCCCTTCATGTTTTACTCTTAATTTTATTTCATCATGTTTTATTATTTCTTTTATTTTTGTGTTATTCTTTCTTTTATCCCTTCATGTTTTACTCTTAATTTTTATCCCATCATGTTTTATTCTGCCCTTTCTTTTATCCCACCGTGTCATGGCAATTGCCATTGTTTCTTCTTTCCCATCATTCTATGTTAATCCCACTGTTATCTTTCAATCCCGCTATGGCTTAAATCTGTCTTGTCGTTTTCCGAATATCGAGTTTTCTGCTAGAGCGTGATTCATGGTTTTCACGATACCCGAGCAATTTTGTTATGCTTAAACGAACCCTTTTAGAATTTGAGATTATTCCACTCAGAATTAAACTGAGTATTTTGGTGAAACTTGAATGAACTTGAGATTCCAAATATGATGGATTGGTATTCTTTTCTTTTTAAGATCAACTTCTCTTTTACAAACTTGAGCCCATCACAGTACAAGAACACCGCAAAGTTCGGGTTGCTGGCTGATGATGAACCTACGAATTCGGGGACTCCTCACCACGCTGAGGGTTGGCTACATCCTTTTATCCTTTATCATTTACCTTTTCATCTCTCGTGCCAAGGGCATGTCTTTTACCAGTCAATTATATGAGGTTTTGAAAGAACATGAAAGTGATCTGGAATACTCAGAGAGATTCATATTGCTGGATCAGGTAGATAAGCGTGTCTATATCTACACCTTGATGCCACCTTTTCAGTCCATCACCATTCCATTCCGCTACATTCATCTATGTTCACTTGCATTCCATTACAGTTTACTCCGAATCACTCCGCTTCATTACATGCCACTCCCTTGCAAAGCCGACATCAAGGCGAGGCAAGCTGTAGACACGCCTAATTCAGAGCATAAAACTCATGTTTTATAGGGTAACATGTGCGATTGACCTTATAATGATGCCGGGTCTTTTTAAGTTGGTTTGGAGCTTCGCCGAACGGAATCGGATGTTTTCCGAAGTTTTCCGCAAAAAGCCGTAATTTCCGAGCGAAAGCCACACGTAAATCGTGTAAACACGGAAATTGGCTGAATGACCGATGCCTAATGATCATGCATTGAAGGTTATGGTCATATTCACACCCCGAACAAGTTTTGTTGCATTCCGTGCTTTTCCAGTTTGCCGTCGGAGTCATTTTGACCTGTATCGGATAGTCTGTTCACTACCCTAACTTCCGGACAAAAATCTGAAGGTTTGGAGGGTGTGATGGCTGATCCGATGCCATAGATAGCTTCTTCGGCCTGTTATCTTTCCAACGCAACAAACGGCGTCGAATTCCGAGTTCGGGAGTGTTCGCAATGGCTTCCGGAAGAAGGACGCGCAGAAACAGTCCCATGCGCCCGGGTTCCAGGGCACATGCGCCCGGGACCCAGGGCACGTGCCCATGCGCCCAACCAGTGAGGCACCTGACCTCGTGCCCTCACATGAGGGCACATGCGCCCCACCCTTGAGGCACGAGGGACTCAGTTTTTCACCCGGACTCTACCGCTCAACCGACGGACCGGATAAGATCGAATTTTTCGGAGAGGATAAGATGCGCCCTCACTGGGGGGCACATGCGCCCCTCAGTGGGGCGCATGCGCCTGGAACCAGGGCGCATGCGCCCAGGGCCAGGGCGCATTGTCCCCTATTTTTTAGCTCCGATAAGGCTGCTCGTTCTCCTATAAAAGGACTCTAATTCTGGTCGTTCCAGAGGCATGAGCACAACCCCCCAGGCATCTCAAGACGTCCTAGCACCCTCCTGCATCTATTTTGTGATTTTTAGAGAGAGAATTTCGAGTTTTTTAAGAGAGAGAAAAGTCAGTTCAAGAGAGAGGAAGGCTGTTCGCAGGTGATCAGCTAGGTCTCTCTTCTTCGGCCTCTACAGCTTCGTGTGGACGTCTTCTGCCAGATATCTCTTCATCGAAGTTCTTCCTCTCCAAGTCTTCTTGAGTTCACAATGGACGGCACTTGATTCCGAGGACGGGGCTGGTCGTGACGAGCGCAGAAGCAAAGTCGCGCCTGGCAGATCCTGGACTGCTACTCGGCTTTTTCGACAATACAGATTTGGCTATATCTTCCTCTATTAAACTCAGAATCTTGCTGTTTTTCTTCCTATCTCTTTGTTTAGTGATTCTCCATCCTCCTATAATTTTCTTACATTTTTTGCATTGCTTTTAATCTGTTTATCCGAAAATAAAAAAAGGGGGTTAGAGATAACCCGAATCCGGTCAGTTCCTAGTCAATTGTGTGTTTTATGTCATTCTCTTTACATTTACTCCACTTTGTCTAGTTCTAATTATCTCTTTCACTTGTTTGTTTGTCTAGTTGCACAGAATATCAAGCACCCACCGTGTTGAGGACTCTTCTTCATCGGCCGGCCGAAGAAGGAGAAGCTTTAACCCACACTCTTCACGCTAAGGTACACACGGTCATCTTTCATTTTAATTCTATAAATCGGAACCCACGGTTCCTGGCGACCACATTTATTTCTTATCACCCTCCTCCCACATGACCCGAACCATCTCTTTGGTGATCGAGCGATGCCAAGGAATGAAAGTTCGGGGATCAATGTGAGTGTGGGACCGAGGTGAGAGTTGCTTTCCGAGTTTTATTCCTTTCTTTTCTCATCCCCTCTTGAGGTGACGATCTGGGTTCACGGACTTCCCCGAAAAGGAGAGGACCCCGTCGAATTTTCAGAGTCGACAGAGTTGATAGTGGGATTGCACGCCCGGGAAGGGTTGGAATCAAGGGGCATGTGGGCCCAAGAGTTGAATGCGAGCCAGAGGGCCCAATTGATGTTGATGGGCTTGAGGGCCTAACTAGAGGTGATGGGCTCGATGGCCCGATTGAAGGTTGAGCTTGAGGGACCCAACGAAAAGAATGGGCATGTGGACCCGATTTAGGTGATTGAAATTATGATTGTGATTTAGAAGATTTATGATGGGCTTGTGGGCACCATCGAAGAGTATGGGTGCACAAGCCCATAGTTGAAGTGGGGGCACAGGGGCCCGATTTTGAAGAAGCATGGGCATGCAGGCCCGATGGTGAAGAAACAGGGGTATACAGGCGCGAAGTTGAAGGAGTGCAGGCATGTGTGCCCGAGTTTGTTGGAAGGTGGGCACGTGGGCCCGATTTAGAAGAAATTTGGGCATATGGGCCCGGTTGTAGAAAAACATGGGCATGTGAGCCCGGTTGAGGTGAATTGCGGGCACGTGGGCCCGATTTAGGTGAATTGTGGGCACGTGGGCCCGATTTAAAAAAATTAAGGGCATATGGGCCCGATTGGGGAGAATTATGGGCACGTGGGCCCGATGGAAGGAAAGGGGCATGTAGGCCCAGTTGGGGAAAAGGGGTGCATGGGCCAAGTTGAAGGAAAGGGGCATGCAAGCCTGATTGATTAAAAGAGGCACGTGGGCCCAGTTGAAGAAAAGGGGCATAAGAGCCCGGTCGATTAAAAGGGGCACATGGGCCCGGTTGGATAAAGGGGGCACGTGGGCCTGGATGATGGAAAGGGGCACATGGGCGCAGTTGATGAAAAGGGGCATAAGAGCCCGATTGATGAAAAGGGGCATAAGTGCCCGAAAATGGGGCATAAGGGCCGGATTGCAGAAGTGGGGCATAAGGGCCCGATTGCAGAAGACGGGCATAAGAGCCTAATCGAATAGGATGAAGTATGGGTGGTGGCCCTAATATTGAAGAATTGGGGGCCCATAGGTACATTTGATGGTTGTGGGCATGACAAAGAAAGGGTGGTGGCCCTAAGATAGAGGAATTGTGTGCCCATGGGCCTGATCTTTGATTGGAAGAAGGGTAAAGAAAGGGTCGTGGCCCTAAGATTGATTGATTGTGGTCCCATGGGCCGGATTGTTGCTTAGGAGAAGAATGGGGTAAGAGTCGTGGCCCAAAGATTGATGCTAAGGGATTTTCCTGCCTATCTGGAGGAGGTCCCAGTATCCCTTTGTTAAGGTCTACACCCTTCAGGAGGCTTGTCGATTTATTTTCCATTTCACTGACCAATTCTATTTCCTTATTTTTTCGTTCAGGGGTCAATTCTATCTCCCCAACTTCAGGGATCAATTCTAATGATGGAAACATTTGATCTATACCTGGAGAATCCTTGCCTAGTCCTTGACAATCAACTAAATTTGTGATCTCCTCATCCAAGCTTCTTACAGCAGGCTTCTCCTCAGGTTGTTCTGGGGAAGAGGGCACACCTAGTTTAGGAGATTCTAGAATGATAGAAGAGTTTGGTTCGACCTCCCCTACTAGCTGACTTTGATCTTGAGATATAGCAATGACATGGTGAGAAGTTGATTCTTCTACCATGGCAGGAGCACAAATGGTTGGAATTATTAATTCCTCTACCAGGATAGAAGCTTGAAGGGTTGAAGTGTTTGAATCATCTACCATAGCAGGAGCATGAATGATCAGAGTGACTAGTTCCTCTACCATGGCAGGAGCAACAGAAGAAACAAGTGGTTTGACTGACTGAGGGGGAACCCTATGTTGAGGGATTGATTGAAGTGGTGTTGGCATAGAAGTCGATTCAGGCTGAAGAGCTATTGGTGTGATTAGTTGAGGAGTCATGGCTTGGATGGTTGGCTGAGGAGGTGTTGGTGGAATAGGCTGAGAAGCCAAGGGCTGCATGATTGACCGAGGGGTTGTTGGTGGATTAGGTTGAGAAGCCAAGGGCCGGATGATTGGCCGAGGGGTTGTTGGTGAAATAGGTTGAGAATTCGATTTTGATAATGAGGTGTTGGCACAATTGACATGAGGAGCTTGATTGTTCACAATTGATTGTGCCGTTGACACGGGTTGCATGTCCGGCCGAGATTGTGGCATGGGTGGCCTAATCAACTGGCATCGAGGAGTTGGCTGTAGATGATGATCTGGGTGAGGTTGGAGAGGGCTCCTAGGTTGGTTCATAGCATCAATGCTCCTCTCAAGTCTGGGCCTCAATTCATCAGAATATTGCATTAATTCCACATCTTCTTTTGCTTCCCCAATTATTGAATAGCCTAGCCCATATCGTTTCAAGAATTTGTCCTTGACAATTTTGAAATCCCATATCTCTACTTCGTTTAATGAAAAAAACCAATCTAAGGCTGCACCTTCTAAAGATCTCCTAAAAAGAAAGGCAAGGGTCTTTTTATCATTCTGCCATCGAGATGATTTGCTCAGGAAATCATTGACATGGGTGAAGGGATCACCTGAGCCATTGTAGCGATGGTAGGCTGGTGTTTGTGATGGAGGGATATGTGGGACTGGGAAAGATGGAGTAGATATTTTAGGGATGGCCTTCGAGTCCAAACAATGCCTCATCTCTTCAAAGTGCTCATCTATTTGGTTGAGTTTGTCCATGAATGCTTGAGTGAGGCTGGGTTCCTGAGCCACTGGTGCAAGGTATTTGGATGAACGGGCTAGAAGAGGTGGGTTGGAAGTAGGAACTGGCATAGAATTATATGAATGCCCCACAATGGGGTGAGTAGAGGCATGACAGGGTTGCCCAGGAGAGGAGATGATGAGGGGCCTGACTGTCGATTTGGGTGGTGAGGGGGCTTGATTTCTTTCGACTGGATCTTGATTGGCGGGCATCTTGCCCTTTGTTAAAGATTGCACAATTGAAAAGGATTCAGGATCTAAATGAAGGGATAGACCTTTGAGGATTTGTTCCAAACTAAGTGAAGCAGGTGGATGAGTAGGATTTTGAACTTCAGTCTCCCTGATGACATGGCCCACTGGTTGGACCATGGGTTGTTGCAGCTTGTAGTAGTCTGACCTCCCAACAGGGCTTCCAGACCTTAGCATCATGGGCATCATGTCGATCTTTCTACAAAGATGGTTAAAAAAAGAGCAAACAAAGCACACATTTAAAGATTTTTTGTTATGTTTTGTTTTGTTTGATTTTTTTGTTTCAATTTGGTTGTTTGGAAAACAAGTTGAACACAAAATTAAAATTTTTTTTTTTGTTTTTTAGGTGTTTTGAAAGAAGAAAATTTTTTTGGTTGTTTTCAATTGTTGTAAGCAAGCAAGTTATGCAAACAAGTTCTTAAAATGACCACTCGACAATTTTTAGGTTGAAACCTTAGATTAGATTGATTGTTAGCAATTGTTCACTCAAATGGGTATGGTTCCTATTGCTTCAATCTTCAAGACCTAAGGTTATCACTCAATCACCACGAGTAGGTACTTGGGTTCTTCGGGTTTTGGGAAAGGGTACAACCGGCCCAATCGTGCGGAGAGGAATGCTCCACGGATGGGGACTTATGGAGGTCTTGATGGAAACCATCAAATCAACTAGGAAGGAATATCCCAGAAGAGAGGTTAGAATCCACCAAGAAGGTGTTTGGAGGGTGAGGGTGTGTTGGGAGAGAGAGCCCCCGCCTCTAATGCCCTACGGATCGGAGCAAGTCCGGTACCCGATGCAAAAAGCTAATGCAAAAGTAAAAATAGAGGGTAAGAGGAGAAGAAGCAATCAATGTGCAAAAACAAGAAATGAAATGAAGTAAATAGAGCATGCGATATGCAAACAAGACAAGCAATCATGCAACAAAACAAACAATCTAGTGACTAGAATTGAGTTAGAATGAAGCTAGTTGCACAAACAAATCAAGCTAGCACGGTTAAAGACATTGGTTGTCCCACCGTGGTCGCCAAAAAGCTGTCGACTCCGAAAACGGGTTTCGGATCGGCACCTCAAGAGAAGATGAAAGATGGAATAGGGAAAAAAGGGGGTGAATCGGAAAACACTCGGAAAGCGGTAAAAAGTCCTCACCTCGGCCCCACACTCACATTGATCCCTGAACTTTCATCTCATGGCGTCGCTCGAGCACTGGAGATGGTTCGGGTCATGTGGGAGGAGAGTGAGGAATAGATGACTTAATGCATGAGAAGATTGAAGAAGTGGTCGCCAAGAGCCGCGGGCTCCGCTTTATGTATTGAAAATAGAAAGAAGTTGGCCGTGTGTACCTTAGCGTGGGAGAAAGGGATGTGAGTTCAACCTTCTTCTTCTTCGGCCGGCCGATGAAGAAGAGTCCAACCAGTGCTAGCTTGATGTATTTGTGCAACTAGAAGACAATAAGACAAGAAAACAAGTGAAGAAGGATTAGATATGAGTGAAGTGTAGTAACTTGTAAAAACAATAACAAAAACGACAACTGGAGACAAACTCACCGGATTCGGGGTTAGCCCTAACCCCTTTTCTTTTGGTTTTTTGTGATATATGAAATGATTCAAAAATGAATAAAAATAATGCTTAAACATGAACTAAATGATATGAATGATGAGTTAGAAAAGATAATATGAATGGTTAAAGATAACACAACCCAGGCAAAGTGGCAACCGGGTTGGACAAATTCATTGTAAACTATGCGACTCTGATGAAGAGACCATAACGAGCAGCACCAATGTCAGAATAAAGTGATGTTTGCTTCAAAATAAATATAACTCACCGAGGGTGGTTTTATATGAAGACAAGTTTTCCTGAATCTTATGATAAGTAATCTGAATTTACCTAATAAGTCGGATCTTGGACAGTGAAGTTCTGGAAACTCCCAGCACAATGTCGATGTAGGACATGCTATGAGCACCAAAGATATCAAAATTGAATGATTCTTGTTGGAGATAAGAGATAACTCACCGGGGAACAATTTCTATGAAGGATGTATAGGCTGAATCTACCATTAAATGTACTGAAATTGACTGAGAAGATAATGACTTAGAATAGAAGACTTCGGATCTGTCTGTACAGAGCCGGTGTTGAAGCCATAACAAGCAGAGGAAATGTTAGAATTGATCTACGATTGTTGGAGATGAAATATATTTTGATGAACCACACTTGGTATGAAGGAAGTCAGGCCAGAAAATGACTAGAAAGATTTGTATAAGCCGATGATCAGCAGTGCAGCACGTTGGAGCATAGACCGGCTTCTTCTTCACTTTGGGATGATCTCCCGGCACCAGGACGAAGAGAGGACGATTTGGGGAGGTTGGGATGAGCCTATGGTGGCTGGAGGGTGAGGATAAGAGTGCTGGATGATGGGGATTCCCTCCTTAGGTCGTTCATATGAGTCTCTCTTTATAGGGGATGAAGAACAGGTCAAAAAATAGCAAGTTTTGATACATCCGACCATAGGTTGGATTTACTTCAATTAATGTTGCTGATTTTCATACTGAGGCATATAGAAACTTACCTAAATGATTGAGAGAGATTGGAAACCGTGGATCACCTTTCCTATGTTCAAAATATGTCTCCACTTGAAGAGGAAACAAATCTAGTCTAAAAATGGCATGTCTTGATATACAAGACAACAAGTTGGATTGCCATCATTAGATGATGCTAATTTCGACCATGAAACTTACAGATGATATAAAAAGTGATATGGAGGATGAAAAGGGAAGTTAAGGTCGTGAATTGGTCAGATATGTGCCCAATGGGCTGGGCTTGCATGCAATTGGGCTTGATTAGTGCTGCGTGCGGACAGAACTGCACATCTGACTTCCAAAGAGCTCTGCGGACAAATGGAAGATAGGAATGGAATGACGTTTGTTGCATTGAAAATAAAACTTAGAGAGGAAGATTATTTATGTTTAAGACTTCTTCATTTGATGTCCACATAATCCTGTGAAAAATTTTCAAGTAGAGGATATGCTGGGAAAAGCATAATCTGGCACACCACCAAGAGTCTCTTGTTCGGCAAACACAGATTTGATTAGAAATTAAAAAATCATCTTCATATTTCCAATAAGCACCTCAGCTCATCCAAAAGGGTGGTTCATCATGATTTTGATGGTCTAGAAGAGATGTTGCCAATGGAATAATGGTTTAAGCTCTAAACAAGGCCAAATTGGCGTGTCTACAAGCAGTAGCAATAACGTCCACCGGCTCAACCTCAACAACAACCTAGTTTGCTGATTGTTCATAATCCACTCCCATTACATGCTCCTACTCCGACACTGGCACCAGTACAACCAAACCTAGGAATTGATCTAGTACACTCCATTGTCCAGGAAGTTTTCAACCGTGCCCAAGGTTGACAGCTAGAAAGTCATGATGCAACAATGCCAGTCAACCCAACTAGGCCACCTACCAGGAACTCTACTAGATAGATAATCCATGCACTGCCTACTCCACAACCATCACCAAGCTTAATAACCTAACCATTGGCTGCCACTTCTTCTCGCCGACTCATCATTAGGCCAGCCCCCACACCTCTCTCAACCCTTGCTACACACTGGCCCTTGCTCATCCGGCCACCACAATCACCACCAAACTTGAACTCCCAGCCTATGAACCCTGTTACTCTAAAACCCCCACCTATCACACCACCAACCCACCCCACAACCTACCACATTACAAATACCTTTGTTAAACCCATCAACCACTCTTGCACCCCGGCCTCTTCTTATCAAGCCACCACAATCACCATCACCACCACCTCTAAATCCTACCCCCTCTACCCACAAACTCAATCATCCCAAATCCACCAATCCTGTTACCCACCATACTTGCACCTACACCACCTGTTCCACCACATCCCACTTCAATTAACCCATCACCTCTACCCGACCGCCAAATTGCCCCGGTGCTTCGGAGTGGGAGGATGTTCTAGTGGTTCCTTCCTCAAACCGGGTCTCAACCGCAGGATCCAGTGGAGGAAGAACAAGTGGAATAACCCTTGCCAGGCACAGCCTATGATTTGTTGAAGCATTTGGATAAGACATCAGCCCATATTTCCATACTTGAGTTGATCAGAACATCAAAGGTGCACCAAGAAATTTTACAATAGTATTTGCAAAGGGTCATGGTGAATGAAGATCTCCCGCCTGAGAAGATCACCACGATGTTAGCCCTAGAAGTGAGCATCCAATGCTCACTTTCTCTCAAGAGGAATTAGTAGATCTAGAGGTTAGGAGATACACTTTACATGTAATTGTTATCATCTTCAATGTTGAAGTAAAATTCTATTTAGTTGACACTAGAGGTTCCATCAATGTTATGCCACCATAAACTTTGCAGCTATGCGCCATTTCTGAACAAGAAATCAAGCCCTACTATGCCATGGTGACAACCTATGACAACTGTAAGAAGTCTACACTTGGGGTGGTCACTATAGAAGTTAAACTTGGACCATGTACAGTTACAACTGATTTTCATGTCCTAGAACTGGTTCCAACCTTTTGGGCTATACTTGGGAGGTCATATCTGGAAGCAATAGGGGCCGGGCTTCAACAAACCACCAGTGCATAAAATTTCTCTTCAAAGGACAAGTGGTCAAGGTGACTAGCATGCCTATAAGAGACAAGATGAATGATCTCATTTACATCACCCCTAGGGTTATCAATACATCCCCAGATCTCAGTAGGAGAGTTGCTAGAAGTTAGGTGCATGACTGCCTCTCTACTAGACACTATGGGATGGCAGATGATGATAAAATTAGGTTATCAATGTGGAAAAGGTTTGAGCAAGGATCTTCGAGGGATCACTCAGCTGATTGAAAATGTGAAAAGGCCACGTAGGCAGGGGTTAGGATATGAAGAAGATTTCATCCCAAGGAGGGTCATCCAACCATGATATGCCATGGGACTCCACACATTCTTTATCAAAGGGGAGACCATGATGATGGCTGAGGATGACAAGAAAGCAGAAATAACTATCAAGAGAAGGAAGGCTCTAAATGAAAAAGAAGACTTGGAAGATCTATGCTTGTCATTGACTCGTTTGTTTTCAACCAAGGAAGAGCATCAAGAACTACTCAAGGGTAGACCAATCTTGGATCATCTTGTTGAGCAAGCTACTAATCAAGTCAAAACCATCCCACGAGGCCCAAATACAACAATCCCATGTGTAAACCTCGTGCCATTGTTTTTGGATCTTTTGGATGGGCTTCCAAGCCCATTTTCTTTTGCAGACCACTTACTTACTTTGGGACCATGTGCCCTTTCCAGCCTTCCATTCTTACTGGACCGGCTTGCCCATTTACTTCCCTCATTAACTTCAGGACTAAGGGCTCTTCTCAGCATGGGCTTACATACCCATCCATATTCAGAACCAGGTCCGCGTACCCGTTCACATTTTTCATCAGTTTTGGGCCCATGTGCCCAATTTTTGTTACCATTGGGCCCATGAGCCCCTTTTTCCCCTTTATTCTTAAGTTTCTTTCTCAGTTAATTCCATCAGCTTCAAGCAAGTCCCAAGTCATTCTGGCTCAGTTTGTCTTTTTACTCAAAAATCCCAAAAAAATGTCTTCTCTGAAACTCACATTTCTATCGAGGAGATGTCTCTATTCATTCCAGAGGGTGCTCCCAATCAGGGATCCCTCTCTTTTGAATCATTGATCAATTTACTTAATACTCCCTCCACTGTAAATACCATCTTTCCAGCTTTGTCTTCAGTAGATCAGGTTAGGTTAGGAAATAGGAAAGTCAGGGCCAAACGAGTTCTAAGTAGATATCTACAACAATTAGCATAGAAATGCATAGAATGTGCAAGGTTGCCAAACTTCTTTGAGAATACGATCCAGCTGGATGAAATCTGATATGAGGATGAGCATAACATAGATCATACTTTGGGAGTATATGAGGTAGTATTAGAAAAGGATCTTGAATCTGAGGATGAAATCGAGGATTTAGCTGATGCATACGCATCTGGACTTAGAAGATTTGAAGAACCATCAGCCACAAGAAATGAATCAACCAAGGAATTGAATTTAGGAACCCTGGAAGATCCTAAGACTATCCTCATCAATGCGAACCTCACTCCCTCATAAGAACAAAGTTTGATCAATGTTTTGTAAGAATACAAGGATACGTTTTTAGACACGCCAAATTCGCCTGGTTCAGAGCATAAAACTCATGTTTTATAGGGTAACATGTGTGATTGAATTTATAATGATGCCGAGTCTTTTTAAAGTTGATTTGAAGCTTCGTCGAACGAAATCGGATGTTTTCCGAAGTTTTCCGCAAAAAGCCATAATTTCCAAGCGAAAGCCACACGTAATTCATGTAAACACGGAAATTTGCTGAATGACCAATGCCTAATGATCATGCATTGAAGTTTATGGTCATATTCACACCCCGGACAAGTTTTGTTGCATTCCATGCTTTTCCGGTTTGCCGTCGGAGTCATTTTGACCTGTATCAGATCTTCTGTTCACTGCCCTAACTTCCGGACAAAATTCTGAATTTTTGGAGTGTGTGATAGCTGATCCGATGATACAGGAAGCTTCTTCGGCCTGTTATCTTTCCAACGCAACAAACGGCGTCGAATTCCGAGTCCGGGAGTGTTCGCAATGGCTTCCGGAAGAAAGACGCGCGAAACCAGTCCCATGCGCCCGGGTTCTTGGTCACATGCGCCCAAGACCCAGGGCACGTGGCCATGCGCCCTACCAGTGAGGCACGTGGCCTTGTGCCCTCACTTGAGGGCACATGCGCCCCACCTTTGAGGCACGAGGGACCCAATTTTTCACCCGGACTCTACCACTGAACCGTCGATTGGATAAGATCAATTTTCTGGGGATTTGTGCCCATGTGCCCTCACTGGGGGGCGCATGCGCCCAGGGGTGGGGCGCAATGCCCCTATTTTTTAGCCCCGATAAGACTGCTCGTTCTCCTATAAATGGACTCTGATTCTGGTCATTCCAGGGGCATGTGCACGACCCCCCAGGCATCTCAAGACGACCTAGCACCCTCCTGCATCAATTTTGTGATTTTTAGAGAGAGAATTTCGAGTTTTTGGAGAGAGAAAAGTCGGTTCAAGAGAGAAGAAGGCTGTTCTGCAGGTAATCAGCCAGGTCTCTCTTCTTATGTTTCTACAGAAGTGTGTGGACGTCTTCTGCCTTAGCTCTCTTCATCAAAGTTCTTCATCTCCAAGTGTTCTTGAGTTTACAATCGACGGCACTTGATTCTTAGGTCGGGGCTGGTCGTGACGAGCGCAGAAGCAAAGTCGCGCCTGGCAGATCCTGGACTGCTGCTCGGCTTTTTCGACAACACAGATTTGGCTATATCTTTCTCTATAAAACTCAGAATCTTGCTGTTTTTTTTCCTATCTCTTTATTTAGTGATTCTCCATCCTCCTATAATTTTTTTACATTTTTTTGCATTACTCTTATTCTGTATTCTCCATCCTCCTATAATAAAAAAGAGGGGTTAGAGATAACCCGAATCTGGTCAGTCTCTAGTCAATTGTGTGTTTCATGTCATCCTCTTTACATATACTCCACTTTGTCTAGTTCTAATTGTCTATTTCACTTGTTTATTTTTCTAGTTGCACAGAATATCAAGCGCCCACCGCGTTGAGGACTCTTCTTCATCGGCCGGCCGAAGAAGGAGAAGCTTAAACTCACATTCTTCATGCTAAGGTACACACGGTCATCTTTCAATTTTAATTCTATAAATCAGAACCCGCGGTTCCTGGCGACCACATTTATTTCTTCTTACCCTCCTCCCACATGACCCGAACCATCTCTTTGGTGATCGAGCGATGCCAAGGGATGAAAGTTCGGGGATCAATGTGAGTGTGGGACCGAGGTGAGAGTTGCTTTCTGTGCTTTATTCGTCTCTTTTCTCATCCCCTCTTGAGGTGACGATCTGGGTTCACAGACTTACCTGAAAAGGAGAGGACCCTGTCGAATTCTTGGAGTCGACAACACCTTTGTGGCGACCACGGTGGGACAAGCAATGTCTTCAACCGTGGGTGCTAAGTGTTTTGTTTGCAACTAGTTCTAGTTCTAGACCGGTTCCCACGTGAGCCTTTCCTTCCTTCCACCTTTCTTAACCTCATGCCATCTCAAAATTTCTGATTTCACCCATCTTTCTTCAGATCTGAAGTGCCAAGTATGCCATTTAATTTCTGCATTTTATATAAATCGGTTCCCACGTGAACCACCCCTTTACTTTTAAACCGGTTCCCACGTGAACCAATCTCTTTCTCTACTTCGGTTCCCACGTGAACCAAACCCCCTTTTTTTACAGATCTATCCCAACTTGAATCAGATATTTATTCACCTTTAATTGGCCCCACGTGGCCCTCTTTTGACCATTCAAACCGGTTCCCACGTGAACCACCCTTTCTTACCCAAAACCGGTTCCCACGTGAACCACCTTTGCTTCTTACCCTAGTTCCCACATCGGTCCCCACGTGGACCACCCTTTTGCTTGGCTATCAGATTTGAACCCTCTTCTTTCCATCACCTTTTCACTATCTCCATTTGGCTCACATAAGAAACAAGTCTAGATTCTAGTTTCTACTTGCTTGTCTAGTTTCTAATTGCTTGTCTTGTGTCATTGCTTGTTTATTTAAGTTTATGTTTTGCTCATTACTTGTTTTATTACTTGATTGCATTCTCTGCTCCTTCTCTCTACCTCCTTCTTTTACACTTTTTTGAGGCGGGAGCTCACTCTCCCATTTACCCCTCCCATCCAAAACACCCTCTTGGTGGATTCTGACTTCTCTTCTGGGATATTCCTTCCTAGTTGACTTGGTTGGCTTTCATCAAGGCCTACGTAATTCCTCATACGTGGAGTATTCCTCTTCACGATCGGGTTGGTTGTACCACTCCCCAAAACCCGAAGCATCCTACGTTACCTACACGTAGTGAGATTGTGTGAAACCTTGGTCATTGGAGATTGGAGTTAGGATCCTAACCCATTTGTTGAGAGAACAATTCTTAACAAAATTCATAAACCTAAGGTTTAATCAAAATCATTGCGTAATCTTGCTTTCAAGTCTTTGCATCACTTGCTTGTCAAACAAAAATTCAAATCTCTAACTTTTTGCAAAAAAAAAAAAAACCAAAAAAAAATCTGTGTTTGTTTTGTCAACTTGTTTGTTTTACTTTCTTCTTGAAGTTCAATGCAACTAAGGTCTGGAAGGCACATTGGAATGGCGGAACAAGCTGAACATCGAGAGCACGAGATGGGTCACCAACCGATTCAGTCAGAAGCGCAAGAGGTCCCTCAACCATCTGCTCCCCGTGATGTTGAACAACTTTTTAGGGAGTTGTCTCTCTATACCGACCAAGAAACCTATGCCCGTATACAATCCATGGTGAAGGGTAAAATAGCCTCAGATCAGGCTAAAACCAATCAAATTGCCTTATCTCCTCATCCTCTAGTTCAACCACCACTCATTCAGTCACCCTTTGTTCAACCTCCTGTTGTTCAACAATCTATGATTCAACCATCTGTAGTTCAACCCTCTATAATTCAACCATCTGTGGTCCAACCCTCATTTGTTCAGCCATCTTATTTCAACCATGTTGCTCCCCCAATCCACCAAGCCATGGGACAATCTTCAAGTCATGCTCCTCAATTCCAGAACCATGTCTCTAACCACATACCGCCTCCAGTAAACCAAGAACCTGCTCTCACCCAGGCAATCATGGATCAGCTCACCCAGATGAATGAACGTTATGAAGAGCTGAAATGTCGCCTGGACTCCAAGTCAGTGCCTGAGATTTCCATTCCTTCTCTGCCAGTCCTACACTTGCCACCTTCTGAGCTACCAGTTTATCGCCGTTACAATGGTACTGGCAACCCCTTTCTCCACTTAAAAGATTTTCTCTATGAATCCTCATTCTGGAAAGATGATCGTAGGGTTCTTGCTTTCTTGTTCCGTCGATCACTAGAAGGGTCTGCATTGGAATGGTTCTACTCGCTCGACTCCTTTGAGGCAGGAGACTTTGAGATCGTGAAGACCAAATTTTTGCAAAGATACATAGACCGGGTGGCACCAGCATGCTCCATTACAGACTTGATTGCTGAGAAGATGAAGCCCGAAGAGGACTTCATAAAGTTTGCTGATCGCTGGAGGGGAATGGCCGAAAAACTGACAGATGTGATTTCTGAAGGGGAACAAGTAAAGATGCTCATTGGAAATACTACACCTGCTTTGAGAAATGTATTGATCATGCACCGTTCTACCACAATGAATGAACTCTATGACAGTGCCCGATACTTGCAAGCCCACTTCAAGGATGCCACCATGATAAACACTTTTGATCCTAAACCTAGAAACTTCAGAAAAACCCCCTCTGCACCAGTTGGTCCTACAACCGAGGGAGTGGTTAACAACGAAGCAATAAACACTGTGGGAAACCAGGGAGGGAACCGTCAAAACCAGTACAGAAACCCACCACAGAACCCTTCCTATTACCCCCCTCAGCAACATGTTAGGCCACAACAACCACGACAATCACAACAACCCCCTCAGCAAGTAGCACAACCCCAGCAACCTCGTCAACCTGCCTACAATAGGGCACCGCCACCACCCAATCAAGCACCACGAAGGGGAGGTCCTAGGAGAGAGAACTATCAGCAACTCCCTTACTCCTTGACTGACATCTTCAATGTACTCATGGCGGAAAAAAAGTTAGAATTGCCCAAGGAAAGAGAGGTTTGGCCAGCAAACGTAGATATGTCCCGATACTGTGCTTACCACCGGTGTCCTGGTCACACTGTAGAAGTGTGCTTTCAATTCAAGGATTACATCCACGATCTGAATGACCAAGGCAGCATTGATTGGGTCCAAATGGGGGAATGCATACAGGTAATGAAGGCTAGGCAGCAGCAGCGGCATCGTCCACCGGCTCAACCTCAACAACAACCTAGCTTGGGGATTGTTCAGAATCCGCTCCCATTACATGCTCCCGCTCCAACACCGGAACCAGCACATCCAAACCCAGGAATTAGTCTAGTACATTCCATTGTCCAGGGAGATGTCAATCGTGCTCAAGGTTGGCAACTAGAAAGCCAAAATGCAACCATGCCTGTCAACCTAGCTAGGTCTCCTGCTAGGCCTCCTCCTAGACAAATAATCCACGTACCTGCTACTCCACAACCACTACCAAGCTCAATAATCCAACCACTGGCCGCCACTTCTTCTCGCCGACTCATCATTAGGCCAGCCCCCACTTTAACTACACCTCCTTCAACCATTGCTACACACCGGCCCTTGCTCATCCGACCACCACAATCACCACCAAACCTGAACCCCCAGCCTATGAGCTCTACCACTCCAAAACCCCAACCTATCATACCATCAACCTCACAACCTACCACATTACCAGCACCTTCATTAAACTCATCAACCACTTCTACACCCCGGCCTCTTCTTATTAGGCCACCAGTATCACCATCATTACCACCTCAAAATCCTACCCCTCTACCAACTAACCCCATCATCCCAGAACCACCTATCCCATTGCCTACCATACCTGCACCTACACCACCTGTTCCCACCCCAGTTAACCCGTCACCTCTACCCGACCGCCAAATAGCCCCGGTGCTTCGGAGTGGGAGGATGTTCCAGCGGCTCTTTCCCCAAGCCGGAACTCAACCGCAGGAGCCAGTGGAGGAGGAACAAGTGGAAGAACCATTGCCAGGCACGACGTATGATCTATTAAAACATTTAGATAAGACACTGGCCCGTATTTCCATACTTGAGTTGATCAAAAGATCAAAGGTGCATCAGGAGATTCTACAACAGTACTTGCAAAGGGTCATGGTGAATGAAGATCTCCCACCCGAGAAGATCACTACAGTGTTAGCTCCTAGAAGTGAGCACCCAACACTCACTTTCTCTCAGGAGGAATTAGCAGATCCAGAATTCAGAAGATATGCGTTGCATGTGGCCGTGGTTATCTGTAATATTGAAGTAAAATCATGTTTGGTTGACACTGGAGCTTCCATCAACGTTATGCCGCCAGAAACTTTGCAGTTGTGTGGCATTTCTGAGCAAGAAATCAAGCCATCCTGTGCCATGGTGACAGCCTACGATAACTCCAAGAAGTCTGCACGTGGGGTGGTCACACTAGAAGTCAAACTTGGACCATGTACGGTCACAACAGAATTTCATGTTCTAGAATTAGATCCAACTTTTCGGGCTATACTTGGGAGGCCTTATTTGGAGGCAATAGGCGCTGTGGCTTCAACAAACCACCAGTGCATAAAGTTTCCTTTTAAAGGACAGGTGGTTAAGGTGACTAGCATGCCTATAAGGGACGAGATGAATGATGTTTTTACATCACCCCTTGGTTTGTCAATACAACCCCTGATCTCAGTGGGCGAATTACCAGAAGTCAGGTGTATGACCGCCTCTCTACCAGACACACTGGGATGGCGGATGATGATGAAATTAGGCTATCAGCCTGGAAGAGGTTTAGGCAAGGATCTTCAAGGGATCACTCAGCCGATTGAAACTGTGAAAAGGCCACGCAGGCAGGGGTTGGGATATGAAGAGGGTTCCATACCAAGGAGGATCTTCCAGCCAGGATATGCCATGGGACTCCACAACTTCTTTATCAAAGGGGAGACCATGATGATGGCTGAAGATGGCAAAAGTTCCATGATGACTGTCAAGAGAAGGAAAGCTCCAGATGAAGAAGAAGAAGACTTGGAAGACTTATGCTTATCTTTGACTCGTTTGTTCTCAAGTGGGGAAGAGTATCAAGAACCACCCAAGGACAGACCAATATTGGATCATCTGGTTGAGCATACCACCCAAGTCAAAACCATTCCACGAGGCCCAAATACAACAATCCCATGTTTGAACCTGGTACAATTGTTTCTAGATCTTTTGGATGGGCTTCAGGGCCCGCTTATCCACTTTGGGCCCATGTGCCCTCTTCAACCTTCTACTCTTTCTGGGCCAGCTTGCCCATTTACTTCCCCCATCAACTTCAGAACTGAGGGCTTTTCTCAACATGGGCTCACTTGCCCATTTATTTTTAAGATCGGGTCCACGTACCCGTTTACTTTTTTCATCAGTTTTGGACCCATGTGTCCACTTTCTGTAACCATTGGGCCCACGAGCCCCTTTTTCCCCTTTATTCTTAAGTTTTTCTCTCTATTAATTCAGTCATCTTTTAGCAAGTCTCGAGTCACTCAGGCTCATTCTATCTTTTTACTTGAAATTTCCAAAAAAAAAGCGTCTTCTCTGAAACTCACATTTCTATCGAGGAGACGTCTCTACTCATCCTAGAGGGCGCTCCCAATCAGGGATCCCCCTTTTCTGAATCATTGATCAATTTACTCGATCCTCCCTCCACTGTAAATACCACCTTTCCAGCTTTATCTTCAGTAGGTCAAGTTAGGTTAGGAAATAGGAAAGTCAGAGGTAAGTGAGTTCCAAATAGATATCTGCAACAATTGGCATAGAAATGCGTAGAGTGTGCAAGGCTGCCAAAATTTTTAGATAATACCATCCAGCTAGATGAAATCCGATATGAGGATGAGCATAACATAGATCATACTTTGGGAGCATATGAGGTGGTATCAGAGAAGGATCCAGAATCCGAGGACGAAATCGAGGACTTGGCTGATGCATATGCATCTGGACTTAGGAGATTTGAAGAACCATCAGCCACAGGGAATGAACCGACCAAGGAACTGAATTTAGGAACCTTGGAAGATCCTAAGACTATCCTCATTAGTGCAAACCTCACTCCCTCAGAAGAACAACGTTTGATCAAAGTTTTAGAAGAATATAAGGACACGTTCGCATGGACATATGAAGACATGCCAGGATTAGATAATTCATTGGTTGAACATAGATTAACCTTGAAACCTGGAACTACCCCGGTCAAACAAAAGCTCAGGAGGTTCCACCCTGATATTGCACTCAAAATGAAAGAAGAGGTCGACAAACTACATCAAGCAAAATTTATTAAAGTTGTCCTATATCCGCAATGGGTGGCTAACATAGTCCCTGTTATGAAGAAGGATGGACGAATTCGGATTTGTATAGATTTCAGGGACTTGAACCGAGCGTGTCCTAAGGATGATTTCCCTTTACCTCATATCGATGTTTTGGTTAATAACACAGCTGGATTTGAGATGCTTTCATTCATGGATGGCTATTCTGGATACAATCAGATCCGGTTAGCTGAGGAGGACCAAGAGAAGAGCTCGTTCACTACACCTTGGGGAACATATTGCTATGTTGTCATGCCCTTTGGGTTGAAGAATGCTGGTGCTACATATCAAAGGGCTATGATGGCTATCTTTCACGACATGATGCACACCCTTGTAGAGGTGTATGTGGATGATTTGGTTATCAAGTCCAAGAGTCGGGAAGATCATTCTGAAGTGCTAAGGAAGGTCTTGCAAAGAGCTAGAGAATATAAGCTGAAAATGAACCCTAAGAAGTGTACATTTGGAGTTTCATCAGGAAAGCTACTTGGGTTCATAGTAAGCAAAAGGGGCATAGAGATCGACCCAAACAAGGCCAAAGCAATTATTGGTATGCCTCCTCCGAAGAATATGAAAGAGCGTCGAGGATTGATTGGGAGGCTACAATTTGTCCGCCGGTTTATCTCACAACATTCTCAAAGGTGTAAACCTTTCTATGAGTTAACCAAGGCGGGGGCCGAGTTTAAATGAGATTCGAAGTGCCAGGAGGCGTTTGATGGGTTGAAAACATACCTGGCAAGTCCCCCTGTACTTAGACCACCAATTCCCGACAAACCTTTGGTCCTCTACATTTCAGTCCTTGAGAACTCTCTTGGGGAAGTCCTTGCACAAGTTGATGAAGAAGGGAAAGAACGAGCTACTTACTACTTGTCTAAGATGTTTGATGCTTGTGAGCTGAAGTACACTGTGGTAGAAAAGACCTGTGCTGCTCTTGTTTGGGTGGTTCAAAAATTCAAACATTATTTCCTTGCTCACCAAGTCAAGCTCATTGCTCGTATCAATCCCATTAAGTTTCTATTAGAGAAGACAGTTTTAACTGATCGGTTAGGGCGATGGAAGAGTTTTTTATCCCAATTTGATATCACTTATGTCCCACAGAAGGCAATTAAGGGTTATGCTATTGCTGAACACCTTGCCCATCATCCCATACCCGTCTTTGACCCAGTCCGGTTGGAGTTCCCGGATGACGAACTAATGTCAGTCTGATCTTCCAATCTTTGGACATTATATTTTGACGGGGCTCTGAACTCTCACGGTAGAGGGATAGGTATTGTCCTTCTGTCACCTGAAGGTGTCACCATTCCACAGGCTTTTCAGCTTAACATTCTAGCAACCAACAACATAGCTGAGTATGAAGCCTTGCTGGCCGGGCTGGAGGCCGCTCATTTTCATGGTGCCACCGAACTGAGGGTGATAGGTGATAGTCAATTGATCCTACGCCAGGTCCTATCCAAGTACCGAACTTCTCATCCAAACCTCAAACCCTACCAGGAACTCACCACCTACTACATCAAGCTATTCTTCAAACTCACCTTTGTCCATGTCCCTCGCTCTCAGAATATCCTCGCCGATGCCTTAGCTTCACTAGCTTCATCTCTATCTGTCCCGCTAGGCAGGCAAGTGCGGACTATCCACATTTGTAAGAGGACAATTCCAGCAATTGAGGATGGACGTTTTCTGAAGGTTAAGGACATATTCAACAGAAAGGAATACTTGGAACATAAAGAAGAAATCTCCTTGATTGAGTTGGAAGAATTAGAAGAAGGTGAGAGACCTTGGTATGACGAGATTGCGAGGTATTGCCAAGATCAGTCATACCCACCTGGATCAACCACCAAGGAAAAGAAGGCAATCAGAAGAGTATCCCAGAGGTATACAATCTTAGGAGGAGTGCTCTATAAGAGAAGCCTAAGTGGAATCTTACTCAGATGTCTTGATGAAGAAGAAGCCGAGTTGGTGCTGAAGGAAGCACATTCTGGAGTTTGTGGTGGTCATGTGAATGCCCAAGCCCTTGCTAAGAAAATCATCCGACAAGGGTATTATTGGCCAACTCTACAAGAAGACTGCTCCATCTTTGTCCGGCATTGTCATTCATGTCAACTCCATGCCGACAAGATTCACTCTCCTGCATCTTCCCTTCATCCAATTCATGCCCCATGGCCTTTCGCCATGTGGGCCTTTGATATCATTGGCCCCTTGAGTGACCTCAACTCCGAAATACGCTCAAAATCATTCATTCTGATGGCAACGGAGTACTTCACAAAGTGGGCTGAAGCGGAAGCATTCGTGGAGATTAAAGAATCAGCAGTTTGCTCCTTCACCAAGCGCAACATCCTGGCAAGGTTCGGGATCCCCAGCGACATCGTCACCGATAATGGGCCACAATTTCTTTCTCAAGATCAGCGTGATCTTTGCAACAGGTATCGCATTTCATTGCATCATTCATCACCATACTATCCTCAAGGCAATGGTCAAGCAGAAGCCACCAACAAAACCTTAATCAAAATCATCAAGAAATCTTGTAAGTCTAGCAAGTTTGTCGACTGGCCTGAAAAGCTTGTAGATGCTCTATGGGCTTATCGTACTTTTGTAAGGACTCCCACTGGACAAACCCCATATGCTTTGGCATATGGGATGGAAGCAGTGGTCCCTTATGAAGTATTACTTCCATCTCTCCTAGTTCAGCTCGACAGGGATATTCCTGTTGATGAGAGACGAGAATCTCTCCTTGAACAGCTTGAACTCTTGGATGAAAGAAGGCTAGCCGCCGCCGAGCATGCCTGGACTTATCAGAATAGACTTAAAAGGTTTTATTAAAAGAGGGTGGTCGAGAGAAAATTCGAGATCGGTGAGATGGTAGTCAAACACATATTCGTTAAGCCGGGAGGTCCCCGCTCCAAGTTGCAACCTAACTGGGAAGGGCATTTTGTAATCACTGAAAAGTATCCAGGTAATGCATATGAATTGACTAATGCAGATGGAGAAAAATTGAATCGTCCTTGGAATGGAGTTTACCTCAAAAAGTACTTTCCATAAAAATGGAGAAATCACTGGTATAATCTCAAGTCATCGATCCTAGGTTGTTCGTGAGAAGTCGAGGGTAGGTACCATCCTACACACACAACACTTCCCAATCCTAGAATCTAGACAACCCGACACTTGCGAAAGGCAAGGCAGAAATTTAGAAATGGAAGGAGTACCCTTACCCTATTCTCTTCTACTCGGTCCAAGATAGAGAGAGAATATTAGAGAGTGGTAGTATCGAAAACACTCCCACCCTAGTAGGAGGCCGTCTCAGAGGGTACAAAAGGGTGCCAAAAGATGGGCAATGAACCCCTCAGGTTAGAAAAAATATATGATCAACCTGTCTGAATGAGTACCCAGAATGATAGTCAAGGCAAAAGGCACTAAAAGATGGGCAATGTCCCCACGGGTCAAAAACCTGTCCAAATATGTGCCACATAGAAAAGAGCAAAAAAAAGAAAGAAAAACCCAAAGAGGCCGAACCCCAATGGGTAATTTGAGTGAGAGTAGAGAAATCCCTCTCAACATCTTCAAACCCTATCAAGGACTTCCTCTATACTCTTCCTCCTTAAACCCCTTGGGTAGGGTAAACCGACCAAATCTAGGTGGAACCCAAGCCGATCAAAGGAAGAAGGTTAGAAGGATTCTAGGTAGGGAACTTTATTTTTGCACGTGGCATCTACCACTTGAGTCTTGACAAACCCCAAAGACCGATGACTTGTCTCAAATACTAGCATTTTCTCCACAAAAAAGGAATATTTCTAAAAAACCCAAAAAAATGCATATTTCAAAAAACCAAAAAAAATGCATATTTCAAAAACCCAAAAAAACATGCATATTTCAAAAACCCAAAAAAATGCATATTTCAAAAACCCAAAAAAATGCATATTTCAAAGAAATCCAAAAAATTTGCATATTTCAAAATCCAAAAAAAATGCATATTTCAAAAATCCCAAAAAAATTGAATACTTTTGAAAATCCAAAAAAAATGATGATTGTTTTCAAGAAAATCAAAAAAAATAATATTTTGCTCAGTCATGATCATTGCCTTAGTTGCATCCATGTTTATTTGAGTGTCATGCATATTTCCATTTCTGCATTGCATATCCATTTTTTACTTTAATTATCTTGATAAGAAGGCTCTCCCCTTTGACCTAAGTCAAAGTTGACCATAATGGGCAAAGGGATGAGTCATGATAAAGATCTAATCTCCTTCTGTCAAGTGTTTCAGGCATTTCAATGAAGAAGAGGAGAAGATCCACACCATGGCAGGTAAGTTCTCTCAACCCTTACCAACCAATTCATTTTAGTCATTTGTTTTAATCCACCTTGTTAAGAAGGCTCCTCCCTTTGACTCAAAATCAAGGCATATGATATACAGGCAAAGGGATGAGTCATAATGAAGATTTAATCATTTTCATTAAGTGTTTTCAGGAGCTGAAGAAGCAAAAAAGAGAAGGGCGATCAGGTACATTTTTTTTCAAAAAAAAAAATTTGGCCTCAGGGCGCATGTGCCCTCATATCGGGGCACATGGCCAGGTGCCCCACCCCAGGGCGCTTGGCCAGGTGCCCCCGATCGGGGGCACATGGACAAAAAATTCGAAAAATTCAGAAAAATCTCAAAAATTCAGAAATTGTCTATAATATTAAAAATGACATTTTTGCTAAAGGAACCATCATCAAAAACCTTGTTTTTACCTTCAAATGATGGTTCTAATAGTAAAATCTTCAGTGGATCATTTCATGAACAATCTGCTTCATATGACAATTTCATCTGTTGGGTACTAACCAAAAATGTGCAGGCAACCTTTTTAGTCCTAACAGGTGAATTGGCGAGATCAGTGTTCCCCAAGGAACGTCATGACCAACCTTGTAGCGAAAAGAGAGGAAGCGCTACCTATCGTGGTGCTGTATTCCGTCAGAAGGCAAGACAAAGGATGGACCAGAGATGCTGGTCGATGCACTACGCCTGAAGACTTCACTCAAATCCACATTCTCATCACATCATCACCATCATTGCATTTTGCACTTCATATCACTCTTACTATCTGTCACCTAGTTATATTAGGTCCATTTGATACATATTATATGCATTAATGTTGAAGACCTTGAGCGTGAAGATGACTGGGCCCGAGGTCCCCTTTAACAAAATCTGCGACGGCTTGGTCATTTCTTCACACTCACGGATAAGCCAAAATTGAACATTGAAGGGACGATGGTTCCTAATCAGGTGTCTTGACCTCCAATAGACAATCTATATCTTCAACTATTTTCTTCATAATTTTCTATGTGTTCACATCCATCTCCTTTTTCATCATTACCAATTTTCTTTCCTTTATTTCATCATGTTTTATTCTTTATTTTATCCCATCATGTTTTATTCCTTTCTTTTTATCCCATCATGTTTTATTCTTTCCTTTCTTTTATCCCACCGTGTCTTTTATTTTATCCCACCATGGCAATTGTCATGCCATTGTTTCTTCTTTCCAATCATTCTATGCTATCCCACCATTATCTTTCAATCCCACTATGGCTTAAATATGTCTTGTCATTTTCCGAATACCGGGTTTTCTGCTAGAGCGTGATTCATGGTTTTCACGATACCCGAGCAATTTTGTTGTGCTTAAAACGAACCCTTTTAGAACTTGAGATTATTCCACTTAGAATTAAACTGAGTATTTTGGTGAAACTTGAATGAACTTGAGATTCCAAATATGATGGATTGGTATTCTTTTCATTTTTAAGATCAACTTCTCTTTTACAAACTTTAGCCCATCACAGTACAAGAACACCGCAAAGTTCGGGTTGCTGGCTGATGATGAACCTACGAATTCGAGGACTCCTCACCACGCTGGGGGTTGGCTACATCCTTTTATCCTTTATCATTTACTTTTTTATCTCTCATGCCAAGGGCATGTCTTTTACCAGTCAATTATATTAGGTTTTGACAGAACATGAAAGCGATCTAAAATACTCAGAGAGATTCATTTTGCTGGATCGGGTAGATAAGCGTGTCTATATCTAAATTTTGATGCCACCTTTTCAGTCCATCACCATTCCAATACACTACATTCATCTACGTTCACTTACACTACATTACAGTTCACTCCGAATCATTCCGCTTCATTACATGCCATTCCCTTACAAAGCCGACATCAAGGCGAGGCAAGCTGTAGACACGCCAAATTCTCCAGGTTCAGAGCATAAAACTCATGTTTTAAATGGTAACATGTGTGATTGACCTTATAATGATGCCGGGTCTTTTTAAAGTTGATTTGAAGCTTCGTCGAACGAAATCGGATGTTTTCCGAAGTTTTCCGCAAAAAGCCGTAATTTTCGAGCGAAAGCCACACGTAAATCGTGTAAACACGGAAATTGGCTGAATTACCAATGCCTAATGATCATGCATTGAAGGTTATGGTCATATTCACACCCCGGACAAGTTTTGTTGCATTCAGTGCTTTTCCGGTTTGCCGTCGGAGTCATTTTGACCTGTATCGGATCTTCTGTTCACTGCCCTAACTTCCGGACAAAATTATGAAATTTTGGAGTGTGTGATGGCAGATCCGATGCTACAGGAAGCTTCTTCGGCCTGTTATCTTTCCAACGCAACAAACGGCATCGAATTCCGAGTCCGGGAGTGTTCGCAATGGCTTCCGGAAGAAAGACGCGTGAAACCAGTCCCATGCGCCCGGGTTCTTGGTCACATGCACCCAGGACCCAGGGCACGTGGCCATGCGCCCTACCAGTGAGGCACGTGGCCTTGTGCCCTCACTTGAGGGCACATGCACCCCACCTTTGAGGCACAAGGGGCCCAGTTTTTCACCCGGACTCTACCACTGAACCGTCGATCGGATAAGATCAATTTTCTCGGGATTTGTGCCCATGCGCCCTCACTAGGGGGCGCATGCGCCCTTCAGTGGGGCGCATGCGCCCAGGGTTGGGGCGCAATGCCCCTATTTTTTAGCCCCGATAAGATTGCTCGTTCTCCTATAAATGGACTCTGATTCTGGTCATTCCAGGGGCATGGGCACGACCCCCCAGGCATCTCAAGACGTCCTAGCACCCTCCTGCATCAATTTTGTGATTTTTAGAGAGAGAATTTCGAGTTTTTAGAGAGAGAAAAGTCGGTTCAAGAGAGAGGAAGGTTGTTATGCAGGTGATCAGCCAGGTCTCTCTTCTTCGGCTTCTACAGCAGTGTGTGGACGTCTTCTGCCTTAGCTCTCTTCATCAAAGTTCTTCATCTCCAAGTCTTCTTGAGTTTACAATCGACGGCACTTGATTCCAATGTCGGGGCTGGTCGTGACAAGCTCAGAAGCAAAGTCGCGCCTTGCAGATCCTGGACTGCTGCTCGGCTTTTTCGACAACACAGATTTGGCTATATCTTTCTCTATACAACTCAGAATCTTGCTGTTTTTTTTCCTATCTATTTATTTAGTGATTATCCATCCTCCTATAATTTTTTTACATTTTTTTGCATTAATCTTAATCTGTTATTCCTAAAATAAAAAAGAGGGGTTAGAGATAACCCGAATTTGGTCAGTCTCTAGTCAATTGTGTGTTTCATGTCATCCTCTTTACATATACTCCACTTTGTCTAGTTATAATTATATATTTCACTTGTTTATTTGTCTAGTTGCACAGAATATCAAGCGCCCACCGCGTTGAGGACTCTTCTTCATCGGCCGGCCGAAGAAGGAGAAGCTTAAACTCACATTCTTCACGCTAAGGTACACACGGTCATCTTTCAATTTTAATTCTATAAATCGGAACCCGTGGTTCCTGGCGACCACGTTTATTTCTTCTTACCCTCCTCCCACATGACTCGAACCATCTCTTTGGTGATCGAGCGACGCCAAGGGATGAAAGTTCGGGGATCAATGTGAGTGTGGGACCGAGGTGAGAGTTGCTTTCCGTGCTTTATTCCTCTTTTTTCTCATCCCCTCTTGAGGTGACGATCTGGGTTCACGGACTTACCTGAAAAGGAGAGGACCCCATCGAATTCTCGGAGTCGACAACGTTCACATGGACATATGAAGACATGCCGGGATTAGATAATTCATTGGTTGAACATAGATTAACCTTGACATCTGGAACTACCCCGGTTAAACAAAAGCTCAGGAGGTTCCACCTAGACATTGCACTCAAAATGAAAGAATAGGTCAACAAATTACACCAGGAAAAATTTCTTAAAGTCGTCTTATATCCACAATGGGTGGACCTTGGTATGATGAGATTGCTAGGTATTGTCAAGATCAGTCATATTCACCTGGATCAATCACCAAGGAAAAGATGGCAATCAGAAGAGTATCCCAGAGGTATACAATCCTAGGAGGAGTGCTCTACAAGAGGAGCCTAAGTGGAATTTTACTCAGGTGTCTTGATGAGGAAGAAGCTGAGTTGGTGCTAAAGGAAGCACATTCTAGGGTTTGTGGTGGCCATGTGAATGCTCAAGCCCTTGCTAAGAAAATCATCCGACAAGAGTATTATTGGCCAACTCTAGAAGAATACTGCTCCATCTTTGTCCGGCATTGTCATTCATGTCAACTCCATGCCGACAAGATTCATTCTTCCACATCTTCTCTTCATCCAATCCATGCCCCTTGGCCTTTCGCCATGTGGGCTTTTGATATCATTGGCCCCTTGAGTGACCTCAACTCCAAAATGCGATCAAAATAATTCATTCTAACGGCAACGGAGTACTTCACAAAGTGGGCTGAAGTGGAAGCATTCGTGCAGATTAAAGCGTCAATAGTTTTCTTCTTCATCAAATGCAACATCATTGCAAGGTTCAAGACCCCAGTGACATCGTCAACGATAATGGGCCGCAATTTCCCTCTCAAGATCTGCATGATCTTTGCGATAGGTATCACATTTCATTGCATCATTTATTACCATACTATCCTCAAGACAATGGTCAAGCAGAAGCCACCAATAAAACCTTAATTTAAATAATCAAGAAATCTTGTAAGTCTAACAAGTTCGATCCCCTATGAATTATTACTTCCATCTCTTCAAGTTCAGCTCGACAGGGATATTCCTGTCAATGAGAGATGAGAATCTCTACTTGCACAGCTTGAACTCTTGGATGAAAGAAGGCTAGCTGTTGCCGAGCATGGCCGGACTTACCAGAACAAACTTAAAAAGTTTTATCAAAAGAGGGTGGTCGAGAGAAAAATTCGAGATCGATTAGATGGTCATTAAAAGAATTTTCGCTAAGCTAGGGGGTCCCCGCTCTAAATTGCAACCTAAGTGGGAAGGGCCTTTTGTAATCACTAAAAAGTATCCAGACAATGCATATGAATTGACTAATGCAGACGGAGAAAATTTAAATCATCCCTAAAATGGAGTTTACCTCAAAAAGTATTTTCCATAAAAAAATGGATAAACCACGGGTATAATCTCAAGTCATCGATCCTAGGCTATTCGTGAGAAGTCAAGGGTAGGTACCATTCTACACACACAACACCTCCCGATCCTAAAATCCAGACAACCTAACACTTGCGAAAGGCAAGGCAGAAATCTAGTAACGGAAGGAGTACCCTTACCTTGTTCTCTTCTACTCAGTCCAAGATAGGGAGAGGAGATTAGAAAGGGGTAGTATCAAAAATACTCACCACCCTAGTAGGAGGCCGTCTCAGAGGGTGCAAAAGGGTGCCAAAAGATAGGCAATGAACCCCTCAGGTCAAAAAATAAAATGATCAACCTGTCTGAATGAGTACCCAAAATGAAAGTCAAGGCAAAAGGCACTAAAAGATGGGAAATGTCCCCATACGTCAAAAACCTATCAAATTATGTGCCACATAAAAGAGTAAAAAATAGGAAAGACCTATAGAGGCTGAACCCCAACATGTAATTTGGGTGTGAGTAGAGAAATCTCTCTCAACGTCTCCAAACCCTATCAAGGACTTTCTCTATACTCTTCCTCCTTAAACCTCTAGGATAGGGTAAACCGACCGAATTTAGGTGCAACCCAAGCCGATCAAAGGAAGAAGGTTAGAAGGATTCTAGGTAGAACGTTATTTTGCACATGGTATCTAGCACTTGAGTCTTGACAAACCCCAAAGACCGATGAATTGTCTCAAATACCAGTATTTTCTCTACCAAAAAATTGTTGGAATATTTTAAAAATCCAAAAAATTAAATATCTAAAAGAATCTAAAAAATTTAAATATTTCAAAATTTCAGAAAAATTGAATATTTTAAAAAAATAAATAAATATTTTTAAGAAAATTTTAAACAATGCATCATTTTTAGCTTAGTCATGATCATTGTCTTAGTTGCATCCATGATTATTTTTCTATCATACATATTTCTATCCATCCATAGCATATCCATTTTATTTTAAATTACCTTGTGAAGAAGGTTCTTCCCTTTGACCGAACTCAAAAGTTGACCATAATAGGTAAAGAGATGAGTCGTGGCGAAGATCTAATCCTTTCTCACCAAGTGTTTCTGGCATTTCAATATAGGAGGGAAAGATGCTCAACATGGTAGGTAAGTTTTCTCAACCCTTACCATCATTGTTGTTTCAGTTATTCATTTTATTCTACCTAGTTCAGAAGGATTCTCCCTTTGACTCAAAGTCAAGCTGAAATAAAAATAGGCAAAGGGATGAGACATGGATAGAATTGATCCCTTTGTTTAGTGTTTCTAGGCACTATATAGCAAGATGGATGGATTCTCGCCACACAGGTAAGTTTTCTTAACCCTCTCCACATTTGTTTTTGTCACTCCTTATTTTTTCCGCCATGTTAAGAAGGCTATGCCCTTTGACAAAAGCAAAGGGCCAAGCCACCGAGTCATAAGAATCAAAATTGTCAATGTGATGTTGTAGACACAACTAAAACAAGACAAGTAGACACAAACATTGATTCATTCATGAAACAAGATACAAGTCCGAAGCCTGATACAGTGATACCAGGCATATAGATCAGAATCTACTTGTCCCTATGCTCGGGAGAAGAAACCAGGTAGTCGGCCACACTCGGAGTTTGTCTCCTCTCTAGATCAGCTCCACCATGTGCTGTGTGGCCCCGGCTCTGGTGCAAGTTGCTCTGGTGGGTCCGTGTGCCGCTATGGTGGCAACCACTCTGATGGGTGCCACTGTGATCGGTGCCACTTTGATGGGTCCGACTTTGAATAGACTGGTAGGCCATCTCACAATGAAAGCGCAGCTCCGCCTAAGTAGAAACAAGATCTATCTGTGTCTGGTACTGTCTCTGCTCTATGGCACGGATCATGGCATCCCGCTCGCGGAGGGTAGCTGTGTGCTAGCTCTCCACCTCGCGAAGTGCCTCGAATTGCTCATGGAGGGCAGCGGCGTGCTGGTTCTTTGCCTCATGAAGAGCCTTGAAGTGACGCCGATACCGCACCAGTAGCTTTGAATCAAAGTCCAGTCAGAGCTAAGCCATCTCAAGGGTGGGCACCCAAGCCTGTGATAGAAATGAATGCCCTACAAGCCAATCATATATGATATGATTTGTCACTTCTAGATATATCTTATTCAATTAATTAGGCAAATCTTCATTATAAGCTCTTATTAGATGCGAATATCATAATGAAGTCCTTGATCAAATACAATGATGATTAAATCATGATAAGATCATGATAATAAGATTGATCATCTAGAGGTATTTGATCTAAATATTCCTAGTCATAGGATACTTGAGACGGGACATCAAGGATCCGGATAGACTAGTGTATGTGATGTCTTCTCATGTGATGAGGACGACCGATCTCATTGGTCATTAGTGTAGAGACACCAAGATACACATACAGGTGCTCATTAGTTGAATGCGTTCACTGAACTGACCGAATTAGAAACCCAGAATGGTATCTTACCGAACTATCTATCAGGGTTTTCTGTCATCACGGTTGCATGGTTGGACCATTGACCTGAGTCGCCAAAGATGCCATGTTGGGTGGAACTTGTGTTTTGACCATTGTCTTATGGATTACTGTATAGATGGTCTAGTATAGCGATGGATCGGGTACAAGAAAAACCCGATGGAGGTAATTGAGCGGACAACAAGGGATCGTACAATCTCGGTAAGTAAGAGTGAATGTCCTATGGGATAGTACTCTAAATCCCTGGCCAGGGTAGATAGGATAATTGGAAAGGAGTTTTCCAATTGATCCAATTCCGAGTACATGATCCTACAGAGTCGGTACACTAAGGAGTTGACAGTCGATGCCGTACTCCTTTCCGACTGGGACATTGGATGGATGAGGGTTTATATCCATGTGGTAATTGATGATGGAAAGGCTCCATGGAGATGAGAATATCCCCATAGCTATTTGGGATCATGGGTTGTGGCTTGTACCCTTCATGATCGGTAGGCCGATTAATCTGTTATCGGATAACAGATTTAATTAAATTAAATAGTTGTTCTATTTTATTTAGGCTTCAACCAAATAGGCTATTGGGCCTAGTGGATCACACACAAAAGGACTTATCCACAAGTACAGGGGCAAAGGGGTAATTTTTGGAGATTTTGAGTTTTTATGAAACATTCCATAATTCTCTATAAATACTAATAGTTTCAGCCAAACCCAATCAAGCCAAGGGTGAAAACCATGTCCCAAGCCCCCTCCCTACCTCCTCCTTTCTCTAGAAGGTGTCCATAGTTGATGGAGCTCCGTTCGGGAAGAGTTCTCGAGGCCGGCGCGAAAGGAGAACCTGCTGTGGATGAAGTTCGTGTGGATACTGCTGGAGACCGGACACTTGAACGGTTTGAATAGCTTAATAAGTTCATATTCTTCATCTCCATGGGATTATATGAATCCCTATCAGGTATATTCAATCCTGATTTGATCGGTTTTCGATTTTTGTCGTTCGGTTCTAATTGAGACGGATTCTAAAGGAACCCGTAGGAATCGTCGCTTCCGCTGCACAAAATTTTAATGGACGATTCCTTACAGCCTGCAGCTCAGCCTCCAAGGCCTGGATTCTGGAAGAGGACTCTGAAAAAGCAGCAGCAACTAGTCACTCCAATTCAACCACCTACAGGCAGAGTATAAGGCTTAGACAGTGAAACAACAAGTCTGGTAGCAACTATCAAGATGTTACCGTGGTCTTCTTCTCTGCTAAAGTCTGTCCTATGGCAGCTAGCTCATCTCATAAGGCTCTCACCTCCTGAAAGGAAGAAACATTTTCTGAGCGGGCCATGCGCTACAAGTACAAGAAGATAAAACAAGTCAGATATGTGGCAGAATAATTGAAGAACACAAGAGACACACATACCTCTGCCTCTAGAGCTACCTTGAGAGAGACCACCTGGTCCTCAAACTCATGGATTTGTGCTTGATACTGGGCGAGCACGCCCCAGGAATCTTGAAAAAAGAAATTTTATAAGACAAGGCAATGCATTGATAACAAAGAGATAGCAGAAAAGCTAACCAGGCTAGATAGTCAAAAAGGTGGCCATAGGCCACACCGTACTGACGAACAAACTCCGTGTCATCCATGGTAGTCAAGAAAACCATGGTGCCCTCGGCCTCCCAGTACTCCAAGGCAGATTAGTACCAAGCAGCCCAGTTCACCGAATGTGTCAGACCTTTGGTGTTGTGGCTGTGCCTAGAAGGAGGAGGAGGGCACCACTCCTGATAACCAACAAATGTCCTCATCACGAGGCAAACCCAGAGTGGCTCCACCTCATTCAAACAATGGAGAAACATGTCACGGCTGAAGAGGTGGGCACCCCTCTCTACCCACTTGGCACTCGCGTCATCTGTGGTTAGATACGGGTGCCAGCATACCTACAAGAAAGGAAAGGATCAAAAATCAACAAATAGAAGGAGGGAAGAACAAGGAAACGTACCCATGCAGGAGAGAAACTCAACAGCTCGCCTTGAAGATGGAGGAGCTGGTGTGCGTGGGAAGTGGTGTCATGGATGGTGTGTCAGCGTGCCATCAAAGGCAGGTGAAATGGGTGCTCCAGTTGACCTCAACCTAGCAGAAGGTAAAGGTAACTCTACACCTAAAATTAACACTTTGTTAGTACAAGTATAACATACAACAAGAAAGAGGCAACAAAAAGAGAAGTAACTGAATAAAAGGTGTGAAGCCGCCCATAGAGACAACATCGCTGTCAGAAGAGAGACTGACAAACAGATGTGTCAGGACCGCTGCACCCCAAGCATACTCGCCAATGGACTCTATTTTAACTAGGAGCGGAAGGAACCACAAGTGAACCTTCTTGGTCTTGTTGCCTAGCAACAAGCGATCGAAAAAGAAGAGCAAAAATTGGCGGAGATCCTGATCTGCCTCTACTGATTCGGGAGGACCACACAGTGTCACAGATACCTGACAGATCAGGCGGTCCTTGTAGTCCTTGGTACCCTCACCTTACTACATCTGAGCCTCTGACAGGTCCACTAACTCGAAACACTCCTTCTGAGTGATCAATAGAACTGCCTCCTCATGTGACCGAGACTGGGAGTAAGAAAGGAGCGCTACTGCCATCTCAAAGTAGTTATCGTATGTGCACCTAGTGACAACGCGCCCATAGACTCGGAGCCCCATGATATGGGTCACATCCTCTGAGTGGTGACCATATGCCCCTAGGGAAGTAGAAACAAGCAAGTCGCAGCGTCCCAGCAATCTCTCAGAACCTAGATTAAAGCCAAGTCCTCCCAAAGTGGTGTCATATGCAGGATGGGACCAAATCCCATCTCATCTAGTTGGCAATGCTGGAATGGTTGAATACCTCAATATGCCAATCGTACCAGCTACCATGAGATGCGGGACTTGATTTGTCCCTGCAAATGAAAAATTTGTTATGGGTCAAGTAGCAATCACAAGGATGGAAGAGAAATTATGGCCAGTTCAAAGGATGTTTACCTCGTGCGATACTATAGGCTCGTAAAGGACCAGCCTCGTCATCATGCGCATGTGCATGTTGAACCCTCTTCGACATCTGTAAATTTTGAAATTAGTCAGTTTTTCTATTCCAAAACAATTAGCAATACAAGAATGCTGAAGCTTACATGTGCCTAGACTAGGGGCCCATGCGGTGTGAGGGCACATGCGCCTTGGGTCCAGGGCACATGCGCCCTGACCCCAGGGCACATGCCCTTGTGCTCTAGTCTGAGGGCACGTGTCCTTGTGCCCTGGTTTGAGAGCACATGCTCCCTAGGTCTAAGGCACATGTCCATCCGACCTCATTCGAGGACACATGACCATGTGCCCTCACTCAAGGGCACATGGACCCTAAGTTCTGCACCGATCTTCTGACCTGAAAAATGCTCAAACAAATTCAGAATCGCATGAAATCACTGTCAAAACAAAGAGAATGAAGAAATATACATTTTATTTTACTGGAGTACTGACCATTGGTAGCGATTCGGGCTCTGAAAATGTAGAAGGAATCATAGTAGGTCTGGCTAGGAGAGAGGCTGTGAGTGGTGAAATGAGCTGGCAGGGATGGTAGGTCTATTTATAGAGGTAAAAATGTGCCAAAATCATGAAAATTTTAAAAATTACCCTGCCACTCTTGAAATTGAGCTTATTATAATGCCACTGAAAGAATTTCAAATGGATTTTTGAATTGCTTAGAACAATTCACTGAATAAAAATGCATGTTTAAATTTTATGAAAAATCCGTTTGTTACTGTTAAATCTTGCAAATCATGTAGTAAAATAGTTGTTTCTATCACACATCATTTTGGTCATACATTAAAAATTTTCTAGGCATAAGGTAAAATTTTGTAAATTTTCTATTTCAAAATTTACATAATGAAATTCATTTTTTAAGAAAATAACAAAAATTTGTTTGAAAAGCAAGAAAAGAAAATGGCAATGAAAGGATAATCAAGTACAAAGAAGCTGCAACTGAGAAACATAGCAACGCTGGTCATCTGGACTCTCCTCGGTAAGCATGCTTGGATGTCATAGCCAGCTCGTACTCCACAAGGTAGTTCATGGTGAGGCAAACCGATCAGAGAATGACACTTGTGCAGATTGCACAGAACAAAAGCCAATCCAATAACCAAGTGACGGTGCATGCCAGGAGCAAAATAGATATGAACATCTCCTTGTTCCATAAAACTTGAATGACTCATGGATGTAAGATGGATATGCCAGTCTGCCCATTTCTTCTATGAAGCACATTTGTGATAGAAATGTATGCCCTACAAGCCAATCATATATGATATGATTCAACATTTTTAGAAATATCTCTTTCAATTAATTAGGCAAATCTTCATTATAAGCTCTTATTAGATGCGAATATCATAATGAAGTCCTTGATCAAATACAATGATGATTAAATTATGATGAGATCATGATAATGAGATTGATCATCTAGAGGTATTTGATTTAAATGTTCCTAGTCATAGGATACTTGAGACGGGACATCAAGGATCCGGATAGACTAGTGTATGCGATGTCTTCTCATTTTAATCAAGGATCCGGATATACATATTTGGAAACTTCATTTGATGAGGATTCTAAATTGTATTTTTGGAGAATATTTTGATTTCGGGATAAAGAGTTATCCTTGTTGCAAAATGGAGATTTCTGCTACGGAATCTCGGTGACTGCTGCCTCTTCTTCCTCATTTTGCGGTTGATTGGGATTTGTCCTAGATATGAGGCTGACTATTTTAGATTCCTTATTCGATAAGGATTCCAACGCATGTTTTTTTGGATTTTTCGGAGTCCGAGATAGGGAGATAGAGACCTGATTTTATGAAAACTCTCCTCCCGGATGAACAGTGCATCGGCCGCGGCCTTATCGGGCGGAGATGATAGGATCCGATGTGGACCCGGATCCAAATCTAGGTCAAACTCTGGTTTGACCGGGACCTCGCGCGGTCGACCGCGCGTGCGCGCACCGAGCGAGCACACAGGCGATGCAGATGCCGCTGCCGCCGCCGCGGCGCAATGCGCCAGCGCCCGCGGCGCAATGGCAGCGCACACCGGACGGGCGCAGTGCGCCGCTATACGCGGCACAATGCGCCAGATCCTTTATTTATTGATTTTAAATTGTTTAAAATCATAAAAAATTTCAATAAATTGCCCGAAAATTCCATAAAAATTCTGAAAAATTTTATAATATTATTTAACATGTTTTAAAGTGTTTAATGACATGTTAGATAATTTCAAGTTCTATTTACATAGATTCACTCATGGTTAAACATTAAAATTGTTTTAAAGGTTTAACTTATATATTTAATGTCTTAATTAATTCTTTAAAATGAGATTTCATAGAATATAAATTGGGACATTAATCTATGACTTTGCACAGTATTGGAAATGCATGAAAGTTCTAAATAGTTTAGATGTGTATGTTTATTTCATATAAATTTTTTATATGTTGTTGCCATGTTATTTTCATGTTATTTATTTTATGAAAATTCGACATGCATGAAATTAAGAAATTTAAAAATATAGTATATAATTTTATGCTGATATATATGATATATCTCATATGATTATCACGTATGCGCTCTATGTTCATGTGATGAATGTTAGTGTGTATGGAGGTGATCATGGACTTAATTGTGCTTGGCTTACGATTGCTTTTAATTGTGTTGGTTATGTTATTAAATGGGGCCTGCGTGTGCCTCCTCTCTCTCTATACAATCTGATTGTACATTCTACCTCCCTACATTAATGTACTCTCCTTGGTTAAAACTAAGGTTTTTATTAAGTTATGTACATTTGTGGGTCTGCGTACCCTTAAGCCACTTGTAAGAGTTAGAAGCCGGTTCGTGGAAGGTTGGAGAGTGGGACCACTTGGAGAAGCAGTCTTCTGAAGTGGGAGCATACCAACTCAAGCATTTGAAGCAAGGATTTTCACTTATAGGGGTGCCTTAGGTGCATGCTTAGGGTTAAGTCCATGATCACCTAGTTTTGTGCATATTTGATATGTGGTTGTGTGCTATCTTTTATACCTTAGATATATGATATTCCAAAGGTATTATATATACTTAGCACATATTTTTGATGAGACTAAAATAAAATACCTTTTTGTTTTAATTAGGTTGATAAATGTGTGACATTAAGAATGACTCACGTAGCCTTCCTTTGTTATGGTCATGATGAGCCAATCGTAGATTGGATGGGTTTGTTGTGCTACCACAAGACTAATTCAGCAAGGGATTGGTGATCATGGCTAAGGCATTTGCCGAACCTTGGGGTGGACTATTTGCATGGCTTTGTTGTGCTACCACAAGGGCTGTGTGAAGAATCCATTCTCATAACATAACAAGTGGGTTTGACCTAACTAGAGTATATGGCTTGTTGTGCTACCACAAGGTCATAACTCTAGAGGCTAAATGACTAAGAGTTGTAAGAGTTGCAACTGGCAATAGTTGCCTACCTATTAAATATGGGGTGATTTGTTGTGCTACCACAAGGTCATCACCATAAGGTTAATAGGGTCTTAGTCCCCACTAGGATTTCATCGTGATACCCGTCTTTGCATAATGAGGGTTATGCAAATTCGTCGATAATTAGTGGGAGCATAAATTAGGATGAAAGACCATATCTTAATTTTAATGAAGTCTGCAATGTTATATTGATAAAATTATATCTCAGTTGTATAATACGATAATAAACCACCATTAGTATGGCATACTAGATGCCAAATAGCTTAATGGCTCACACTTCTTAGACCAGTTTAGATTTAAGAGAATTGTTCTCATTGTTGACCAATTAACTATCCTACTTAAGAAGTAGGTGTCTTCTAAATTATCTAATGATGTCTTATCTTGTAGACAAGATGCATTGTTTGCCTTAAACTAGATGTTAGTCTCTCTCTGTGAGATATAAATTGTAGAGACAACATGGATTGATGGATATGAGATCCATCATGACTCATAGTGATGAGCTAACTAAAGGGCAAGTTAGAACAACAATACATCTTAATTACTTCTAGTTGGTGAGACCAATAGAAAGAAGTAAAATCATTAGATAGAAATAGGAGAGAGAGTTAATAGTAAAAGAAGGTGGTCAAGATAATAAAGCCAGAATAATACAAGATTCTTACACTATCATGATGATGATAAGTTGAAGAGGAAGTATAAAGTGTTTTGTATATAATGCAAAGGTGGAGCTTGAGAAGCTTCATGTATCCAAGTCATTGACACTTACTTGTTTTAAATATACACTTAATAGTATTAGATACTATATGTGTATATCATAATATTAGTACTATGGATGCATCTAATGGTATAAGATACCAGATATGCATCTTATATCTACAAGGAGTTGTAGATGATGACAAGTAAATGAAGGCTTAATAAAGAAGGTGTTGACCTACATATGAAATGGTGCAAAAGTTGCATCATTATTAGTGGGAGGTGCAATTCTTTAATAGCCTTATAGAGATGTCTTAAAAATTAATATTGCTGTTATATCCTTCTACAAGAACATTATATGATTTCCTACTTGAATAAATGTTGATTTATTCTAAGCTATGGAATTGATAGATGTTCTAATAGATTGAATGGCAAAGTGTTTGCCAGTGGGAGCTTAATGGGTTGTTTAATCATATTTGATATGTTAGCTCTCATGTTATGTGTGAATATCCCTTTTAAGAGGAAATGGTTGATTTAGATCAATCTACAATCTAGCTTTATGTAGACATGGATAATGGGTTAATGAGTTATCAGAACTCGTACATTTAGATGTATGTTAGCCCATATCTAGTAAGGTTAAAGAAGAATATTTCTACTTCTTTATTTCAAAGATGATGTCTCTGGGTTTGGAAACATGTACTTTATGAAGTACAAAACTAAGACCTTTGAGAAATTATCTAAGATTAAGAATGAAGTAGAGATACTAATGGAAAGAGTATAAAAACTCTTTGATCAGATCAAGGAGGGGAATACTTAAGTACATAATTTACATATAATTGAAGGATAATAGAATCTAATGGACACCTCTTTACACATTTTAGCTAAATTCAGTAGTTAAAATGAGAAGTCATATTATGTAAGATATAATATGAACAATGACATGTTTTGCAAATTTCCTCTTTGTCTATTTTGGTTAAGTACTTGTTATAACCACTTGATCTTAAGGTACCTTCTAAGTTTGTTCTGATTATTCCATATAGGATATGGAAAAGGGGTTAAAAGTTGACCTTAAGCAACTTAAGGTTTTGGAATGTCCAACCTGGTGAAGTATAACTCTAACAAGTTGGAATAAAAGACTATGAAGTGTTGGCTTGTGGGATATCCTAAGGAAACTTATGGATATTAATATACGACCCTTATGAACAAGGGTATATGTTGCTAAGCTCACTATATTTCTATAGGAAAAGTTCCTTCTTAAAAAAGATAGTGGGAGCAAGGTATGTATAGAAGATGTTCCAGTTCTACAACCCAATAACACTTCTATTAAGGTGCTAGTTAATAATTATACAAGGACAAATCATAGGTCTTTACTTGTGTCCATTCAACCTAAGAGATATGTGAGACATATTTCTGATAGATGAAATGAGGCATAAGATAATAAGGATATTGATCCTAGGATCTATTAAGGTGCTAGTTAATAATTACACAAGGACAAATCATAGGTCTTTACTTGTGTCCATTCCACCTAAGAGATATGTGAGACATATCTCTGATAGATGAAATGAGGCATAAGATAATAAGGATATTGATCCTAGGATCTATATAGAACCAATATGAGATAATGATTCTAAAATGGGAAGAGACAATAAAATCCGATATAAACTGTATCTATTCTAATCAAGTTTAGAACTTGATAAATCCACCTAAGAATATAGTATCCGTAAGGAATAAATAGATCATTAAAGAATAGATTGGAGTGGATTAGAAGGTAGATACCTTCAAAGGTGAGAACAGTTGAAAAGGATATCATCGAAGTCAAATGGTTGACTATGATGAGATCTTTTACCAATTCCATGGATTAATCCATTTGGATTTTAATTTTTACACTCTATGATTATGAGATAAGCTAATTGGATGTTAAGATAGTGTTCGTCTATGGTATTTTGAGGAATAGGTGTATGTGATACAACTATAGAGAATCAAGTGCCAATAACATCCAAGAAGAGTATGTATTAAGTTCATTTATAGACTGAAGTAAAACTTCCCATTGATCATATATAAGGTTTAATGAGATTAAATCTTATGACTTCGTTAAGAACAAAGAAGAGTCTTGTGTATTCAACAAGATAAGTGGAAGTGCTGTTACTTTCTTGACATTTTATGTTGACGCACTACTCATTGAGATTGAAGTAGGTGTATTATCATAAGTGAGCCTAGCTATCAAATTTATTCTCCAAACATAATTTGGGTTTTGAGATCTATGGAGATAGATCTAAAATCAATGCCTAGTTAATGTACGTAGTCACCATAGTCAAAGGGTTTGACATGATAAACTCCAAGATAGGTTTCTTACCTATGCGGTGTGGAGTTGATATCTCTAAAGTGTTGTCTCTGTAGACATCTTGAGAGATAAAGAGATTACATTAATAAAGCCCTTATGCCTTTGATACAGATCAGTCAGATGGGTGATTGGCTTTGGTGCAAGTGGGAGATTGATAGAAATGTATGCCCTACAAGCCAATCATATATGATATGATTTGACATTTCTAGAAATATCTCATTCAATTAATTAGGCAAATCTTCATTATAAGCTCTTATTAGATGCGAATATCATAATGAAGTCCTTGATCAAATACAATGATGATTAAATTATGATGAGATCATGATAATGAGATTGATCATCTAGAGGTATTTGATTTAAATGTTCCTAGTCATAGGATACTTGAGACGGGACATCAAGGATCCGGATAGACTAGTATATGTGATGTCTTCTCATGTGATCAGGATGACCGATCTCATTGGTCATTAGTTTGGAGACACTGAGATACACATACAGGTACTCATTAGTTGAATGAGTTCACTGAACTGACCGAATTAGAAACCCTGAATGGTATCTTACCGAACTGTCTATCAGGGTTTTCTATCATCATGGTTGCATGGTTGGACCTTTGACCTGAGTCGCCAAAGATGCCTTGTTGGGTGGAACTTGTGCTTTGACCATTGTCTTATGGATCACTGTATAGATGGTCTAGTATAGCGATGGATCGGGTACAAGGAAAACACGATAGAGGTAATTGAGCGGACAAGCGGACAACAAGGGATCGTCCACTCTCGGTAAGTGAGAGTGAATGTCCTATGGAATAATACTCTAAATCTCTAGCCAGGGTAGATAGGATAATTGGAAAAGGAGTTTTCCAATTGATCCAATTCCGAGTACAGGATCCTATAGAGTTGGTACACTAAGGAGTTGACAGTCGATGCCGTACTCCTTTCCGACCGGGACATTGAATGGATGAGGGTTTATATCCATGCGGTAACTGATGATGGACAGGCTCAATGGATATGTGATTATCCCCATAGCCATTTGGGATCATGGGATGTGGCTTGTACCCTTCATGATCGGTAGGCCGATTAATTTGTTATCAGATAACGGATTTAATTAAATTAAATAGAATTGTTCTATTTTATTTAGGCCTCAACCAAATAGGCTATTAGGCCTAGTGGGTCACACACAAAAGGACTTATCCACAAGTACAGGGGCAAGGGCATAATTTATAGAGATTTTTGGTTTTTAAGAAAAATTTTATAATTCTCTATAAATAATAATGGTTTCAGCCAAACCCCCTCAAGCCAAGGGTGAAAACCATGTCCCTAACCTCCTCCCTACCTCCTCCTCTCTCTAGAAGGTGTCCATGGTCGATGGAGCTCCGTTCTGGAAGAGTTCTCGAGGCCGGCGCGAAGGGAGAACCTGTTGTGAATGAAGTTCGTGTGGATACTGCTGGAGACCGGACACTTGAACGGTTTTAAGAGCTTGCGAAGCTCATCTTTTCCCTCTCCATCGGATTATATGAATCCTTATCAGGTATATTCAAACCCGATTTGATCCGTTTTCGGTTTTCATTGTTCAGTTTCGATTGAGATAGATTCTAAAGGAACCCTTAGGAATCGTCGCTTCCGCTGCGTCAATATTTTATGGATGATTCCTTACAATTTGTTGGAAACCGTGTTAGGAAAGTTGAGAGCCACAGCATATGGGTACAAAGGACTATGTTGGAAAAGCCATGAAGTGGTAGTAGCACTGCCTGATGAATCAAACTTGAAGTTAATATTTTCCCAACAAGCAAATAGAAGAGCACTACCAAACATAGGATGTCCCACACAAGAAGAAGACAAGCCGCAGTAGAGAAAGCCAAGCACTAAAGTACCAAGCTGCTTGTTGCACCAGATTCTGCGAATACACAATAGTTGTCCCTACTCCATAAAGCCATCTTCTGTAGAAAACAAGAACACAACAGCAAGGCAAGTAGCAAAATCCTTATAGCCATGAAGAAGATGTGTCTTTTTTTATAGAACAAGTGGTCAAGGTGACTAGCATGCTTATTAGAGAAGGGGTGAATGATGCTTCTTTTACATCGCCCCTAGGATTATCAATAAAACCCCATATCTCAGTGGAAGAGTTGCCAGAAGTTGGATGCATGACTGCCTCTCTACTAGACACTGTGGAATGGTAGATGATGATTAAATTGGGCTATCACCCTGAAAAATGTTTGGGAAAGGATCTTCAAGGGATCACTCAACCAATCAAAACTGTGAGAAGGCCACATAGGCAGGAGTTGGGATATGAAGAAGATTCCATCCCAAGGAGGATCCAGCCAAGATATACCATAAGACTCCACACATTCTTTATTAAAGGGGAGACCATGATGATGGTTGAGGATGACAAAGGATCAATTATAACTATCAAGAGAAGGAAGGCTCTAGGCGAAGAAGAATACTTGGAAGATCTGTGCTTGTCATTGACTCTTCTATTTTCAACCATGGAAGAGCACCAAGAATCACACAAGGGCAGACCAATCTTGGATCATTCGGTTGAGCAAACTACCAGCCAAGCCAAAACCATTCCATGATGCCCAAATACAACAAATACATATAAACCTCATGCCATTGTTTTTGGATCTTTTGGATGAGCTCCATGCCCACTTTCTTTCACCAAACCAACAACTCGCTTTGGGAACATGTGCCCTCTCTAGGCTTCTATTGTCACTGGGCCTACTTGTCCATTTAATTCCTTCATAAGGATTCTCTCCAGCATGTGCTCACATGCCCATCCATATCTAGAACTAGGTCCACGTACCTGTTCACATTTTTCATTAGTTTTGGACACGTGTCCACTTTCTGTTAACATTGGGCCCACAAGCCCCTTTTTTCCATGTATTCTTAAGTCTTTCTGCTAATTCCATCATCTTCTAGCAAGTCTCGAGTCACTCTAACTCATTTTGTCTTTTTACTCAAAAATCTAAAAAAGCAAATGTATTCTCTGAAACTCACATTTCCATCGAGGAGATGTCTCTACTCATCCGGGAGGGTGCTCCCAATCAGGGATCCCTCTCGTCTGAATCATTGATCAATTTACTCGATCCTCCCTCTCTTGTAAATGCCATCTTTCTTACTTTGTCTTCAATATGACATGTTAGGTTAGGAAATAGGAAAGTCAGAGGTAAACGAGTTCTAATTAGATATTGACAACAATTGGCATAGAAATACGTAAAGTGTGCAAGGCTGCCAAACCTTTTAAAGAACTCTATCTAGCTAGAAGAAATTCGATAAGAGGATGAGCATAATAACATAGATCATACCTTAGGAGTATGTCAGGTGGTATCAGAAAAGGATCCTGAATCTGAGGATGAAATCAAGGACTTGGCTGATGCATATGCATCTGGACTTAGAATATTCAAAGAACCATCAGCCACAGGGAATGAACCAACCAAGGAACTGAATTTAGGAATCTTGGAAGATCCTAAGACCTTGCACATGAGTACAAACCTCACTCCCTCAGAAGAACAATGTTTGATCAAAGTTTGGAAAGAATACAAGGACACATTCGTATGGACATATGAAGACATGTCAGGATTAGATAATTCATTGGTTGAACATAGATTAACTTTGAAACCTAGAATTACCCTGGTTAAACAAAAGCTCAAAAGGTTCCACTTTGACATTACACTCAAAATGAAAGAATAGGTCAATAAGTTACACCAGGCAAAATTTATTAAAGTCATCCTATATTCGCAATGGGTGGCTAACATAGTCATTGTTATGAAAAGGGATGGATGAGTTTGGATTTGTATAGATTTCAAGGACATTCTGAAATACTAAGGTAAGTTTTGCAATGAGCTAGAGAATACAAGTTGAAATGAACCCTATGAAGTGTACATTTGGTGTTTCATCTGGAAAACTAATAGGGTTCATAGTAAGGAAAAGAGGCATAGAGATCAAACAAAGCCAAGGCAATCATTGGTATGCCTCCCCCAAAGAACATGAAAGAGCTTCGAGGATTGATCAATAGGCTACAATTTGTCCACCGATTTATCTTACAACATTCCTAAAGGTGTAAACCTTTCTATGAGTTAACCAAGGCGGGAGCCGAGTTTAAAAGAGATTTGAAGTGCCAGGAAGCTTTTAATGGGTTGAAAACATACCTGGCAAGTCCCCATGTTCTTAGACCGCCAATTCCAGACAAGCCCTTGGTCCTTTACATTTCGGTCCTCGAGAACTCTCTTGGGGCAGTCCTTGCACAAGTTGATGAAAAGGGAAAGAGCAAGCTACTTAATACTTGTCCAAGATCTTTAATGCTTGTGAGCTGAAGTACACAGTGGTAGAAAAGACCTGTGCTACTCTTATTTGGGTAGTTCTGAAACTTAAGCACTATTTTCTTGCTCACCAAGTCAAGCTCATTGCTCGTATAAATATCATCAAGTTTCTCTTGGAGAAGACTGTTTTGACTGATCAATTGGGGCATTGGCAGAGCTTTTTGTCTCAATTTGATATCACCTATGTTTTACAGAAGGCAATTAAGGGCTATGCTATTGCTGAACACCTTGCCCATCATCCCATACCCATCTTTGACCAAGTCCAGTCAAAGTTCCCAGATGATGAATTAATGTCAATCAGATCTTTCTATCTTTGGACATTATATTTTGATGGGATTCTGAACTCTAATGGTAGAAGGATAGGTATTGTTTTTCTATCACTTGAAGGTGCCACCATTCCATAGGCTTTTCAACTCGACTTTCCAGTAGCCTTGTTGGCTGGGTTGGAGGCCGCTCACTTCCATGGTGCCACTGAACTGAGGGTGATAGGTGAAGTCAATTGATCCTATGCCAAGTCCTATCAAAGTATTGAACGTCCCATCCAAAACTCAAACCCTACCAATAGCTCACTACCTGTTACACCAAGCTATTCTTCAAACTCACCTTTGTCCATATTCGCCATGTGCAGAATGTCCTTGCCGATGCCTTAGACTCACTAGCTTCATCTTTATCTATAAGTGGTCAATTCCAACAATTGAAGATGGACATTTTCTAAAGGTTAAGGAGAGGTTCAACAGAAAAGAATACTTGGAGCACAAAGAAGAAATCTTCTTAATTGAGTTGGAAGAACTAGAAGAAGGTGAGAGACCCTTGTATGATGAGATTGTGAGGTATTATCAAGATCAGTCATATCTGCCTGGATCAATCACCAAGGAAAAGAAAGCAATCAGAAGAGTATCTCAGAGATATACAATCCTAGGAGGAGTGCTCTACAAGAGGAGCCTAAGTGGAATTTTACTCAAGTGTCTTGATGAGGAAGAAGCCGAGTTGGTGCTAAAGGAAGCACATTATGGGGTTTGTGGTGGCCATTGTCAGCTATGAAAACGGGTTCCGGATCGGCACCTCAAGATAAGAAAGTGAAAGATGGATATGGGTAAAAAGGGGAGTGAATTGGAAACACTCAGAAAAGCGGTAAAAACTCCTCACCTCGGTCCCACACTCACATTGATCCGTGAACTTTCATCTCACGGCGTCGCTCCAGCACTTGAGATGGTTCGGGTCATGTGGGACGAGAGTGAGGAGGAGATGAAATTAAAACATGAAATATGTGGTCGCCAGGAGCCGCGGGCTCCGCTTTACAGAATAACAACAAGATTGAGTTGTTTTGACCGTGTACCTTAGCGCGGGAGATCGGGATATGGGTTCAACCTTCTTCTTCTTCGGCCGGCCGATGAAGAAGAGTCTCCAACCGATGCTAGCTTGATAAACCTGTGAAACTAGAACAATAAACTAAGTGAAAGAAAATGATTAGAACTATGGGAAGTGTAGTAACTGTAGAGAGAAGATGAGAAAGAAGCAATTGGAATTGGACTCACCGGCTTCGGGGTGAGCCTTAACCCCTTTTTTGTGTATTTTTGATTATGTAAAAATGATGCAAATAAACTAAAATATGCTTTAAAACAGTAAATAAACTGAGTTAAATGAGTTGAGAAAGCTTATGGAATGGCTCGGCTTGAGTTGAAGCCGAGTTGGTTGAAGAAAGCCGGTTCGGGTTGCCTTGCACCCTCCTGGCGCTACTTTGGTGCAGAGAATGCTACAGATGACCCCAACATCAGAAACGAGTGCTGTTTGTTGGAGTAGACAGAGGACTTGGAGAGGAAGAGTTACTATGTTTATAATTTTTCCTAAATCTTCCTGTAAAAGTCTTTAAAATTATGAAAGTGGGCAGATGTGGAAAACAGAACCTGGATGCGCGCTCTGGGTGCAGCAACCGCCATGGACAAACGGCAAGTCGGAACTTAGTGCCGTCAGTTGGAGATGAAAGAGGACGAAGAGAGGAACAACTTATATGTTTCAGACTTTTGATGAAAGAGTCCCGGATTTTTTGAAGAAGTCGATGAAGTTGACTGATGCAGAATGCCCGGATAGAGCCTTCTCCTTCACTTCGGGATCAATCTCTCAATGTCAGATCAGCTTTTGACATCGGGACAGCATTGGAGAAGAGCTTGGACGACCTCTGGATGGGCTAGGCATGGAAGATTAACCTTGGGTCATTGAGAATGGCCCTCAATTTATAGGGGAAGGAAGCCGGTGCAAAAAATGGAAACTGGACCGACCGCGCCCCCGCTTTTCAAAGGGGAAGAGGGCGCGCAGGGCACGCCCTCAAACCAAGGGCGCACAGGGCGCACCCTCACTTCGGGGGCACGGTCTATGCGCCCCCCATTTTCAAAGAAACCGGGGGTGTGGTACGCATCTCACTGCTAAAATTCGTCGGAAACTTCCGAAAATTTCTAAAAATCGACTTGACAAACATAACGCGCCCCCGAACTGGGGGCGCAGTACAAATAATCGAAAATCAGCACCGGAAACCTTCCAAAAATCAGGTTTAGAAGGTGCTAATCGCGGTAATTTGTGATTTAAAGAAACTGACCGCGCCCCCCTCTTTTCAAAGGAACCAGGGGCGTGCAGGACGTGCCCCTGGTTTGAGGGCGCACAGGGCGCGCCCTCGGGTTGAGGGTGCGTAGAGCGTGCCCTCCCCTTTCAAGCGGAGTGGGGGTGCGGTACACTCTCACTCCTACGCGCGTGTTCCGCGAGCCATATCTTGCAAACGGGATGTCCGATTCGGCTCCTGTTTGTCACCTTGGAAAGAGGGACTTCAACTGCACCTCCTCAAGTTGGTAAACCAGCAGGCATGACTCCCGAGACGTTTGCACGGGGCTTTCTACCGGTTTACCCTCTCGCGGAAAGCCGAAACCCGTGGCGAAGATCCAAAAGAGCACGGTTCTGATCGAGAAATCTCGGGTCAACTCGGGATGACTTAAAATGATGACCGAACAAGTCCGGTATGATCAGAAAACCTGAAATCATCGAAAAATTTGAGATTAACTCAGTAAACGTGAATCGGAACTCGGAAAAGTCGGGAAACCCTAAAACTGACCGAACCGGACGTATGGTCCTGGTTGATGAAAATATTCAGATAGAATCGACCCGGATGACCCAAAAAGACCCGGGGATGACCGGAAAGGCCTAACGCGTGGTCCGGGATAGCCGTGTCAGTACAGATCAAAAAAGCCATAAAGAAAGCCGTTATTGACCGACACCTACCGAAATGACTTCTCGGAAACCCTAAATGTTACGGAACACATGCGGGACTCCCGAGACCTTCAATTATGGACCATTCAAGGTCGGTCATTGAGCAGGCTTCGTGTTTTTATGGTTCACGCGCGGCTCTCGCTTGAGGGTTTCGGCATAATTCCGAAAATCATTTGGTCCATTCTCAACTCACAAGGGGCTCCACCAATGTCCTTAGCTCATCTCCACAAGGTAATCCAGATCAGATAACGGTCAAATAAAGGATATCGTCTATGGAATGAGAGTCTGGGGCTCTGAATCAGGCCAATTTGGCGTGTCTACAGCTTGCCTCGCCTTGATGTCGTCTTTGCAAGGGAATGGTATGTAGCGGTGCGAGTGAAACGTGGAGAAAGTGTAGCGAAGCGAGATGGATCGTAGTGGAATGTAGTGAAGAAAAATGGCGATGGACTGAAAAGGTGGCATCAAGGTGTAGATACAGACACGCTTAACGACCATAATCGGCAAGATGAATCTCCTCAAGTCTCCTGGTTAACCACCATGTTTCATCAAGTTTTCCTATGTTCGATTGGTAAAAGATGTGACATTGGCACGAGAGAAGAATAGCCAACCCCCAACATGGTGGGGAGTCCCCGAAACATGGGTTCGTAGGTTCATCATCAGTCGGTAACCCGATCTTTACGGTGTTCCTGTACTGTGATGGGCTGAAGTTTTTTAAAAAAATATTTTTTTTGAAAAAGTAAAAGAATACCAATCGAGCACATTCAGGCTCTTAGATTCATTTATGTCTTCCAAAAGACAAGATTTGATTCGGAATGGAATGATCTCAGATTCCGAAAGAAAAATGTTGAAGTACAGACCGTGAAGATAGTGATGGTGCAAGTTCTGATTGCTGCCATGGTGGGATGAATAGCAAAGAAGTGTTGTAATGGCCACAGTGGTGAAAAGAAATGAAAGATTTGAGGGCACAAAGTGATTACCGAACACGGTGGGATTAATAGACACGGTGGGATATTAGAAAGGTTGGTGGGACCAAAAAATATGGTGGGATTAGAATGACATGGTGGGATTTAGAATGATCGAGAGAGTGAAAAGGTGAAGTTTAGGAAATGATGTATGCAATGACTGAACAAAATGTAATGCAATTAACGCTACATGATGCATGCTGGGCTCAATAAAACAAGACAAAACTTGTATAACAAATAGTTGAAGATATAGATTGTCTATGAGGTCAAGATACCCATTTGGGAACCATCGTCCCTCACAGCACAACTTTGTCTTATCCGTGAGCATCAGAGATGACCCGATCGTCGTAGATTTTGATGAAGGGGATCTCGGGTCAAGTCTTCTCCGTACTCATGGTCTTCAACAAATAATGCATAAGATAATAACACACGACTAGCGACATATATGCTTGTCGGCAAGTTATGGGGGTTTCCCATGTCCATTCTTCCATTTCTGTGAGCATTTTCTTGGCCACTCCTTCAGAGCATCGCCAGAACGAGGCAGTTGCGGCAGTATTTGTGGACATGGTTTCCTTGCCTTCTCCATGTGGTTGTTCTCCTGGAGTCGGTGGCAACAGACGCTGATATCTTTAGTAGGCTTAATCTTCTTCTGGTGTCGTAGCTGCTTTTTTTCCTTGTTATAGCACTTCTTGCTTCAGTGTTGTTTGATCTTCTTGACATTTCTCAAAAGGATTGTTAGTATCACATTCTGGCTTGGCCCCTTGCGAGCTTGTCAAGGGGCGAAGCCTTCCAAAGGATTAAATAATAGATGTAGGGTAAGAAATATACCTGCAGGCGAGACCTCCCCCCTCTTTAATTCGTGTTTCTTTTCTGAAATACTCAATAAAAAGGTTAGATCTGCTCTATGGCTTACCCCCTTGCTTATTGTTGTCTTGCCTTGCTTATATGTCAAGGGGGGTAGCCTTGTTAATGAGGTAACATGAACAAAATGACTAACAAGATAAGCAAGGTAAAAGTTAACAGAGCTTACCTGCTATGGCGAGAGTTACTCCCTTCTTGATCTTAGAATCCTAAAACACTTGATAAAAGGGGATTAAATCTTCACCATGGCTCATCTCTTTGCCTATTACTGTCTACCTTGACTTAGGTTAAAGAGAGGAGCCTTATTAACAAGGTAAAAAAATGAAAGAACCTAAATGACCGAAATGAAATGGTTAAGAGAACTTACATGTCGTTGAGAGAACATTCTCCTCTTATTTTAAAGTCCCTGAAAACACTTGATAAAAAAGGATTAGATCTTCACAACGACTCATCCCTTTGTCTATTATGGCCAACTTTGACTTAGGTCAAAGGGAGGAGCCCACTTAATGGGGTGATAATGAAGGTAAATATACAATGCGGAAATGAAACATGCAAGACATAAAGATAAACATGAATGCTAGCAAAGGCAAAAATCAAGGTTATGCCAAGTTAGATGAAGCATTTTTTTTTTAGATTTTTGGGAAGTATTCATTGTTTTATTTTTGAAGATATTCAACCTTTTCTGGATTTTTAAAAATATTCAATTTTTTAAAAATGTTGAAAATATTTGATTTTTTGTATTTTTGAAAATATTCATCATTTTTGTTTTGGATTTTTGTGGAGAATGTGCCGGTATTGAGACAATTCATCAGTCTTTGAGTGTAAATCTAGGTTCGAGTGGTAAACACCACGTGAAAATAGGGTTCCCTACCCAGAATATTTCTTGCCCTTTTCTCTTGATCGGTTTGGATTCCCCCTGATTTTGGATAGTTCACCCTACCCTAGGGTTTTAAGATAGAAGATTAATAGAGGAAGTCTTTGACAGGATTTGGGGATGTCGAGGAGGGTTTCTCTACTCATGCCCAAATTGCCCGTTGGGGTTCGGCCTCTTTGGGTCTTTTTCTACATGTGGCACTTAGTTAGACAAGTCTTTGACCTGTGGGGTCATTGCCCATCTTTTGGTGGAGGCCGGTATGTTGGGTGATCGTTGGGGTGTTGGTGGTGATGGTATAATGATGAGAGGTAGTGGAGTGGTGGTGACTGGTGGGTTGGGTGATGGTCGAATAATGAGGGGCCGAGGGGTGGTAGAGGCTGGTAGGTTAGGTGATGTTTGGGGTGTTGGTGACGGTCTAATGATTAGACGTCGAGGAGGATTAATGGTGGACGGTAGGTTAGGTGATGGTTGCGGTGCTGGTTGGGATGCTGGTGGCGGTCTAATGATTAGGCACCGTGGAGGGTTGATGGTTGTTGGGGGCAGTGGTGTTTGGGTAGTTTGTGGGCTGGGGCAGCTCTTGGTATAGAGAGTATGGTGTGATTGGTAGGTGCGGTTGGTCTGGTGGGCAGGGAGGCGATTTGATCCTCGACCTGCCAACCCTGGGAATGGTGGGTTGACTCCTCGATGGCGGAGTGGACGAGGCCGAGTCGTTGGTTTGGTGGTGCTCGTGCCAGTGCTTGTACGGGTGCATGTACCGGGAGCGGATCTTGGACTATGCCCAGGCCGGGCTGCTATTGTGCTTGCTGTCACCGTGGTTGATTCTGACATGCCTTCATCGCATGGATGGATTCTCCCATCTGTGCCCAGTCAGTGTTCCTTTGATCATTGAGGTCATGAATGTAGTCTTTAAAATGGAAACAGACATCCACTGTATGCTCGGGATACCGATGATAAGCGCAGTACTTTGTTGTGTCAACATTCGTCGGCCATCCTTCTCTCTCCTTTGGAAGCTCCAACTGTTGTTCCGCCATTAGTGCGTTAAAGATATCGGTGAGGGAGAATGGCAGTTGAGGATAGTACTCTCTCTTAGGTCCCCCCCTCCTAGGTCGGTTGGCTGGTGGTGGCACTTGGTTGTAAGCTTGTTGTTGTTGCGGTGGTTGTCGGTTGTAGATGGGTTGTTGTTGAGGCGCTCGGTTGTAGGCATTTGGTTGCTAGGGTGCTCGATTGGAGGTGGGTTGCAGTGGTGGTGCTCGGTTGTATGCAAGTTGCTGCTGGGGCTGAGGAGCTGGTTGAGGAGCTGGGCGGTATTGTTGGTTGGGTGGTGGGTTATGGTATTAGCTTTGGCGATACCCACCCTTGTTACCCATGGCATTGATGCTCTCATTGTTTACTACCCCATCGGTGGTGGGTCCTACAGGTGTAGGCTTTCTAGTGTTACGGGGCTTGGTGTCGAATGGGTTGATCATGGATGCATCCTTAAAGTGGGCTTGGAGGTAGCGGGTGCTGTAACACAATTCACTCATGGTTGTTGGGCGGTGCATGATCAAGAGGTTACGAAGGTTGGGCGTTGTGTTCCCGATGAGCATCCTCACCTGCTCCCACTCTGAGATGGTATCAACTAGCCTCTCAGCCATTACCCTCCACCGATCAGCAAATCTGGCAAAGTCCTCATCCGGCCTCATCTTTTCAGCAATTAAATTAGTTATCGAGCAGGCTAGCCCCACCTGATCCTTGTACCTCTGTAGAAACTTCGCCTTGACAATGTCCAAATCCACCGCCTCAATGGAATCGAGAGAATAGAACCAGTCCAGGGCGGATCCCACCAATGATGGACGGAATAGAAAGGCAAGGGCTTTGCGGTCATTTTTCCAGAACGCAGAGTCGTAGAGAAAGCTCTTTAGATGGTTGAAAGGATTACCAGTCTCATTGTAACGTTAGAAGACTGGTATCTCTGAAGGAGGAAGGTGTAGAACTGGGAAGGATGGGACAGAGATTTCAGGGATGGCTTTAGAATCGAGGCGGTGCCTCATCTCTTCAAAGCGCTCATCCATCTAGTTAAGTTTGTTCATTAATGCCTAGGTGAGGCTGGATTCCTGAGCCATGGGAGCAAAGTGTTTAGGTGAAAAGGTCGAAAGAGGTGGGTTGGAAACAGGAACTGGAATAGCGTTATGTGAATGCCCCACAACGGGGTGACTGGAGACACGGCAGGGTTGCCCAGGAGAAGAAATGATTAGGGGCCTGACTGCCGGCTGGGGTGGTGAGGGGGCTTGATTTCCCTCGATCAGATCTTGATTGGCGGGCATCTTGCCCTTAGTGGCAGATTGGATAATTGCAAAGGTCTCGAGATCAAGGTGAAGAGATAGATCTTTGAGAGCTTGTTCTATACTATGTGAGGCGTATCGGTGAGTGGGATCTTGGACCTCAGGTTCCATCACAGCATTCACATGGCCATCTGGTTGGACCATGGGTTGCTGAAGCTCGTAGTGACCCGTCTCGTACTCCTCTTCTTGGCCGTAGTAGTCCGACATCCCGATGTGTCTTCCGGACCTTAGTGTCATGGGCATCCTGTCAAATTTTCTTACAAAATGGTTGAAAGAAAGCAAATGAAATGTGTAATTGCAAAGAGAATTTTTGTTTGGTTATGATTGTTTGTTTGATTTGATTTGGTTTCAATTTGGTTGTTTGGCAAGCAAGTTGAACACAAAAATTAAAGGGATTTTTTTTCTTGTTTTAGGTGTTTTGAAAAGAGAGAATTTTTTGGTTGTTTTCAATTGTTGTGAGCAAGCAAGTTATGCAAACAAGGTTTTAAAATGACTACTCGACAATTTTTGGGTTAAAACCTTAGATTAGATAGATTGTTAGCAATTGTTCACTCGAATGGGTATGGTTCCTATTGCTTCAATCTTCAAGACCTAAAGTTATCACTCAATCACCACGAGTAGGTACTTGGGTTCTTCGGGTTTTGGGAAGTGGTACAACCGGCCCAATCGTGCGGAGAGGAATACTCCACGGATGGGGACTTACGGAGGCCTTGATGGAAACAACCAAATCAACTAGGAAGGAATATCCCATAAGAGAGGTTAGAATCCACCAAGAAGGTGTTTGGAGGGTGATGGTGTGTTGGGAGAGAGAGCCCCCGCCTCGAATGCCCTACGGATCGGAGCAAGTCTAGTACCCGATGCAAAATCTAATGCAAAAATGAAAAATGGAGGGTAGAAGGAGAAGAAGCAATCAATATGCAAACATGAATGGAAGCTATTAAATAAATCAAACAAGTGAATGCAAGCAAGACATGCAATGATAAAGTAAAACAAATAACTAGCAACTAGCAACTAAAAGGAGGTTCACGCGGGAACCGGCTTGTGATGGAGTGTCCAAGTGGGGAAAAATTTGAAATGAAGGTAAAATGATGGTCCACGTGGGGACCGATTTGAAAATAAAGTGGCTCACGCGGAAGCCGGGTTTTGAAAAGGTTGGTGGTTCACGCGGGAACCGGTTTGTTTGATTTGAAAATTGAAAGGAGGGCCACGTGGGGCCAATCTAAGGTGGTGCAAAGGGGTGGTCCATGCGGGGACCGATCTGAAAGTGGGTTGGTTCACGCGGGAACCGGTTTAGAGAAGGGGTTGGTTCACGCGGGAACCGGTTTTTGTGAAGAAAGGGGTGGTTCACGCGGGAACCGGTTTAGAAAAGGGGTTGGTTCACGCGGGAACCGGTTTTTGTGAAGAAAGGGGTGGTTCACGCGGGAACCGGTGTAAGAGTTGGTAAAATAGAAAAAGGGCCACGTGGGGCCAATATAAAGGTGCTGTAAAGAGGTGGTCCATGTGGGGACCGATCTGAAAATAAGTTGGTTCACACGGGAACCGAGTTGGAAAAGAAAGGTGGTTCACGCGGGAACCGGTTTATAAGAAGAAAAGAGGTTCAAGCGGGAACCGGTTGAAATTAAAGACAAGTAACCCAAGTCCACATGGGGGACAATCTTAAAGAAAGATTAAACAGAGGCTTCAAAGGTAAATGAACATGGAAAAAGTAAAGGACAAGCCGGTTCACGCGGGAACCAAGTTGGAAAACAACTAGTTGCACGAATCAATCAAGCTAGCACGGTTGAAGACATTGGTTGTCCCACCGTGGTCAACAAAATGCTGTCGACTCCGAAAACGGGTTCTAGATCGGCACCTCATGATAAGAAGGTGAAAGATGGATAGGGGGAAAAAGGGGAGTGAATTGGAAACACTCGGAAAGCGGTAAAAACTCCTCACCTCGGTCCCACACTCACATTGATCCCCGAACTTTCATCTCACGGCGTCACTCAAGCACCGGAGATGGTTCGGGTCATGTGGGAGGAGAGTGAGGAGGAGATGAAATTAAAACATGAAAGATGTGGTCGCCAGGAGCCGCGGGCTCCACTTTATAGAATAACAACAAGATTGAGTTGTTTTGACCGTGTACCTTAGCGTAGGAGATCGGGATATGGGTTCAACCTTCTTCTTCTTCGGCCGGCCGATGAAGAAGAGTCTCCAACCGATGCTAGCTTGATAAACCTATGCAACGAGAACAATAAACCAAGTGAAAGAAAATGATTAGAACTATGGGAAGTGTAGTAACTGTAGAGAGAAGATGAGAAAGAAGCAATTGGAATTGGACTCACCGGCTTCGGGGTGAGCCTTAACCCCTTTTTGTGTATTTTTGATTATGTAAAAATGATGCAAATGAACTGAAATATGCTTTAAAACAGTAAATAAACTGAGTTAAATGAGTTGAGAAAGCTTATGGAATGGATCGGCTTGAGTTGATGCCGAGTTGGTTGAAGAAAGCCGGTTCGGGTTGCCTTGCACCCTCCTGGTGCGACTTTAGTGCAGAGGATGCTACGGACGACCCCAATGTTAGAATTGAGTGCCGTTTGTTTTAGTAGATAGAAAACTTGGAGAGGAAGAGTTCCTATGTTGATTACTTCTCGGAAATCCTTATTTAGAAGTCTGTAAAAATTATGAAAGTAAAAGGATGTAGAAAACAGAATCTGGATGCGCACCCTAGGTGCAGCAACCGTCACGGACAAACGGCAAGTTGGAACTGAGTTTTGTCAGCTGGAGATGAAAGAGGACGAAAAGAGAAACAACTTCTATGTTGAAGACTTTTGCAGAAGGAGTCCCAGATTTTCTGAAGAAGTCAATGAAGTTGACTAATGTAGAACGCCGGGATCAAGCCTTCTCCTTCACTTCGGGATCAATCTCTCAATGTTGGATCAGCTTTGGATGTCAGGACAGCTTTGGAGAAGAGCTTGGACAACCTCTAGATGGGCTAGGCATGGAGGATTAACCTTGGGTCGTTGAGAATGGCCCTCAATTTATAGAGGAAGGAAGCCGGTGCAAAAAATGGAAACTGGACCGACCGCGCCCCCGCTTTTCAAAGGGGACGAGGGCGCGCAGGGCGCACCCTCAAACCAAGGGCGCGTAGGGCACGCCCTCACTTCGGGGGCACGGTCCGCGCGCCCCCTAGTTTCAAAGAAACCGGGGGCGCGGTACGTGTCTCACTGCTAAAATTCATCAGAAACTTCCAGAAATTGCTAAAAATCGACTTGACAAACGTAACGCACCCCCGAACCGGGGGCGCGATACAAATAATCGAAAATCAGAGCTGGAAACCTTCCAAAAATCAGGTTTAGAAGGTGCTAATCGGGGTAATTTGCGATTTAAAGAAACTGACCGCGCCCCCGCTTTTCAAAGGAACCGGGGGTGCGCAGGACGTGCCCCCGGTTTGAGGGCGTGCAGGGTGCACCCCCGGGTTGAGGGCGCACAGAGCGCGCCCTCCCCTTTCAAGCGGAGTGGGGGCGCGGTACACTCTCTCTCCTGTGCGCGTGTTTCGCGAGCCGTATCTTGCAAACGGGATGTCCGATTTGGCTCCCATTTGTCGCATTGGAAAGAGGGCCTTCAACCGCACCTCCTCAAGTGGGTAAACCAGCCGGCATGACTCCCGAGACATTTGCACAGGGCTTTCTACCAGTTTACCCTCTCGTGGAAAGTCGAAACCCGTGGCGAAGATCCGAAAGAGCACGGTTCCGATCGAGAAATCTCGGGTCAACTCGGGATGACTTAAAATGGTGACCGAACAAGTCCAGTACGATCGGAAAACACGAAATCATCGAAAAATCTGATATTAACTCGGTAAACGTGAAATAGAACTCGGAAAAGCCGGGAAACCCTAAAATTGACCGAACCAGACGCATGGTCCCGGTTGATGAAAATATTCGGCTAGAATTGACCCGGATGACCCGAAAATACCTGGGGATGACCGGAAAGGCCTAACGCGTGGTCCGGGATAGCCGTGTCAGTACAGATCGAAAAAGCCATAACGAAAGCTGTTATTGACCGGACCTTCATTTATGGACCATTCAAGGTCGGTCATTGAGTAGGCTTCGTGTTTTTATGGTTCACGCGCGGCTCTCGCTTGAGGGTTTCGGCATAATTCTGGAAATCATTTGGTCCATTCTCAACTCACAAGGGGCTCCACCAATGTCCTTAGCTCATCTCCACAAGGTAATCTGGATCATATAACAATCAAATAAAGGATATCGCCTATGGAATGAGAGTCTAGGGCTCTGAATCAGGCCAATTTGGCATGTCTACAGCCATGTGAATGCTCAAGCCCTTGCTAAGAAATTCATCTGACAAGGGTATTATTGGTGAACTCTAAAAGAATACTGCTCCATCTTTGTCCGACATTGTTATTAATGTCAACTTCATGACAAAAAGATTCATTCTCCCACATCTTCCCATGCCCCATGGCCTTTCACCATGTGGGCTTTTGATATCATTGGCCACTTGAGTGACCTCAACTCCAAAATGCGCACAAAATCATTCATTCTGACAGCAATGGAGTACTTCATAAAGTGGGCTGAAACAAAAGCATTTGTGGAGATTAAAAAGTCATCAGTTTGCTCCTTCATCAAGCGCAACATCATTGGAAGGTTCGGGATCTCCAGTGACATCATCACCGATAATGGGCTATAATTTATCATTCAAGATCTACTTGATTTTTGCAACAGGTATTGCATTTCATTGCATCATTCATCACCATATTATCCTCAAGAGAATGGTCAAGCAGAATCCACCGATAAAATCTTAATTAAAATCATCAAGAAATCTTGTAAGTCTAGCAAGTTTGCTGACTTGTCTGATAAGCTTGTAGATGCTCTTTGGGCTTATCGAACTTCTGTATAAACTACCATTGGACAATATGAAATGGAAGTAGTGGTCCACTACGAGGTATTACTTCCATCTCTTCGAGTTCCGCTCGACAGGGATATTTTTGTTGATGAGAGACGAGAATCTCTCTTTGCACAGCTTGAACTCTTGAATGAAAAAAGGCTAGCTGCTGTCGACCATGACCGGACTCATCAGAATAGACTTAAAAGGTTTTATCAAAAGAGGGTGGTCAAGAAAAAATTTGAGATCGGTGAGATGGTCGTTAAAAGAATTTTCGTTAAGCCGGGGGGTCCGAACTCCAAATTGCAACCTAACTAGGAAGGGCATTTTGTAATCACTAAAAAGTATCCAGGCAATGCAAATGAGTTGACTAATGTAGATAGAGAAAAATTGAGTCGTCTTTGGAATGAAGTTTATCTCAAAAAGTACTTTTTATAAAAATGGAGAAATCACTGGTAAAATGTCATGTCATCGATCCTAGGCTATTTGTTAGAAGTCAAGGGTAAGTACCATATCACACACACAATACCTCCTTATCCTGAAATCTAGACAACTCGATACTTGCGAGAGGCTAGGTAGAAGCCTAGAAATGGAAGGAATACCCTTACCCTTTTCTCTTCTACTCAGTCCAAGATAGAAAGAGTAGATTAGAGAGGGGTATTGAAAATGCCCGCCACCCTTGTAGGAGGCTATCATAGAGGATGTAAAAGGGTGCCAAAGATGGGCAATGAACCCCTCATGTTAAAAAAATGATCAACGTGTCTGAATGAGTACCCAAAATGATAGTCAAGGCAAAAGGCACCAAAAAGATGAGCAATATCCCCATGGGTCAAAAAACCTGCTCAAATGTGTGCCACATAAAAAAAAGTAGAAAATATTTGAAGAGCCCGAACCCCAATGAGTAATTTGGATTTGAGTAGAGAAAGCCCTCTCAACATCTCCAAACCCTATCAAGGATTTCCATTGATATTCTTCTTTTCTAAATCCCTAGGGTAGGGTATACTGGCCAAATCCTGGTGGAACTCAAACTAATCAAAGGAAGAAGGTTAGAAAAATTCTAGGTAGGGAACTTTATTTTGCCCATAGTTTCTACCACTTTAGTCTTTACAAACCCCAAAGACCAATGAATTATCTCAAAATACCAACATTTTCTCAACAAAAAATTTGAATGTTTAAAAGAAATTAAAAAATCAAATGTTTCCAAAAATCCAAAAAATTGAATATTTATAAAAATGTAAAAAATTTGATTATTTTTAAAAATTCGAAAAAATAAGTGTTTTTAAAAATCTAAAAAAAATGAATATTTTTAAGAGAATAGAACAATGCATCATTTAATTTAGCTTAGTTTTGATTATTGCCTTAGTTGTATCCATGTTTATTTTTCTGTCATGCATATTTCTATTTTTTGCATTGCATTTCTATTTTTAATTACCTTGTTAAGAAGGCTCTTCCCATTAACATAAGTCAAAATTTGGCCATAATAGGCAAAGGGATGAGTCATTGTGAAGATCTAATCCCCTTTTATCAAGTGTTTCAGGGACTTTAAAGTAAAGATGAAAAGATTCTCACCACAGCAGGTAAGTTCTCTTATTTCTTACCCATTACATTTTAGTCATTTATTTTATCACACCTTGTTAAGAAGGCTCCTCCTTTTGAATCAAAATCAAGACAAATGATAAATAGGCAAAGGGATGAGTCAAGGTGAAAATTTAATCATCTTTACTAAGTGTTTTCTAGAGTTGAAGGAGCACAAAGAGAAGGGCCATCAGGTACTTTTTTTGCAATAAAAAAGGAAGAAATTTTTTTTTCAAGGGCGCATGTAGCCTCATCTGGGGGCACATGGCCATGTGCCCTATCCCCAAGGCACATGGGCATGTGCCCCTAATCGGGGAAATAGGACCAAAAAATTTTGGAAAAATTCAAAAAAATCTAAAAAAATTAAAAAAATGTTCAGAATGTTGAAAATAACATTTTTTTCTAAAGAAATCACCATCAAAGATATTATTTTGATCTTTAAATGATGGTTCTAAGAGTACAAACTTCAATTGTTCATTTCAAAAAAATAGGCTTCATATGACAATTCCATTTGATGGATACTAATCAGAAATGTGCAGGCAACATTTTTAGTCCAACAGGTGAATTGGTGAGATTAGTGTTCCTAAAGGAACATCATGCTAGCCGTGCAATGAAAAGAAAGAAAGCACCACCCAGTTGAGTATTATCATAGTGTTGTATTCCATTAAAAGGCAAGATGAGGATGGACCAGTGACGCTGATGAGTCAAGTAGTCCATGCAAGTTAATGGACTATTTAAGTATCACTGGAAGACTTCACTCGAACAACAATGATGGAGCCTGAAATGTGTGACCGTAGATTTCAGATGCAGTTGCAAAATTTCATCACCAGTTTCACATCATTTTTCTCACATCATCACTAGCATTCCATTCTGTACTTCACATCACTTCTATCATGTTGTCATTTAGTTATGTTAGGTTCATTTAATATATATTTTATGCATTGATGTTGAAGACCTAAAGAAAATTGGGCCCGAGATCTCCTTCAACAAAATTTACGATAGCTTGGTCATTTCTTCACACTCACAGATAAGCCAAAATTAAACATTGGATGGATGCTGGTTCCTATTCAAGTCTCTTGACCTCTAATGAGGCTCTCCTTTTCAGGGCAGTCCATGAATCCAGATTACCACCTCAAGAGGGGATGAGAAAGAAAGAAAGAAAACATAGAAAACAACTCACCTCGGTCTCGCACTCACATTGATCCCCGAACTTTCATCCCTCGGCGTTGCTCGATCACCGAAGAGATGGTTCAGGTCATGTGGGAGGAGGATGAGAAGAAGAAAATTAAGACATGTGTGGTCGCCAGGAACTGTGGGTTCCGCTTTATGTAATAAAAATGACCGTGTGTACCTTAGCAGAAAGAGTGTGGGTCAAAGCTTCTCCTTCTTTGCCAGCCGATAAAGAAGAGTCCTCAATGCATGGATGCTTGATTTCATGTGCAACTAGACAAATAAACAGATGAAAAGACAATTAGAACTAATCAAAGTGGAGTATGTGAAAAGAAAATGACATAAAATACACAACTGAAAGGAAACTGACCGGATTCGGGTTATTTCTAACCCTTTTTTATTTTTCAGATTAACAGACTAAAACTAATGTAAAAAATTGTGAAAAAATAATAGAAGGATGGATAATCACGAAACAAAGAGATAAAAAAATTAATTTTTTTTTGATAAGAATAGAGTGAGATATGGCCAAATCTGTTTTGTCGAAAAAACCAAGCAGCAGTCTAGGATTTGTTAGGCATGGCTTTGCTTCAGCACTTGATATGACCAGCTCCGACCTCAGAATCACATGCCGTTGATTGCAGACAGAAGAAGACTCAGAGGGGAAGAGCTTTAATGTAGAGAGCTTGAGTAGAAAACATTCACATGCTGCTATAGAAGTTGAAGAAGAGAGACCTCACAGTTCACCTACAGACCAGCCTTCCTCTCTCCTAAACCAACTTTTCTCTCTCTAAAAACTAGAAATTCTCACTCTAAAAATCAAAAAATAAATGCAGGAGGGAGATTGGACATCTTAAGATGCCTGGGGGGTTGTGAACGAGCCTCTGGAATGATCAAAATCAGAGTCTATTTACAAGAGAAAAATGTCGCGATCAAAGCTAAAAAACAGGCTCTTGTGCCCTGGGGGCGCATGGTATCCACCCAAAAAATTTAGTCCAATCCGATCGAAATTTTCGATCTGATCCAGTTAGAGGTAAAGTCCGAATCAAAAATCTAGTTCTGTTGTGCCCCCGATCGGGGGCACATGGCCATGTGCCTCTGCATGGGGGTGCAATGTCACGTGCCCTAGTGGCAAGGCACATGTGCCCAGGGACCAGGGAGCATGGGACTGATTCTGCGCATCTTTCTTCTGGAAACCATTGCGAACACTCCCAAACTCAGAATTTGATGCCATTTGTTGCATTGGACAGATAACAGGCCGAAAAAGCTTTATACAGCAACGGATCAGCCATCACATTCTTCAAAACTTCAGAATTTATCTGGAATTTAGGATAGTGAATAGAAGATCCGATACTGGTTGGAATGATTCCGACGGCCAACCAGAAAGGCACAGCATGAAACAAAATTTGTTCGGAGTATGAATTTGACCATAACCTTCAATTCATGATCATTAGGTATTAGTCATTCAGACAATTTCCATGTTTACATAATTTACGTGTGGCTTTCACATGGAAATTACGATTTTGTGTTGAAAACTCCAGAAAGCATTCGATTTCATTCGGCAAAGCTCCAATTCAACATTAAAAGGAATTGACATCATTCTATGATCAATCACACATGTTACCCTATAAAACATGAGTTTTATAATCTGAATTAGGCAAATTTGGCGTGTCTACACTTGGTACCAGGTTAAACTAAACTCAGTAATGAGTATTAGGAAACCGAAAGGATGTCACATCATCTTTTAAGCACTATCGCTTCATCTTATGTGACACCACATGTCTTCCTACCATTGAGGACTACGGGAGCTCCCTCCACCTGGGGACTGAGGTGATCCAAACTCAGGGTTTCGACACCGAGGAGTTTTAACACTATTGTCACTATGATGCCGAGAAATTTTGACACCAAGAGAAGCCTACTTGGATCTAGTTGGCCTCGTTGCCAGTATCAACCCTCCTCCATGGCCTACTGCTCGCCGATGCTCCACCATGCATGAAACCCACCTTCGAATTTCTTCTCACATCTTCTCCAGAGGTTGTTGATGCTACTATGTACTTGAGACGACTGCCTCCGCATGATCTTCGCTAGAGGTAGTCATTGCCTATGCATTCCATGATTAATTTTCATGTAGAGCAAAATAATTGCATCACAAACTTAGAGTTGGATAGCTATACCCTTTCCTCTATGCTGAAAAGAAGATTTCTTTTATTGGGTTCAAAGTTCAAAATGCTTCTTATTCTTCTCCATTTCAATCATCGTGGCTTGCATGAGGCTATGCTGAACTCGACATCTTGGGCTCCCTAACAATTGAATTCCTTAAGCATCTTTGATCATCCCCTTAAGGGAGGATCAATCATATGCTTAATTAAATAGTGGTTTTTCCAATTATATGATGCAGAATCTCTATTTTCTTGAATGAAAATATTGTTTAAATTTCTCTAACACCAAGTCCAAGTTTTGAGTTCTCTTTTTAGTTGGCAAAAAGCTGGTGTGTTCTAACACCAAGTCTATGAAATGAGGGAATCTCAGCTAGTGGATTTACATCAGCCATTTGTTTGCATAAATACCTATAACAACAAGATGGGCAGGTCATGAATGCAGGAGAAGAAAAACAAGCTATATCTAAAGAATTTTCCAAAATAATTGGGGAAATTCATTGATTATTCAGAAGTTAGAAATATTCCTTCATCCGGAATGCAATCAGGCGTGGTATGTACTTCATTGTTATTCAAATTTTTCATCTTCAATGAACATGGAAACTCAATACAGAAATGATAATTAAAATAGGATGCAAAGCGTATGTGCTTGTGTGTTCAGTTTTACATTGGATGGCTTCATATGTACTTCATATTTCATGACTTGTTAGGATACAACAATAACCACCTACATCAATCTCATTTTTATATCAAATACTATTAGTTTTGATGCAAATGATGTATAGTTAATATTATTATTGTTATTACATTATTTCAATCCTTAACCAAACAAGCCATTATGCCCTATTTGATTTGAGTAGTAAATATGGTATTGTACCAAGTTGGATATTGATATTTCTAGAGTATCAATAACAAAATAGATACTGGTGGCCACTTGTATTACAATTAGTGTCTTGTTTATTATACTACACATTTTAAAATTTTTATTAATAGCAAAATACACAGCGATGAACTATGTTAATATCAATTTAAAACTTTATAGTGATTGAAGTCTCTTTAATATCTATTACCAAACAAGGTAATAGATAGTGAGCCCTTACCACACGAAAATGAACAAGGACAAACAAGGTCCATATAGCAGAATGTTGGATGTTCCCAAGGTTCATGTGAATAGTAAAATATTTAAGTGTGTAAAGAACATGCTACAAATTTTTAGGTAAATGTTTACTATTTAATTCTTTCTTTCCTTCATCTCTTTCTGTGTTTTCCACCATTCATTATCATACCTTATTCTTGGTAACTAGGCTTGTCAAGCAACATATCAAGTTGCATAATGTCATATACCAGGTGTTGCTTTATAAAATCAATTAAGTCAAAATATATTCTATTTTTGGGTCCTTTTCCATTGCACCAGTACCCATTCTTTTCCTTGAATGTATAACCAAATTTTTTCTACAACAAACCAGTGAGGACCAGGAGGGTTATTGCTTTCCAACTTGCAAATATAGTGACAAAAAATTAGCTGATTTGTCTTCCTTGCTAGTTTGTATGTCTATATCTATTTTTGTCTTATCTTTGTTTTTTGCTTGGGATATTTTTAAGTATGAGTTAGGGCTCAAGTGATGTTGGGATGGGTAATTTAGGTTGAAGAAGAGCCAACATGAAGTATATGACACCATATACATGGCAAGATGCTTTTTCTTTTTCCAGATATGAGAGGATATCATTGCTTTTGTTGTGAAATGTCTCATTGGTATTGTTTGAGACATTATTTTCTTGGTCAAGACTTACTTTGGTACTAATAGAAATGTATGCCCTACAAGCCAATCATATATGATATGATTTGACATTTCTAGATATATCTTATTCAATTAATTAGGCAAATCTTCATTATAAGCTCTTATTAGATGCGAATATCATAATGAAGTCCTTGATCAAATACAATGATGATTAAATCATGATGAGATCATGATAATGAGATTGATCATCTAGAGGTATTTGATCTAAATGTTCCTAGTCATAGGATACTTGAGACGGGACATCAAGGATCCGGATAGACTAGTGTATGTGATGTCTTCTCATGTAATGAGGATGACCGATCTCATTGGTCATTAGTGTGGAGACACTGAGATACACATACAGGTGCTCATTAGTTGAATGAGTTCACTGAACTGACCGAATTAGAAACCCTGAATGATATCTTACCGAACTGTCTATCAGGGTCTTCTATCATCACGGTTGCATGGTCGGACCTTTGACCTGAGTCGCCAAAGATGCCTTGTTGGGTGGAACTTGTGCTTTGACCATTGACTTATATGGATCACAATTTAGATGGTCCTATATAGCGATGGATCGGGTACAAGGAAAATCTGATGGAGGCAATTGAGTAGACAACAAGGGATCGTCCACTCTCGGTAAGTGAGAGTGAATGTCCTATTGGATAGTACTCTAAATCCCTGGCCAGGGTAGATAGGATAATTGGAAAAGGAGTTTTCCAATTGATCCAATTCCGAGTACAGGATCCTATAGAGTCGGTACACTAAGGAGTTGACAGTCGATGCCATACTCTTTTCTGACCGGGACATTGGATGGATGAGGGTTTATATCCATGTGGTAACTAATGATGGAAAGGCTCAATGGAGATGAGATTATCCCCATAGCCATTTGGGATCATAGGATGTGGCTTGTACCCTTCATGATCGGTAGGCCGATTAATCTGTTATCGGATAACAGATTTAATTAAAATTAAATAGAATTGTTCTATTTTATTTAGGCCTCAACCAAATAGGTTATTGGGCCTAGTGGGTCACACACAAAATGACTTATCCACAAGTAAAGGGGCAAGGTCTAATTTATAGAGATTTTGGGTTTTTATGAAAAATTCCATAATTCTCTATAAATACTAATGGTTTCAGCCAAACCCAATCAAGCCAAGGGTGAAAACCAAGTCCCAAGCCTCCTCCCTACCTCATCCTCTCTATAGAAGGTGTCCATGGTCGATGGAGCTCCGTTCGGGAAGAGTTCTCGAGGCCGGCGCGAAGGGAGAACCTGTTGTGGGTGAAGTTCGTGTGGATACTGCTGGAGACCGGACGCTTGAACGGTTTTAGAGCTTGAGAAGCTCATCTCCTTCCTCTCCATGGGATTATATGAATCCCTATCAGGTATATTCGAACCTGATTTGATCGGTTTTTGGTTTTCGTCGTTCGGTTCTGATCGAGACGGATTCTAAAGGAACCCATAGAAATCGTCGCTTTCGCTGCACCAATCTTTTATGGACGATTTCTTACAGGTACTACTTCTTTTTTCTATGTAACTAAGTTTAATATATTCCTACAAGAACTATATTACTAAAAAAATTTGCATTCTAATATATCAGGTGATAGGTGGGATTAGGAAGCATTGTTTAAAGATTTAAGAAAAAATTCTTAAAATAAAAGAAATGAGGTAACACAGGCTTCTTCATACTTTACTTCATAGTGAAAGCTCTTGTGCTTGGTTATATATTTCAATTATCATATGAATATGTCTCTTTTAATATTTATTCTTAGTGATTTAGGGATTATTATATTGATCTATATTCTCATATGTTGGCTATGCTTTGTCTTTTATGTTGTAATTAATAGAAGGTCTTTTCTAGTTGTCTTTGCCCATGGAGAGATTTGTTTTTGTTTTCTTTCCCACTTGGTATTCTATTGTCAACAATATGATGTCAATTAATGTTTGATAAGTTTATTGTAAGGAATCAATACATGGCAGCGGAAAAATTTTGATTCCATAAAACCATGATCTTTGCCTTGATCGATGCCGAACGAGTAAAATCGGGAACCGAATATGAAGTAGAACGAGAGTACCTCATGGGATTTCTCAAATCCCTCACCATGGATGAAGAGAGGACATTCCTCCTTGCTGAAAACCGTTCAAGTGTCCGGTCTCTAGCGGTATCCACATGATCTGCTTCAATAGACGAGTTCTCTCTTCCTTCGGGCCTCCAGAAACCTCCCAGATCCAAGCTTGACCATGGGAGATCGCCTTCTAGAGGAGAGAAGAGGGAGAGATGAGGCTTGGGACGTTCTCCAGCCCTATGGCTTGTTAGAGTTTGGCTTCATAAGCCATTTATTTATAGAAGATGGAATTTTTCACAAAAACCCAAAACTTCTATAAAATAGCGTCCATGCCCTCATCTTATTGACCAGATCTATTGTGTGTGGCCCACTAGGCCCAATAGTCAATTTGGTTGAAGCCTTAATTAATTTAAAAGAACAATTCCTTTAAATTAAATCAAAACCGTTATCCGATAACAGTTTTTACGGCTTTCTGATCATAAAGGGTACAAGCCACATCCTATGATCCCAAATGACTTTGGGGAGTTAAATAACATCCATTGAGCCTTTCCATCATCAATTACCACACGGATTTAAATCCTCGTTCATACAATGTCCCGGTCGATCAGGGGTTCGACACTGACTGTCAACCCCTAAGTATTCCGACACTATAAAATCTTGTACTCATGAATGGATCAACTGGAAAACTCCTTTTCCAATTCTCCTATCTACCTTGGCCAAGGATTTAGAGTACTATCCATAGGACATTCTCTCTCTCCTACCGAGAGTGAACGATCCCCTATTGTCCGCTCAATTGCCTCCACCAGGTTTCCCATATACCCAATCCATTAAATATATAGGACCACAAAATTAAGTCATCCATCAGTCAATAGTCAAAGTACATAGTACGCCTGGCAAGACATCTTTGGCGACTCAGGTCAAAGATCCAACCGTGCTATTGAGATGTAAGAATAACCTGATAGACAGTTCGGTAAGATACCGATCGGGTTTTCCTAAATTGGTCAGTTCAGTGAACTCATTCCACTAATGAGCACCTGTGTGTGTATCTCAGTGTCCCCACACTGATGACCAATGAGATCGGTCATTCTCATCATATGAGAAGACATCACACACACTAGTCTATCCGGATTCTTGATGTCCTGTCTCAAGGATCCTATGACTAGGAACATTTAGATCACATACCTCTAAATGATCGATCTCATTATCATGATCTCATCATTATTCAATCATCATTGCATGTGATCAAGGACTTCATTACGATATACGCTTCTAATAAAAGCTAGTAACAAAGTTTTGCCTATTTTATTGAATGAGATATTCCTAGAAATGTCGAATCATATCATATATGATTGGCTTGTAGGGCATATATTTCTATCAATCTCCCACTTGCACTAAAGCCAATCACCCATATGGCTGATCTCTATTAGCTGAAGGTGAAGCTCAAACACTCTTTGAGTATCTGCTTCAGTTAGTGGATCTGTAATGTTATTAACGGAAGATACTCTATCTTTAATTATATCTCAATCAACTGCATTCTCTCTGATTCTATGGTATTGACATAGAAGTTTGAAACTTCTAATGAGACTTTGGCTCTACCCCATTGTTTTCTTAAAATAATACACTTTCAGAGAAAGTTGGAACAATCCCATAAGCTAGATGAACATCTTCATCTAGTCAGCTTCTCAAGCAATATACAGTCATTATTCAATCTACTTTAGATTAGTTGTAGAATTAGCAGTGTTCTCTTGCATGGAACTCTTCCAGCTCACTGCACCACCATTATATTGACTTATTATCAAACTTATCTGATTAGAAGCTTGTGTTCATAAAACTACAAGACTTCAAGTCTTATCCTCCAAACATTAGAGATATATCCTTAGTGCTTCTCAAGTACTCAAGGACACATCTCTTAATTATCCTGTGACTCTCACAAGGATTTACTTGATGAATGCTCATAACACTTAGAATATTAATGAAGTCATGTGCGTAGCATCACAAATGTGATAGGTCCTATTGCAAAAGCATAAGGGCTATACTAATGTGATCTCTTTATCTCTTAAGAAGTCTACAAAGACATATCTTTAAAGATATCAACTCCACACTTCATAGGTAAGAAACCTATCTTGGAGTTTACCATGTCAAACTCTTTGACTATGGTTTTTATGCACATGAATTGGGTAAGGCCAAGAAACCTTTTAGATCTATCTCCATAGATCTTAAAACCCATATTAAGTTTGGAGGATCAATTGATAACTAGGCTCACTTATGATAACATACATACTTCATTCCTAATGAGTAGTATGTCATACATATGTCATGTCAAGAAGATAATAGCACTCCCACTTATCTTATATGAAAACACAAGGCATATCTTCATTCTCAATGAAGTCATAAGATTTAATCTCATTAAACCTTATCTACCATCTATGGGAAGTTTTACTTGAGTCCATAAATGGACCTTATGCACACACTATTTGGATGTTTTGGAACTTGATTCCCAAAGGTTGTATCATATACACCTGTTTCTCAAAATAACATAGAGAAACACTATCTTAACATCCATTTGACATATCCTATAGTCATAGTGTGTAACAATCAAATCCGAATAGATTAATTCCATGGCATAGGTAAAAGGTCTTATCATAGTCAACTATTTGACATAAATGATATCCCTTTTAACTATCCTTACTTTGAAGGTCTCTACCTTCTAATAGACTTCAATCTATTCTTTAGTGATCCATTTATACCCTATAGATACTAAATCATTAGGTGGATCAATCAAGTTCTGAACTTGATTAGAATAGATAGAGTTTATATCGGATTTTATTATTTCTTCCCATTTTGAATCAATATCTCATATTGCTTCAATATAGATCTTAGGATCATTATCCTTTTATCTTATGTCTCATTTCTTCCATCAAAGATATGTCTCACATATCTCTTAGGTTGATTGGACATAAGAAAAGATCTATGTTTGCCCTTGTGTAAATATAAACTAGTACCTTAATAAAAGTGTCCATGGATTGTGGGACTGGAACACCTTCCATTTATACCTTGCTCCCACTGTCTTTCTAAAGGAGGGACTCTTCCTCTAGAAATATGGAGAGATGAGCAACTCATACCCTTCTCCCTAAGGGAGGCATTAATATCCTTAAGTTTCCTTAGGATATCCCACAAGCCAACACTTTGTAGTCTTATATTCCAACTTGATAGGGTTATACTTCTTTACCAAGCCACACATTCTAAAACCTTAACTTGCTTAAGGTCAAGCTTTAATCCCTTTCCATATCTAATATGGAATAATTGGAATATACTTGAAAGGTACCGATTTAAGATCAAATGTCTATATTGAGTGCCAACCCCTAAATAGACAAAGAAGAATTTTGCAAAGGTTGTCAATGTCCATATTATGTTCTACACAATATGGCTTCTCATTTTAGCTGCTCAATTAAGCTAAAATGTATAAGAGGTGTCCATCAAAATTAGATTCTACTATCCTTTCTTTATGTGTGAATTATTACTTAAGTATCCCCTCTTTGATCTCATCAAAGAGTTTAATACTCTTTTCATTAATATTTCCTCTTCATTCTTAATCTCAAATAATTTCTCAAAAGTTTTGGATTTGTACTTCATAAAGTACATATGTCCCTACCTAGAGAAGTCATCTTTGAAAATTAATGAAGTTGAAATATTATCCTCAATCATTAATAGATATGGGCTAACATGCATCTAGATGCATGAGTTCTATAAACTCATTAGCCCTCTCTCCATGTCTAACAAATGAAGGGTTGGTCATTTTGCTTAATAAGATGAGACTTACATATAGTTAATGATTCTAAATCATTTACCTATATGTTACTATCCAAATAGTACTCCATAAGTCTTCTCTTATAAATATGACCATACTACTAAACAATAGATCGATCAATATCAATCTACTTCGCCTAATGAGGATTTTTCACACATATTATAAGAGCATACATATCTTATATGAATAAACTCTTTATTATGCTCTTACTGGTAAACACTTTACCAGTTATCATTTTCATACCATAGAATAAATCTCCATTTATTCAACTAGGAAATGAAAACAATATTCTTTTAGAAGGATAATTAAGACAACTCTAGAAGGCTATAGAAAATTTGTATCTCCCACTAGTAATGATGCAACATTTTGTACCATTTCCTATGTAGGATAACAATCTTCTTTAAGTCTTCATTTACTTGCTATTATCTACAACTCATTGTAGATATATGATGCATCTCTGGTATCTCATACTATTATATGCACCCCTAGTATCTTATACTAGAATACACATACATAGTATCTTATACTATCAAATGTGTATATAAGACAAGTAAATATTAATGACATAGATACATGGAGCTTCTCAAGTTCCACCTTTGCATTATGTGCAATACACTTTGCACTTCTTCTACTTACCATCATCATGATAGTAGAGGAATGCTATGTCAAATTTGGGTTATAATATCTTGACTCACTTCTTTGACTTTTAACTATCACCATCTATCTCTATCTAATGATCTTACTTCTTTCTATTGGTCTTACCAATAAGAAGTATTCAAGATGTATTATTCTTCATCGCCTTTAATTAGCTCATCACCATGAGCCATGATGGATATGAAATCCATCTATCCATGTTGCCACTACTAATTTTATCTGATAGAGGCTAACATCTGATATACGACAATTAATACATCTTTTCAATGAGATAAGATCTTATCTTCTCTCACTTCATTAGATAGTGTAGGAGATACTTACTTCTCAAGTAGGATAGTCAATAGGTCAACTATGAGAACTATTCTCTTAGTTCTAAACCAATATAAGAAGTGTGAGCCATTAAAATACTTAGCATCTAGCATGCTAGATTAATGGTGGTTTATAATATTCTACAACAGAGATATAATTATATTAACATTACAGACATTCATTAAAATTAAGATATGGTCTTTCATCCTAATTTATACTCCCAGTAGTTTTCGACGAATTTGCATAACCCTCATTATGCAAAGACGGGATATCACGATAACATCCTAGTGGGGACCAAGACCCTACTAACTTTATGGTGATAACCTTGTGGGAAACACAACAAGTCATCCCATACTTAATAGGTAGGTAACTTTTACCAATTGCAACTCATGCAATTCTTAGTCATTCAGCCTCTAGAGTTATAACCTTGTGGGAAACACAACAAGCTATATACTCTAGTTAGGTCAAATCCCCTTGTTACGTTATGAGAATGGATTCTTAACATAGCCCTTGTGGGAAACACAACAAGGCCATGCAATGGTCCACCCCAAAGTTCGGCAAATGCCTTAGCCATGATCACCAATCCCTTGCTGAATGAGTCTTGTGGGAAACACAACAAACCCATCCAATCTAAGATTGGCTCATCAAGACCATAACAACGGAAGGCTACGTGAGTCATTCTTAATGTCTCACGTTTATCGACCTAATTAGAACGAGGAGGGATTTTATTTTAGTCTCATCAACATAGGTGCTACATATAAATATTAATATACCTTTGGAATATCATATATTTAAGGTATAAGCAGTAGCACACACCACATATCAAATATGCCTTAAAACATAGGTGATCATGGACTTAACCCTAAGCATACACCTAAGGCACCCGTATAGGTGCAATTCCTTGCTTCAGAAGCTTGAGTTGGCATGCTCCCACTTCAGAAGGGTGCTTCTCCAAGTGGTCCCGCTCTCCATTCTACCACGAGCCGGCTTCTAACCATTACAAGCAGCTAAAGGGTACATAGACCCACAAATGTACAACTCATAATAAGAAACCTTGGTTTCAACCAAGGGGAGTACACAAATGGGGGGAGGTAGAATGTACAATCAGATTGTATAGAGAGAGAGGAGGCACACGCAGGCCCCATTTAATAACATAACCAACTTAATTAACCAAGCAATCAAAATCAAAGCATATTTAAGTCTATGATCACCTCCATACACACACCAACATTCATCACATGAACATAGAGCGCATACGTGATAATTATATGAGATATATCATATATACCATCATAAAATTATATACTGTACTTTTGAAATTCCAAATTTCATGCTTGTCGAATTTTTCATAAAATAAATAACATGAAATGCACATATAAACAATTTACATGCATAAGACAAGTAATATAAAAATATTCAGACGATTCATGCTTTTCAAAAATTTCTCAGAGCATGAAATTAATGTCCAAATCATAATTCTTCAAAATCATATTTTTCAGAATTTATTTGAACACTAATTTGATCTATAAATATTTTAAAACAATTTTAAAATCATTTATAAAATGATTCTATGGCAACCAAAGTCCAAAACTATTTAACAGGTTCATAAAAATTTTACAAACCTATTAAATAATTTCTCAGAACTTATATAATCATTAATTTCATTAATTTTGATCTTAAAACAATTTGAAAATCAAAATAGTAGAATTCAATGACAAAATAGTAAAACTTTATTTAATAAGTCATTAAACACTTTAATAACTCATTAAATAAATTCTAAAATTTTTCAGAAATTTTATGGACTTTTATGGAAAATTTTCGGATCAAAAATGAATTTCAAACAATTTAAAATCATTTTCAGAATATTTAACTGGCGGCGCATTGTGCCGGCCACGTACCCCCCCCCCCCGCCGGGTGCGCCGAGCCGCCGCCGGCGGCCGCCGCGCGCCGTGCGCCCGCGTGCGCCGGCGCGCGCCTCCTGCGCCAACGCGGGGCGGCCGCGTACCCCGGCCCGGGTGCGCCGCGCTTCCGCCACGTACCCCCCCTCCCCCCCTCCGCCCCGCGCTAACGGGTCCGGATATCCGTCTTCTTCGCCCGATAAGAGCGGGGCGGATGCGCGGAAAACCCTAGAAAATCGCCGACCTTCGGGCCTGATTTGGGGGGGCAAACGGTGTCCAAAAAATCCGAAAAAATATGCGTTGGAATCCTTTAACAATGAGGATTCTATCTATAGAAGTTTCATCTCATGAAAAATTCTATCCAACGCGCAGTTACAGGAGGAAGATGCTACGGCCGCAATTAAACCAAAGCGCAAATACCTCTCAAATCCGGCACCTCCAAGGGCCGTTGAGTGTCCAATAACTTATGGAAACTCTATGAAACTTAATTTCCTATCTTCCTACATCATTAGACAGAGGTATTTGAGTCCAAATAGGTAAGTTCATCAACTCCCCTAATTTCGGCCGGATTTTCGGATATGATCATCTTAGCAACTTTCCGAACTCATTCCGCACTCTCCGGATGGCCAAAATTCATGAGGTTTAAAGCATTGGAAATATCTCATCCACTAGAATCCAATGAATCTAACAACACACAGTTTTGTATCTCATACGAACTGTGGTGATCAAATCAAAACAGCTTTGTATACAGTTTCGGGAAACAAGAAATCACATGAAATCAAGCCAATTTCGATTCAACTTCGACCAAGGCTTCAACCGGGCTTTGATACCACTGTAATGAATCAATACATGGCAGCGGAAAAATTTTGATTCCATAAAACCATGATCTTTGCCTTGATCGATGCCGAACGAGTAAAATCGGGAACCGAATATGAAGTAGAACGAGAGTACCTCATGGGATTTCTCAAATCCCTCACCATGGATAAAGAGAGGACATTTCTCCTTGCTGAAAACCGTTCAAGTTTCTGGTCTCTAGCGGTATCCACACGATCTGCTTCAATAGACGAGTTCTCTCTTCCTTCGGGCCTCCAGAAACCTCCCAGATCCAAGCTTGACCATGGGAGATCGCCTTCTAGAGGAGAGAGGAGGGAGAGATGAGGCTTGGGACGTTCTCCAGCCCTATGGCTTGTTAGAGTTTGGCTTCATAAGCCATTTATTTATAGAAGATGAAATTTTTCACAAAAACCCAAAACTTCTATAAAATAGCGTCTATGCCCTCATCTTATTGACCAGATCTATTGTGTGTGACCCACTAGGCCCAATAGTCAATTTGGTTGAAGCCTTAATTAATTTAAAAGAACAATTCTTTTAAATTAAATCAAAACTGTTATCCGATAATAGTTTTTACGGCTTTCTGATCATAAAGGGTACAAGCCACATCCTATGATCCCAAATGACTTTGGGGAGTTAAATAACATCCATTGAGCCTTTCCATCATCAATTACCACACGGATTTAAATCCTCGTTCATACAATGTTCCGGTCGGTCAGGGGTTCGGCACTGACTGTCAACCCCTAAGTATTCCGACACTATGAAATCTTGTACTCATGAATGGATCAACTGAAAAACTCCTTTTTCAATTATCCTATCTACCTTGGCCAAGGATTTAGAGTACTATCTATAGGACATTCTCTCTCTCCTACCGAGAGTGAACGATCTCCTATTGTCCGCTCAATTGCCTCCACCAGGTTTCCCATATACCCAATCCATTAACTATATAGGACCACAAAACTAAGTGATCCATCAGTCAATAGTCAATGTACATAGTACGCCTGGCAAGACATCTTTGGCGACTCAGGTCAAAGATCCAACCGTGCTATTGAGATGTAAGAATAACCTGATAGACAGTTCGGTAAGATACCGATCAGGTTTTCCTAAATTGGTCGGGCCGGTGAACTCATTCCACTAATGAGCACCTATGTGTGTATCTCGTTGTCCCCACACTGATGACCAATGAGATCGGTCATTCTCATCATATGAGAAGACATCACACACACTAGTCTATCCGGATTCTTGATGTCCCGTCTCAAGGATCCTATGACTAGGAACATTTAGATCACATACCTCTAAATGATCGATCTCATTATCATGATCTCATCATGATTCAATCATCATTGCATGTGATCAAGGACTTCATTACGATATACGCTTCTAATAAAAGCTAGTAACGAAGTTTTGCCTATTTAATTGAATGAGATATTCCTAGAAATGTTGAATCATATCATATATGATTGGCTTGTAGGGCATATATTTCTATCATTTATAAACCTCAAATTTTTGTTTAGTGATTTCTATGTGATTGTTTTGACGTCTTATACATGATGTTCAAGTATTTCAACTTTTTATGAAAAGTAATTATTTTTCCCGATTCATGCTATCATTTTCTCTCTTCATTTTTATTTACCACGAGACCAAAGTCAGCCTTTAGCTATAATTGTTTTGTTCCCAAACTGATTACTAGTCTTCTTTGGTGATGGCATGAGAAGAAATTAGACTTACCTATGAATCATGGGAGCCATACAATTCTTAATCTAATCACATTTTCTTCTTCTCTCTGCTTATAATGCTTGCAAGGGTTTATTGATATGTTTTTCTCCTTCTTTCGATGATGAATGGGTGTCCAGAATAGTAAACTGCATGAATGCATAGTTTTTTTATTATAAAAGGAAGAATTTTTGTCCTCACTTTTTACTGACCAATATATTTTGCAATAACTGATAATTGCTAATTTTATATTTAAATAACTTTAAAAATTGAAAGGAATATAATATATTGGCTATATCTTCTTTTATTATGGCTTGATTGATTAGAGTATCAAAAATGATACTATATTAGTATTCATATTGATATTTTTAAAAGTTGAAGTATTAATATCAAAATTAATACATGTTAACTTGTATTATGATACATACTTGGTTTGCAATACAAATTTAAAATTAATACTATTAACCAAACACATCTAGGTGATTACCATCAATATCAAATTTAAAATTAAATGTGATAGATGTTTTTGATAGTGTTACCAAATAGGGCCTTAAACGTGAATGCCTATCATGGAAATCTAGAAGTCAAGCTTAGATGAGAATATGTGAAGCAAGAGATTTTGATGATTAAAATTTTTAAAAGTTAAAATAAATGTTTAATAGTTGCCAAACATATCTTTTAACAAGTTTTTTTAAAAAATAACTATAATAAAAAGTCAATTTATCATACAACTAGCCATCTCCTCTTTTTCTTTAATCCAAATAATATCATGTTCAAATTTTTAATTAATAATTTTGATAATATAAAATCTAAAAATTTAAATTATTCAACTTACAATTCACCATCTGTTTATTGATGCATTTGAAAGTATTACAACATGATTTAATAAATAATTAAAAATATATAATAATATACATTAGCTACATAATATAGAAATATTTGCAAAGTAGATTTTTAAACATGGCGGAACAATTTTGTAATACAACTTTGTTTAACATTTAGATATTATTTATGTACATTATATCCACTGTGAGGATACCTCTTAAATAGGACCATCCACTATCCATCAGTGTCCATTTTGTGGTTGAGTCAGGTAGAAACATCAAGATGTCTAATCTTGTTGTTCATTAAGTTAATTTATACTATCATCCATACTTGTATTATATGGTTCTCTAAGAATCAATTAAGTGATTGACGATGGTGTCTCTTGTAGAGCGCATAGGCAAGTGTCACCGACTCACTCAAGGATGTCAGAGTTGTGAATTGCAACCTATTAAGCTAATCAATCTTATCTATGTATCCAGCATATATATCTTCTACTCTACAACCTCTACTCTACAAGTGTGATCTAAACTTCCAGTGCACACGATCTTCATCCAAGGATATGATCTAATTAATTATATTCAACCCACAAGACATAATGATATATCTATCTATCTATCTATATCTAGACATCGCTTCCACGAACATTACATATTGAGGTGTGGTACGTAGAAATTAAAATGATTATGGCTTCTATGGGAAGCACATTCCTCTCTATTAATCTTTCTTCTTCTTTGTTCCATGCTACATACCACAGTTCATGGAGAATACCAACTAAACCTTGAAGGAATTTCTGCAAAGCAAATGGTCTGCTTAGAATCAATAGGTAATTTTTTGTATCTTTGTCCATATTTATTAATTAGTAACATTCTTTAAGGGTAAGATCATCTACTCCACAATTAGATTAATTTTTACTGATATTCCATTTCTTTTTTATCGATCATTTCTATAACCTCTCATCTATATATTAATAAGTAGGTGTGTGCACTACACACGTCATGTATGTAATTGAAAGTACTTCTCTTTGCTAGATTTTTATGTAAAGTATCAACTGACGAGTTACATTTTTGTGATAAAAGCAGTTTAGTGTAATAAAATAAAAACATATTTTTGGTCTAAAAAGTAGCATTTGACATCATTTTAAATTTAAGTTGATACAAGTAGAGATCCTAATATAAGCATGTGGGTTGGATTGGCATAGACAAAACTAAGTTTGAAGTGAGTGCATTGCCAAAAAGTAGTCTGTAATTGCAGATCAAGATAGCAAAGTGTCTCTTGTTAGATTAACAATAATGTTCTTAATCTTCCAATTAATATTCTTCCCAAAGTTGATAACATCGACAACTATTTTGGAATGATTGAGAATTCAATGTTGGCTCTCGATGTTAATACTTTTCCATACATTCCAATAGCAACCCTTTATGATAAGGTTAGCTATAGTAGTGTTGCCTTTCACATCGTAGACCTCCTCTTGGGGGTGATGGCATGCCAAAGATCACTATTTCTCATATATTTACATTCGAGAATGATAGTCCAAAGTTTGTTCTTATAATGTGCTAATCTCCATGGCAATGTCATGTGGAGAGCTTGATTAGGATATTTGGGTCCCGGATCCCTAGACCCCTTGCTTTTTATGTATAGTTTGTGTAAGAAATCATTCTACAAACAACAAAAGTAGCAATTCTATGGGTTTTATTGTCGTTGCCTAGGTTGGAATTGAATGGCATGATCAAAACCTCGATTCAAACATATTGAAATATATCTTTACGGAATTCAACAAATCCTTCAAAATTAGACAAGAACAAGTGTATCTATGATCTCCAACTACTTTTATACTAGCTATAGGACGTGCTTCGCACGTCTACCAATAATTTATCATAAATACTTAAAAATATTATATTATTTCAAAAATATGGTAGGTGTCTGATAAAGTAGTCAAGTTAAAATTCATATTAGAATTTTACATTTATAATTATATGCATAATCATATGAACAACATAGAATAGATAGACTATCAGTTAAACATAATCACCACTAATGATTATATAAATAACCAATTACTGTGAACTTTTTATTTTTAAACTACAAAGATGTAAAATTTAATCACCACAGTTTACAACATACAATTCCTACGGAATATACCCCTTGTCCAATACCACGTACGTTGTGTTGTGTTGGATCACAATGTTGACACTCTTAATGTCTAGTTACCTAATATTGATTATTTTAAATATAAAACAAATAAAGTAAAAAAGAAGTTAAATTATCTTGTTACGGTAACAAAGAATGAAATGTATTAACATGTTTATTTCCAACATGTATTAAACAATGTTACCTATGTAACAATGTTACCTATGTCAACATGTATTAAACATGTATTAAAATGTATTTACATGTATTAAACAATGTTACCTATGTCAACATGTATTAAACATGTATTAAAATGTATTAACATGTATTAAACAATGTTACCTATGTCAACGTCAAAGAACGAAATGTATTAACAAGTTTATTTCCAACATTGTCAACATGAAGCTTCTAAGAATATAGATGTTGTCTTGGCATGTATAAACAAGTGTTTGGGAAACATTTTACTAAACATAGTCTCTATTCAATGAAAAGGTTCAAGTTGTAATATTTTCTCTTTCTTAGTTCCCTAGCTTTACACCATCTCGATGTTCACCGCCACCGGCCCCCTCCACAGATCTAGGCCAATCCAAGCAGAAGTGGACATGGAATTAGGGTCCACTGTGGATCATGTTGGTACCTGCAGAGCCAAGAGTACATTTAGAGTGGATAAAAAAATGAATGTAGGAAAGAAAAAGAAGGGGATAATTCTATTTTAGCTGTAGTGAACAACCAAAACCAAGTAATATAGCATGTTTGGTAACATTTTTGTGACAAATATCATGATTCCATAGTATCACTTCAATGTATAAAAGCGTTTGCTAATATCAATGTTCTTATTGACATCCTATCATTTAGGAATGAATATCAATAAGTTGATACAGCTAGTGGAAATTCTAACCAAACGAGGCATAGGGAAATGCTCTTCGTTGTAAAATCTGGAAAAGCACACACTCGACCAAATTAAAACCCAACAAAATCAAAGAACTAACTCTCAATGAGAAAGCCACATCTACTCCAGACACTCCTCTAAACAAAGGCAATGATCAACTTGTGCCAACACATTTAGAATCAGCTTATTTACTTCACTCAACAGAATACTCAAAAATCAGGTTTCTAAGTGCAGATATCACACTTCATGATAATCTAGTTGAGTTGATTGTTGAAATAAATTACTTGTTCTATATTGTGTTTTTGACTCTATTTATAAAGATTTGAGATGATAATGAAGTGTTTTCTTAGTGTCTATGAGGCATAAGACTCAAGACTTAATGTTTTAGGATCCGTTTTGAGAATGTGAAGTATATATGTTATGGTTAAGTTCGTAAAAGCATGAAGTTCAAAGATAATTCATTAATCCCAAAATTTAAAAGAGCTATCTTCTTTAAAATGGAGTAAAGCAAAATGCCACAATACCTATCAATGATTTCCAGATATGTAAATTTAAGACTTATGATTTATTTTATTCTTATAGACATTGAATCACCTCATTTGGCCAGATCAGCCAACATCAATTACATGATTAGGTCTGACACGTACTGGAAATTAGAGCTGGACTACTCGATCTTAAATCAAAAATCTCAGAATGCTAATTCAGAAGGAGCAAATGGATCCCTGGATACGAAGATCTTTAAAACCGAAAATCTTAATCAACAAAAAAAGGTAAATCATGAAAAAAACACAGTAAATGCAACACCATCAAAATTGAGATCTTTAAATTAAAATCCGCACTCACAACCTCCAAGATGTTTAAAACTCATAATGCCCCCAAAAAATCACCAATTTCAACTTAAGTTCTTGGTTCCGGGACCACACTTTGTAAACTAAAAGAATTGAAATCAAAGATAGTCTCTGACCGATCAAATTCAAAAAAAATTCATCAAAACAATCAAAAATTCAGAACCATAATACAAAAGTGTTAATTTCAAGAGAACCGGGTCAATCCATCAAATTCTGGGAAAAAAAGAGAATAAAAGAAAAGGAAATAGAACAAAATGATGAATGAGTGTCGTATCAGAAACCACCAGACTTGAAGGTTTTGAAAGGAGAGAAAATACTCAAATTAGAGAAACGTGAAGTTAAAACGAAGACCCAAACTTTTGGAAAACATCAGATCTAATCTAAACTCCTCTTAAAAAAATATGGACAGAGAATGACAGAATTAGAGGGCCCCAGGATCTGCCATCGCGATGAAAAAATAAAAAAATCTATTCTTCTTGAGTCAGGGCAAATGAAGTCAAAGACATATATCTCAAAGCTCCATGACTGTCAGCATGTTCGGAACACAAAAAAAGGATATCACAGCAAGTACCAGCATTGAATCATCATGAATTGAAGAGCTGAATAGCCTGAATAGGCAGATAAGCTTATTCATACCATGATCGGCAAGAACAAACCCCAGACCCGAGCTTAAGCAAGTTCAGTCGATGTCAGGAGAGTTTTATATGGGTTGCTATCAAGCAAGGTCAAGTAGAAAATAGAATAACAATGGTATGTGCATGTTCCACCGCTCGTAAACTATCATGTTCACCTGAGAATATTCCTTGGAGACTGCAGGTGTCCAGCCCATGATTGAAAAGCCCTGGGGTTCGTCAGGTCCGAGACAGGCAATTGTAGGAGAATCGGGCCATATAAGTACCCAAGTAATGAAGCATGAGAGGGAAACTTCGAATTTGCTTAATATGGAAGACATGCTGATAAAAATCTATAAAGCATAAGCTCTTAAGAGTCCGTGGGGTCTGAAAACCAATTGCAAAGGAGAAGAGCTGGGCTCTGGCATATCCTGAGGGTGCTCAGACAACATGCAGATAGATGATTCAGGTTCTGACCCCACTGGAGAAAACAAAACAACAAGTTGACTCAGCCCAGATCGCCTAGGTGATTGCTTCCACCTCCACTGTCAAGGTCCAGCACCTCTGGCTCCTCAATGGGAGCCCTGGAGTACCATAAGGCAGCTTCAGAGGCAGGACGGCTTGCTGATGATCACCCCACATGGGGACCTTTCGCAGTTTTCAGGATTAATTCTCCCAGCCAGTATCAGATTCCACCTACTGGTTTGATATCAGGTAATCGGTGATCCCAATACCCATGACGGGTTCTGTCTCCCTGTCGTAGTAAGGCCTGCGAGGACGACCATAGGCAGCCTATCCGGCCTCCGAAATGGCACTCTAGGGTCTTCAGAAATTCTATTTGATTTTGTCTCTATCACCTGAGATGGATTGCTTGGGGCACCTAAGGCAAGGTGACCCCTTCCTCACCTTAGACACCTCACAGCTATGATAACATAGGCCTAGGGTAGCTATGTGAGGTTAAGCTAGTCCTGTAGTAAAACATCTTATGCACTGATGACGGCTATAATCAGTTTCCTTTGTTTGGTGGTAATGATAGAAAAGGATCTCATGGGAAATTTGAAGTTCCATTGGAGTGCCAGGATTCATATATAATAGCATGCTTTGCTGGTAACCTTTAGTGTCCTATGTTCTATACATTGTAGTAACTGAAGGAATGAACTTGATTCCTGATATTATTATCATATATTCACTATAGCCACCAAGGCTACAATTTGTGTCTCTGTGGTAGTAGTGCTTTTTGTAGCAAGGCAATCTTATGCTTACAAACCTTGTACAAGCAGATCTAGTTGAAGAACAAGGCTGAACATACTGTGTTTACTTTATAGGCTGAACATGCTGATTTTAACTTGCTGATTTGAAGAGCAGAATCTGAACTTAAAATCTGAAAACCTGGTCAACTCGTAAATCTGAGAGGTACTTAACTCTTAAGAATCTGAAAACCCCAAGTCTGAGATCTGAAATCAGACCTGAAAATCTGAAACCTTTAAAATCCGAAATTCGGAATTAAAGCATACAAGTCTGAAAATCCAAAATCTGCATATTAAACTTCATAATCACCCTGATGAGAAGAAAAAAAAACAAAGTCAAAGGCAGAAATTTCACGTAACCATGAACCTGGAAATAAGAACTTAAAAGAACAAAAAAAGGGGGGAAGCATTCAATAAATTCAATCAGCAGGCAACGAGTCTCAATCCCAATTTTAATCAAACTGAACTTAATTCAAATGAATTCTGAAATTAAACATAATATATTTAAGTTATTAAAAATAAGCAACTTATTTGCAGGTCTGTAAACATTTTGAAAAACCATTCATGAACTTATTTAATGACAAGGATTCCCAATGGTGCTTAATTCTACACTGCCTAGACTTTAAATCTAAACATTCAAAGTAAATTTTTAATCTAAAATTGGAATGTCAGACCCAAAAATGTCCAAATCTAAAAGTCTAAAAGTTCAACATATACACCACTCAAAGAAGAGTCTTATTGGCATCAAAATACTTTTTAGAGTTTTACGTTATTACATACCTCCTCTATCTAGTATAAAAAGCAAATTAAATGTGGATACTAAGGATGAGAAGTACATACCTTGTCACAAACCTCCAACACCAAGTGAAGAAGCCAATGTAAAATGGGAAGATCTTCAAGAAATATGTCCACTCTCAAGTCCTGTTTTCCAATAGAAATGAAATAAATTTGAAACTATTAAGATAACATTACTTTTGGAAAATGCAGTAGATTATAATCTAAAACCACTGATTATAATCTACAAATCAGACAAACACCATATATTTGAGAGCAAAAACAATCTTAAGAAGAAAATACATTAATAAATAGACAAACGGTAGAAATTCCGACTTCAAAATACGCAACTTGGTCTAGACCCGGTTTAAGCAGTTTAGGCCTGGTTCAGCTTGGTCTAAACCTGAATCAACCCAATTCAAGGCTAGTTTAGTGCCCTTTCAACCTGTTTAACACATATCAAAGCATTTCAAGGCCGGTTCAGCACCTTCCAGCCTGCTTGAACAGGTTTTCAGCCCAGTTTAGTAATCTTGAATCCAGTGCAATTTGCCTTATTTTGGTCCAATTAGAGTTATAACAGCAGTTTGGTGATCAGTTTGGGCCTGCTTATGTGTAAAGATGGTGGCATCTTCATTCATGTCCTGCATCAAACGGGAAGATGGGTGACACGAATGGTGAAAGATGGCGCTAATGACAAAATAAGAGAACCTCTGGTTGCTGAAAGAATTAGAGAGGAGGGATCCGGTATCAGACATTGTTGTTTGGTAGATATGCCTAGTCTAGAGAGAATAATTAGAGAGGAGGGATCGGTATCGGCTGGCGGAAGGATAAAAAAGATGTCCAGTGAGGTTATAGGAAAATGAAGAGAGAGAGAGAGAGAGAGAGAGAGAGAGAGATGTCAAAGTTGAGAAAGGCAATTTACAACTGTAAGTTGGTGATAGAGAAATGAAGGAAGGCAGTTTACAGTTCCATTTTTTTTAAACGTTGATTTTTCAGGTTTAAATTTAGATAAATCTTAAATGCCTGATCTCAAATATGAAATATTGATTATTAAAGCTCAAATGTTTTGATTCTGAAATCTGAATTTCAGTTTTAAAATTCTTCAAATTGAAAACATGTATCGCCAAAATTTAAAACTGGACTCCAAAGCTCCCAAATCTGAAATATGCAGTTTAAAATCTTAAATTAAAAAAATGTTCAAATCTGATAAGATCAGAAACCTCAAATCTGCTCCAAATTCAAAAACTAAATGTTGAAATATGAAAATGATGTCAGAATTTTTAAATCAGACTTTATGACTTAAAATATCATATGCAAATGGGAACAAATGTTTAAAAGCTGAAAACATGAAGGTGGTATTCAAATGCTAAAACATCAAATCAAAAGTTACATTCTCAAAGGTTGATGATTTTCAATCCAAATGACATAAAGTCTAATCAAGGATGGCATATCCGAAGACTTAAAAAACTGAATCTGAAAATTCACTAAATCTTCATTTTAATTGGAACTTTCAGAACAAAAATAATCAGATCTGAATAATAACAAATCTAACAGTAGGAAACTGAAATACCCCAAATCAAGATATTTGTACCCAGAATACCTTGATATTGTTAGGAATGTATCAGGGGGATCTGACCAATACAAATTGTCAGAATCGTTCCTAACAAATTTCTTATTTGTTAGCCTGTTTTCTTCTTGAATAAACATCTAGCTTATTATCATCTATGGTCAATCCCGGTTTTGCTGGAAAAGGCTGTTCACTGGCAGGTTTCAGCCTATTAAATGATAAATTAGGACATTTCAAGTTCAATCTGTAATCTCACTTGTTTGATTTTCTATTATATTATGCTCCCAATTGATATCCAAAATGTTTACCTTATTGATTGCCTTGACACGTGATATTTTTGCAGGTTCCTTATCTTACAATTTTAAAAAAGAACTTTGATGTTTAGAACTATTCTAAACAAATTGTAAACGATTAATCCTGGATTAGAGTAGAAAATCTGAAAATAATGCAATTCAGACATCAGGTTTAATAAACCAAAATCTAAAAAGGAGGGGGATATAAAAATCCAAAATTTAGGGGATATATAAAATGTTAGAAATGTCTTTTGTCATCTCTCTCCTCCCTGCCAATTTTGGAATCACAAAATGTTGAGTTCATTACATTTAGTTGAGCTTCTGGAGTTCAAAGATTTTAATAGTTAGTATTCACTATTTTCAAGGTGAGTTTCGGCGACTGTTATTTTAACAGTTTTACCAAGAGATCATCCATCCTGATTCTTGAGACTATCCGTGACAAAGCATGTATAACTTTGGTGTTCTTACCTTCCACGCACTTTCAAGGCACTGGTCGGTGCTGTCTGTGTAAACCTTCAGCGCAAGAGATCTCAGCAGCTCCTCCTGTTGCAGGAGAGCAGAGATCTTTGGGTCATCCCTCTTGATGAAGCCACCATGGCCACGGGAATTACTGTTCAGAGATTTTCCTGGGTTTATCAATCATGGGATAACAACACTAAAATCAACCCTTTCAAATCAGAAAAGATGAAGCAGTCGGGACTGATTACCATCGCTCATCCGCACAAACCTTGAGATGATCGGCGCCGTGCCGCCGAGCTTGCAGGGCGCCGCCTACGGTGCCATAGTTATTATGTGCAAGAACCTCAAGAGGAGGCCTGGTATCTTGTACTGCGCCCACTTGGTACCTGCACCAGAATTGCAGATTAATGTGTATGAAAAGGAAATCTCGATCGACGACAGATGAGATTATTCCAATTTCTCGGTGGCGCTCCGGAAACTTGGCTGATTCCAAATACACCTGGTCTTCTTCAGTGTGGATGATGGTTGAGGTGGCAGCTCTGTGTTGCAGCGATGCAGATAGGAGCACAGCTCGCTGCCTGAGCCAGCACTGTAAAGGCACCTGTTCTCCTTCGACGAGGCTTCCTGCTTCGCGCGCTTCTTGCGAAGAGTCGTGAAACGGTTCTTCACTGCGTTGTCCGTCCTGTAGGATACGACCATGTTGTCCCGAGCTGGAGGAAGAAGACGAAGAAGAAAAGAAACAGAGAATATCTCCGGATATTCACTTGCCGGAGGGCAGGGAAACATCGCAGTTGGAGGGCTTCGGCAGAGGGCGAAGTGCGGATGACTGGGCGAAAAGGTCGAGAGGATGAGGACGAAGGGTGAGGAAGGAGGGCTGAGAAACATAACCGACACATCGCTTTGGCGGAGGGTAACATGCAGCCGACCGGGCGGAAAGGTCGGGAAGATGAGGATGGAGGGCGAGGGAGGAGGCCAGACGGTGAAGGATGCGGACGGGCCGGACGGCTGTCTCGCGAGCTACCAGGAAGACTCGCGAAGGTGGCGCCGTTCGCACGCAGAGGATCCATCGGATGGCAGATCCAACGGTCAGAACGAAAATACGCAGAGGATCCATCGGATGATGTCCAGGCAATCGACGGTGACAGAAAAAACATCCAAAGATCCAACGGACGGAAATGAAAGGACGAAAATTGGGGTACTCCCACTTCTCCAAAGATCCAACAGACAGAAATGAAAGGATGAAAATTGGGGTACTCCCACGTCTTATATTAAGTTAGATATGGTCATTGTCGATGTCGTTTCTTCCTTGAGAGTTTTAGTACTACAGTATCGAAGACGAAGAGGCAAAACAGAAGAGATTCGACTAAGGGGAAAGAGAGAGAGGTGAGCATCTAGTAGAGCATAATGGGAAAATGAAAAAGGAGTTAAGGACAAGACATCAAAGTCATTTATTACTTAAATTCAATTTTTCTATAATTTTCTATAATAAAAAATAGCACATCATGCAAAAACCATATATAAGGATGATTATTAGAAAGATGGGAATATTTTTGCTTTAAGGCTAATTTAGAAAATTGTGCTTGACTATCCACCTTCCAGCTCATTTATGAATATACACTATTTTAATATATATAAATGACACAAGTCTTGATAATTTTAGAAGAATGTTTGGTGAATATTGTGCACGCATATGGGCCTTGTTCTCCAACCCGCTAGCAGTCGCATTCAACCATGGAAATGCTAACTCATGACTTGTTGAGGCTAGTGTGTAAGGAATCGTTCATAAAAAATTGGTGAAGCGGAAGCGACGATTCCTATGGGTTACTTTAGAATGTATTTCAATCGGAATCGAACGACGAAAACCAAAAATCGATCAAATCGGGTTCGAATATACCTGATAGGGATTCATATAATTCTATGGAGAGGAAGAGGATCAGCTTCTCAAGCTCTTCAAACCATTCAAGTGTCTAGTCTCTAGCAGTATCCACACGATCTTCATCCACAATAGGTTCTCCCTTCGCGCCGACCTCAAGAACTCTTCCTGAACGGAGCTCTATTGACCATGGACACCTTCTAGAGAGAGGAGGAGGTAGGGAAAAGGCTAGGGACGTGGTTTTCACCCTTGGATTGATAGGGTTTGGCTAAAACCATTTGTATTTATAGAGAATTATAAAATTTTTCATAAAAACTCAAAATCTTCATAAATTACGCCCTTGCCCCTGTACTTGTGGATAAGTCCTTATGTGTGTGACTCACTAGGCCCAATAGCCTATTTGGTTGAGGCCTAAATAAAATATAACAATTCTATTTATGTTAATTAAATCTGTTATCCGATAACAAATTAATCGGCCTACCGATCATGAAGGGTACAAGCCACATCTCATAATCTCAAATGGCTTTGGGGATAATGTCATCTCCATTGAGCCTTTATATCATCATTTACCACATGGATATAAACCCTCATCCATCCTATGTCCCGGTCGGAAAAGAGTACGGCATCGACTGCCAACTTCTTAGTGCATCGACTCTATAGGATCCTGTACTTGGAATTGGATCAATTGAGAAACTCCTTTTCCAATTATCTTGTCTACCCTAGCTAGGGATTTAGAGTACTATCCCATAGGACATTCACTCTCATTTACCGACAGTGGATGATCCCTTGTTGTCCGCTCAATTACCTCCATTGGGTTTTCCTTGTACCCGATACATTGCTATACTAGACCATCTATACGGTGATCTATAAGATAATGGTCAAAGCACAAGTTCTACCCAACAAGGTATCTTTGCCGACTCAGGTCAAAGGTGCAACCATGCAACCTTGATGATAGAAAACCCTTATTGATAGTTCGGTAAGATACCATTCAAGGTTACTAATTCAGTCAGTTCAGTGAACTCATTCAACTAATGAGCACCTGTATGTGTATCCCTGTGTCTTCACACTAATGACCAATGAGATCGGTCATCCTCATTACATGAGAAGATATCACATACACTAGTTTATCTGGATCCTTGGTGTCCCATCTCAAGTATCCTATGACTAGGAACATTTAGATCAATTACCTCTAAATGATCAATCTTATTATCATGATCTCATCATGATGTAATCATCATTGCATTTGATCAAGGACTTCATTATGATATTCGCATCTAATAAGAGCTTATAATGAAGATTTGTCTAATTAATTGAATGAGATATTTCTAGAAATGTCGAATCATATCATATATGATTGGCTTATAGAGCATACATTTCTATCATCACGTACCAGTGGGGCACATCATGCCACTACACGGCATCGGCTACATGGACCCCAACTTAGTGGACACCCATGCGAGGTAGTTGTATGTCATCCTCGACATTAGCAGCGACCTCTGTTAAATCTAGTGCAAGCCCTACATACATTGCTACCCACAGGAGCAACCGATATTCAACCTAGCTGCATAGTCTAGTTTGAGCTATGTGCCATGCACAAATTCAGCAAGCAATCATTATCCCATCGTCTGCTTTGGCGATGATGATAACGCCTACGACTATGGTAGGTGCACCTACCAAGTTTTTATGTTGACGGCTCTTACTAGTTCGGTTTCCTCTTCGGGGACAAGGTCACCTTGTCGTGCACTGTGCATCAGGATAATTTCACATTCGGCTATAGCAACAACAATGGAGGGCTCTTCATTGGAACTATCAAGCTATTGTACTCGAGCACACTAACCGGTCACTCAATAAGCAGATGCCATGTATGGGCAACATATTCTCCCACTGTCTCCCCCAACATATATAGATACTGGGCACCTGACCCTTGGTGATGGAGTATATCTGCCGGCGGTAAACATACCTATCCTTCCAGAGCCCGCACATCCATAAAAGTTCATCGCTCTATCGGTAATGTGCATCAACAATCAATTCCTGCCGATGCCAAAGGGGTTCTTCATGGAGCCAAGATGATCATTGACGTCGGTACCATGTTGTCTTACATTCAGCAGCTAGCCAACATCGCCCTCAGGATGACCATCCGCAGTAGTATGGCCTAGTAGGCTTGCACCGCCGCCTACTATCCTCGTATTCTCTAACTATCACTTTCCACTTCATTAGCACCAAACTCTAGCTATGGTTCATTCAGACATTCTTTAACAATCCATTGAAACTGCACATCGACTGACTGGCATTCACAACTACCTTCATCTTGGGTTTCCCATCTATCGTTGGGGTGATCTAGTAGTGTGTGTTGGAGGTCATCTACCATCTCAATGAGAAAAAAATTGACTTCTCTACTATTATTACTCATTGTAATTGACCAATATACATATATATACATATATGTACGCAAACTACGGTACGTTTGTCCATGCACGACGGAGTGCGTTGGGTAGATCAAAATAAAATTTATATTATTCTAAATTTTTTTCTCTTTTTATTTTTCTCTCTTCATCAAATGCTAGTACACTTGGGGTGCATTGTTTTTTTCTCAAAGATGATGCCATAATGGGTGTCCACTACGTGAACACAAATATTTTCTATCATAGGTGGAAGAACTTATAGCAAATGTGTATCTGTCCCCACCTTTTACGGACCAATGTATTTTGCAATAACTAATAATTTCAATATTTTATCTCTGGATAGTTATAAAAATTGAAAGAGAAGATAAGATATTTGAGTATTTCACTTTTCCTTAAAAATGAAAGTGAAGTCTAAATGTAATGTTAGGATGAGATTATAAAAAATTAGAGATTTTAATAATTAAAATCTCTTTCATAATATTGACCAAATACAAGTACTATAAAATGTGACAAACATTTTGTTCTATTCTACTTTTATTGACTATTTGGTTGCATACTCATTTAATATATTTTTTTAAAAAACAATATATTAAAATAAGTTTCTAGATAATTGAAGATGTAAAATCATCATATTTGGGCAAATAGCAAAATGGGTGAGGTCACTTGTAACTAGAAAATAGTTAGGGACAGTGAAGAAAAAATGTTTTGACACCAACTCGTTTTCACCAACTTTTTATAATGACAGTCAAAACTCATTTTCACCAGCTTTTTATGATTGTCAAAAAAGTAAATCATCTCCGGCCCCTACTTTCCAAGGGTGTTTTATGTTTTAGTCCGACCTTCCTTACATCATAATGTCATTTTTAAATATTTCATTACTCCCATCGCCATCTACCATTGAAATCATCAAATTTCATGAATGTACTTATAATTATCCATCCCATCCCCCATCTGTCAAATGTGGGTTGTGCATTTGGCTTGGGCAGAAATGAGCTAATGCAGGTTAACATAATGTTTTATTTATCAATAGAAAAGTTTATGAAAAATAAGAAGACAATGTTTCATTCCTCTCTTTATCGTTGGTAATATACATTTTAAATAAAACTGTGACTTATTCTTTATCAACCTAAATGAATGAAATATTTATTTTAAATTAAATTGTGATTAACTTTTTATAATCTCAGTGGAATAAAACAAGCATTTAAAATAACCTTGGAATATGTTACAACCTAATGAAATACCATATATTTTACAAATACTAAAACAAGATTTGTATGTAACATTTATCTTCAAAAGTTCAGAAAAAAAACGTTGTGATCAAATACTAAAAATATTAATTCTAAATATTTGACATATTTATTACATTAAAAATTGTATATTTATTTTTTTATTTATTTTTATTTGTTATATTAAAAATAAATATTTATTTTAATGAGTTTTTACAAGTAAAAATATATATTAATAATAAATTTATATTATAAAAATAATCTTTATTAAATCATGTTTTAATATTTTATAATGTATTCAAAATTATATAGTAAATTTTATGCTTAATAATTTTATTTTTAATATTATTTATTTTCAAAATTATTAATTAAAAATTTGAGCATGTTATTATTTGAATAAGAGAAAACTATCCAATGGGGGATATTTTGGTTGTATGATAGTGATAAAATTAGATAGGAGAAAAACTATCCAATCGGAGATGTTGCTTGACAAATTGAGTTTTTGTTATGATTAATTTTACTACAAAATTGAGTTTTTGTTGCTATATTAACATCGGTTCTGTCCGCTGAGATCTTTGCATCAGAGCTACGCAGTTTACATCGAATCTGTCTAATCCGGTTGCCACTTTGCCTGGGTTATGTTGTCTTTAATCATTCATATTCTATTTGCTAACTCTTCATTTATATTATTTAGTTCATATTTAAGCATCATTTTTATTCAGTTTTGCATCATTTCATAATTATAAAAAACCAAAAAAAAGGTGGTTAGGGCTAACCCCGATTCCAGTGAGTTTACTTCCAATTATCGTTTTATGTTATTGTTTTTATAGTTACTACACCTCACTCAGTTATAATCCTTATTTCACTTGTTTTATTGTCTTCTTTGTTTACTAGTTGCAAATACTTCAAGCTAGCATCGGTTGGAGACTCTTCTTCTGCGCTAAGGTTGGAACCCGCACACAATCTCTCCTGCACTAAGGCACACACGGTCGGCGCCCACATTCTCAATATTTTATGCATTAAGTTCTTTTATTCTACCCTCACTCTCCTCCCACATGACCCGAACTGTCTCTCTGGTGCACAAGTGACGCCGAGAGATGAAAGTATGGGGATAACTATGAGTGTGGGACCGAGGTGAAAGTAGTTTTCTGTGTTTCCATCCTATCTTTCTCATCCCTATCTTGAGGTGGCGATCCGGATAACGATAGACCCATTTTGAGAGTCGACAATAGAGACGTCATTGATTTGTTGAAGGGATTCTCAAGCTCAACCCCCTCTAGACTTGAGCTCTTCAACTTCTCAAATACTACTTAATTTGATAAATGCTAGGCTAAAGTGCAAGTCAATAGAGGGGTCAGGGTAGTCCTCTTTGATTTTTTTGCTAATTTTCTTTCTCCAAGTGTTTTTTAGAGGATAGACAACATGCTTGTTTCCTTGAGCACAATTGTTCATATTTCTTATGTTCACATGAAGAAGATGATTAGAATTTTATTTGACTTGGTTCCACTGTATGAGAAATTTTGAAGTTTCCTTAATTCTTTATTAAGGGAGACAAACATTTTCAATAGATAAAATGATAACAAGCTAAATATGCATTACATAAAAGGAGATGTGCAAAATTAAGAATAAAATACACATGCATAAGCAAAGTGCAATTGGTAATGCTTCTTGGTTAAAAAACTTTTTAATTTTTTTTGAATTTTAAATTTTTTAATGTGTGCAAGACCGAACTCAAATGCAAATGCGAAGAGCATGTTTTGGTTTCTTAGAAGTTTTATGCTTGTTTAGATTATGGAAATTCCAATTTGTTTATGTTTTGGAAGATTTCCAATTTGTTTATCTTTTGAACATTTATAAGTTTTTGAAGAGAGGATGGTTGTCATTGCCTTGATCCACTTGGGATGTATGCTTCTAATCATTCTCTAAGGAGAATAGCATGCACCATGTACTAGAAAAGAGATCATTTAGTGTCCATTGGACTTTGACCTTTACTTTGGGGTTTTGCCTATGGTCTATCCTATCTTAGAGATAAAAAAGAAAGAAGTTTAAAGGTAAATTTTTGAATGACTTTGGGGATGTCGAATTAGTTTCTTTGCTAATGCCCAAATGCTCATTAGGTTCAATCTCTTTGGGACCTTCTTTATTTATTAGTTTTTTGCCCATCTATTTTTGTGGCACACATTTGACATGTATTTTCTTTTGATCTTAACCTAAGGGTTCATTGTCTATCTTTTGGTGCCTTTTGGTTTTATAGGGCTATTTTATGAGACTCATTTAGATATGAATTTTCTTTTCTTTTTGGGGGGGAGATGAGCCCATCTTTTGGCGCATTTTTCTTTTGAGAAGTCATACCTTCTGAGAAACCTCCTACTAGGTAGTGAACACTTTTAATACTTCCTTTTCTAGTTCTCTATGTCTATCTCAGATCAAGATAGAAAGAGAACGAGATAGGGTGGACCTTTCTTGTCCAAATTTTACCTAACTTTCCTTCTAGTGTCTAGTCATCGAGATTCCAAAATATAGGCATTTCATGTGTAAAGTATTGTATCAATTGTTGGTTCATAGAGAACAAGTATACCTAAGACCAAATGAAATTCAAGTTCAGATGGCCAACCTCTCAATTTTTAAATTTTTTTGTCATTTTCATTGAGAAAAAAAATTTAAATGGAATCAATTTCATGGATGTAGGCATCAAAATTTTCTACTTAACTCGCTTGATATAGATTTCAGCAATGCCAAAGCCAGTGCGAAAATTTTGACCTAGAATTGGAAAATTCAAGAGCAGATGATGCAAACAGACTCTTGAAATGCCTTGGTATAGCTTAACATGCTACAAATGGTCAAGATAATGTGTTCATTGCATAACCCCTAGTCGAGAGCTTAGCAACGATGCCCAAAATAAGGAAAACAGACACCAGAAGGGCAAAATGACCATTTTGCCCCGTACACTTTGGGACAAGTTGGGACTCTAACATGGAATTCAAACTTTACCACATTGTCAATGTTGGATAGATCTAGGCAATTCTTGAAATGCATTGAAAATCTGACCACCGGAAGAAAAGATATGCAAGGAATATCAAATCTGGCTAAAGTCCGTGTTAAATGATGCCAGGGGCATAATGGTCCAATAAGCTCCCAGATCAATCCGTGGGCTGGAAATTTAAATTTATTTGTGGAAAACTTAGATCTTATTAATATTTATGCATAAAAAATAAAATTTGGCCAATGGGAGAAGGTAATTGTACCTAATTACAGTTTATGGCATTATCGACCGCCGAGATCGCACTGACAGGGAAAATCGATAAAATCAGAGATCCAGAGAAATTTAGGAGATCTCAGCCACACATTTGGATGGATAATAAGATCAATGGTCATCAGTGATTGTCCTATATTTTTCTGATTTAATTTTGGGTGTGTTTAATCAACTTTCGGCCGGAATTAACAGTAGCCGTCGGATCGATAGTCTTTTAGATTAACGGACTAGATCGGATCTCTCTCTCACTCTTCCCTCCACTTGGCTGGCCGAACCCCTCCCCATCTGCCATGTGCAAAATCCTCTACAAGTTAGGGAGCTGGCCGAACTCCCCATTTGATGGTTGACCAAAATACTTTGCTTTATTCCCCTCAACCACCTCAACAACTCCAACAACTTCAACAACCCCTGGCTGAACCAACTCTCCCCATCTGCTGATTGGCCGAACCACCCTACCCTATTCCCTCTCAAACACCTCATCAACCCCTGGCCAAGCTCCCCATCTGATGGCTGGCCGAACCTTAGGTTGCCCAATCTCCTACAAGATAGGGAGCTCGCTGAACATGCCATCCCTCTCTCTAACTGGTGCGTACCCACCCTCAACAACCTCAACCATCTTTCCTTACTCCACTCTACAACCTCAACCATATTTTTTTACTTCACTCAACAACCCCAAAGCCCATGGCCTTATCCTGTTCTGTAGATGGTTTCCCTTAGCCCCTATAAAAGCCCCCTTAGCTGTACTTGTAAAACCCAAGCTGATCACCTTGCGGAAGCCCTGCCTCTCCTCCTCCTCACCAGCTCTGGTTGAACCAGACTTCTCATCCTCTTATGTAGACATCTTCAACAGCAAGTTATCAAGCTCTTTCTTTTTTCTTTGGTGCTCGAAGTGAAAAAGAAGAAAGAGAAATCTTCTCCCTCTTGCAGGTGTACCAACAGCAGCCCGTACATCAACTTCAACAACAAATGCTCCATCTTGGGGTGCCAATTCCATCCCCATCCATAGCAAGAAAAGAATAAGAAGAAGAAGAAAAGAGGGCCAGCCATTATCACCTTCAATCTCCAACAAGAATTTTTCCAAAAAGGTGATGGAAGAAGTAGTACTTTCTAGTTCTCTTCTTCCCTCTTCTTTCTCTACTCCTCGGCCTCCACATTGGACATTCAAATGATCCAAAAAAACTCAGCTATGATGGTACCATTAAAGCCGTGTTCGACCTCCCTACATTGGCTTCATAAACATTCTTTGATCACCCCCTTTGGGCTCTCTCATTTCAGACCCCTTTGTTGTCCATATGTGCACAGCCCATAGGTGGCCTGTAAACAGCCCATTTGGTATCCCCAAGCAACCCCATGCTGTTGCCTAACACCATGCCCCTTATTTACATCTCTCTAGCAGCTAATTAGGCTTCTGAAAATACTTCTAATGAGGCCATGTTCGACCAACCTTGCTGCCCAAATGGACAAATTTAAAAAAAATACTCAAATTAGGCCCCTCTGCTGGCCTTGAAATCAAGTCCCTCTGATGACTTTGAAATCAGCACCTATTTAACCCCACTGATGGTCATGTAAATGTAGACACGCAAATTTGGCCTTTTTTAAGGCTTAAACTCTTATTCCATTGGCAGCATCTCTTTTAGACCTTCAAAATCAAGTTGAACGATCCTTTTGGATGAGCCAAGGAGCTCACTAGAAATCTGAGAAAGAGTTTTTGATCTCTAATAAAATTCATTTTTCCCAAACGAGAGCCCATTCTAACTTTCATGTTGCTCTTGGTGGTCTTTGCACCAAAGTCGCGCCGCTTGGTTGTGTTCAAAATTATGCCTTTTCTAGAATATCCTCTACTTAAAAATTTTTCACAGGATTCTTTGGATGTCCAATGAAGAAGTCTTCAACATTAATAATATTCCTCTCTGATTCTCTTTTCAATTCAACAAACGACACTCAATTCTGATTTACCATTTGTCTGTAGCACTTTTTAGAAGTCAGATGTGCAGTTCTGTCCACACGCAGCACCAATGAAGCCCAATTGCATGCAAGCCCTGCTCATTAGACACATATCTGACCAATTCACGACCTTACCTTTCTTTTTCCTTTTCCATATTACTTGGTATAGTATCTGGAAGCTTCATGGTCGAAATTAGCATTTTCAAATGATGGCAATCCAACTTGTCTTATACATTAAAACTTGCTATTTTCAAACCAGATTTGTTTCCTCTTCAAGTGGAGACATATTTTGAACATGGGGAAAGTGATCCATGATTTCCAATCTCTCTCAATCATTTGGATAAGTTTCTAGATACCTCATGATAAAAATTAGCAGCATTAAATAGAGAAAATCCAACCTAAGGTCGGATGTATCAAAACTTGCTATTTTTTGACCTGTTTTTTCATCCCCTATAAAGGGAGACTCATATAAATGACCTAAAAGGGCATCCCCATCCTCCAGAACTTTTATCCTCGTCCTATAGCTACCCTTGGCTCATCCCAACCTCCCCAAATCGTCCTCTCTTGGTCCCGGTGCTCGGAGATCATCCCAAAATGAAGAAGAAGCCGGTCTATGCTTCGACGTGCTGCACTGCAGATCATCAGCTTCTATAGATCTTTATAGTCATTTTACGGCCTAACTTCCTTCAGAATAAATGTGCTTAATCAAGATATATTTCATCTCCATCAAACGAAGTACAATTCTGACATTCCCTTGGCTTGTTACGGCTTCAGCACCAGCGCTGCATAGACAGAACCGAAGTCTTCTCTTTTAAGTCATTGTCTTCTCAGTCAATTTCAGTACATTTAATGGTGGATTCAGCACATACATCCTTCATAGAAATTGTTCCCCGGTGAGTCCTCTTTTATTTACAATAAGAATCATTCAATTCATATATCTCTTGTGCCCATAGCACATCATACATCTACATTGTGCTAGGAGTTTCCAGAACTTCACTGTCCAAGATCCTGCTTATCAGGTAAATTCATATTACTTATCATAAGATTCAATCAAACTTGTCTTCATATCAAACCACTCTCGGTGAGTCCTCTTTATTTTGAAACCAACATCACTTTATTCTGACATTGTTGCTGTTTGTTATGGTCTCTGCATCAGAGCCATGCAGTTTACATTGAATTTGTCCAACCTGGTTGCCACTTTGCCTGGGTTGTGTTGTCTTTAACCATTCATATTCTCTTTGCTAACTCTTCATTCAAATCATTTATTTCATATTTAAGCATCATTTTTATTCATTTTTGCATCATTTTATACATCATAAAAAACCAAAAAAAGGGGTTAGGGCTAACCCCGAATCCGGTGAGTTTGTTTCCAATTGCACTTTTGTGTTATTGCTTTTATAGTTACTACACTTTACTGAGATCCAGTCCTCCCTTCACTTGTTTCCTTGTCTTCCTTGTTTAATAGTTGCACAGGTACATCAAGCTAGCATCGGTTGGACACTTCTTCATTGGCTGGCCGAAGAAGAAGAAGGTTGAACCTACATACATTCTCTCTCGCACTAAGGTACACACTGTCAAATTCAACTTAATCTGGTTTCTATTCCATAAAGCGGAGCCCGCGGCTCTTGGCAACCACAATCACTTTATTCATGTTCTAAGTCATTCTAGTCTTCACTCTCCTCCAACATGAACCAAACCGTCTCCAGTGCTCGAGCGACGCCGTGAGATGAAAGTTCAGGGATCAATGTGAGTGTGTGACCGAGGTGAGAATTTTACTGCTTCCGAGTATTTTTCAGTTCACTCCCTTTTCCCTATTCTATCTTACACCTTCTCTTGAGCTACCGATCCGAAACTCGTTTCTGGAGTTGATAGCTTTTTGGCAACCACAGTGGGACCACCGATGTCTTTAACCGTGCTAGCTTGATTTGTTTGTGCAACTAGTTTCATTCTAATTTAGTTCTAGTCACTAGATTGTTTGTTTGTTGCATGATTGCTTGTCTTGTTTGCAAATTGCATTATTTATTTACTTACTTCTTTTTATTTTATGTTTGCACATATTTATTGCTTATTCTCGTCTTACCCTCCATTTTTACTTTTGCATTAGCTATTTGCATCGGGTACCGGACTTGCTCTGATCCATAGGGCATTCGAGGCAGGGGCTCTCTCCCAACACACCCTTACCCTCCAAACACCTTCTTGGTGGATTCTTACCTCTCTTATGGGATATTCCTTCCTAGTTGATTTTGTGGTTTCCATCAAGACCTCCGTAAGTACCCATCCGTGGACTATTTCTCTTCGCACGACTGGGCCGGTTGTACCACTTTTCCAAAACCCAAAGAACCCAAGTACCTACTCGTGGTGACTGAGTGACAACCTTAAGTCTTGAAGATTGAAGCAATAGGAACCATACCCATTTGAGTGAACAATTGCTAACAATCTATGTAATCTAAGGTTTCAACCCAAATATTGTCGAGTAGTCATTTTAAAATCTTGTTTGCATAACTTGCTTGCTCACCAAAAATTGAAAACAACCAAAAAATTCTTCTTGCAAAACACCTAAAAAAAAACCTTTATAATTTTATGTTCAACTTGTTTTCCAAACAACCAAATTGAAGTAAAAAAAACCAACAAAATAAAACATAACAAAAAAAATCTTCAATTGTGTGCTTGACTTGCCCTTCTTTTTTTAACCATCTTTGAAGAAAGATCGACAAGATGCCTATGATGCTAAGGTCTGAAAGACACGTCGGGATGCTGGACTACTACAAAACGGGTCACTACATCCTACTGCAACCCATGGTCCAACCAGAGGGCCATGTTAATGCCATCAGGGAACCCGAAATTCATGATCCCACCCATCAGCCTGCTCCGCTCAGAAAGGAGCAACTCCTTCAGGGTCTATCTCTCCACCTTGATCCTAAATCCTTCTCAATTGTGCAGTCCCTAGCAAAGGGCAAGACGCTTGTCAATCATGGTCCAGCCAAAGTCAACCGAGCTACCTCACCTCCCCAATCAGCAGTTCGACCTCTTACTATAACCCTACCTGGGCAGTCTTGCCATGTTACTTCTTCTACTCACCCCATTGTGGGTCATTCTTTAGCTTGCACACCAACCCACCCTCGCATCCGAGTGCCACATGCACACCCCCTGGTGAATTCCTCCCCCCTGTTGCCAAGGATCAGGAAACCCTTGAATTTCCCCTTTATACTATCTACATCCCCCAATCACAAATGCCAACCTACCATCGCTACAATGGCTCAGGTGATCCCTTCACCCATGTCAATGATTTCTTGAGCAAATCATCTTGATGGCAGAATGATAGAAAGACCCTTGCCTTTCTTTTTAGGAGATCTTTAGAGGGTGCAACCCTAGATTAGTTTTTTTCATTGAACGAATCAGAGATATGGGATTTTGAAATTGTCAAGGCCAAATTCTTGAAACGATATGGGCCAGGCTATTTAATAATTGGGGAAGTAAAAGAAGATGTGGAATTAATGCAATATTCTGATGAATTGAGGACCAGGCTTGAGAGGAGCATTGATGCTATGCACCAACCTAGGAGCCCTCTCCAACCTTATCTAGATCATCATCTTCAGCCGACTCCTCGATGCCAGTTGATTAGGCCACCCATGCCCCAACCTGAACCGGTCATGCAACCCGTGCTAATGGCGAAACCAACTGTGCACAATCAAGTTCCTCTTGTCGCTTGTGCAAATACTTCATTACCTAAACCGGTTCCCTAGCCTTTGACTCCACCAACATTTCCAAAGGCCCCTCGGCCAATCATCCGGCCCTTAGCTTCTCAGTCTACTTCACCAACAGCTCCTCGTCCAACCACACAAGCCTTGGCCCCTCAACCAATTTCACCAATAGATCCTCAGCCTGAACTGACTTTTATGCCGACACCAATCGAACAACCCTTGGCTTTTCAATCAACCCCTCAAAATAGGGTTCACCCTAAGTCAGTTAAGGCCCTTGTTTCTTCTATTGCTCCTACCTTGGCAGAGGAATTAGTCACTCCTATCATTCATGCTCCTACCTTAGTAGAGAAAACAATTAATCTGATCATCCCTACTCCTACTACAGTAGATGATTTATTCACTTCAACCGTTCATGCTCCTGCCATGGTAAAGGAACTAGTCACTCTGATCATTCATGCTCCTGCTATGCTATATGATTTAGCCACTCCGACCCCTCAAGCTCCTACCATGGCAGAGAAATTAATAACTCCAACCATTTGTGCTCCTGCCATGGCAGAAGAATCAGCTTCTCATCATGTCCTTGCTATATCTCAAAATCAAAGTCAGCTAGTAGGGGAGGTCAAACCAAACCCTTCTACCTTTTTGGAATCCACTAGACTAAGCATGCCCTCTTCCATAGAACATCCTGAGGAGAAGCCTGCTATAGGGAGCCTAGATGAAGGAATCATAAACTTAGTTGATTGTCAATCTAATGATGGACTAGGCAAGGATTTGTTAGGCATTGATCAACTGTTACCATCATTGGAATTGATCAATGAAGATGGTCAGATTGAATTGACCCCTGAACTGGGAAGTAAGGAGACCGAATTGGTCAATGAAATAGGGAGTAAATCCAAAGCCTCCAGAAGGATGTAGACCTTGGCAAGGGGATACTAGGACCACCTCCAACTAGGCAGGTAAATCCCTTAGCATCAATCTTAGGGCCACAACCCTTACCCCACTCTTCTCCTAAGCAACAATCCGGCCCATGGGCCCATGATCAATCAATCTTAGGTCCACGACCCTTTCTTTGTTCTTCTCCAAATGAACGATTGGGCCCATGGGCCCACAATTCCTCAATCTTAGGGCCACTACCCTTTCTTTATCCTTCATACAACCATCAATCAGGCCCATGGGTCCAAAATCTGTCAATCTTAGGGCCATGGCCCACACCCCATCCCACTCAATTGGGCCCTTATGCCCTATTTTTGGGGCCCTTATGCCCCATTTTCGGGCACTTATGCCCTTTTTCGTCAATCGGGCTCTTATGCCCCTTTTCATCAACTGGTCCCATGTGCCCCTTTCCATCAGCCGGGCCTACACGCCCCCTTTATCCAACCAGGCACATGTGTCCCTTTTAATCAACGGGCTCTTATGCCTCTTTTCTACAACCGGGCCCACGTGCCCCTTTTTATCAATCTGGCTTGCATACCCCTTTCCTTCAACTAGGCCCATGTGCCCCCCTTTTCCCCAACTGAGCCGACGTGTCCCTTTCCTTCCATCCGGCTCATGTGCCCATAATTCTCCCCAATCGAGCCCACATGCCCTTAATTTTTCCAAATCAAGCCCACGTGCCCACAATTCATCTCAATCGGGCCCGCATGCCCGCAATTCACCTCAACCGGGCTCACATGCCCATGTTTTTATGTAATCGGGTCAATGTGCCCAAATTCTTCTTAAATCAGGCCCACATGCCCACCTTCCACCAACCTCGGGCACACATGCTCACACTCCTTCAACTTCGGGCCTGTATGCCCCTACTTCTTCACAATCGGGTTCGTATGCCCATACTTCTTCAAAATTGGGCCCCCGTGCCCCCACTTCTTCAACTTTGGGATTACGCGCCCATACTCTTCAATGGCGCTAGCGAGCCCATCACAAATTGCAATCTTTCTCCCAACCATTTAAATCGGGTCCATGTGCCCACTCTTTTCATTGGGTCCCTCGGGCACAACCTCCAATCGGGCCCTCATGTCCATCAACATCAACCAGCCCTCTATCCCACATTCAAATCTTGGGCTCACGTGCCTCTTGATTCCAACTACTCCCAGGCCTTCAAGCCCATTTTCAACTCACGGACCCAAGAGCCCATTTTAACTCATTTTTGTTTCCAAGCATGTTTATTTCCTTTCAAATTCTCTTTCATTCTCTAAATTTTACTTTCAACAAAAAATCAAGGTAGAGAAATTTCTTGGGTGATACCACAATCTTTGCCTTTTACATCATTAATTTTGACTCCGCCATGCTAAATCAGATCCTCCACATCTTTCACTTCATCCTATGACTATGAATCTTCAATCCAATGCAACATGGTGCATATCAAAAGTGGAAGCAGTTGGGCAAAGCAAGGCAAGGCAAGGCAAGCATGAGCAAAGCCGTCATCAGCAATGAACTTCTTCTTCTCTTAGGTATTACATGAAATTACATTCATCATCATTATATCATCTGCAAAGCAATATTTTTTTAAAATGATTTTGAATTTCACATGACAATTTTAGTTGAGAGAAATTCATGATTGATGATATTTGTAGCTACCTTGTTTTTATTAAACAAATTTTTTTCATTGCAAGGCATGCGAACAATTGATTCACCTATGGAATGTAATCTACTTCAAAAATAGAGAGAACTACCAGTATGACATGAGTCCACATGTGGTTGTTCTCAAGAAGTCGAGGGTGGATACCATCCCACACACAACACGCCCCGATCCTAGAATCTAGATGACCTAACACCCGAGAGAAGCTAGGCAAGGCTTAGAGATGGAAGGAAAACCCTCACCATATTCTCTTCTGTTCGGTCCAAGATAAGCAAAGGGGACTAGAGGGGGAGAGTGTCATCGCCGCCCTAGTAGGAGGCCATCTCATAAAGTTCAAATTATCAATGAAATAAAAAGGGTGCCAAAAGATGGGCACTTGGTGGCACTTGGTTGTAAGCTTGTTGTTGTGGTGGTGGTTGTCGGTTGTAGATGGGTTGTTGTTGAGGCGCTCGGTTGTAGGCATTTGGTTGCTAGGGTGCTCAGTTGTAGGTGGGTTGCTGTGGTGGTGCTCGGTTGTATGCAAGTTGCTGCTGGGGCTGAGGAGCTGGTTGAGGAGCTGGGCGGTATTGTTGGTTGGGTGGTGGGTTACGGTATTAGCTTTGGTGATACCCACCCTGGTTACCCATGGCATTGATGCTCTCATTATTTACTACCCCTTCGGTGGTGGGTCCTATAGGTGTAGGCTTTCTAGTGTTACGGGGCTTGGTGTCGAATGGGTTGATCATGGATGTGTCCTTAAAGTGGGCTTAGAGGTAGCGGGCGCTGTCACACAATTCACTCATCGTTGTTGGGTAGTGCATGATCAGGAGGTTGCGAAGGTTGGGTGTGGTGTTCCCGATGAGCATCCTCACCTGCTCCCCCTCTGAGATGGTATCAACTAGCCTCTCAACCATTACCCTCCACCGATCAGCAAATCTGGAAAAGTCCTCATCCGGCCTCATCTTTTCAGCAATTAAATTAGTTATCGAGCAGGCTGGCCCCACCCGATCCTTGTACCTCTGTAGAAACTTCGCCTTGACAATGTCGAAATCCGCAGCCACAATGGAATCGAGAGAATAGAACCAGTCCAGGGCGGATCCCTCCAATGATCGATGGAATAAAAAGGCAAGGGCTTTGCGGTCATTTTTCCAGAACGCAGAGTTGTAGAGAAAGCTCTTTAGATGGTTGAAAGGATTACCAGTCCCATTGTAACGTTGGAAGACTGGTATCTCTGAAGGAGGAAGGTGTAGAACTGGGAAGGATGGGACAGAGATTTTAGGGATGGCTTTAAAATCGAGGCGGTGCCTCATCTCTTCAAAGTGCACATCCATCTAGTTAAGTTTGTTCATTAATGCCTGGGTGAGGCTGGATTCCTGAGCCATGGGAGCAAAGTGTTTAGGTGAATGGGTTGAAAGAGGTGGGTTGGAAACAGGAACTGGAATAGTGTTATGTGAATGCCCCACAATGGGGTGAGTGGAGACACGGTAGGGTTGCCCAGGAGAAGAAATGATTAGGGGCCTGACTGCCGGTTGGGGTGGTGAGGGGGCTTGATTTCCCTCGATCGGATCTTGATTGGCGGGCATCTTGCCCTTAGTGGCAGATTGGATAATTGCAAAGGTCTCAGGATCAAGGTGAAGAGATAGATCCTTGAGAGCTTGTTCTATACTATATGACGCGGATCGGTGAGCGGGATCTTGGACCTCAGGTTCCATCACGGCATTAACATGGCCATCTGGTTGGACCATGGGTTGCTGAAGCTCGTAATGACCCATCTCGTACTCCTCTTCTTGGCCGTAGTAGTCCGACATCCCGATGTGTCTTCCGGACCTTAGTGTTATGGGCATCCTGTCAAATTTTCTTAAAAAAATGGTAGAAAGAAAACAAATGAAAGGTGTAAATGCAAAGAGACTTTTTTTGTTTGGTTATGATTGTTTGTTTGATTTGGTTTCACTTTGGTTGTTTGGCAAGCAATTTGAACAAAAAATTAAAGGGATTTTTTTTTTGTTTTAGGTGTTTTGAAAGAAGAAATTTTTTTTTGGTTATTTTCAATTGTTGTGAGCAAGCAAGTTATACAAACAAGGTTTTTAAAATGACTACTCGACAACTTTTGGGTTGAAACCTTAGATTAGATAGATTGTTAGCAATTGTTCACTCAAATGGGTATGATTCCTATTGCTTCAATCTTCAAGACCTAAGGTTATCACTCAATCACCACGAGTAGGTACTTGGGTTCTTCGGGTTTTGGGAAGTGGTACAACCGGCCCAATCGTGCGGAGAGGAATACTCCACGGATGGGGACTTACAGAGGCCTTGATGGAAACAACCAAATCAACTAGGAAGGAATATCCCATAAGAGAGATTAGAATCCACCAAGAAGGTGTTTGGAGGGTGATGCTGTGTTGGGAGAGAGAGCCCCCGCCTCGAATGCCCTACGGATCGGAGCAAGTCCGGTACCCGATGCAAAATCTAATGCAAAAATGAAAAATGGTGGGTAGAAGGAGAAGAAGCAATCAATATGCAAACATGAATGAAAGCTATTAAATAAATCAAACAAGTGAATGCAAGCAAGACATGCAATGATAAAGTAAAACAAATAACTAGCAACTAGCAACTAAAAGGTGGTTCACGCGGGAACCGTCTTGTGATGGAGTGTCCAAGTGGGGACAAATTTGAAATGAAGGTAAAATGATGGTCCACGTGGGGACCGATTTGAAAATAAAGTGGCTCACGCAGAAGTCGGGTTTTGAAAAGGTTGGTGGCTCACGCGGGAACCGGTTTGTTTGATTTGAAAATTGAAAGGAGGGCCACGTGGGGCCAATCTAAGGTGGTGCAAAGGGGTGGTCCACGCAGGTGTAAGCACCCGAAATGGGATATCCGTAGATCTCTCCTTTTTCGGCCCCTATGCTTGCTTTGGGGACTTGGTGGATGAGATGTTAGTGGGTGTGGTCGCCAGGAGCCAAAGGATCCAAAATATGGTAGAACGAAATAAAGTGAAATAGAGAAATGACCGTCGTACCTTTGGAAGTGGGGAGATTGTTGGGTTCCGACTTCTCCTCTCTCGGCCGGCCGAAAGAAAAGAGCTTAGTGAGTCCTTCGTCTTTGATCCGGTTGGAGCTCCGCCTCAATCGGATTTACCTAAAAATGTCTATAAGAAAACATAGAAACAAGTGAAAGGTTCATTAGTTCTAATGAAAGCATAGTATTGTGCTCAAATTTGAATTCAAACATGCAAAAGGAAAGAGACTAACCGGATTGGGACTAAATCCCAACCCCTATTTAGAAGGTTTAGATATGCATGAAAATGCAAATGAGTGGCTTAATGCATGCTAAATAACATGTTAATGAAAGTTAAAATGAAAGGGGGGAGTAAAAGATCGACCGGAAAGGTAAATAAACTCAAAAAAATGCAAAACGGGGTCTGCCCCTGCTAGTGCCCCATATATGGGGCGCCTGCTGCAGGTGTCCCCTTGATGGGGCGCGTTGACCAAAGTCAAAGCGCCCTATATACGGGGCACCAGGGACTGGCTTCAGCAGATTTTCTTCCCTTCTTCGCGGCGTCGCCCCGGAGTGTAGGAAGACCTCCAAAGCGGAAAAAGGACTTCTTCAAGCAGCCAATACTCAAGTGAAGCTAATGGAAGAGTGTTTTGGCACTAGTTGTAAGGGAATGGAGGGTATAGGCTCTCAAAGTCGGAGAAAAATCATATATCTGAAGAAGGAAACTGCAGATTTTTGGGTTTTTTTGGGAGAGGGTTTTGGATCGGTTTGAAGGCTTATGGGAGGTGTAGATGGCTTAGAAACGTGATGTTGTATGAGCTCTAGGGTGGCACGAAGTTGGAACCTCCTCCAAGCTCGAAATGGAGGTCTATTTATAGCTCCAAAGAGGGCACTTTGGCCATTTTCGAAAAACAGTGCCACGTGGCATGGCGCCCTGTATATGGGGCGCAAGCATCATAAGGTCTGTCAGGTCGACAAGACAAGTCACTGCGGGGGGTCAAATCAGCCGGTCGAATCGATTTGATATGGTGCTAGGCGCCCTGTATACAGGGCGCCTGGTGCCCTATATACAGGGCGCTAGGTGCCCTGTTTATAGGGCGCCTGGTGCCCTATAAGTAGGGCGCCAAGTGCCCTACATATAGGGTGCCAGGTGCCCTATATACAGGGCGCCAAGTGCCCTGTATATAGGGCGCTTTGACCCTGGTCAACGCCTATCATTCTTCTTCGAAATGTGCCGAAAAAATTGATTTTTTCGGAAAACTCAGTTCCCTTGAAAGGTTACTCAAATATTACTCATGAAAAGAAGAATTTAAGCTCTTCAACTAGGCCAAAATTGCGTGTCTACAGCTTGCCTCGCCTTGGCGTCGGCTTTGTAGGGGAATGACACGAATGAAACGTAGGCGAATGTAGCGAAGCGTAATGAGGCGTAGCGGAATGAAGTGGTAATGGACTGAAAAGGTGACGCCAAGGTGTAGATTTAGACACGCCCTCATTGGCCTAGTAGAGTGGAATAAAACTTTACCGGACTCCGAGATTACCCTTTGTCTTATCGAAACCTTCCCTCTGGTTGATTGGTTAAAGAGAAGAACAGTACTGAAAGTAAATAACTAAAATCCCACGTGGGGGAGAATTGTTACCGGCCAGGACCCGAACTGCATGGTGTGCTGGACTCGGTAGAAATGCAGTAAATTGTGAAAAGTAAAGAGGAGACAGCCAATCAACCAAGGTTAGGTTCTTCAAATTCATAAGATTTTACTCAACAATACTGGTTCAGTTCGACATGGAAAAACTTCTTGTTTCGATGAAATCATTGTTAAAACCCGTTGGAAATCGATTCTTTGAAAAATCAAGACCTTCTTTAGGGCTATAAAAGACCATTTTTAAAATGTTCATAATGGGACTGGAAGGAGGTTATGGCAGGATTAGGAAGCGGGGGATGGTCATGGTGGGATGATGCATGTTGGTGTATGAAATGATGCATGTTGGGTTTAAAGAAATACAAATAAGTATACGAAAATAGTTGAAGATATAGGTTGAACATAACGGGTCAGGACATCTATGAAGAAACCGTCGTCCCCGCATATTCAACTTTAGCCTATCCGCAAGCCTAGGGAATGACTGAGCCATCACTGATTATGTTGAAGGGGTTCTCAGGCTCAGCCCCCTCTAGACTTGAGGTCTTCAACATCTCAAATATTATTTATTTTGATAAATGCAATACTAAATGCAAGTCCTAATAGGGGTCGGGGTAGTCCACTTTTATTTTTCAATTTTTTTGAATTTTTTTGTTGTTTTTGCTTCTTCTAAGTGTCTGGGGATATGAAGCCAGCATGCCTTCTCCTATTCCTGCATCTACTTGAGAGAAGATATTAGAACTTTATTTTGGCTTAGTCCCTTGCAAGGAGAGGGCAAAGTTGCCTTTTTCTTTTATCAAGGGACATAGGCCTTATCAAGGTAAAGATAACAGAAAAACATAAGTATGCATAAAATAAAATATGCAAGACTGAAATTAAACATGAATGCAAAGACAACTAATCAGTCTAGAAAGCAAACTTTTAGGTGTTTTGAAATTTTTGATTTGTTTGGGTTTTGATGGTTTTTTAATGTTTTTGATGTTTTGGAACTTTTATGATTTTTTGTTGTTTTGAATATTTAATTTTTGAGATTTTTGACTTTATAGATTTTGTTTGGTGTTTTTGAAGTATTTGATTTTTTGTGTTCGGTGTGAAGGACACGACCATCTCATCCTTTGCCTTGCTTGCCATAGGTGCCTCTCATTGTTACCTAAGGGTTAAGAGTAGGCATCACGTGTAAGAAAGTGCCTAGTCCTAGATCTTCTGACCTTCCGCCTTTGATAGGCTATGGCTCTTCTTGGATCTAGTCGGTCAACCTTACCCGCAAGGTTAAAGAGGGAAGAGGATTGGGGGTAAGTCCTTAATAGGATTCAGGGGTGTCGAATTTGTTTCTCTACTAGTGACCGCATTGCCCGTTTGGGATTTGACAACCTTGGGTCCTTCCTTCTAGCCCTTTTCTTTGATGGCCCACATTCAGACATGTCTTTTTTCTTTTGCTTGATTTTGACCTGAGGGGTTCATTGCCCATCTTTTAAAGCCTTTTTTTGGGCTTTTGTTGGTACACATTCAGACATGTCTATTCTCTTGCCGACCTGAGGGGTCATTGCCCATATTTTGGCACCTTTTTCTTATTTTTAAGAAGTCAGACCATCAGAGGCATTTTCCAACAAGGCAATGGGCACTTTCGATACTCCTCATACAAACCCCTTTCATCTATCTTGGACCGAAACGAGAAGAGAACGAGATTAGGTTGAGCTTATTTTGCCGAGTGTTGCCTAGCTTTCTCTCTGACTTCCAATCATCGGATCTCAAAACTAAGCTTGTAGTGTGTGTAGTATGATGCCTATCCTTATTTCCCTAAGTGACAAGTTGGTGCACCGAGCAAGTAAGCGTCAGATGTTATCATTATTCTTCACAACTTTGGATTTTATAGATTTTTGTGATTTTTGTTTTAAGGGAAATATTTTTTGAGGTATACACCATTCCAGGGATGAGCTAGCTCTTCTCCTTCTGCATTAGTCAGCTTATATGAATTGCCGGGATAAACAGCCGAAATAACATATGGACTCTCCCAATTAGGTTGAAGTTTGGAGCGGGGACCGCCCGGCTTAACGAATATTCTTTTAAGCACAACCTCACCGATTTCAAATTTTCTCTCCACCACCCTCTTCTAATAAAATCTTTAAAGTCTATTTTGGTAAGATCTAGCATGTTCGACAGCGGCTAGTCTCCTTTCGTCCAAGAGTTCGAGTTGCGCGAGAAGAGAATCTCGACGTTCATCCATCGGGATATCTCGATCGATCTGGACTCGGAGGGAAGGAATGATTACTTCGTATGGAACTACCACCTCCATCCCAAATGCCAAGGCATAGGGGGTATGACCCATTGGGGTTCGAATAGAAGTGCGGTAGGCCCATAGAGCATCAACTAACTTATCTGGCCAGTCTGCGAACTTGGTAGACTTACAAGTCTTCTTAATGATTTTTATCAGGGTTTTATTGGTGGCCTCTGCTTGACCGTTGCCTTGAGGATAATATGGAGATGAATGATGCAATCTGATGCAATACCTATTGCAAAGGTCACGCAGCTCCTGAGAGTTGAATTGTGGTCTGTTGTCGGTGATGATGTCGCCTGGGATCCCGAACCCGGCAATGATGTTGCGCTTGATGAAGGTGCAGACTGTTGATGCCTTTATCTCCACGTATGCTTCCTCTTCCGCCCACTTGGTGAAGTACTCCGTTGCAGTTAGGATGAAGGATTTGGTTTTGTTTGTGGAGTTTGGGTCACCAAGGGGTCCGATAACATCAAAAGCCCACATAGCGAAAGGCCATGGGTCATGAATCGGGTGAAGGGAAGATGCGGGAGAGTGAAACTTATCGGCGTGAAGTTGACATTGATGACAGTGCCGGAAAAAGATCGAGCAATCTTCCTCCAGAGTAGGCCAATAGTACCCTTGCCTGATGATCTTCTTGGCGAGGGCTTGAGCATTTACATGGCCTCCACATACTCCGGAGTGTGTTTCTTTAAGCACCAACTCAGCCTCTTTTTCATCCACGCATCTTAATAGAACACCGGCCAAGCTCTTTTTATAAATCACTCCACCTAAGATGGTGTATCTCTGGGAGACTCTTTTGATGGTTTTCTTCTCTTCAGCAGTTGAACCTAGTGGATATGTCTGATCCTGACAGTAATTCGCGATCTCATAATACCAAGGCTTCTCACCTTCCTCTAATTCTTTCAACTCGACCAAAGTTACTTTCCTCCTTTTGCTCAATGTATTCTTTCCTTTCAAACTCTTCCTTATCCTTCAAGAATTGTGCATCTTCTAATGCCGGAATGATACGTCGGCGGACATAGATCGTCCTAACATGTCTGCCTAGCGGGACAGATAGTGAAGATGCTGTAAGGAATCGTCCATTAAAATTAGGTGCAGCGGAAGCGACGATTCCTATGGGTTCCTTTAGAATCCGTCTCAATCAGAACCGAACGACGAAAACCGAAAACCGATCAAATCGGGTTCGAATATACCTGATAGGGATTCATATAATCCCATGGAGAGGAAGGAGATGAGCTTCTCAAGCTCTCCAAACCGTTCAAGTGTCCGGTCTCCAGCAGTATCCACACGAACTTCATCCACAGCAGGTTCTCCCTTCGTGCCGGCCTCGAGAACTCTTCCCGAACGGAGCTCCATCGACCATGGACACCTTCTAAAGAGAGGAGGAGGTAGGGAGGAGGCTTGGGACGTGGTTTTCACCCTTGGCTTGATGGGGTTTGGCTGAAACCATTAGTATTTATAGAGAATTATGGAATTTTTCATAAAAACCCAAAATCTCTATAAATTACGTCCTTGCCCCTGTACTTGTGGATAAGTCCTTTTGTGTGTGACCCACTAGGCCCAATAACCTATTTGGTTGAGGCCTAAATAAAATAGAACAATTCTATTTAATTTAATTAAATCCGTTATCCGATAACAGATTAATCGGCCTACCGATCATGAAGGGTACAAGCCACATCCCATGATCCCAAATGGCTATGGGGATAATCTCATCTCCATTGAGCCTTTCCATCATCAGTTACCACATGGATATAAACCCTCGTCCATCCAATGTCCCGGTCGGAAAGGAGTACGGCATCGACTGTCAACTCCTTAGTGTACCGACTCTATAGGATCCTGTACTCGGAACTGGATCAATTGGAAAACTCCTTTTCCAATTATCCTATCTACCCTGGCCAGGGATTTAGAGTACTATCCCATAGGACATTCACTCTCACTTACCGAGAGTGGACGATCCCTTGTTGTCCGCTCAATTGCCTCCATCGATTTTCCTTGTACCCGATCCATCGCTATATAGGACCATCTAAATTGTGATCCATAAGTCAATGGTCAAAGCACAAGTTCCACCCAACAAGGCATCTTTGGCGACTCGAGTCAAAGGTCCAACCATGCAACCGTGATGATAGAAAACCCCGATAGACAGTTCGGTAAGATACCATTCGGGGTTTCTAATTCGGTCGATTCGGTGAACTCATTCAACTAATGAGCACCGTATGTGTATCTCGGTGTCTCCACACTAATGACCAATGAGATCGGTCGTCCTCATCACATGAGAAGACATCACATACACTAGTCTATCCGGATCCTTGATGTCCCGTCTCAAGTATCCTATGACTAGGAACATTTAGATCAAATACCTCTAGATGATCAATCTCATTATCATGATCTCATCATGATTTAATCATCATTGTATTTGATCAAGGACTTCATTATGATATTCGCTTCTAATAAGAGCTTATAATGAAGATTTGCCTAATTAATTGAATGAGATATTTCTAGAAATGTCGAATCATATCATATATGATTGGCTTGTAGGGCATACATTTCTATCAATCTCCCACTTGCACTAAAGCCAATCACCCATCTGGCTGATCTACATCAGCTCGAGGTGAAGCTCAAACACTCTTTGAGTAACTGCTTCAGTTAGTGGATCCGCAATGTTATTAACGGTAGATACTTTATCTTTAATTATATCTCTATAAGTTGCAATCTCTCTGATTGTATGGTATCGCCACAGAAGTTCTAAACTTCTGATGAGACATCGGCTTTACTCCATTGTTTTCTCAAAACAATGATACACTTTCAAAGAAAATTGGGACAATCACATATCAAATATGTAGATGAAAAACTTCATCTAGACTACTTCTCAAGTAGTGTGCAACCACTATGTAAACTTGTTTACATATGTTGTAGAACTTACAGTGTTCTATCACATATAACTCTTTCAACTCACTGCACCACCATTATTCTGACTTAATATCAAACTTATTTGATTAGAAGCTTGTGTTTGTAAAACTACAAGACTTCAAGTCTTATCCTCCAGTGTATAGAGATACAATTTCAGTGCTTCTCAAGTACCAAGTGATATATCTCTAAACTATCCAGTGACTCTCACTTGGATCTTCTTGATGAATGCTCATAACACTTAGAGCATTAATCACATCATGTACGTAGCATCTTATAAATGATAGACCCTATGACAAAGGCATAAGGGCTCCATTTATGTGATCTCTTTATCTTTCAAGAAGTCTACAAAGAAAACACTTTACAGAGATCAACTCCATACTACATAGGTAAGAAACCTATCTTGGAGTTTATCATGTCAAACCCTTTGACTATGGTGACTACGTACATTAACTGGGCATTGATTTTAGATCTATCTTCATAGATCTCAAAACCCAAATTGTGTTTGGAGGATCAATATGATAGCTAGGTTCACTTATGATAACACACCTACTTCATTCTTAATGAGTAGTATGTCATCAACATAAAATGTCAAGAAAGTAACAGCACTCCCACTTATCTTGTTGAATTCACAAGGCTCCTCTTCGTTCTTAACGAAGTCATAAGATTTAATCTCATTAAACCTTATATATGATCTATGGGAAATTTTTACTTTAGTCCATAAATGAACTTAATACACACTCTTCTTGGATGTTATTGGGACTTGATTCCCTATAGTTGTATCATATACACCTATTCCTCAAACTACTTTAGAGGAACACTATCTTAACATCCAGATAGCTTATCTCATAATCATAGAGTGTAACAATCAAAATCCGAATGGATTAATCCATGGAATAGGTAAAAGATCTCATCATAGTCAACCATTTGACTTCAATGATATCCTTTTCAACTATTCTCACCTTTGAAGGTATCTACCTTCTAATCCACTCCAATCTATTCTTTAGTGATCCATTTATTCCTTATGGATACTATATCCTTAGGTGGATCTATCAAGTTCTAAACTTGATTAGAATAGATAAAGTTTATATCGGATTTTATTCTCTTTTCCCATTAATGAATCAATATCTCATATTGGTTCTATATAGATCCTAGGATCAATATCCTTATTATCTTATGCCTCATTTCATCTATCAGAGATATGTCTCACATATCTCTTAGGTAGAATGGACACAAGTAAAGGCCTATCATTAGTCCTTGTGTAATTATTAACTAGCACCTTAATAGAAGTGTTATTGGGTTGTGGGACTGGAACATCTTCCATATATACCTTGCTCCCACTATCTTTCTTAAGAAGGAACTTTTCCTTTAGAAATATAGTGAGCTGAGCAACACATACCCTTGACATAAAAGTCGTATATTTAATATCCAGAAGTTTCCTTAGGATATTCCACAAGCCAACACTTCATAGTCTTATTATATTCCAACTTGTTAGAGTTATACTTCTTCACCAGGTCGGACATTCCGAAACCTTAACTTGCTTAAGGTCAAGTTTTAACCCCTTTTCCATATCCTATATGGAATAATCAGAACAGACTTAGAAGGTACCTATTAAGATCAAGTGGTTACAATGAGTACTTAACCAAAATAGACAAAGAGGAAATTTGCAAAGCTTGTCATTGTTCATATTATGTCTTACATAATATGACTTCTCATTTTAGCTACTCAATTAAGCTAAAATGTGTAAAGAGGTGTCCATTAGATTCTATTATCCTTCAATTATATGTGAATTATGTACCTAAGTATTCCCCTCCTTGATCTCATCAAAGAGTTCTAATACTCTTTCCATTAGTATCTCTACTTCATTCTTAATCTCAGATAATTTCTCAAAGGTCTTAGTTTTGTACTTCATAAAGTACATGTTTCCAAACCCAGAGACATCATCTTTGAAATAATGAAGTAGAAATATTCTTCTTTAGCCTTACTAGATATGGGCTAACATACATCTAGATGTACGAGTTCTAATTACTCATTAACCCATTCTCCATGTCTATATAAAGCTAAAGTGTAGATTGATCTAAATCAACCCATTTCCTCTTAAAAGAAATATTCACACATAACATGAGAGCTAACATATCAAATATGATTAAACAATTCATTAAGCTCCCACTGGCAAACACTTTGCCATTCAATTTATTAGAACATCTATCAATTCCATAGCTTAGAATAAATCAACATTTATTCAAGTAGGAAATCATATAAAGTTCTTGTAGAAGGATATAATAGCAATATTAATTATTAAGACATCTCCATAAGGCTATTAAAGAATTGCACCTCCCACTAATAATGATGCAACTTTTGCACCATTTCATATGTAGGTCAATATCTTCTTTATTAAGCCTTCATTTACTTGTCATCATCTACATCTCCTTGTAGATATAAGATGCATATCTGGTATCTCATACCATTAGATGCATCCATAGTATCTAATATTATGATATACACATATAGTATCTAATACTATTAAGTGTATATTTAAAACAAGTAAGTGCTAATGACTTGGATACATGAAGCTTCTCAAGCTCCACCTTTGCATTATATACAAAAACACTTTGTACTTTCTCTTCCACTTATCATCATCATGACAGTGTAAGAATCCTGTCTTATTCTGGCTTTATTATCTTGACCACCTTCTTTTACTATTAACTCTCTCCTATTTTTTTTTATCTAATGATTTTACTTCTTACTATTGGTCTCACCAACAAGAAGTAATTAAGATGTATTGTTAATCTAAGTTGCCCTTTAGTTAACTCATCAATATAAGCCATGATGGATCTCATATCCATCTATCCATGTTGTCTCTACAATTTATATCTCATAGAGACTAACATCTAATTTAAGGCAAACAATGCATCTTGTCTATGAGATAAGATCTTATCTTTCTTTCATATCACTAGATAATTTAGGAGACACCTACTTCTCAAGTAGAATAGTTAATTGGTCAACTATGAGAACAATTCTCTTAGTTTTAAACCAGCCTAAGAAGTGTGAGCCATTAAGCTATTTGACATCTAATATGTCATACTAATGGTGGTTTATAATCGTATTCTACAACTGAGATATAATTTTATCAAAATAACATTGCAGACATTCATTAAAATTAAGATATGGTCTTTGATCCTAATTTATGCTCCCACTAATTTTCGACGAATTTGCATAACCCTCATTATGCAAAGACGGGATATCACGATGAAATCCTAGTGGGGACTAAGACCCTATTAACTTTACGGTGATGACCTTGTGGTAGCACAACAAATCACCATATACTTAATAGGTAGGCAACTATTGCCAGTTGCAACTCTTGCAACTCTCAGTCATTTAGCCTCTAGAGTTATGACCTTGTGGTAGCACAACAAGCCATATACTCTAGTTAGGTCAAACCCGCTTGTTACGTTATGAATGGATTCTTCACACAAATTTCAAGGGTAGCACAACAAAGCCATGCAAATGGTCCACCCCAAGGTTCGGCAAATGCCTTAGCCATGATCACCAATCCCTTGCTGAATGAGTCTTGTGGTAGCACAACAAACCCATCCAATCTAAGATTGGCTCATCAAGACCATAACAACTAAGGCTACGTGAATCATTCTTAATGTCACACGTTTATCAACCTAATTATGACAAGGAGGGATTTTATTTTAGTCTCATCAAGAATATGTGCTAAGTATATATAATACCTTTGGAATATCATATATCTAAGGTATAAAAGATAGCACACAACCACATATCAAATATGCACAAAATCGTGTGATCAGCGGACTTAACCCTAAGCATGCACCTAAGGCACCCCTATAGGTGAAAGTCCTTGCTTCAAATGCTTTAGTTGGTATGCTCCCACTTCAGAAGGGTGCTTCTCCAAGTGGTCCCGCTCTCCAACCTTCCACGAACCGGCTTCTAACTCTTACAAGCGGCTTGGTATGCACCCCACAAATGTACATAACTCAATAAGAAACCTTGGTTTTAACCAAGGGGAGTACATTAATGGAGGGAGGTAGAATGTACAATCAGATTGTATAGAGAGAGAGGAGGCACACGCAGGCCTCATTTAATAACATAACCAACATAATTAAAAGCAATCACAAGCCAATCACAATTAAGTCCATGATCACCACCATACACACACTAACATTCATCACACACGAAATAACATACGCATACGTGATAATTATATGAGATATATCATATATATCAACATAAAATTATATATAATTTATTTTGAAATTCTCAATTTCATGCATGTCGAATTTTTCATGAAATAAATAACATGAAAATAACATGACAATAACATATAAACAATTTATATTTAAAACGAACATATAAAACTAAACTATTTAGAACATTCATGCATTCCCAATACTGTGCAAGGTCAGAAATTAATGTCCCAATTTATATTCTGTAAAATATTATTTTACAGAATTAATTAAGGCACTAATAATTTAAGTTAAACCTTTAAAACAATTTTAAAGTTTAACCAAGAGTGAATCTATGTAAATAGAACTAAACATCATCTAACATGTCATTAAACACTTTAAAACATGTTAAATAATATTATAGAATTTTTCAGAATTTTTCTGTAATTTTCTGGCAATTTTTCGGAATTTTCTATGATTTTAAACACTTTAAAAACATATAAATGGTGTCTGGCGTAATGCGCCGCACATGGCGGCGCACTGCGCCCGTCCGGCGTGCGCCGCATGCGCCGCACGGTGCGCCGGGCTCAAGAGACGCGTGCGCCAGCCTCAGTACGCCGGCGGGTGCGCCGGTCGCCTCCCCGAGCAGGTACTGTTCATTCGGAGGAGAGTTAATCTCATTAACTCGCACATATCTCCCTATACCGGACTCCGAAAAATCTGAAAAAAATATGCGTTGGAATCCTTATCAAATAAGGAATCCAAAACAGTCGGCCTCATATCCAGGAAAAATCGCAGTCGTCCGGAAAATGAGGAAGAAGAGGCGGCGATCACCCAAATTCCGTAGCAAAAATCTCTATCTTGCAACGAGGATAACCTCCTTATCCAGGAAGCCAAATATTCTCAAAAAATACAATTTAGAATCCTCATCATATGAAGTTTTCAAATATGTATATATCCCTTCATAGAAAAATTCTCTATCAACAGAAAATCAGGAAGAAACAAGTCGGCGCCGCCAGATTTCGCAGAACCCTAGTTCGTCGGAAAACTCAAAATTCTCATCCTCCGCCGTCGTTCAAAGCTGGATATCAAAGGTAAAGTCTAGGTAATCATATTACCCATCTCCTAAACCCTTTACAAGCCTCAATTTCTTCTATGGACGGAGATTTCACAAAATCCCCAAATCCGGGTGTTGGTTCGGGCATGACAGAAACACCAACTTTTGAGGCTTCTCCCGAACACTACAGAAATCCAAACTTCAAACGGTTTGCGGCGTTGGAAAGCCCTATATCACGAGATTTAACCAAGCCCAACCAATATTTTATCTGAGTCATACACAGAATATGGTCGCCTCGTCAAAACAGACGTTTGCACAGATTCGGGAACACATACATAACATGAAATAATGTCGATTCGACGTCGGTTTCGACCGAGACTTGAACCGGGCTCTGATACCACTGTAAGGAATCGTCCATTAAAATTAGGTGCAGCGGAAGCGACGATTCCTATGGGTTCTTTTTAGAATCCGTCTCAATCAGAACCGAACGACGAAAACCGAAAACCGATCAAATCGGGTTCGAATATACCTGATAGGGATTCGTATAATCCCATGGAGAGGAAGGAGATGAGCTTCTCAAGCTCTCCAAACCGTTCAAGTGTCCGGTCTCCAGTAGTATCCACACGAACTTCATCCACAGCAGGTTCTCCCTTCGCGCCGGCCTCGAGAACTCTTCCCGAACGGAGCTCCATCGACCATGGACACCTTCTAAAGAGAGGAGGAGGTAGGGAGGAGGCTTGGGACGTGGTTTTCACCCTTGGCTTGATGGGGTTTGGCTGAAACCATTAGTATTTATAGAGAATTATGGAATTTTTCATAAAAACCCAAAATCTCTATAAATTACGTCCTTGCCCCCGTACTCGTGGATAAGTCCTTTTGTGTGTGACCCACTAGGCCCAATAACCTATTTGGTTGAGGCCTAAATAAAATAGAACAATTCTATTTAATTTAATTAAATCCGTTATCCGATAACATTAATCGGCCTACCGATCAGCGAAGGGTACAAGCCACATCCCATGATCCCAAATGGCTATGGGGATAATCTCATCTCCATCGAGCCTTTCCATCATCGCTACCACATGGATATAAACCCTCGTCCATCCAATGTCCCTTGGCCGGAAAGGTGTACGCATCGATCGTCAACTCCTTAGTGTACCGACTCTATAGATCCTCGTACTCTGAACCGGGATCAATTGGAAAACTCCTTTTCCAATTATCCTATCTACCCCGGCCAGGGATTTAGAGTACTATCCCATAGGACATTCACTCTCACTTACCGAGAGTGGACGATCCCTTGTTGTCCGCTCAAGTGCCTCCACCGATTTTCCTTGTACCCGATCCATCGCTATATAGGACCATCTAAATTGTGATCCATAAGTCAATGGTCAAAGCACAAGTTCCACCCAACAAGGCATCTTTGGCGACTCAGGTCAAAGGTCCAACCATGCAACCGTGATGATAGAAAACCCTGATAGACAGTTCGGTAAGATACCATTCAGGGTTTCTAATTCGGTCGATTCGGTGAACTCATTCAACTAATGAGCACTCGTATGTGTATCTCAGTGTCTCCACACTAATGACCAATGAGATCGGTCGTCCTCATCACATGAGAAGACATCACATACACTAGTCTATCCGGATCCTTGATGTCCCGTCTCAAGTATCCTATGACTAGGAACATTTAGATCAAATACCTCTAGATGATCAATCTCATTATCATGATCTCATCATGATTTAATCATCATTGTATTTGATCAAGGACTTCATTATGATATTCGCTTCTAATAAGAGCTTATAATGAAGATTTGCCTAATTAATTGAATGAGATATTTCTAGAAATGTCGAATCATATCATATATGATTGGCTTGTAGGGCATACATTTCTATCAGATGCCAGAGAGGCGACAGCATTGGAAAGAATGTTTTGAGCACGAGGAACATGAATGAATTCGAGTTTGGAGAATAACTTGATGTAACAGGTAGTGAGTTCTTGGTATGGTTGGAGCCTAGGATGAGACGTGCGGTATTTGGTAAGCACTTGGCGGAGAATCAACTGGCTATCATCGATCACCCTTAGTTTAGTTCCACCATAGAAGTGAGCAGCCTCCAGTCCAGCCAATAAGGCTTCATATTCAGCTATACTGTTTGTTGTTGGAAAATGGAGCTGAAAAGCTTGTGGAATGGTGACACCTTCGGGTGATAGAAGAACAATCCCTATCCCTCTACCCTAAGAGTTTAATGCCCCGTCAAAATACAAAGTCCATAGATTGGAAGATCGAATGGACATCAATTCTTCATCGGGAAATTCTGATTGGATAGGGTCAAAGATTGGGATAGGAAGATGGGCAAGGTGTTCGGCAATTGCGTTGCCCTTGATTTCCTTCTGTTGGGTGTAGGTGATGTCGAATTGAGAGAGGAAGAAACCCCCAAAGTTTGATCAATGTTATCCTTCTCCTCATATCGGATTTCATCCAGCTGAATCGCATTTTCTAGATACTCCGGTAGCTTGGCACATTCTAAGCTTTTCTGAGCTAACTGATGCAGGTATCTTTCTAGAACTCTCCTACCGCTGATTTTTGTTCTATTTCTAAAGAAGAAGAAGGTAAATAAGAAGAGGAAGAGAAATTTTATTGGAGAGAATGGAGGGCAAAGGAGGTCAATCAAGGATCTGGTGGCTCCTTGAGTCGAATGCCCTTCCGAGGCAAGTTTAGATGTTTCCTCGATCGAAATTTGAGTTTCGAGGAGGACGTTGTTTTTTGAGGAGTGCTAAACATAAAGACAGATTGGGTTTCAGGTGCCCGATCTGGGTTGAGATCAACTACGGGAGCCAAAGTAGGCGGAGATATTGATAAAGAGGGGAAGACTTCGAGCAATGTTTGATAGAGGGGGCTTTCGGGCCTAATATTGACAGAAAGTTGTGATGGGCCAGTAGGCCGAATGATCATAGAGGAAGGTGGGTTCATGGACCCAATAAGAGGAGGATGCGGGCTCAAAGGCCCAGGTTTAGGAGATGGGCTCGAGGGCCCGAAAATTGAAGAAAATGGGCACAAAGGCCCGGATTTAGTAGAGGGGCTCGATGGCCCAAGAGCAACAAGTGGGTACGCGGACCCGTAAGTTGGGCCTGGGGGCCCAGAAATAGGGATTGGGCCAAGAAGCCCGGGGAGAGCATCACAGTGAGTTGGGGCATCGGCCCCAAAAGAGGAGATAATGAGGGAAGGCCTTTGCGGAGTTGGTTGGACTTTTTATTGAGTCGGTTTGGCAATATGACCCTCGAGTGGGTCAACAGGCGGTTCAGCCTAGAGTGGTTCATTGCTTGACCCTTCTTCATCAGTGGAAAACAAAAGAGATATTTTAGGATACAAAAGATGATACTTCAAGGAAAGTAGTAAGCAACGTAAACAAGCAACAATGTAAGGAAATGGAAATGACTCACATGGAAATGAAAGTAAACATGCTTTTCAAATGGACATTCTTAGGAAGGAAAATAGGATCTCACTAAAGCAAAGTCGGTCCCACCGTGGTCGCCAAAAGGTGTAAGCACCCGAAACGGGATATCCGTGTATCTCCCCATTTCAGCCCCTACACTTGCTTTGGGGACTTGGGGGATGAGATGTTAGTGGGTGTGGTCGTCAGGAGCCAAAGGCTCCAAAATATAGTAGAATGAAAAGAAATGAAATGGAGAAACGACCGTCATACCTTTGGAAGCGGGGAGATTGTTGGGTTCCGACTTCTCCTCTCTCGGCCGGCCGAAAGAAGAGAGCTTAGTGAGTCCTTCGTCTTCGATCCGGTTGAAGCTCCGCCTCAATCGGATTTACCAAAAAAATGTCCATAAGAAAACATAGAAACAAGTGAAAGGTTCATTAGTTCTAATGAAAGCATAGTATCGTGCTCAAATTTGAATTCAAACATGCAAAAGAAAAGAGACTAACCGGATTGGGACTAAATCCCAACCCCTATTTAGAAGGTTTAGATATGCATGAATATGCAAATGAGTGGCTCAATATATGCTAAACGACATGTTAATGAGAGTTAAAATGAAAGGGGGGAGTAAAGGATTGACCGGAAAGGTAAATAAACTCAAAAAAATGCAAAATGGGGTCTGCCCCTGCTAGTGCCCCATATATGGGGCGCCTGCTGCAGGTGTCCCCTTGATGGGGCGCGTTGACCAAAGTCAAACCGCCCTATTTATAGGGCACCAGGGACTGGCTTCAGCAGATTTTCTTCCCTTCTTCGCGGCATCGCCCCGGAGTGTAGGAAGACCTCCAAGACGGAAAAATGACTTCTTCAAGCAGCCAATACTCAAGTGAAGCTAATGAAAGAGTGTTTTGGTGCTAGATGTAAGATAAATAGAGTGTAGAGGCCCTCAAAGTTGGAAAAAAATTATATTTCTGAAGAAGGAAACTGCAGGTTTTTGGGTTTTTTGGGGAAGGATTTTGGGATAATCTAAGGGCTTGAGAGGGTGCTATGAAGGCTTAGATTCGTAGTGGTGGATGAGATGAGGTGGGAGACGGACTTGGGGTGTCCAAAAACCTCCATATGGGGGTCTTTCTAAAGCACAAAAAAGGGTAACTTCATTCTGCTGGAATATCCCTTCAAGAAGCAACTATGATTTTTTTGGGTTTTGGGAGATGGTTTTGGGACGGTTTGAGAGCTTGGAGAGGGGTTGCAAGGCTTGGGATGTGTAGTGGTGGATGAGAGGAGGTGAGGGACGCCCTTGGTGTGTCCTAAACCCTCCAAATGACGGTCCTTTTATAGGCAAGAAGATGGCAACTTTATCTGCAGAACTGTCCCATCAATCTGTCCAGTCAGTCAGACCAGGTGCAGGGGCCCCACCAGTGGGGCGCCTGGCGCCCTGTTTATAGGGCGCCTGGTGTCCTATTTATAGGGCGCTTTGACTTGGTCAAAGTGACCCATTTAGGGGGCACTAGGCCCAGTTTGGCCGAAACGTGCAGGGAACATAGTTTCTTTAAAAGAATACTCGTAAAAAAAAGAATTTAAGCTTTCCAACTGGACCAAAATTGCGTGTCTACAGCTTGCCTCACCTTGGCGTCGGCTTTGTAGGGGAGTGACACGAATGAAACGTAGGTGAATGTAGCGAAGCGTAATGAGGCGTAGCAGAATAAAGTGGTAATGGACTGAAAAGGTGACGCCAAGGTGTAGATTTAGACACACCCACTTTGGCCTAGTTGAGTGGAATAAAACTTTACCGGACTCCGAGATTACCCTTTGTCTTATCGAAACCTTCCCTCTGGTTGATTAGTTAAAGAGAAGAACAGTACTAAAAGTAAATAACTAAATTCCCACGTGCGGGAGAATTGTTACCGGCCAGAACACGAACTGCATGGTGTGCTGGACTCGGTAGAAATGCAGTAAATTGCTAAAAGTAAAGAGGAGATAGCCAATCAACCAAGGTTTGGTTCTTCAAATTCATATGGTTTTACTCAACAATACAGGTTCAGTTCGACATGGAAAAACTTCTTGTTTTGATGAAATCATTGTTAAAACCCGTTGGAAACCGATTCTCTGAAAAATCAAGACTTTTCTAGGGGCTATAAAAGACCATCTTTAAAAGGGTTAACGATGTGACTAGAAGGAGGTTATGGCATTATTAGGAAGCAGGGAATGGTTATGGTGGGATAATGCATGTTGGTGTATGAAATGGTGCATGCTGGGTTTAAAGAAATAAAAATAAGTATAAGAAAATAGTTGAACATATAGGTTCAACATAACGGGTCAGGACATTCACGAAGAAACCGTCGTCCCCGCATATTCAACTTTGGCCTATCCGCAAGCCTAGGGTATGACTGTGCCCTCACTGATTTTGTTGAAGGGGTTCTCAAGCTCAGCCCCCTCTAGACTTGAGGTCTTCAACATCTCAAATATTATTTATTTTGATAGATGCAATACTAAATGCAAGTCCTAATAGGGGTCGGGGTAGTCCACTTTTGTTTTTCAATTTTTGATTTTTTTGTTGTATTTGCTTCCTCTAAGTTTCTGGGGATATGAAGCTGGCATGCCTTCTCCTATTCTTGCATCTACTTGAGAGAAGATATTAGAACTTTATTTTGGCTTAGTCTCTTGCAAGGAGAGGGCAAAGTTGTTTTGATCTTTTGTCAAGGGACATAGGCCTTATCAAGGTAAAAATAACAGAAAAACATAAGTATACATAAAAGAAAATATGCAAGACTGAAATTAAACATGACTGCAAAGACAACTAAGCAGTCTAGAAAGCAAACTTTTAGGTGTCTTGAAATTTTTGATTTGTTTGGGTTTTGATGGTTTTATAATGTTTTTGATATTTTGGAACTTTTATGATTTTTTTGGTGTTTTGAATATTTAATTTTTAAGAGTTTTAACTTTATAGATTTTTTTGTGTTTTTGAAGTCTTTAATTTTTTTGGTTTGGTGTGAAAGAAACGACCATCTCATCCTTTGCCTTGCTTGCCATAGGTGCCTCTCATTGTTACCTAAGGGTTAAGAGTAGGCATAACATGTAAGAAAGTGCCTAGTCCGAGATCTTCTGACCTTCCACCTTTGATAGGCTATGGCTCTTCTTGGATCCAGTCGGTCAACCTTACCCGCAAGGTTAAAGAGGGAAGAGGATTGGTGGTAAGTCCTTAATAGGATTTGGGGGTGTCGAATTTGTTTCTCTACTAGTGTCCGCATTGCCCGTTTGGGATTTGACATCCTTGGGTCCTTCCTTACAGCCCTTTTCTTTGATGGCCCACATTCAGACAGGTCTTTTTTCTTTTGCTTGATTTTGACCTGAGGGGTTCATTGCCCATCTTTTGGAGCCTTTTTCTCTTTTTTTTGTTGGTACACATTCAGACAGGTCTATTCTTTTGCCGACCTGAGGGGTCATTACCCATCTTTTGGCACCTTTTCTTTTAAGAAGTCAGACCTCCAGAGGCATCCTCCTACTAAGGCAATGAGTACTTTCGATACTCCTCATTCTAACCCCTTCCATCTATTCCGGACCAAAATAAGAAGAGAATGGGACAGGGTTGACTTTCTTTTGCCCAGTGTTGCCTAGCTTTCTCTCTGACTTCCAGTCATCGGACTTCGAAACCTAGGCGTGTAGTGTGTGCAGCACGATGCCTATCCTTATTTTCCTAAGTGACAAGTTGGTGCACCGAACAAGCAAGTGTTAGATGTTATCATCATTCTTCACACTTTTGGATTTTATATATATATTTTTTTATTTTAAGGAAAGTATTTTTTGAGGTATACACCATTCCAGGGATGGGCTAGTTCTTCTCCTTCTGCATTAGTCAGGTTGTATGAATTACTGGGGAAAACAGCCGAAATCACATACAGACCCTCCCAATTAGGTTGAAGTTTGGAGCGGGGACCGCCCAACTTAATGAATATTCTTTTAAGCACAACCTCACCAATTTCGAATTTTCTCTCCACCACCCTCTTCTGACAAAATCTTTTAAGTCTATTCTGATAAGATCTAGCATGTTCGGCAGCGGCCAGCCACCTTTCATCCAAGAGTTCGAGTTGCGCGAGAAGAGAATCTCAGCGTTCATCCATCGGTATATCTCGATCGATCTGGACTCGGAGGGAAGGAATGGTCACTTCGTATGGGACTACCGCCTCCATCCCAAATGCCAAGGCATAGGGGGTCTGACCCGTTGGGGTTCGAATAGAAGTGCGGTAGGCCCATAGAGCATCAACTAACTTATCTGGCCACCGCGAACTTGCTAGACTTACAAGTCTTCTTAATGATTTTTATCAGGGTTTTATTGGTGGCTTCTGCTTGACCATTGCCTTGAGGATAATATGGAGATGAATGATGCAATCTGATGCAATACCTGTTGCAAAGGTCACGCAGTTCCTGAGAGATGAATTGTGGTCCGTTGTTGGTGATGATGTCGCCTGGGATCCCAAACCTGGCAATGATGTTGCGCTTGATGAAGGTGCAGACTGTTGACGCCTTGATCTCTACGTATGCTTCCGCTTCCGCCCACTTGGTGAAGTACTCCATTGCAGTTAGGATGAAGGATTTGGTTTTGTTTGTGGAGTTTGGATCACCAAGGGGTCGATGACATCAAAAGCCCACATAGCGAAGGGCTATGGGGCTTGAATCGGGTGAAGGGAAGATGCGGGAGAATGAATCTTGTTGGCGTGAAGTTGACATTGATGATAGTGCCGGACAAAGATCGAGCAATCTTCTTCCTGATAGAAATGTATGCCCTACAAGCCAATCATATATGATATGATTCGACATTTCTAGGAATATCTCATTCAATTAAATAGGCAAAACTTCGTTACTAGCTTTTATTAGAAGCGTATATCGTAATGAAGTCCTTAATCACATGCAATGATGATTGAATCATGATGAGATCATGATAATGAGATCGATCATCTAGAGGTATGTGATCTAAATGTTCCTAGTCATAGGATCCTTGAGACGGGACATCAAGAATCCGGATAGACTAGTGTGTGTGATGTCTTCTCATATGATGAGAATGACCGATCTCATTGGTCATCAGTGTGGGGACACTGAGATACACACACAGGTGCTCATTAGTGGAATGAGTTCACTGAACTGACCAATTTAGGAAAACCTGATCGGTATCTTACCGAACTGTCTATCAGGTTATTCTTACATCTCAATAGCACGGTTGGATCTTTGACCTGAGTCGCCAAAGATGTCTTTCCAGGCATACTATGTACTTTGACTATTGACTGATGGATCACTTAGTATTGTGGTCCTATATAGTTAATGGATTGGGTATATGGGAAACCCGGTGGAGGCAATTGAGCGGACAATAGGGGATCGTTCACTCTCGGTAGGAGAGAGAGAATGTCCTATGGACAGTACTCTAAATCCTTGGCCAAGGTAGATAGGATAATTGGAAAAAGAGTTTTCCAGTTGATCCATTCCTTAGTACAAGATTTCATAGAGTTGGAATACTTAGGGGTTGACAGTCAGTGCCGAACCCCTGACCGACCGGGGCATTGTATGAACGAGGATTTAAATCCGTGTGGTAATTGATGATGGAAAGGCTCAATGGATGTTATTTAACTCCCCAAAGTCATTTGGGATCATAGGATGTGGCTTGTACCCTTTATGATCAGAAAGCCGTAAAAACTGTTATCGGATAACGATTTTGATTTAATTTAAAAGAATTGTTCTTTTAAATTAATTAAGGCTTCAACCAAATTGACTATTGGGCCTAGTGGGTCACACACAATAGATCTGGTCAATAAGATGAGGGCATGGACGCAATTTTATAGAAGTTTTGGGTTTTTGTGAAAAATTCCATCTTCTATATATAAATGGCTTATGAAGCCATACCCTAACAAGCCATAGGGCTGGAGCACGTCCCAAGCCTCCTCTCTCCCTCCTCTCTCCTCTAGAAGGTGATCTCTCATGGTCAAGCTTGGATCTGGAAGGTTTCTGGAGGCCCAAAGGAAGAGAGAACTCGTCTATTGAAGCAGATCGTGTGGATACCGCTAGAGACCGGACACTTGAATGGTTTTCAGCAAGGAGGAATGTCCTCTCTTCATCCATGGTGAGGGATTTGAGAAATCCCATGAGGTACTCTCGTTCTACTTCATATTCGGTTCCCGATTTTACTCGTTCGGCATCGATCAAGGCAAAGATCATGGTTTTATAGAATCAAAAATTTTCCTCTATCATGTATTGATTCCTTACAGTGATATCAGAGCCCGGTTGAAGCCTTGGTCGAAGTTGAATCGAAATTGGCTTGATTTCATGTGATTTCTTGCTTTCCCGAAACTGCATACAGAGCTGTATTGATTTGATCACCACAGTTTGTATGTGATACTAAACTATGTATGGTTAGATTCATTGGATTCTCGTGGATGAGATCTTTCAAATTCTGTAAACCTCATGAATTTTGGCCATCCGGAGAGTCCGGAATGAGTTCGGAAAGTTGCTAAGATGATCATATCCGAAAATCCGGCCGAAATTAGGGGAGTTGATGAACTTACCTATTTGGACTCAAATACCTCTGTCTAATGACGTTGGAAGATAGGAAATTAAGTTTCCTAAAGTTTCCATAAGTTATTGGACACTCAACGGCCCTTGGAGGTGCCGGATTTGAGAGGAATTTGCGTTTGGTTTAATTGCGGCCGTGGCATCTTCCTCCTGAAACTGCGCATTGGATAGAATTTTTCATAAGATGAAACTTATATAGATAGAATCCTTATTATTCAAGTATTCCAACGCATATTTTTTCGGATTTTTTGGACTCTGTTTGACCCCCCAAATCTGGCCCGAAAGTCGGGTGTTTTTCTAGGGTTTCCGTGCAATCCGCCCCGCCCTTATCGGGCGAAGAAGACGAGAGTCCGGATCGGATCCAGACCCGTCAACCGGGGGGGGGGGGGGGTACGTGGCAGTTGCACGGTGCACCCGGGCCGGGGTACGCGGCCGCCCCGCAGTGGCGCAGGAGGCGCAGGGCGGCGCACGCGGGCGCACGGCGCGCGGCGCATGGCCGCCGGCCCTTCGGCGCAAGCCGGGGGGGTACGTGGCCGGCGCAATGCGCCGCCAGTTAAATAATTCAAAAATGCTTTTTAAATTGTTTAAAATTCATTTTTGATCCGAAAAATTGCCAGAAAATTACAGAAAAGTTCTGAAAAATTGTAGAATTTATTTAATGGGTTATTAAAGTGTTTAATGACTTATTAAATAAAGTTTTACTATTTTGTCATTGAATTCTACTATTTTGATTTTAAAATTGTTTTAAGATCAAATTTAAAGAAATTAATGATTATTTAAGTTCTGAGAAATTATTTAATAGGTTTGTAAAATGTTTATGAACCTGTTAAATAGTTTTGGACTTTGGTTGCCATAGAATCATTTTATAAATGATTTTAAAATTGTTTTAAAATATTTATTGATTAAATTAGTGTTCAAATAAATTCTGAAAAATGTGATTTTGAAGAATTATGATTTGGACATTAATTTAATGCTCTTAGAAGTTTTGTAAAAGCATGAATCATCTGAATATTTTATATTGCTTGTCTTATGCATGTAAATTGTTTATATGTGCATTTCATGTTATTTATTTTATAAAAATTCGACAAGCATGAAATTTGGAATTTCAAAATTACAGTATATAATTTTATGATGGTATATATGATATATATATCATATAATTATCACGTATGCGCTCTATGTTCATGTGATGAATGTTGGTGTGTGTATGGAGGTGATCATGGACTTAAATTTGCTTTGCTTTTGATTGCTTGGTTAATTAAGATGGTTATGCTATTAAATGGGGCCTGCGTGTGCCTCCTCTCTCTCTATACAATCTGATTGTACATTCTACCTCCCCCATTTGTGTACTCCCCTTGGTTAAAACCAAGGTTTCTTATTATGAGTTGTACATTTGTGGGTCTGTGTACCCTTTAGCTGCTTGTAATGGTTAGAAGCCGGCTCGTGATAGAATGGAGAGCGGGACCACTTGGAGAAGCACCCTTATGAAGTGGGAGCATGCCAACTCAAGCTTCTTAAGCAAGGAATTGCACCTATAGGGGTGCCTTAGGTGTATGCTTAGGGTTATAGATTGATATGTGGTGTGTGCTATAGATTATACCTTAAATATATGATATTCCAAAGGTATATTAATATTTATATGTAGCACCTATGTTGATGAGACTAAAATAAAATCCCTCCTCGTTCTAATTAGGTCGATAAACGTGAGACATTAAGAATGACTCACGTAGCCTTCCGTTGTTATGGTCTTGATGAGCCAATCTAAGATTGGATGGGTTTGTTGTGCTACCACAAGGCCTATTCAGCAAGGGATTGGAGATGATGGCCAAGGCATTAGCCGAACATTGGGGTGGACCATTTGCATAGCTTTGTTGTGCTACCACAAGGGCTGTGTGAAGAATCCATTCTCATAACGTAACAAGCGGGTTTGACCTAACTAGAGTATATGGTTTGTTGTGCTACCACAAGATCATAACTCTAGAGGCTAAATGACTAAGAGTTGCAAGACTTGCAACTGGCAATAGTTGCCTACCTATTAAGTATGGGATGATTTGTTGTGCTACCACAAGGTCATCACCATAAAGTTAGTAGGGACTTGGTCCCCACTAGGATGTTATCGTGATATCCCGTCTTTGCATAATGAGGGTTATGCAAATTTGTCAAAAAGTTAGTGGGAGTATAAATTAGGATGAAAGACCATATCTTAATTTTAATGAATGTCTGTAATGTTAATATAATTATATCTCTGTTGTAGAATATTATAAACCACCATTAATCTAGCATGCTAGATGCTAAGTATTTTAATGGCTCACACTTCTTATATCGGTTTAGAACTAAGAGAATAGTTCTCATAGTTGACCTATTGACTATCCTATTTGAGAAGTAAGTATCTCTTACACTATCTGATGATGTGAGAGAAGATAAGATCTTATCTCATTGAAAAGATGTATTAATTACCTTATATCAGATGTTAGCCTCTATCAGATAAAATTAGTAGTGGCAACATGGATAGATGGATTTAATATCCATCATGGCTCATGGTGATGAGCTAATTAAAGGCGATGAAGAATAATACATCTTGAATACTTCTTATTGGTAAGACCAATAGAAAGAAGTAAGATCATAAAATAGAGATAGATGTTGATAGTTAAAAGTCAAAGAAGTGAGTCAAGATATTATAACCCAAATTTGACATAGCATTCCTCTACTATCATGATAATGGTAAGTAGAAGAATAAGTGCAAAATGTATTGCACATAATGCAAAGGTGGTACTTGAGAAGCTCCATGTATCTATGCCATTAATATTTACTTGTCTTATATACACATTTGATAGTATAAGATACTATGTATGTGTATTCTAGTATAAGATACTAGGGGTGCATATAATAGTATGAGATACCAGAGATGCATCATATATCTACAATGAGTTGTAGATAATAGCAAGTAAATGAAGACTTAAATAAGATTGTTATCCTACATATGAAATGGTACAAAATGTTGCATCATTACTAGTGGGAGATACAAATTTTCTATAGCCTTCTAGAGTTGTCTTAATTATCCTTCTAAAAGAATATGGTTTTCATTTCCTAGTTGAATAAATAAAGATTTATTCTGTGGTATGAAGATGATAACTGGTAAAGTGTTTACCAGTAGGAGCATAATAAAGAGTTTATTCATATAAGATATGTATGCTCTTATAGTATGTGTGAAAAATCCTTATTAGGCGAAGTAGATTGATATTGATCAATCTATTGTTTAATAGTATGGTCATATTTATAAGAAAAGACTTAAGGAGTACTATTCGAATAGTAACATATAGGTAAATGATTTAGAAACATTAACTATATGTAAGTCTTATCTTATTAAGCAAAATGACCAACTCTTCATTTGTTAGACATGGAGAGAGAGCTAAAGAGTTTATAGAACTCATGCATCTAGATGCATGTTAGCCCATATCTATTAATGATAGAGGATAATATTTCAACTTCATTAATTTTCAAAGATGACCTCTCTAGGTATGGACATATGTACTTTATGAAGTACAAATCCAAAACCTTTGAGAAATTATTTGAGATTAAGAATGAAGAGGAAATATTAATGAAAAGAGTATTAGAACTCTTTGATGAGATCAAAGAGGGGATACTTAAGTAATAATTCACACATAAAGGAAGGATAGTATAATCTAATTTTGATGGACACCTCTTATACATTTTTGCTTAATTGAGCAGCTAAAATGAGAAGCCATATTATGTAGGATATAATATGGACATTGACAACCTTTGCAAAATTCTTCTTTGTCTATTTAGGGGTTGGCACTCAATATAGACATTTGATCTTAAATCGGTACCTTTCAAGTCTATTCCAATTATTCCATATTAGATATGGAAAAGGATTAAAGCTTGACCTTAAGCAAGTTAAGGTTTCAGAATGTCTGGCTTGGTAAAGAAGTATAACCCTATCAAGTTGGAATATAAGACTACAAAGTGTTGGCTTGTGGGATATCCTAAGGAAACTTAAGGATATTAATGCCTCCCTTAGGGAGAAGGGTATGAGTTGCTCATCTCTCCATATTTCTAGAGGAAGAGTCCCTCCTTTAGAAAGATAGTGGGAGCAAGGTATAAATGGAAGGTGTTCCAGTCCCACAATCCATGGACACTTTTATTAAGGTACTAGTTTATATTTACACAAGGGCAAATCATAGATCTTTTCTTATGTCCAATCAACCTAAGAGATATGTGAGACATATCATTGATGGAAGAAATGAGACATAAGATAAAAGGATAATGATCCTAAGATCTATATTGAAGCAATATGAGATATTGATTCAAAATGGGAAGAAATAATAAAATCCGATATAAACTCTATCTATTCTAATCAAGTTCAGAACTTGATTGATCCACCTAATGATTTAGTATCTATAGGGTATAAATGGATCACTAAAGAATAGATTGAAGTCTATTAGAAGGTAGAGACCTTCAAAGTAAGGATAGTTAAAAGGGATATCATTTATGTCAAATAGTTGACTATGATAAGACCTTTTACCTATGCCATGGAATTAATCCATTCGGATTTGATTGTTACACACTATGACTATAGGATATGTCAAATGGATGTTAAGATAGTGTTTCTCTATGTTAATTTTGAGAAACAGGTGTATATGATACAACCTTTGGGAATCAAGTTCCAAAACATCCAAATAGTATGTGCATAAGGTCCATTTATGGACTCAAGTAAAACTTCCCATAAATGGTAGATAAGGTTTAATGAGATTAAATCTTATGACTTCATTGAGAATGAAGATATGCCTTGTATTTTCATATAAGATAAGTGAGAGTGCCATTATCTTCTTGACATGATATATGCATGACATACTACTCATTGAGAATAAAGTAAGTATGTTATCATTAGTGAGCCTAGTTATCAATTCATCCTCCAAACTTAATATGGGTTTTAAGATCTATGGAGATAGATCTAAAAGGTTTCTTGGCCTTACCCAATTCATGTGCATAAAAACCATAGTCAAAGAGTTTGGCATGGTAAACTCCAAGATAGGTTTCTTACCTATGAAGTGTGGAGTTTATATCTTTAAAGAGATGTCTTCATAGACTTCTTAAGAGATAAAGATATCACATTAGTATAGCCCTTATGCTTTTGCAATAGGACTTATCACATTTGTGATGCTACGCACATGACTTCATGCTCTAAGTGTTATGAGCATTCATCAAGTAAATCCTTGCGAGAGTCACAGGATAATTTAGAGATGTGTCCTTGAGTACTTGAGAAGCATTAAGGATATATCTTTAATGTATAGAGGATAAGACTTGAAGTCTTGTAGTTTTATGAACACAAGCTTCTAATCAGATAAGTCTGATAATAAGTCAATATAATGGTGGTGCAGTGAGCTGGAAGAGTTCCATGCAAGAGAACACTGCTAATTCTACAACTAATCTAAAGTAGATTGAATAATAATTGTATAGTGCTTGAGAAGCTGACTAGATGAAGATGTTCATCTGGCTTATGGGATTGTCCCAACTTTCTCTGAAAGTATATTGTTTTGAGAAAACAATGGGGTAGAACCAATGTCTCATTAGAAGTTTCAAACTTCTATGGCAATACCATAGAATCAGAGAGAATGCAGTTGATAGAGATATAATTAAAGATAGAGTATCTTCTATTAATAACATTACAGATCCACTAATTGAAACAGTTACTCAAAGAGTGTTTGAGCTTCACCTTGAGCTGATAGAGATCAGCCAGCTGGGTGATTGGCTTTAGTGCAAGTGGGAGATTGAAAGAAATGTATGCCCTACAAGCCAATCATATATGATATGATTCGACATTTCTAGGAATATCTCATTCAATTAAATAGGCAAAACTTCGTTACTATCTTTTATTAGAAGCGTATATCGTAATGAAGTCCTTAATCACATGCAATGATGATTGAATCATGATGAGATCATGATAATGAGATCGATCATCTAGAGGTATGTGATCTAAATGTTCCTAGTCATAGGATCCTTGAGACGGGACATCAAGAATCTCCCCCTCTGAGATGGTATCCACTAGCCTCTCAGCCATTCCCCTCCACCGATCAGCAAATCTGGCAAAGTCCTCATCCGGCCTCATCTTTTCGGCAATTAAATCAGTTATCGAGCAGGCTGGCCCCACCCGATCTTTGTACCTCTGTAGAAACTTTGCCTTGACGATGTCAAAATCTGCCGCCTCAATGGAATCAAGAGAATAGCACCAGTCCAGGGCGGATCCTTCCAATGACCGACGGAATAGGAAGGCAAGGGCTTTGCGGTCATTTTTCCAAAATGCGGAGTCGTTGAGAAAGCTCTTTAGATGGTTGAAAGGATTACCAGTCCCATTGTAACGTTGGAAGACTGGTATCTCTGAAAGAGGAAGGTGTAGAACTGGGAAGGATGGGACAAAGATTTCAGGGATGGCTTTAGAATCGAGGCGATGCCTCATCTCTTCGAAGCGCTCATCCATCTGGTTGATTTTGTTCATTAATGCCTGGGTGAGGCTGGATTCCTAAGCCATGGGAGCAAAGTGTTTACTTGATTGGGTTGGAAGAGGTGGGTTGGAAACAGGAACTGGTGCAGAATTGTGTGAATGCCCCACAACGGGGTGAGTAGAGACACGGCAAGGTTGCCCAGGAGAAGAGATGATCAAGGGCCTGACTGCCGGTTGGGGTGATGAGGGGGCTTGATTTCCCTCGATCGGAGCTTGATTGGCGGGCATCTTGCCCTTAGTGGCAGATTGGATAATTGCAAAGGTATCGGGATCAAGGTGAAGAGATAGATCCTTGATAGCTTGTTCTATAGTATGTGAAGCGGATCGGTGAGCGGGATCTTGGACCTCAGGTTCCATCACGGCATTAACATGGCCATCTGGTTGGACCATGGGTTGCTGAAGCTCGTAGTGACCCATCTCGTACTCCTCTTCTTGGCCGTAGTAGTCCGACATCCCGACGTGTCTTCCGTACCTTAGAGTGGGCATCCTGTCAAATTTCCTTACAAAATGGTTGAAAGAAGGCAAATGAAAGGTGTAAATGCAAAGAGAGTTTTTGTTTGGTTATGGTTGTTTGTTTGATTTGATTTGGTTTCAATTTGGTTGTTTAGCAATCAAGTTGAACACAAAAGTTAAAAGGGATTTTTTTTTAGGTGTTTTGAAAGAAGAAGAATTTTTTTGGTTGTTTTCAATTGTTGTGAGCAAGCAAGTTATGCAAACAAGGTTTTAAAATGACTACTCGACAATTTTTGGGTTGAAACCTTAGATTAGATAGATTGTTAGCAATTGTTCACTCAAGTAGGTATGGTTCCTATTGCTTCAATCTTCAAGACCTAAGGTCATCACTCAATCACCACGAGTAGGTACTAGGGTTCTTCGGGTTTTGGGAAGTCGTACAACCGGCCCAATCGTGCGGAGAGGAATACTCCACGGATGGGGACTTACGGAGGTCTTGATGGAAACAACCAAATCAACTAGGAAGGAGTATCCCAGAAGAGTGGTTAGAATCTACCAAGAAGGTGTTTGGAGGGTGAGGGTGTGTTGGGAGAGAGAGCTCCCGCCTCGAATGTCCTACGGATCGGAGCAAGTCCGGTACCCGATGCAAAAGCTAATGCAAAAATGAAAATGGAGGGTAGGAGAAAAAGAAGCAATCAATATGCAAACATGAATGAAAGCTATTAAATAAACCAAACAAGTGAATGCAAACAAGACAAGCAATGATAAAGTAAACATGTAACTAGCAACTAGCAACTAGAAGGTGGTTCGCACGGGAACCGGCTTGTGTTGGAGTGTCCAATTGGGGACAAATCTGAAATGAAGGTAAAAGGATGGTCCACGTGGGGACCGATTTGAAAATAAAGTGGCTAACGCGGGAGCCGAGTTTTGGAAAGGTAGGTGGTTCACGTGTGAACCGGTTTTTTAAGGAAAAATGGGTGGTTCACGCGGGAACCGGTTTGTTTGATTGGAAAAAGGAAAGGAGGGCCACGTGGGGCCAATCTAATTGGTGCAAAGGGGTGGTCCACACGGGGACCAATCTGAAAGTGAGTTGGTTCACGCAGGAACCGGTCTAGAAAAGGGTTTGGTTCACGCGGGAACCGGTTTTAATGAAGAAAGGGGTGGTTCACGCGGGAACCGATGTAAGAGTTGACAAAATAGAAGGAGGGTCACGTGGGGCCAATCTAAAGGTGCTGTAAAGAGGTGGTCCATGTGGGGACCGATCTGAAAGTAAGTTGGTTCACGCGGGAACCGAGTTGGAAAAGAAAGGTGGTTCACGCGGGAACCGGTTTATAAGAAGAAAAGTGGTTCACGCGGGAACCGGGCTGAAATTAAAGACAAGAAATCAATTCCACATGGGGGACAATATTAAAGGAAAAGTAATCAGAAAGTTTTTAAAGGTAAATTGACATGGAAAAAGGTAAAGGACAAGCCTGTTCACGTGGGAACCGAGTTGGAAAACATCTAGTTGCACGGTTGAATTAAGTTAGCACGGTTGAAGACATTGGTTGTCCCACCGTGGTCGCCAAAAAGCTGTCGACTCCGAAAACGGGTTCCGGATAGGCACCTCAAGAGAATAAGGTGAGAGATGGATGGAATTTGGGAAAAAGGAGTGAATTGAAAACACTCGGAAAGTAGTAAAAGGTCCTCACCTCGGTCCCACACTCACATTGATGCCCGAACTTTCATCTCACGGCGTCGCTCGAGCACCGGAGATGGTTCGGGTCATGTGGGAGGAGAGTGAGGAGGAGATGAACTTAAAACATAAATGAAAGGTGGTCGCCAGGAGCCGTGGGCTCCGCTTTATGGAATTGACAAATAAAAGAAATTGAATATGACCGTGTACCTTAGCATGGGAGAAAGGAATGTGAATTCAACCTTCTTCTTCTTCAGCCGGCCGATGAAGAAGAGTCTCCAATCAATGCTAGCTTGTTCAACCTATGCAACTAGAACAATAAACCAAGTGAAGAAAATAATTAGAACTATGAGAAGTGTAGTAACTGTGGTGAGAAGATGAGAAAGAAGCAATTGGAATCGAACTCACCGGATTGGGGTGAGTCCTAACCCCTTTTTTTGTGTTTTTGATTATGTAAAAATGATGTAAATAAACTGAAATATGCTTAAAATATTAAATGAACTGAGTTAAATGAGTTGATAAAGCTTATGGAATGGATTGGTTTGAGTTGAAGCCGAGTTGGTTGAAGACAGCCGGTTCGGGTAGCTTGGTACCCTTCTGGCGCGACTTTGGTGCAGAGGACGCTACGGACGACCCTGATGTCAGAATCGAGTGCCGTTTGTTGGAGTAGACAGATAACTCAGAGAGGAAGAGTTCCTATGTTGATGAATTATCCGAAATACTTCTGTAGAAGTCAGTAAAAATTATGAAATTGGGCGGATGTGGAAAACAGAACCTGGGTGCGCACCCTCAATGCAGCAATCGCCACGAACAAACGGCAAGACGGAATTGAGTTCCGTCAGCTGGAGATGAAAGAGGACGAAGAGAGGAACGACTTATATGTTGAAGACCTTTGCAGAAGAAGCCTATAATTTTCTGCAGAAGTCGATGAAGATGGTTGATGTAGAACGCCCGGATCGAGCCTTCTCCTTCACCTCGGGATCGATTTCTTGACTTCGGATCACCTTTGGACGTTGTGACGGCTTTGGAGAAGAGCTTGGATGACCTCTGGACGAGCTAGGCACTGGGGATTAACCTTGGGTCATTGAGAATGGCCCTCAATTTATAGGGGAAGGGAGCCGGTGCAAAATTTGGAAACTTGACCAAACGCACCCCCGCTTTTCAAAGGAGACGAGGGCGCGCAGGGCGCGCCCCCAGTTCGGGGGCGCGGTCTGCGCGCCCCCTTGTTTCAAAGAGAGCGGGGGCGCGTTACGCATCTCACTGCTAAAAATCGACGGAATCTTCCGGAAATTGCTAAAAATTGACTTGACATATGTAACGCGGCCCCGAACCGGGGGCGCGGTACAAATAATCGAAAATCAATGTCGGAAACCTTCCAAAAATCCGGTTTAGAAGGTGCTTATCGGGGCAATTTCCGATTTAAAGAAACTGACCGCGCCCCCGCCTTTCAAAGGGACCGGGGGCGCGCAGGGCGCGCCCCCATTTTGAGGGCGCTCAGGGCGCGCCCCCGGAGTGAGGGCGCTCAGGGCGCGCCCTCCTCTTTCAAAGGAAGCGGGGCGCAGTACACTCTCTCTCCTGCGCGCGTGTTCCGCGAGCCGTATCTTGCAAACGGGATGTCCGATTCGGCTCCCGTTTGTCACGTTGGAAAGAGGGCCTTCAACCGCACCTCCTCAAGTCGGTAAATCAGCTGGCATGACTCCCGATATGTTCGCACAGGGCTTTCTACCGGTTTACCTTCTCGCGGAAAGCCGAAACCCGGGGCGAAGATCCGAAAAAAGCACGGTTCCGGTCGAGAAATCTTGGGTCAACTCGGGATGACTTAAAATGATGACCGAACAAGTTCGGTACGATCGGACAACCCGAAGTCATCGAAAATTTGAGATTAACCCGGTAAACGTGAATCGAAAGCCGTAAAAGCCGCGAAACCCTAAAATTGACCGAACCAGATGTATGGCCCCGATTGATGAAAATATTCGGCTAGAATCGACCCGGATGACCCGAAAAGACCCGGTAATGACCGGAAAGGCCTAACACATGGTCCGGGATAGCCGTGTCAGCACAGATCGAAAAAGCCGCAACGAAAGCTGTCATTGATCGACGCCTACCAAAATGACTTCTCGGAAACCCTGAATGTTACGGAACACATGCGGGACTCCCGAGACCTTCAATTATGGACCATTCAAGGTCGGTCATCGAGCAGGCTTCATGTTTTTACAGTTCACGTGCGGCTCTCGCTTGAAGGTTACGGCAATATTCCGGAAATCATTGGTCCATTCTCACCTTACGAGGGGCTTCACCCATGTCCTTAGCTTATATCCACGAGGTAATCCAGATCAGATAATGGTCAGATAAAAGATATCGCCTATGGAATAAGAGTCTGAGGCTCCGAATTAGGCTAATTTGGCATGTCTACAGCTTGCCTCGCCTTGATGTCGGCTTTGCAAGGGAATGACATGTAGCGGAACGAAGTGAAGCATAGAGAAAGCGTAGCGAGGCGAGATGGATCGTAGTGGAATGTAGTGGAGCGAAATGGTGATGGACTGAAAAGGTGGCATCAAGGTGTAGATATAGACACGCTTAACGACCAGATTCGGCAAGACGAATCTTCTCAAGTCTCCTGGTTAACTGCCATGTTTCATAAAGTCTTCCTATGTTCGATTGGTAAAAGATGTGCCATTGGCACGAGAGAAGAATAGCCAACCCCCAACGCGGTGGGGAGTCCCCGAAACATGGGTTCATAGGTTCATCATCAGTCAGTAACCCGATCTTTGCGGTGTTCCTGTACTGTGATGGGCTAAAGTTTAAAAAGAGATTTGTTTGAAAAAGTAAAAGAATACCAATCGAGCACATTTAGGCTCTTAGATTCATTTAAGTCTTCCAAGAGACAAGATTTGATTCGGAATGGAATGATCTCAGATTCTGAAAGGCAAACGTTGAAGTACAGACCGTGAAGATAATGACGGTGCAAGTTCTGATCAAATAGAAGGTCCTTGGCGGGACGAGATGGCTGCCATGGTGGGATGAGTAGCAAAAGTAGTTGCAATGGCCACAATGGTGAAAAGAAAAGAAAGATTTGAGGGCACAAAGTGGTTACCGAACACGGTGGGATTAATAGACACGGTGGGATATTAGAAAGGTTGGGGGGACTAGAGATCATGGTGGGATTAGAATGACACGGTGGGATTTAGAATGATCGAGAGAGTGAGAAGGTGAAGATTAGGAAATGATGTATGCAATGACAAAACAAAATGTAATGCAATTAATTCTACATGATGCATGTTGGGCTCAAGAAAACAAAACAAAACTTGTATAACAAATAATTGAAGATATAGATTGTCTATGAGGTCAAGATACCCATTTGGGAACTATCGTCCCTCACAGCACAACTTTGGCTTATCCGTGAGCATCAGAGATGACCCGACCATCGTAGATTTTGATGAAGGGGATCTCAGGTCAAGTCTTATCTGTACTCATGGTCTTCAACAAATAATGCATAAGATAATAATACACGACTAACGACATATATGCTAGTCGGCAAGTTATGGGGGTTTCCCATGTCGATTCTTCCACTTCCGTGAGCAATTCCTATTGGCAAGATTTCCCCCTCCTTGACTTGTGTTTATTTCCTGAAATACTTAATAGAAGGGTTAAATCTGCTCTATGGCTTACCCCCTTGCCTATTGTCATCTTGCCTTGCTTACATGTCAAGGGGGGTAGACTTATTAACAAGGTAATATGAACAAAATGACTGAAAATGAATAAGATAAGGGTTAAGAAAGCTTACCTGCGATGGCGAGAGTCACACCCTTCTTGATCTTAGCATCCTGAAACACTTGATAAAAGGGGATTAAATCTTCACCATGGCTCATCTCTTTGCCTATTGCTGTCTGCCTTGACTTAGGTCAAAGAGGGGAGCCTTCTTATCAAGGTGTAATAATCTAAATGATCGGAATGAAATGGATAAGAGAACTTGCCTGTCATTGAGGGAACCTTCTCCTCTTATTTTAAAGTCCCTGAAAACACTTGATAAAAGAGGATTAGATCTTCACAACGACTCATCCCTTTGCCTATTATGGCCAACTTTGACTCAGGTCAAAGGGAGGAGCCCTCTTAATAGGGTGATAATGAAGATAAATATGCAATGCGGAAATGAAACATGCAAGATATAAAGATAAACATGAATGCTAGCAAAGGCAAAAATCAAGGTTATGCCAAGTTAGATGATGCATTTTTTTTAGATTTTTGGAAAGTATTCAATTTTTTTTATTTTTGAAGATATTCAACTTTTTCTTGATTTTTGAAAATATTCAATTTTTTTTGAATTTTTTTTTGAAAACATTTATTTTTTTGGATTTTTGAAAATATTCATTTTTTTTTGAATTTTTGAAAATATTCATTTTTTTTGGATTTTTGAAAATATTTTTTTTTTTGGATTTTTGAAAATATTCATTTTTTTGGATTTTTGTGGAGAATGTGCCAGTATTGAGACCATTCATCGATCTTTGAGTGTTAATCAAGATTCAAGTGATGAACACCACGTGAAAATAAGGTTCCCTACCCAGAATCTTTCTTCCCATTTTTCTCTTGATCGGTTTGGATTCCCCCCGAGTTTGGATAGTTTACCTTACCCTAGGGTTTTAAGATGGAAGAATAATAAAGGAGGTCTTTGATAGGATCTGGGGATGTTGAGGGGGGTTTCTCTACTCATGCCCAAATTGCCCATTGGGGTTCGGCCTCTTCGGGTCTTTTCTACATATGGCACTTACTTAGACAAATCTTTGACCTGTGGGGTCATTGCCCATCTTTTGGTGCCTTTTCTTCATTTTCTATTCTTCCGGGTACTCATTCAGACAGGCCCATATTTGTTTAAACCTGTGGGGTTCATTGCCCATCTTTTGGCACCCTTTTGCACCCTATGAGACGGCCTCCTACTAAGGCGGCGGGCATTTTCGATACTATCCTCCTCTAGTCCCCTTCACCTATTTCGGACCGAACAGAAAAGAATAGGGTAAGGTTTCCTTTCCGCCTTCAGGGTTCTGCCTTGCCTTTCTCGAGTGTTGGGCTATCTAGATTCTGGGATCGGGAGGTGTTGTGTGTGCAAGGTGATGCCTACCCTTGACTTCTAGCTAACACCCTTGGATCGATGACTTGATATCATACTAGAAATTCTCCATTTTCTTTTTTAAGGAAAATATTTTTTGAGGTAAACGCCGTTCCATGGATGATTCATTTTTTCTCCAACGGTGTTGGTTAGCTCATATGCATTGCCTAGATATTTTTCTGTTATAACAAAAGGCCCTTCCCAGTTAGGTTGCAACTTGGAGCGGGGACCACCCGGCTTAACGAATATGCGTTTTACTACCATCTCACCGATTTCGAACTTTCTCTCTACCACCCTCTTTTGATAAAACCTTTTTAATCTTTTCTGATAAGTCCGGGCATGCTCGGAGGCGGCCAACCTTCTTTCATCTAGGAGTTCAAGTTGTGCAATGAGAGATTCTCGTCTCTCATCGACAGGGATGTCCCAATCGAGTTGAACTCGGAGTGATGGAAGGAGTACTTCGTACGGGACCACTGCTTCCATCCCATATGCGAGAGCATATGGGGTTTGACCAGTGGGGGTCCGTACAGAAGTACGATAAGCCCATAGGGCATCTATAAGCTTTTCTGGCCAGTCTGTGAACTTGCTAGACTTACAAGTTTTCTTGATGATTTTAATCAAAGTTTTGTTGGTGGCTTCTGCTTGACCATTGCCTTGCGGGTAATAAGGAGATGAATGATGCAATGCAATGTGGTACCTATTGCAAAGATCACGCAGATCTTGAGAGAGAAATTGCGGTCCGTTGTTGGTGACGATGTCGCTGGGTATCCCGAACCTGGCGATGATGTTGTGTTTGATGAAGGAGCATAGTGTTGATGCCTTGATCTCCACGAACGCTTCCGCTTCTGCCCACTTGGTGAAGTACTTTGTTGCCATCAGGATGAATGATTTGGAACAGATTTCAAAGTTAAGATCACTTAGAGGGCCAATGATATCGAAAACCCACATGGCGAAGGGCCATGGGGGCATGAATCGGATGAAGGGAAGATGCGGGAGAATGGATCTTGTCGGCATGGAGTTGGCAAGAATGACAATGCCGGACAAAGATGGAGCAATCCTCTTCTAGGGTTGGCCAATAATACCCCTGCCTGATGATTTTCTTAGCAAGAGCTTGAGCATTGACATGGCCCCCACGGACCCGGAATGTGCTTCCTTAAGCACCAATTCTGCCTCTTCTTCATCAACGCATCTCAATAAAATTCTGCTCAGGCTCCTCTTGTAGAGCACCCCTCCTAGGATGGTATACCTCTGGGATACTCTCCTGATGGCCTTATTTTCTCTTGCATTTGATCCAGGTGGATATGTCTGATCTTGATAATACCTTTCAATCTCATCAAACCAAGGCTTCTCACCCTCATCTAACTCTTCCAACTCGATTAGAGAAACTTCCTCTTTCTGCTCCAAATATTCCTTCCTGCCAAATCTCTCCTTGATCTTTAGAAATCGACCGTCCTTAATCGCCGACATCGACCTTCTACGGACATGGATAGTCCGCACCTGTCTACCTAGCGGGACTGATAGAGATGAAGCTAAGGAGGATAGGGCATCAGCAAGGATGTTCTGAGCTCGAGGAACATGGACAAAAGTGAGCTTGAAAAAGAGTTTGATGTAGCAAGAGGTGAGTTCTTGGTAAGGTTTGAGGTTCGGATGAGAAGTTCGGTATTTGGTTAGGACTTGGCAAAGAATTAGTTGGCTATCACCTATCACTCTTAATTCTATGGCACCATAGAAATGAGCAGCCTCCAGCCCGGCCAGCAAGGCTTCATATTCACCTATATTGTTGGTTGCTGGGAAGTCAAGCTGAAATGCCTGTGGAATGGTGACACCCTCGGGTGATAGAAGGATGATTCCTATTCCCTTACCGTAAGAATTCAGAGCCTCGTCAAAATATAATGTCCAAAGGTGGGAAGATCGGATCAACATTAGTTCGTCATCCGGGAGCTCCGATTGGACTGGGTCAAAGAGGGGTATAGGGTGATGGGCTAGATGTTCGGCAATGGCATAGCCCTTAATCGCCTTCTGGGGGACATAGGTGATATCAAACTTGGAGAGGAATCTCTGCCAACGACCTAACCAATCAGTTAGAACAGTTTTTTCCAGAAGGAACTTGATGGGATTGATGCGGGCAATAAGATTGACCTCATGAGCTAAGAAATAGTGTTTAACCTTCTGAACTACCCAGACTAGTGCAGCATAGGTCTTCTCCACTACAGTATACTTCTGCTCACATGGATCAAAGATCTTTGACAAATAGTAAGTTGCCCTCTCTTTCCCTTCTTCATCCACTTGTGCAAGGACTGCCCCAAGAGAATTCTCCAAAACCGAGATATACAACACTAAGGGCTTGCCAGGGACTGGTGGTCTAAGCACAGGGGGACTAGCCAAGTATCTTTTCAAACCATCGAATGCATGCTGGCACTTCGAATCCCATTTGAACTCGGCCCCCGCCTTGGTCAACTCATAGAAAGGTTTACACCTTTGGAAGTGTTGTGAGATGAACCGGCGGACAAACTGTAGCCTCCCGATTAATCCTCGAAGTTCTTTCATATTTCTTGGAGGAGGCATACCAATGATTGCCTTGGCCTTGTTTGGGTCGATCTCTATGCCCCTTTTGCTCACTATGAACCCCAACAATTTTCCTGAGGATACTCCAAACGTGCATTTCTTTGGGTTCATCTTCAATTTATATTCCCTAGCCCTTTGCAAGACCTTTCTCAACACTTCCGGGTGATCTTCTCGGCTTTTGGACTTAACGACCAGGTCATCCATGTACACCTCTACAAGGGTATGCATCATGTCATGGAAGATAGCCATCATTGCCCTCTGATAGGTAGCACCAGCATTCTTCAGTCCAAAGGGCATGATGACATAGCAGTAGGTTCCCCAAGGTGTAGTGAACGAGGTCTTCTCCTGGTCCTCTTCAGCCAACTAGATTTGATTATATCCAGAATAGCCATCCATGAATGACAACATCTCGAATCCAGCAGTGTTATCAACCAGTACATCAATATGAGGTAGAGGAAAGTCATCTTTAGGACACGCTCGATTCAAGTCCCTGAAGTCTATACAGATCCGAACTCTACCATCTTTCTTCATTACAGGGACTACGTTTGCCACCCATTGCGGATAAAGGACAACCTTAATGAATTTTGCTTGATGTTACTTGTCGACCTCTTCTTTCATCTTAAGTGAAACATCAGGGTGGAATCTCCTTAATTTTTGTTTGACCGGGGTAACTCCATGTTTCAAAGTTGGACGATGTTCAACTAACGATTTGTCTAACCCCGACATGTCTTCGTATGTCCATGCGAACGTGTCCTTATATTCTTCCAAAATTTCAATTAAACTATGTTCCTCAGTGGGAGTGAGGTTTGCGCTTAGGCGGATTGTCTTGGGATCTTCCGGTGTTCCAAGATTTAGTTCTTTTGTTGGTTCATCCATCGTGACTAATGGTTCTTCAAATCTTTTAAGTCCAGATGCATACGCATCAACCAAGTCCTCAATTCCATCCTCGAAATCAGGATCTTTTTCTGATAAGACCTCGTAAACTCCCAGTGTATGATCTACATTGAATTCATCCTCATATTGGATTTCATCAAGTTGGATAGCATTTTCTAAAAACCTAAGCAGCCTTGCACATTCCTTGCATTTTTGAGCTATTTGCTGGAGATATCTCTCTGGAACACGCTTACCTCGAATTTTCTTCTTCCCTACCCTAACTACTCCTAAAGAAGACAGAATTGAAAAGGTGGTATTTACAATGGGTGAAGGATCGAGCAGATCAATCAGTGAGTTGGAGAAGAGAGGTCCCTGGTTGGGAGCACCCTCCGAGACAAGTAGAGACGTCTCCTCGATGGAAAACTGAGTTTGCGAGAGGACGTTTTTTTTTGGGTATTTTGGGTATTTTCAAAAACAAAAAGAGAATGAGCCGATGGGGCTCGAGCAGAAATAGAAAGCTTAAGAAAATGGGAGAAAAATGGGCTCGCGGGCCCGATGATGACAAGAAATGGGCAGATAGGCCCAAAGCTAGTGAAAAGATCTAAGGGGCACGCGGGCCCAAATGGTGGGCACGCGGGCCCAAAGCAAGAAAATAAATATAAAGGGCACGTGGGCCCAACTGGTGGGAACGCGGGCCCAGGGTTGTTGGATTGGAATGGGCATGGAAGCCCAGTGGAGTAAGAAGATTTGAATGGGCTCTCAGGCCCAGTGATCAATTCAGGTGGCCATTTTGGCCCAGAAGTGGGAATTGGGCTAGATAGCCCATCAAGTGAATCCAAGAGGGATAGAGTGAGGATTTTGAAATACGTGACCGTAGGATACGGCTCACGCGGGATGTTGTTTGGAGGTGGGTTCGAGTGGACAAGTTGTTTAGAGATGGACTTGCCCTCAACTGGTTCTTCCTCTTCTATGAACAACCGAGCCAAAGATGAACTCAGGTCGTCCACTTCCTCATCTTGCTCTGGTGCCTTCTTCCTCTTGACTGGTTCTTCTTCTTTGTCCCCAGCCATCATCATGGTCTCCCCTTTGATAAAGAATTTTTTGAGTCCCGTGGCATTTTTTGTAGGTAGACCATCAACGGAGTGATACTTGGGCTCATAGCCAAGCCCGTGTCTCTTTGGTCTTTGTTCGGCTTTAATGGGGTGCACAACCCCTGCTGACTCCTTTCCCAACCCCTTTCTTGGCGATAGCCCATCCCTTTCATCATCCGCCACGCAAGCGTATACGGAGGCATCGTTAACATCATAACCTCGAGCGCTGCGCAGTGGAAACCAACGCCTGGACAAAATTTGATATTGGCGGTGCAGAAGAGAGATCATCCACGTCATTCGGAGAATGGGGATGTTGGTTACTTTGATCACACAGCCCTTGTATGGGAACTTCAGACACTGATGATTAGTGGAGGCAACAGCTCCTATTGCCTCAAGGTACGAGCGTCCCAAAATAGCTTTGAATGTAGGGTCCAGTTCTAGAACATGAAACTTGGCGGTGACAGCACACGGCCCGAGCCCTACTTCCAACGTAACCACCCCACGTGCCAACTTCCGGGAGTTGTCATAGGCTGTCACCGTGACTGCAGAAGGCTCGATTTCTTCATCGGAGATGCCGCAAGGTTGCAATGTTTCTGGCGGCATGACATTTATGGATGCTCCGGTGTCAATCAAGCAAGATTTAATATCCACGCCTCGGATGACTACTGCGACATGCAAGGCATACTTTCTGATCTCTGGCCGTGCCAACTCCTCCTGTGTAAACGTGAGTGCCAGATGTTCACTCCTCGGGGTCAGGACAGTAATGATCTTCTCTGGCGGGAGGTCCTCATCGACCATGTCCCGCTGCAGATATTGTTGTTGAATGTCCTGATGGTTCTTTGACCTCTTTATCAACTCCAGAATTGAAATCCGTGCCGGCATTTTGTCCAAGTGCTTTAACAGGTCATATGCCGTGCTGGGCAACGGTTCTTCTACCACCTCCTCTTCTGCCTGTTCCTGTGGTTGTGTCCCAGGCACAGGGGAAGACCCTTTGGAACATCCTCCCACTATGAAGTGCCGGCGCCAGTGTGGTAGGGAGAAGTGGTGATGATGGTGATGGTAGGGTTGGTTGGTAGGTTGAGGAGCCCATGGTAGGTAGGGGTGGTGAGGATTGGATGATGAGGGGTTGTGGATTGGTGGAGGTTTGGTATGTTGGGTGATGGTTGGGGTGTTGGTGGTGATGGTCTAATGATGAGGGTCGTGGATTGGTGGAGGCCGGTATGTTGGGTGATGGTTGGGGTGTTGGTGGTGATGGTCTAATGATGAGGGGTCGTGGAGTGGTGGCGGCGGTGGGTTGGGTGACGTTTGGGGTGTTGGTGATGGTCTAATGATTGGAAACGCCGCGGAGGATTAATGGTGGTTGGTGGGTTAGGTTGGGGTGATAGTTGGGGTGCTGGTTGGGAGGCTGGTGTGCTGGTTGGGAGGCTGGTGGCGGTCTAATGATTAAGCGCCGTGGAGGGTTAATGGTTGGTGAGGGTAGCGGTGTTTGGGTAGTTTGTGGGCTGGGGGCAGCTCTCGGTATGGAGAGTATGGTGCGGTTTGTAGGTGGGGTTGGTATGGCGGGCATGGAGGTGATTTGATCCTCGACCTGCCAACCCTGGGAATGGTGGGTTGACTCCTCGATGGCGGAGTGGACGAGGCCGAGTCGTTGGTTTGGTGGTGCTGGTGCCGGTGCTTGTACGGGTGCATGTATTGGGAGCGGATTTTGAACTATGCCCAGGCCGGGCTGCTGTTGTGCTTGCTGTCACCGTGGTTGATTATGACGTGCCTTCATTGCTTGAATAAGACTCCCCCATGCATGTGCCCAGTCAATGTTCCCTTGATCATTAAGGTCATGGATGTAGTCTTTAAACTGGAAACATACATCCACCGTGTGCCCAGGATACCGATGATAAGCGTAGTACTTTGTCATGTCAACATTCGCCGGCCATCCTTCTCTCTCCTTTGGAAGCTCTAGCTGTTGTTCCGCCATCAATGCATTAAAGATATTGATGAGGGGGAATGGTAGTTGAGGATAGTATTCTCTCTTGGGTCCCCCCCTCCTAGGTCGGTTGACTGGTGGTGGCACTTGGTTGTAAGCTTGTTGTTGTGGTGGTGGCCGGACATTTATGGATGCTCCGGTGTCAATCAAGCAAGATTTAATATCCACGCCTCGGATGACTACTGCGACGCGCAAGGCATACTTTCTGATCTCTGGCCGTGCCAACTCCTCCTGTGTAAACGTGAGTGCCGGATGTTCACTCCTCGGGGTCAGGACAGTAATGATCTTCTCAGGCGGGAGGTCCTCATCGACCATGTCCCGCTGCAGATATTGTTGTAGAATGTCCTGATGGTTCTTTGACCTCTTTATCAACTCCAGAATTGAAATCCGTGCCGGCATTTTGTCCAAGTGCTTTAACAGGTCATATGCCGTGCTGGGCAACGGTTCTTCTACCACCTCCTCTTCTGCCTGTTCCTGTGGTTGTGTCCCGACCTGGGGGAAGACCCTTTGGAACATCCTCCCACTATGAAGTGCCGGCGCCAGTGTGGTAGGGAGAAGTGGTGATGATGGTGATGGTAGGGTTGGTTGGTAGGTTGAGGAGCCCATGGTAGGTAGGGGTGGTGAGGATTGGATGATGAGGGGTTGTGGATTGGTGGAGGCTGGTATGTTGGGTGATGGTTGGGGTGTTGGTGGTGATGGTCTAATGATGAGGGGTCGGGGAGGGGTGGAGGCCGTTATATTGGGTGATGGTTGGGGTGTTGGTGGTGATGGTCTAATGATGAGGGGTCGTGGAGTGGTGGCGGCTGGTGGGTTGGGTGACGTTTGGGGTGTTGGTGATGGGCTAATGACTAGATGCCGTGGAGGATTAATCGTGGGTGGTGGGTTAGGTTGGGGTGATAGTTGGGGTCTTTGGTTGGGAGGCTGGTGTCTTTGGTTGGGAGGCTGGTGGCGGTCCTAATGATTAAGCGCCGTGGAGGGTTAATGGTTGGTGAGGGTAGCGGTGTTTGGGTAGTTTGTGGGCTGGGGGAAGCTCTCGGTATGGAGAGTATGGTGCGGTTTGTAGGTGGGGTTGGTATGGCGGGCATGGAGGTGATTTGATCCTCGACCTGCCAACCATGGGAATGGTGGGTTGACTCCTCGATGGCGGAGTGGACGAGGCCGAGTCGTTGGTTTGGTGGTGCTGGTGCCGGTGCTTGTACGGGTGCATGTATTGGGAGCGGATTTTGAACTATGCCCAGGCCGGGCTGCTGTTGTGCTTGCTGTCACCGTGGTTGATTATGACGTGCCTTCATTGCTTGAATAGACTCCCCCATCTGTGCCCAGTCAATGTTCCCTTGATCATTAAGGTCATGGATGTAGTCTTTAAACTGGAAACATACATCCACCGTGTGCCCAGGATACCGATGATATGCGCAGTACTTTGTCATGTCAACATTCGCCGGCCATCCTTCTCTCTCCTTTGGAAGCTCTAGCTGTTGTTCCGCCATCAATGCATTAAAGATATTGATGAGGGGGAATGGTAGTTGAGGATAGTATTCTCTCTTGGGTCCCCCCCTCCTAGGTCGGTTGACTGGTGGTGGCACTTGGTTGTAAGCTTGTTGTTGTGGTGGTGGTCGGTTGTAGACATGTTGTTGAGGCGCTCGGTTGTAGGCATTTGGTTGTTGGGGCGCTCAGTTGTAGGTGGGTTGCTGTGGTGGTGCTCAGTTGTATGCAAGTTGTTGCTATGGCTGAGGAGCTGGTTGAGGGGCTGGGCGGTATTGTTGGTTGGGTGGTGGGTTACGGTATTGGCTCACGACGGTACCCACCACAGTTACCCATCGCATTGATGCTCTCATTATTTACTACCACGTGGGTGGTGGGTCCTAGGGGTGTAGGCTTTCTAGTGTTACGGGGCTTGGTGTCGAACGGGTTGATCATGGATGCGTCTTTAAAGTGGGCTTGGAGGTATCGGTCGCTATCACATAGCTCACTCATGGTTGTTGGGCGGTGCATGATCAGGAGGTTGCGAAGGTTGGGCGTGGTGTTCCCTATGAGCATCCTCACCTGCTTCCCCTCTGAGATGGTATCCACTAGCCACTCAGCCATTCCCCTCCACCGATCAGCAAATCTGGCAAAGTCCTCATCCGGCCTCATCTTTTCGGCAATTAAATCAGTTATCGAGTAGGCTGGCCCCACCCGATCTTTGTACCTCTGTAGAAACTTTGCCTTGACGATGTCGAAATCTGCCGCCTCAATGGAATCAAGAGAATAGAACCAGTCCAGGGTGGATCCTTTCAATGATCGACGGAATAGGAAGGCAAGGGCTTTGCGGTCATTTTTCCAAAATGCGGAGTCGTAGAGAAAGCTCTTTAGATGGTTGAAAGGATTACCAGTCCCATTGTAACGTTGGAAGACTGGTATCTCTGAAAGAGGAAGGTGTAGAATTGGGAAGGATGGGACAGAGATTTCAGGGATGGCTTTAGAATCGAGGCGATGCCTCATCTCTTCGAAGCGCTCATCCATCTGGTTGATTTTGTTCATTAATGCCTGGGTGAGGCTGGATTCCTGAGCCATGGGAGCAAAGTGTTTACTTGATTGGGTTGGAAGAGGTGGGTTGGAAACAGGAACTGGTGCAGAATTGTGTGAATGCCCCACAACGGGGTGAGTAGAGACACGGCAAGGTTGCCCAGGAGAAGAGATGATCAAGGGCCTGACTGCCGGTTGGGGTGGTGAGGGGGCTTGATTTCCCTCGATCGGAGCTTGATTGGCGGGCATCTTGCCCTTAGTGGCAGATTGGATAATTGCAAACGTATCGGGATCAAGGTGAAGAGATAGATCCTTGAGAGCTTGTTCTATAGTATGTGAAGTGGATTAGTGAGCGGGATCTTGGAGCTCAGGTTCCATCACGACATTAACATGGCCATCTGGTTGGACCATGGGTTGGTGAAGCTCGTAGTGACCCGTCTCGTACTCCTCTTCTTGGTCATAGTAGTCTGACATCCCGACGTCTCTTCCGGACCTTAGAGTGGGCATCCTGTCAAATTTCCTTACAAAATGGTTGAAAGAAGGCAAATGAAAGGTGTAAATGCAAAGAGAGTTTTTGTTTGGTTATGGTTGTTTGTTTGATTTGATTTGGTTTCAATTTGGTTGTTTAGCAAGCAAGTTGAACACAAAAGTTAAAAGGGATTTTTTTTTGTTTTTTGTTTAGGTGTTTTGAAAGAAGAAGAATTTTTTTGGTTGTTTTCAATTGTTGTGAGCAAGCAAGTTATGCAAACAAGGTTTTAAAATGACTACTCGACAATTTTTGGGTTGAAACCTTAGATTAGATAGATTGTTAGCAATTGTTCACTCAAGTAGGTATGGTTCCTATTGATTCAATCTTCAAGACCTAAGGTTATCACTCAATCACCACGAGTAGGTACTTGGGTTCTTCGGGTTTTGGGAAGTGGTACAACCGGCCCAATCATGCGGAGAGGAATACTCCATGGATGGGGACTTACAGAGGTCTTGATGGAAACAACCAAATCAACTAGGAAGAAGTATCCCAGAAGAGAGGTTAGAATCCACCAAGAAGGTGTTTGGAGGGTGAGGGTGTGTTGGGAGAGAGAGCTCCCGCCTCGAATGTCCTACGGATCGGAGCAAGTCCGGTACCCGATGCAAAAGCTAATGCGAAAATGAAAATGGAGGGTAGGAGAAAAAGAAGCAATCAATATGCAAACATGAATGAAAGCTATTAAATAAACCAAGCAAGTGAATGCAAACAAGACAAGCAATGATAAAGTAAACAAGTAACTATCAACTAGCAACTAGAAGGTGGTTCCTGCGGGAGCCGGCTTGTGTTGGAGTGTCCAATTGGGGACAAATCTGAAATGAAGGTAAAAGGATGGTCCACGCGGGGACCGATTTGAAAATAAAGTGGCTCACGCGGGAGCCGAGTTTTGGAAAGGTAGGTGGTTCACGTGGGAACCGGTTTTTGAAGGAAAAATGGGTGGTTCACGCGGGAACCGGTTTGTTTGATTGGAAAAAGGAAAGGAGGGCCACGTGGGGCCAATCTAATTGGTGCAAAGGGGTGGTCCATGCGGGGACAAATCTGAAAGTGAGTTGGTTCACGCGGGAACCGGTCTAGAAAAGGGTTTGGTTCACGCGGGAACCGGTTTTAATGAAGAAAGGGGTGGTTCACGCGGGAACCAATGTAAGAGTTGACAAAATAGAAGGAGGGCCACGTGGGGCCAATCTAAATGTGCTGTAAAGAGGTGGTCCACGTGGGGACCGATCTGAAAGTAAGTTGGTTCACGCGGGAACCGAGTTGGAAAAGAAAGGTGGTTCACGCGGGAACCGGTTTATAAGAAGAAAAGTGGTTCACGCGGGAACCAGGCTGAAATTAAAGACAAGAAATCAAGTCCACATGGGGGACAATCTTAAAGGAAGAGTAATCAGCAAGTTTTTAAAGGTAAATTGACATGGAAAGAGGTAAAGGACAAGCCGGTTCACGCGGGAACCGAGTTGGAAAACATCTAGTTGCACGGTTGAATCAAGTTAGCACGGTTGAAGACATTGGTTGTCCCACCGTGGTCGCCAAAAAGCTGTCGACTCCGAAAACGGGTTCCGTATCGGCACCTCAAGAGAAGAAGGTGAAAGATGGATGGAATTGGGGAAAAAAAGAGTGAATTGAAAACACTCGGAAAGTAGTAAATGGTCCTCACCTCGGTCCCACACTCACATTGATCCCCGAACTTTCATCTCACGGCGTCGCTCGAGCACCGGAGATGGTTCGGGTCATGTGGGAGGAGAGTGAGGAGGAGATGAACTTAAAACATAAATAAAAGGTGGTCGCCAGGAGCCGCGGGCTCCGCTTTATGGAATTGACAAATAAAAGAAATTGAATATGACCGTGTACCTTAGCGTGGGAGAAAGGGATGTGAGTTCAACCTTCTTCTTCTTCGGCCGGCCGATGAAGAAGAGTCTCCAATCAATGCTAGCTTGTTCAACCTGTGCAACTAGAACAATAAACCAAGTGAAGAAAATAATTAGAACTATGAGAAGTGTAGTAACTGTGGTGAGAAGATGAGAAAGAAGCAATTGGAATCGAACTCACCGGATTGGGGTGAGTCCTAACCCTTTTTTTTGTGTTTTTGATTATGTAAAAATGATGTAAATGAACTGAAATATGCTTTAAAATAGTAAATGAACTGAGTTAAATGAGTTGAGAAAGCTTATGGAATGGATTGGTTTGAGTTGAAGCCGAGTTGGTTGAAGACAGCCGGTTCGGGTAGCTTGGTACCCTTCTGGCGCGACTTTGGTGCAGAGGATGCTACGGACGACCCCAATGTCAGAATCGAGTGATGTTTGTTGGAGTAGACATATAACTCAGAGAGGAAGAGTTCCAATGTTGATGAATTCTCCGAAATACTTATGTAGAAGTCAGTAAAAATTATGAAAGTGGGCGGATGTGGAAAACAGAACCTGGGTGCGCGCCCTCAATGCAGCAATCGCGACGAACAAACGGCAAGACGGAATTGAGTGCCGTCAGTTGGAGATGAAAGAGGACGAAGAGAGGAACGACTTCTATGTTGAAGACCTTTGCAGCAGAAGACTCTAATTTTCTACAGAAGTTGATAAAAATGGTTTATGTAGAACGCCCGGATCGAGCCTTCTCTTTCACCTCGGGATCGATTTCTTGACTTCGGATCGCCTTTGGACGTTGGGACGGCTTTGGAGAAGAGCTTGGATGACCTATGGACGAGCTAGGCACTGGGGATTAACCTTGGGTCATTGAGAATGGCCCTCAATTTATAGGGGAAGGGATCCCGTGCAAAATTTGGAAACTGGACCAAACACGCCCCCGCTTTTCAAAGGAGACGAGGGCGCGCAGGGCGCGCCCTCAAACCAAGGGCGCGCAGGGCGCGCCCCCAGTTCGGGGGCACGGTCTACGCGCCCCCCTGTTTCAAAGAGAGCGGGGGCGCGTTACGCGTCTCACTGCTAAAAATCGACGGAATCTTCCAGAAATTGCTAAAAATTGAATTGACATATGTAACGCGGCCCCGAACCGGGGGCGCGGTACAAATAATCGAAAATCAATGTCAGAAACCTTCCAAAAATCCAGTTTAGAAGGTGCTTATCGGGGCAATTTCCGATTTAAAGAAACTGACCGCGCCCCCGCCTTTCAAAGGGACCGGGGGCGCGCAGGGCGCGCCCCCATTTTGAGGGCGCTCAGGGCGCACCCCCGGAGTGAGGGCGCTCAGGGCGCGCCCTCCTCTTTCAAAGGAAGCGGGGGCGCAGTACACTCTCTCTCCTGCGCACGTGTTCCGCGAGCCGTATCTTGCAAACGGGATGTCCGATTCGGCTCCCGTTTGTCGCGTTGGAAAGAGGGCCTTCAACCGCACCTCCTCAAGTCGGTAAATCAGCTGGCATGACTCCCGATATGTTCGCACGGGGATTTCTACCAGCTTACCTTCTCGCGGAAAGCCAAAACCCGGGGCGAAGATCCGAAAAAAGCACGGTTCCAGTCGAGAAATCTCGGGTCAACTCGGGATGACTTAAAATGATGACCGAACAAGTTCGGTACGATCGGACAACCCGAAGTCATCGAAAATTTGAGATTAACCCGGTAAACGTGAATCGAAAGCCGTAAAAGCCGCGAAACCCTAAAATTGACCGAACCGGATGTATGGCCCCGATTGATGAAAATATTTGGCTAGAATCGACCCTGATGACCCGAAAAGACCCGGTGATGACCGGAAAGGCCTAACACATGGTCCGGGATAGCCGTGTCAGCATAGATCGAAAAAGCCCCAACAAAAGCTGTCATTGACCGACGCCTACCAAAATGACTTCTCGGAAACCCTGAATGTTACGGAACACATGCGGGACTCCCGAGACCTTCAATTATGGACCATTCAAGGTCGGTCATCGAGCAGGCTTCGTGTTTTTACAGTTCACGTGCGGCTCTCGCTTGAAGGTTACGACAATATTCCAGAAATCATTGGTCCATTCTCAACGTACGAGGGGCTTCACCCATGTCCTTAGCTTATGTCCACGAGGTAATCCAGATCAGATAACGGTCAGATAAAAGATATCGCCTATGGAATAAGAGTCTGAGGCTCCGAATTAGGCCAATTTGGCATGTCTACAGAGGCAATTGAGCAGACAATAGGGGATCGTTCACTCTCGGTAGGAGAGAGAGAATGTCCTATGGATAGTACTCTAAATCCTTAGCCAAGGTAGATAGGATAATTGGAAAAAGTGTTTTCCAGTTGATCCATTCCTGAGTACAAGATTTCATAGAGTTGGAATACTTAGGGGTTGACAGTTAGTGCCGAACCCCTGACCGACCGGGACATTGTATGAACGAGGATTTAAATCTGTGTGGTAATTGATGATGGAAAGGCTCAATGGATGTTATTTAACTCCCCAAAGTCATTTGGGATCATAGGATGTGGCTTGTACCCTTTATGATCAGAAAGACGTAAAAACTGTTATCGGATAACGGTTTTGATTTAATTTAAAGGAATTGTTCTTTTAAATTAATTAAGGCTTCAACCAAATTGACTATTGGGCCTAGTGGGTCACACACAATAGATCTGGTCAATTAGATGAGGGCATGGACGCAATTTTATAAAAGTTTTGGGTTTTTGTAAAAAATTCCATCTTCTATATATAAATGGCTTATGAAGCCATACCCTAACAAGCCATAGGGCTGGAGCATGTCCCAAGCCTCCTCTCTCCCTCCTCTCTCCTATAGAAGGTGATCTCCCATGGTCAATCTTGGATCTGGAAGGTTTCTGGAGGCCCGAAGGAAGAGAGAACTCGTCTATTGAAGCAGATCGTGTGGATACCGCTAGAGACCGGACACTTGAACGGTTTTCAGCAAGGAGGAATGTCCTCTCTTCATACATGGTGAGGGATTTGAGAAATCCCATGAGGTACTCACATTCTACTTCATATTCGGTTCCCGATTTTACTTGTTCGGCATCGATCAAGGCAAAGATCATGGTTTTATGGAATCAAAAATTTTCCACTATCATGTATTGATTCCTTACACTTCCAGAGTAGGCCAATAGTACCCTTGCCTGATGATCTTCTTGGCGAGGGCTTGAGCATTTACATGGCCTCCACATACTCCGGAGTGCGCTTCTTTAAGCACCAATTCAGCCTCTTCTTCATCTACGCATCTTAATAGAACACCGGCCAAGCTCCTTTTGTAAAGTACTCCACCTAAGATGGTGTATCTCTTGGAGACCCTTCTTATGGCTTTCTTCTCTTCGGCAGTTAATCTTGGTGGATATGTATGATCCTGGTAGTAATTTGCAATCTCATGATACCATGGTTTCTCACCCTCTTCTAATTCTTCTAACTCAACTAAAGATACTTCCTCCTTTTGCTCAATGTACTCTTTCCTTTCAAATTTTTCTTTAACCCTCAAGAATCGTGCATCTTCCACTGCCGGAATGGTACATCGGCGGACATAGATCGTCCTAACCTATCTGCCTAGCGGGACAGATAGTGAAGATGCCAGGGAAGCAAGAGCATCAGCAAGAATATTTTGAGCACGAGGAACATGAATGAATTCGAGTTTGGAGAATAGCTTGATGTAACAGGTGGTGAGTTCTTGGTATGGTCTGAGCCCGGGATGAGATGTGCGGTATTTGGTGAGCACTTGGCGGAGAATCAACTGACTATCACCGATCACCCTTAGTCTAGTGACACCATAGAAGTAAGCGGCTTCCAGTCCAGCCAGTAAGGTTTAATACTCAGCTATGTTGTTTGTTGCTGGAAAATGGAGCTGAAAAGCCTATGGAATGGTGACATCTTCTAGTGACAGAAGAACGATCCCTATCCCTCTACCCTGGGAGTTTAAAGCCCCATCAAAATATAAAGTCCACAGATTGGAAGATCGAATGGACATCAATTCCTCTTCGGGAAATTTTGATTGAATAGGGTCAAATATTGGGATAGGATGATGGGCAAGGTGTTCAACAATTGCATAGCCCTTGATTGCCTTCTGTTGGATGTAGGTGATGTCGAATTGAGAGAGGAAGAAACCCCCAAAGTTTGATCAATGTTATCTTTCTCCTCATATTGGATTTCATCCAGCTGAATCGTATTTTCTAGATACTCCGGTAGCTTGGCACATTCTAAGCTTTTCTGAGCTAATTGATGTAGGTATCTTTCTGGAACTCTCCTACCTCTGATTTTTGTTCTATTTTTATTGGAAACTAAACCTAAAGAAGAAGAAGGTAAATAAGAGGAGGAGGAGGAGGTGGATGGAGTAGAATTTATTGGAGAGGATGCAGGGTGAAGAAGGTCGATCAAGGATCTGGTGGCTCCTTGGGTTGAATGCCCTTTTGAGGCAAGTTGAGATGTTTTCTCGATCGAAATTTGAGTTTCGAGGAGGACATTGTTTTTTGGGGAGTCCTAAACATGAAGACAGAATGGGCTTCAGGTGCCCGATTTGGGTTGAGATCAACTACGGGAGTCAAAGTAGGCGAAGATATTGATAAAGAGAGGAAGACTTCGAGCAATGTTTGACAAAGGGGGCTTTCGGGCCCAATGTTGACAGAAAGAGGTGATGGGCCAGTAGGCCGGATGATCATAGAGGAAGGTGGGTTCATGGACCCAATAAGAGGAGGATGCGGGCTCAAAGGTCCAGGTTTAGGAGATGGGCTCGAGGGCCCGAGAATTGGAGAAAATGGGCACAAAGGCCCAGATTTAGTAGAGGGGCTTGATGGCCCAAGAGCAACAAGTGGGTACACGGACCCATAAGTTGGGCCTGAGGGCCTAGAAATAGGGATCGGGCCAAGAAGCCCGGGGAGAGCATCACAGTGAGTTGGGGCTCGGCCCCAAAAAATGACATAGTGAGGGAAGGCACTCGTGGAGTTGGTTGGACTTTTTCTCGAGTCGGTTTGGCAATATGACCCTCAGGTGGGTCAACAGGTGGTTCAGCCTGGAGTGGTTCATTGCTTGACCCTTCTTCATCGGTGGAAAACAAAAGAGATATTTCAGGATACACGTCATCTTCAGGGTCGTCAGTTCTTCTTCTTTTGTCTTGCTTCAGCTCTTGTTCTTCCTTGTTCTCAGCCAGTTGAATGGTTTCTTTCTTGATGAAAAACTTTTGCAAGCATCCTAAAAAGTATTTGCTTTTGAGATTTTGACCATTGGCTGTCGGTCCATCATATCCAACCCCGCTCTTTGGTTGTAACCTCACTGGATTGATTGGCTCAGCTATGCCTTGTAATTCTTTGCCTAGTCCTCGGCCCTCCTGGTGTCCCAAAATCTTCATTATATGCCATCAACAGTTTCATTTTCCTCTATTTTTCTTCTCCACACTTGCTTGGGTTGCCTACTCATTTATGGAAGATCCAAGATTGTCAAAATTGGCTCGTTTGGCAACCCGAGGGGTGGTGGTGGAGAAGATGGATGGTCTAAGGGCATGCTCGTCACCTTAATCACTTGTCCCTTGTGAGGGAATTTTAGACACTGGTGATTGGTGGAGGTGACTGCCTCTAGTGCTTCCAAATAGGGCCGTCCTAGAATAGCTTTGTAGGTTGGATCCATCTCAAGTATGTGGAAGTCAACAGTGACTGTTCGAGGTCCAAGCTTCACATTTAATGTAATCATGCCATCGGCAGGCATTTTGAATTGTCATATGCGATCCTTTGTTATTTGAGATGGCCGGATGTCTTCCTCGGAGAATCCACAAAGATGTAATGTTTCTGGTGGCAGAACATTAATGGATGCTCCAGTATTGACTAAACATGGCTTAATGCCTACACCATTGATGTGGACTGTGATGAACAAGGCACATTTCCTTATTTCTGGGTTGGCTAACTCTTCCTTTGTGAATGTGAGGGCCGGGTACTCACTTCTCGGGACCAGAATTGATGAGATTTTTTTCTGGGGGGAGGCTCTCATTCACCATCACCCGCTGTAAGTATTGTTGGAGAACCTCTTGATGGACTTTGGATCTTTTGATCAACTCTAAGATAGAGATTCGTGCCGGGGTTTTATCAAGATGCTTCAATAAGTCATAGGATGTCCCAGGCAATGGTTCTTCGATGTGTTCTTCTTCTGTTTCTGGTACCAACCCTGACTGACCGGCCTGGGGAAAGACCCTTTAGAACATGCGCCCACTTCTGAGTACTGTGGCAAGTTGAGGAGCTATAGTTGGAGCAGTAGTGGTGGGTGGTGGGTTAGGTCAAATGATGGGAGCTCTTGCGACGGGTGCAATGATGGTGGTTTGAAGCATAGTAGGGTAGGTAGGTTGTGAAGGTACAGTTGCTCGGGGCAGAATGATGATGGGTCCTAGTGGTGGTGATGTTTGTGGTGGATTAACCGGGCAGATTAGGGTCCGTCCCGATTGGAGTTGTGTGGCTGGTGGTGTTATGATGGGTCATGATGGTGCTCAAATGATGGGTGTCCGGTTGAGAGTAATGGGGTTGGCTGATGTAGCTTGGGGTATAGAATGGATGGTTCGGTTGACATGCATGGCGGAGGTGGCTCCCTCAACTTGCCAATTCTGGCCCCAAGGATAATACTCCTCGGAAGAGATCAAGATGGGATTAACATGTTGATTCCCAGGTGCAGGTGCATGTGGAAGTAGAGGGTTTTGGATAATCCCCAGGCCGGAGTTTTGTTGTTGTTGCTGCTGAGCTGGTGCGTGCTACCGTTGAGGTTGATTTTTCACTGTTTTGATGTATTCCCTCATCTGGTCCCAGTCAATACTACCTTGCTCATTAAGGTCGTGGATGTAGTCTTTGAATTGAAAGCAATTTTCCACGGTATGCCCAGGATATCTGTGAAACAAGCAGTATCATTCTGTGTTGGCATTTTGAGGCCACTCCAACTTCTCCCTTGGCAATGCAATTTGCCCTGCCGCCATGAGTGCATTAAAGATGTCCACGAGAGAGCATGGGAAAGGTGGGTATTGGTTCCTCTTGGGTCCAACCTTTCGGGGTTCATAGGCCATAGGAGTAGGTGCTTGGTTGTAGTTGGCCAGTTGTTGTCACGCTGGTTGGGGAACTGGGGCTTGCGGTCGCTGAGGGATCAGGGCTTGTTGCTGACGGGGCTGGAACTGAGGTTGATGTTGAGGTTGACAAGGGTTTCTAAATGGTTGATTTTGTTGAGGGTTCCTGAACTGGTGTTGATAATTTATAGATGGGTTCCCTACAACATTGAGGTTCTCGTTTGTCACTATGCCCTCAGTCACTAGACCGGTTGTGGTAAAAGTGGTTTTCTTGACAGCTCAGGGTCTAGGATCAAACAAGTTCATGATGGGTGAGTCCCTAAGCTGTGTCTGAATGTACCGTGCCCTCTCATAAAGTTCACTAATGGAGGTGGGGTGATGCAAAGCCAGCATATTCTTTAAGGCCAGAGTGGCATTGGTGATGATCATCTTTACTTGCTCTGGTTCTGAAATAGAATCAGTAAGCCTTTCTGCCATTGACCTCCATCTATCAGCATATCTGGTAAAGTCTTCATCATTTCTCATTCTTTCAGCCATGAGGTCAGTGATGGAATATGTCGGTCCGACTCTATCTTGATATCTCTGCAAGAATTTAGCTTTGACAGTTTCAAAATTACTCGCCTCCAAAGAGTCAAGCGAGTAGAACCACTCTAAAGCTGATCCCTCTAATGATCTTCTGAAAAGAAAAGCAATGGCCCTTGGATCATTTTTCCACATTACCGACTCATATAGAAAGTCCTTGATATGAATGAAGGGATTACCGGTTCCGTTGTAGCGATGGTATACCGGCATCTCATAGGGAGGTTGATGAAAAGTAGGGAGAGAGGGAAGAGAAATTTTGGGGACTGCCTTGGTGTCGATTAAATGTCTAAGCTCTCTATATTGCTCATCCATGCGATTGATCTTGTTAATCATGGCCTGATCGACAGAAGGTTCCCTAAGAGGAGGAGGAGAAGCGGGTGCTTGGTGCACCGGAATTGGGATTTGATGGGCCGAAGTGGCCGGATAAGAAGGGTACATTGGGGGATGCACCAAAGGGTGAGTAGGGTTGAGATGATTAGAGGAATGAACTAGTGGCCTAGAAGAAGCAATGGCAATTGGATTGGGATGATCTAGATTAGCCACCGGATAAGGAGAAATTGGGGCTACGAGCCCGGTATAAGAATGGCCATGAGTGGGCACATTGGGTTGATGTGCTACCGACCGAGGGGTAGAGATGTGAAGACCACCTTCGGGAGGAATGTGGTCGGCGGGCGACTTGCCCTTGAGGATGGCTTTGATAGCCTGAATTTGGGTAGGGTCAGCATGAGAAAATGCCTCCCAAAGTGAATTTGGATTGGGTCGAGGAGAAGTTTGACTAGGTTCGGGGAGAACTTTGGGTTCAATGACGGCACATACGGCATCAGGATAGAAATAAGATTGGTCATACTCCAACTGTAGTTGCTCGTATCTTTGATCCGCCATTCCGATAACTCGACCTGACCTTAAATTCATAAACACAATAGAAAAAGAAGGTTGACAAATAAAAGTCTAAGAATTTTTTTTTTTAGTTTTGATTTTTCACCCCTTTTTGTTTTGATTTTCTTTTGTCGGACAAGCAAGTTATCAAGCAAATTAACCTCAAGCAAATTTTTTGTTTTGGTTCTTTTTTAGGTTACTTTGAGATTTTTGTTTAATTTTCAGTTTTTGTTTGCAAACAAGAAATAGCAAAGACTTGGAATGATTAACGTAAAAATTTTTTGTTGTTTCAACCTCAAATTAATGGCTTGTTAAGAGAAATATTGTCCACTCAAATAAATGGGTAGGACCTTATGCTCTCACAACACCGAGCAATCTAAGGTTGTCACTCTTTTCACAAAGATAGGTAATAGGTACTCTGGGTTTTCGGATAAAATGGTACAACCAGCCCGATCAGTGAAGAGGGAATCCTTCACGTTTGGGGACTTACGGAGGCCTTGATGGAAGCTACCCAGTCCTTCCGAGAGGGAATCCCCAGAGGAGGAGTTGGCAACCACCAAGAGGGGTGTTTGGATGTGTGGGGCTGTCGGAGGAGAGAGCCTCCCTTATTGGATGTCCTAAAAAGGCGGGCGAACCCGAAACTCTAATGCAAACTAAATGCAAGTGAAATGTCAAGGAATAAGAAGCAAGCAAGAAGAAAATAAAAGCATACAATGATTAATGAGATGTTGTAGGAAGCAAGACAATGATATGAAATTAAACTAGGATGGAAGAAAGAACTAATTTAACTAAGCATGGTTTGAAAGATTTTCTAAAGGAGAACTAGACTTAAAAAGAAATAGGCAAGTATACTTAACAAGGGATGAAAGAAGATGATATCTAAAATACTAAGGTGAAATAAGTTGATTAACAAAGTATAAAATCAAATCGGTATGATTTTAAAAAGATAAACAGAGAGCAAGTAAACTTGGAAGAAACAAGATGATGCTTCAAGAAAACAAACAAGCTTGTAAGCAAGTAAATAGCAATGCAAGAAAATGGAAATGGCTTAAATGAGAACTAAAGTGAAAATAAGCATGTTTTCAAGTGGATATTCTAAGGAAAGAAGAGAAGAACTCACTAAAGCAAAGTCGGTCCCACCATGGTCGCCAAAAGGTGTAAGCACCAGAAACGGGATATCCGTAGATCTCCCCATTTCGGCCCCTACACTTGCTTTGGGGACTTGGTGGATGAGATGTTAGTGGGTTTGGTCGCCAGGAGCCAAAGGCTCCAAAATATAGTAGAATGAAAAGAAATGAAATGGAGAGACGACCGTCGTACCTTTGGAAGCGGGGAGATTGTTGCGTTCCGACTTCTCCTCTCTCGGCCGGCCAAAAGAAGAGAGCTTAATGAGTCCTTCGTCTTTGATCCGGTTTAAGCTCCGCCTCAATCGGATTTACCTAAAAATGTTCATAAGAGAACATAGAAACAAGTGAAAGGTTCATTAGTTCTAATGAAAGCATAGTATCGTGCTCAAATTTGAATTCAAACATGCAAAAAGAAAGAGACTAACCGGATTGGGACTAAATCCCAACCCCTATTTAGAAGGTTTAGATATGCATGAAAATGCAAATGAGTGGCTCAATATATGCTAAACGACATGTTAATAAGAGTTAAAATGAAAGGAGGGAGTAAAGGATCGACCGGAAAGGTAAATAAACTCAAAAAAATGCAAAATGGGGTCTGCCCCTGCTAGTGCCCCATATATGGGGCGCCTGCTGTAGGTGTCCCCTTGATGGGGCGCGTTGACCAAAGTTAAAGTGCCCTATTTATAGGGCACCAGGGACTGGCTTCAGCAGATTTTCTTCCCTTCTTCGCGGTGTCGCCCCGGAGTGTAGGAAGACCTCCAAGACGGAAAAATGACTTCTTCAAGTAGCCAATACTCAAGTGAAGCTACTGGAAGAGTGTTTTGGTGCTAGATGTAAGAGAAATAGAGTGTAGAGGCCCTCAAAGTTGAAAAAAAATCATATTTCTGAAGAAGGAAACTGCAGGTTTTTGGGTTTTTTGGGGAAGGATTTTGGGATAATCTAAGGGCTTGAGAGGGTGCTATGAAGGCTTAGATTCGTAGTGGTGGATGAGATGAGGTGGGAGACGGACTTGGGGTGTCCAAAAACCTCCATATGGGGGTCTTTCTACAGGACAAAAAAGGGTAACTTCATTCTGCTGGAATATCCCTTCAAGAAGCAACTATGATTTTTTTGGGTTTTGGGAGATGGTTTTGGGACGGTTTGAGAGCTTGGAGGGGGGTTGCAAGGCTTGGGATGTGTAGTGGTGAATGAGAGGAGGTGAGGGACGCCCTTGGTGTGTCCTAAACCCTCCAAATGGGGGTCCTTTTATAGGCAAGAAGAGGGCAACTTTATCTGCAGAACTGTCCCATCAATCTGTCCAGTCAGTCAGACCAGGTGCAGGTGCCCCACCAGTGGGGCTCCTGGCGCCCTGTTTATAGGGCGCTTGGTGCCCTATTTATAGAGTGCTTTGACTTGGTCAAAGCACCCCATTAAGGGGGCACTAGGCCCAGTTTGGCCGAAACGCGCAGGGAACTTGGTTTCCTTAAAAGAATACTCATAAAAACAAGAATTTAAGCTCTCCAACTGGACCAAAATTGCGTGTCTACAATCATCACTAGCATTCCATTCTGTACTTCACATCAATTCTATCATGTTGTCATTTAGTTATGTTAGGTTCATTTAATATATATTTTATGCATTGATGTTGAAGACCTAAAGAAAATTGGGCCCGAGATCTCCTTCAACAAAATTTACGATAGCTTGGTCATTTCTTCACACTCACAGATAAGCCAAAATTGAACATTGGATGGATGCTGGTTCCTATTCAAGTCTCTTGACCTCTAATGAGGCTCTCCTTTTCAGGGCAGTCCATGAATTCAGATTACCACCTCAAGAGGGGATGAGAAAGAAAGAAAGAAAACATAGAAAACAACTCAGCTCGGTCTCGCACTCACATTGATCCCCGAACATTCATCCCTCGGCGTTGCTCGATCACCGAAGAGATGGTTCAGGTCATGTGGGAGGAGGATGAGAAGAAGAAAATTAAGACATGTGTGGTCGCCAGGAACTGTGGGTCCCGCTTTATGTAATAAAAATGACTGTGTGTACCTTAGCAGAAAGAGTGCGGGTCAAAGCTTCTCCTTCTTTGCCAGCCGATAAAGAAGAGTCCTCAATGCATGGGTGCTTGATTTCATGTGCAACTAGACAAATAAACAGATGAAAAGACAATTAGAACTAAACAAAGTAGAGCATGTGTAAAGAAAATGACATAAAATACACAACTGAAAGGAAACTGACCGGATTCGGGTTATCTCTAACCCTTTTTTATTTTTCAGATTAACAGACTAAAACTAATGTAAAAAATTGTGAAAAAATAATAGAAGGATGGATAATCACAAAACAAAAAGATAAAAAAATAAATTTTTTTTGATAAGAATAGAGTGAGATATGGCCAAATCTGTTTTGTCGAAAAAACCAAGCAGCAGTCTAGGATCTGTTAAGCATGGCTTTGCTTCAGCACTTGATATGACCAGCCCCGACCTCAAAATCACATGCTGTTGATTGTAGACAGAAGAAGACTAAGAGAGGAAGAACTTTAATGTAGAGAGCTTGAGTAGAAAACATTCACATGCTGCTATAGAAGTCGAAGAAGAGAGATCTCGCAAATCACCTACAGACTAGCCTTCCTCTCTCCTAAACCAACTTTTCTCTCTCTAAAAACTCGAAATTCTCACTCTAAAAATCAAAAAATAGATGCAGGAGGGAGATTGGACATCTTAAGATGCCTGGGGGTTGTGAACGAGCCTCTGGAATGATCAAAATCAGAGTCTATTTACAAGAGAAAAATGTCACGATCAAAGCTAAAAAACAGGCTCTTGTGCCATGGGCCCCGACCTGGGGGTGCATGGTATCCACCCAAAAAATTTAGTCCGATCCGATCGAAATTTTTGATCTGATCCGGTTAGAGGTAAAGTCCGAATAAAAAATCTAGTTCCATTGTTCCCCCGATCGGGGGCACATGGCCATGTAACTCTGCATGGGGGTGCAATGTCATGTGCCCTAGGGGCAAGGCACATGTGCCCAGGGACCAGGGCGCATGGGACTGATTCTGCGCATCTTTCTTCTAGAAACGATTGCGGACACTCCCAAACTCAGAATTTGATGCCATTTGTTGCGTTGGACAGATAACAGACCGAAAAAGCTTTATACAACAACGGATCAGCCATCACATTCTCCAAAACTTTAGAATTTTATCTGGAATTTAGGATAGTGAATAGAAGATCCGATACTGGTCGGAATGATTCCGACGGCCAACCAGAAAGACACAGCATGAAACAAAATTTGTTCGGATTATGAATCTGACCATAACCTTCAATTCATGATCATTAGGTATTAGTCATTCAGACAATTTCCATGTTTACATAATTTATGTGTGGCTTTCACATGGAAATTATGACTTTGTGTTGAAAACTCCGGAAAGCATTCAATTTCATTCGGCAAAGCTCCAAATCAACATTAAAAGGAATTGACACCATTCTATGATCAATCACACATGTTACCCTTTAAAACATGAGTTTTATAATCTGAATTAGGCAAATTTGGCGTGTCTACACTTGGTACCAGGTTAAACTAAACTCAGTAATGGTATTAGGAAACCGAAAGGACGTCACATCATCTTTAAAGCACTATCGCTTCATCTTATGTGACACCACATGTCTTCCTACCATTGAGGACTACGGGAGCTCCCTCCACCTGGGGACTGAGGTGATCCAAACTCAGGGTTTCGACACCGAGGAGTTTTAACACTATTGTCACTATGATGCCGAGAAATTTTGACACCAAGAGTAGCCTACTTAGATCTAGATGGCCTCTCTGCCAGTATCGACCCTCCTCCATGGCCTACTGCTTGCCGATGCTCCACCGTGCTTGAAACCCACCATCGAATTTCTTCTCACATCTTCTCCAGAGGTTGTTGATGCTACTATGTGTAGACACACCAAATTTGCCTAATTCAGAGCATAAAACTCATGTTTTATAGGGTAACATGTGTGATTGACCTTATAATGATGCCGGGTCTTTTAAAGTTGATTTGAAGCTTCGCCGAACAAAATTGGATGCCTTCCGAAGTTTTCCGCAAAAAACCATAATTTCCAAGCGAAAGCCACACGTAAATCATGTAAACACGGAAATTGCCTGAATGACCAATGCCTAATGATCATGCATTGAAGGTTATGGTCATATTCACACCCTGAACAAGTTTTGTTGCATATCGTGCCTTTCCAGTTTGCCGTCGGATTCATTTTGACCTGTATCAGATCTCATGTTCACTACCCTAAATTCCGGATAAAATTCTGAAGTTTTGGAGGGTGTGATGGCTGATACGATGCTATAGAAAGCTTCTTCGGCCTGTTATCTTTCCAACGCAACAAACGGCGTCGAATTCCGAGTTCGGGAGTGTTCGCAATGGCTTCCGGAAGAAGGACACGCGAAACCAGTCCCATGCGCCAGGGTTCATGGTCACATGTGCCCAGGACCCAGGACACATGCCCATGTGCCCTACCAGTGAAGCACGTGACCTCGTGCCCTCACTTGAGGGCACATGCGCCCTACCCTGGAGGCACGAGAGACCCAATTTTTCACCGACACTCTACCATTGAACCGCCGATCGGATAAGACCTCTTTTCTCGGGAATTGTGCCCATGCACCCTCACTGGGGGCACATGCGCCCCTCAGTGGGGCACATGCACCCTGCACCAGGGCGCATGTGCCCAAGGGTGGGGCGCATGGACCCTATTCTTTAGCCTAGATAACGCCGTTCGTTCTCCTATAAATAAACTCTGATTCCGGTCATTCCAAAGGCATGAGCATGGCCCCCCAGGCATCTCAAGATGTCAAACTACCCTCCTGCATCGATTTTGTGATTTTTAGAGAGAGAATTTAGAGTTTTTAGAGAGAGAAAAGTCGGTTCAAGAAAGAGGAAGGCTGTTCTGCTGGTGATCTACCAGCTCTCTCTTCTTCGGCCTCTACTGAAGTGTGTGGACGTCTTCTGTCCAAGCTTTCTTCATCAAAGTTCTTCATCTACAAGTTTTCTTGAGTTTGAAATCAACGGAACTTGATTCTGATATTGGGGCTGGTTGTTACGAGTGCAGAAGCAAGGTCGCGCCTGGCAGATCCTGAACTGCTGCTCTGCTTTTTCGACAACCCAGATTTGGCTATATCTTTCTCTATTCAACTTAGAATCTTGCTGTTTTTTTCCTATCTCTTTGTTTTATGATTCTACATCCTCTTATTATTTTTTTACATTTTTTTGCATTACTTTTTTTCTTTTTATTCGAAAAATAAGAAAAGGGGTTAGAGATAACCCGAATCCGGTCAGTTTCTAGTCAATTGTGTGTTTTATGTTATTCTCTTTACATATACTCCGCTTTGTCTAGTTCTAATTATCCTTTTCAATTGTTTATTTGTCTAGTTGCACAGAATATCAAGCACCCATGCGTTGAGGACTCTTCTTCATCGGCCGGCCGAAGAAGGAGAAGCTTTAACTCACATTCTTCACGCTAAGGTACACACGGTCATCTTTCATTTTAATTCTATAAATTGGAACCCACGGTTCCTGGCGACCACATTTATTTCTTCTCACCCTCCTCCCACATGACCCGAACTGTCTCTTTGGTGATCGAGCGACGCCAAGGGATGAAAGTTCGGGGATCAATGTGAGTGTGGGACCGAGGTGAGAGTTACTTTCCGAGTTTTATTCCTTTCTTTTCTCTTCCCCTCTTGAGGTGACGATCTGGGTTCACGGACTTCCCTGAAAAGGAGAGGACCCCGTCAAATTTTTAGAGTCGACAGCCTTTGTGGTGGCCACGATGGGATAAAAGAAATGTCTTTAACCGTGGGTGCTAAGTGTTTTGTTTGCAACTAGTTCTAGTTCTAGACAGGTTCCCATGTGAGCCTTTCCTTCCTTCCACCACTCTTAAACTTCATGCCATCTCAAAATTTCTGATTTCACCCATCTTTCATCAGATATGAAGTGCCAAGTATACCATTTAATTTCTGTCATTTTATATAAACTGGTTCCCACGTGAACCATCCTTCTCCTTTTAAACCGGTTCCCGCGTGAACCAATCTCTTTCTTTACTTCGGTTCCCACGTGAACCAAACCCCTTTTTTCCAGATCTATCCCAACTTGGATCAGATCTTTGATCACCTTTAATTGGCCACACGTGGCCCTCTTTTGACCATTCAAACCGGTTCCCACGTGAACCACCCTTTTTACCCAAAACCGGTTCCCGCGTGAACCACCTTTACTTTTTACCCCGGTTCCCAAGTGAACCAGCTTATTCTTACATCGGTCCCCATGTGGACCACCCTTTTGCTTGGCTATCATATCTGAACCCTCTTCTTACCATCACCTTTTCACTATCTCCATTTGGTTCACATAAGAAACAAGGTCTGGATTCTAGTTTCTAGTTGCTTATCTAGTTTCTAATTGCTTATCTTGTGTCATTGCTTGTTTATTTAAGTTCATGATTTGCTCATTACTTGTTTTATTACTTGATTGCATTCTCTGCTCCTTCTCTCTACCTCCTTCTTTTACACTTTTTTGAGGCGGGAGCTCACTCTCCCATTTACCCCTCCTATCCAAAACACCCTCTTGGTGGATTCTGACCTCTCTTCTGGGATATTCCTTCCTAGTTGACTTGGTTGGCTTTCATCAAGGCCTCCATAATTCCTCATACGTGGAGTATTCCTCTTCACGATCGGGTTGGTTGTACCACTCCCCAAAACCCGAAGCATCCTACGTTACCTACACGTGGTGAGATTGTGTGAAACCTAGGTCATTGGAGATTGGAGTTAGGATCCTAACCCTTTTGTTGAGAGAACAATTCTTAATAAATCCATAAACCTAAGGTTTAATCAAAATCATTGCGTAATCTTGCTTTCAAGTCTTTGCATAACTTGCTTGTCAAACAAAAAATTCAAACCTCTAACTTTTTGCAAAATACTAAAAAAACAAAAAAAAAGTTCTTTGTTTACTTTGTCAACTTGTTTGTTTCACTTTGTCCTTGAAGTTCAATGCAACTAAGGTCTGGAAGGCACGTTGGAATGGCAGAACAACCTGAACATCGAGAGCACGAGATGGGTCACCAACCGATTCAGTCAGAAGCGCAAGAGGTCCCTCAACCATCTGCTCCTCGTGATGTTGAACAACTTTTTAGGGAATTGTCTCTCTATACCAACCCAGAAACCTATGCCCGTATACAATCCATGGTGAAGGGCAAAATGGCCTCAGATCAGGCTAAAGCCAACCAAGTTGCCTCATCTCCTTGTCCTCTAGTTTAACCACCACTTATTCAATCACCCTTTGTTCAACCACCTGTTGTTCAACAATCTATGATTCAACCATCATTAACACAACCATCACTAGCACAACCATCTGTAGTTCAACCCTCTATAGTTTAACCATCTGTGGTTCAACCATCATTTGTTCAGCCATCTTATTTTAACCATGTTGCTCCCCCAATCCACCAAGCCATGGGACAATCTTCCAGTCATGTTCCTCAATTCCAAAATCATGTCTCTAACCACATACCCCCACCAGTAAACCAAGAACCTGCTCTCACCCAGGCAATCATGGATCAGCTCACCCAGATGAATGAACGTTATGAAGAGCTGAGATGTCGCCTGGATTCCAAGTCAGTTCCTGAAATTTCCATTCCTTCTCTGTCAGTCCTGCACCTTCCACCTTCTGAGCTACTAGTTTATCGCCGCTACAATGGTACTAGCAACCCTTTTCTCCACCTTAAAGATTTTCTCTATGAATCCTCATCCTGGAAAAATGATCGTAGGGTTCTTGCCTTCTTGTTCCTTCGATCATTAGAAGGGTCTACATTGGAATGGTTCTACTCACTCGACTCCTTCGAGGCAGGAGACTTTGATATTGTTAAAACCAAATTCTTGCAAAGATACAGAGACCGGTTGGCACCAGCATGCTCCATTACGGACTTGATTGCTGAGAAGAGAAAGCCCGAAGAGGACTTCATAAAGTTTGCTGATCGCTGGAGGGGAATGGCAGAGAAACTGACAAATGTAATTTCTGAAGGAGAACAAGTGAAGATGCTTATTGGAAACACTACACCTACTCTGAGAAATGTATTGATCATGCACCATCCTACCACCATGAATGAACTCTATGACAGTGCCCGATACTTGCAAGCCCCCACTTCAAGGATGCCACCATGATAAACCCTTTTGATCCTAAACCTAGAAACTTCAGGAAAACCCCCTCTGCACTAGTTGGGCCTACAACCGAAGGAGTGGTTAACAACGAAGCTATAAACATTGTGGGGAACCAGGGAGGGAACCGTCAAAACCAGTTCAGAAACCCACCACAGAACCCTTCCTGTTACCCTCCTCAGCAACAAGTTAGGCCACCACAACCATGAAAACCACAACAACCCCCTCAGCCAGTAGCACAACCCCAGCAACCTCATCAACCTACCTACAATAGGGCACTGCCACCACCCAATCAGGCACCACGAAGGGGAGGTCCTAGGAGAGAGAACTACCAACAACTCCCTTACTCCTTGACCAACATCTTCAATGTACTCATGGCAGAAAAATAGTTGGAATTGCCCAAGGAAAGAGAGGTTTGGCAAACAAACCTAGATATGTCCCAATACTGTGCTTACCACCGGTGTCCTGGTCACACTGTTGAAGTGTGTTTTCAATTCAAGGATTACATCCACGATCAAAATGACCAAGGCAGCATTGATTGGGTCCAAATGGGGGAATGCATACAAGCTATGAAGGCTAGGCAGCAGCAGCCGCAGCGTCCACCGGCTCAACCTAAATAAAAACCTGGCTTGGGGATTGTTCAGAATCCGCTCCCATTACATGCTCCCGCTCCAGCACCGGCACTAGCACATCCAAACCCAGGAATTGGTCTAGTACACTCCATTGTCCAGGGAGATGCCAATCGTGCTCAAGGTTGGCAATTAGAAAACCAAAATGCAACCATGCCTGTCAACCCAACTAGGCCTCCTGCTAGGAACCCTCCTAGACAAATAATCCGTGCACCTTCTACTCCACAACCACCACCAAGTTCAATAACCCAACCACTGGCCACCACTTCTTCTCGTCGGCCCATCATTAGGCCAACCCCCTCCTTAACTACACCTCCTTCAACCATTGCTGCACACCGGCCCTTACTCATCCGACCACCACAATCACCACCAAACCCGAACCCCCACCTACAAGCTCTACCACTCCAAAACCCCAACCTATCATACCACCAACACCACAACCAATCCCACAACCTACACCTTCATTAAACTCATCAACCACTTCTGCACCCCGGCCTCTTCTTATTAGGCCACCGGTATCACCATCATTACCACCTCCAAATCCTACCCCTCTACCAACTAACCCAATCATACTAGAACCACCAATCCCATTGCCTACCATACCTGCACCTACACCACCTGTTCCCACCCTAGTTAACCCGTCACCTCTACCCGACCGCCAAATAACCCCAGTGCTTCGGAGTGAGAGGATGTTCCAGCGGCTCTTTCCCCAAGCCAGTACTCAACCGCAGGATCCAGTGGAGGAGGAACAAGTAAAAGAACCATTGCCAGGCACAGCCTATGATCAGTTAAAGCATTTAGATAAAACACCAGCCCGTATTTCCATACTTGAGTTGATCAAAAGATCAAAGGTGCATCAGGAGATTCTACAACAATACTTGCAAAGGGTCATGGTGAGTGAAGATCTCCCACCTGAAAAGATAACTACAGTGTTAGCCCCTAGAAGTGAGCACCCAACACTCACTTTCTCTCAGGAAGAATTAGCAGATCCAGAATTTAGAAGATATGCTTTGCATGTGGCTGTTATCATCTGCAATGTCGAAGTAAAATCATGTTTGGTTGACACTGGAGCTTCTATCAATGTTATGCCGCCAGAAATTTTGCAGTTGTGTGGCATTTCTGAGCGAGAAATCAAGCCATCCTGTGCCATGGTGACAGCCTACGACAACTCTAAGAAGTCTGCACATGGGGTGGTCACTCTAGAAGTTAAACTTGGACCATGTACGGTCACAACGGATTTTCATGTTCTAGAATTGGATCCAACTTTTCGGGCTATACTTGGGAGGCCATACTTGGAGGCAATAGGAGCTGTGGCTTCAACAAACCACCAGTGCATAAAATTTCTTTTTAAAGGACAGGTGGTCAAGGTGACTAGCATGCCTATAAGGGACGAGCTGAATGATGCTTCTTTACCCTTAGGATTGTCAATACAACCCCTGATCTCAGTGGGAGAATTGGCAGAAGTCAGATCCATGACCGCCTCTCTACCAGACACATTGGGATGGTGGATGATGATGAAATTGGGCTATCAGCCTGGAAGAGGTTTAGGCAAGGATCTTCAAGGGATCACTCAGCCAATTGAAACTGTGAAATGGCCACATAGGCAGGGGTTGGGATACGAAGAGGATTCCATCCCAAGGAGGATCTTCCAGCCAGGATATGCCATGGGACTCCACACCTTCTTTATCAAAGGGGAGACCATGATGATGGCTGAAGATGGCAAAAGTTCCATGGTAGTTGTCAAGAGAAGGAAAGCTCCAGATGAAGAAGAAGAAGACTTGGAAGACTTATGCTTGACTCGTCTGTTCTCAAGTGGGGAAGAGTACCAGGAACCACTCAAGGGCAGACCAATCTTGAATCATCTAGTTAAACATGTTACCCAAGTCAAAACCATTCCACGAGGCCCAAATACAACAATGCCATGTTTGAACCTTGTACCATTATTTCTAGATCTTTTGGATGGGCTTCAGGGCCCACTTACCCACTTTGGGCCTATGTGCCCTCTTCAACCTTCCACTCTTACTGGGCATGCTTGCCCATTTACTTTCCTCATCAACTTCAGAACTGAGGGCTTTTCCCAACATGGGCTCACATGCCCATTTATTTCTATAATCGGGTCCACGTACCTGTTTACTTTCTTCATCAGTTTTGGACCCATGTGTCCACTTTCTATTACCCTTGGGCCCACGAGCCCCTTTTTCCCCTTTATTCTTAAGTTTTTCTCTCTGGTAATTCAGTCAGTTTCCAGTAAACCCCGAGTCATGCTGACTCATTCTATCTTTTTACTTGAAATTTCCAAAAAAAAAAGTCTTCTCTGAAACTCACATTTCCATCGAGGAGACATCTCTACTCATCCCAGAGGGTACTCCCAATCAGGGATCCCCCTTTTCTGAATCATTGATCGATTTGCTCGATCCTCCCTCCACTGTAAATACCACCTTTCCAGCTTTATCTTCAGTAGGTCAAGTTAGGTTAAGAAATAGGAAAGTCAGAGGTAAGCGAGTTCCAAATAGGTATTTGCAACAATTGGCACGGAAATGTGTACAGTTTTGACTGATCGGTTAGGGCGATGGCAGAGTTTTTTATCCCAATTTGATATCACTTATGTCCCACAGAAGGCAATCAAGGGTTATGCTATTGCTGAACACCTTGCCCATCATCCCATACCCATCTTTGACCCAGTCCGGTCAGAGTTCTAGGATGACGAACTGATGTCAGTCCGATCTTCCAATCTTTGGACATTATATTTTGACGGGGCTCTGAACTCTCATGGTAGAGTGATAGGTATTGTCCTTCTGTCACCTGAAGGCGTCACCATTCCACAGGCTTTTCAGCTTAACTTTCCAGCAACCAACAACATAGCTGAGTATGAAGCCTTGCTGGCCGGGCTGGAGGCCGCTCATTTCAATGGTGCCACCGAACTGAGGGTGATAGGTGATAGTCAATTGATCCTACGCCGGGTCCTATCCAAGTACCGAACTTCTCATCCAAACCTCAAACCCTACCAGGAGCTCACCACCTGCTACATCAAGCTATTCTTCAAACTCACCTTTGTCCATGTCCCCCGCTCTCAGAATATCCTCGCCGATGCCTTAGCTTCACTAGCTTCATCTCTATTTGTCCCGCTAGGCAGGCAAGTGCAGACTATCCACATTTGTATGAGGACAATTCCAGCAATTGAGGATGGACGTTTTCTGAAGGTTAAGGAAAGATTCAACAGAAAGGAATACTTGCAACATAAAGAAGAAATCTCCTTAATTGAGTTGGAAGAATTAGAAGAAGGTGAGGGACCTTGGTATGACGAGATTGCGAGGTATTGCCAAAATCAGTCATACCCACCTGGATCAGCCACCAAGGAAAGAAAGGCAATCAGAAGAGTATCCCAGAGCTATACAATCCTAGGAGGAGTGCTCTACAAGAGAAGCCTAAGTGGAATCTTACTCAGATGTCATGAAGAAGAAGAAGCTGAGCTGGTGCTGAAGGAAGCACATTCTGGAGTTTGTGATTAGATCAAGGAGGGGAATACTTAAGTATTCCCCTCCTTGATCTAATCAAAGAGTTCTAATACTCTTTCCATTAGTATCTCTACTTCATTCTTAATCTCAAATAATTTCTCAAAGGTCTTAGTTTTGTACTTCATAAAGTACATGCTTCCAAACCTAGAGACATCATCTTCGAAATAATGAAGTAGAAATATTCTTCTTTAGCCTTACTAGATATGGGCTAACATACATCTAGATGTACGAGTTCTAATAACTCATTAACCCATTCTCCATGTCTATATAAAGCTAAAGTGTAGATTGATCTAAATCAACCCATTTCCTCTTAAAAGGAATATTCACACATAATATGAGAGCTAACCTATCAAATATGATTAAACAATTCATTAAGCTCCCACTGGCAAACACTTTGTCATTCAATCTATTAGAACATCTATCATTTCCATAGCTAAGAATAAATCAACATTTATTCAAGTAGGAAATCATATAGTCCTTGTAGAAGGATATAATAGCAATATTAATTATTAAGACATCTCGATAAGGCTATTAAAGAATTGCACCTCCCATTAATAATGATGCAACTTTTGCACAATTTCATATGTAAGTCAACATCTTCTTTATTAAGCCTTCATTTACTTGTTATCATCTACAACTCCTTGTAGATATAAGATGCATATCTGGTATCTCATACCATCAGATGCATCCATAGTATCTAATATTATGATATACACATATAGTATCTAATACTATTAAGTGTATATTTAAAACAAGTAAATGTCAATGACTTAGATACATGAAGCTTCTCAAGCTCCACCTTTGCATTATATACAAAACACTTTGTACTTCCTCTTCCACATATCATCATCATGACAGTGTAAGAATCTTGTCTTATTCTGGCTTTATTATCTTGACCGCCTTCTTTTACTATTAACTCTCTCCTATTTTTATCTAATGATTTTACTTCTTACTATTGGTCTCACCAACAAGAAGTAATTAAGATGTATTGTTGATCTAAGTTGCCCTTTAGTTAACTCATCAATATGAGCCATGATGGATCTCATATCCATCTATCCATGTTGTCTCTATAATTATGTCTCATAGAGACTAACATCTAGTTTAAGGCAAATAATGCATCTTGTCTATGAGATAAGATCTTATCTTTCTTTCATATCACTAGATAATTTAGGAGACACCTACTTCTCAAGTAGAATAGTTAATTGGTCAACTATGAGAACAATTTTCTTAGTTCTAAACCAGTCTAAGAAGTGTGAGCCATTAAGCTATATGGCATCTAATATGCCATACTAATGATGGTTTATTATCGTATTCTACAATTGAGATATAATTTTATCAAAATAACATTACAGATATTCATGAAATTAAGATATGGTCTTTTATCCTAATTTAATCTCCCACTAATTTTCGACGAATTTGCATAACCCTCATTATGCAAAGACGGGATATCACGATGAAATCCTAGTGGGGACTAAGACCCTATTAACTTTATGGTGACAACCTTGTGGGAAACACAACAAGTCATCCCATACTTAATAGGTAGGTAACTTTTACCAATTGCAACTCTTGCAATTCTTAGTTATTCAGCCTCTAGAGTTATAACCTTGTGGGAAACACAACAAGTTATATACTCTAGTTAGGTCAAATCCGCTTGTTACGTTATGAGAATGAATTCTTAACATAGCCCTTGTGGGAAACACAACAAGGCCATGCAATGGTCCACCCCAAAGTTCGGCAAATGCCTTGGCCATGATCACCAATCCCTTGCTGAATGAGTCTTGTGGGAAACACAACAAACCCATCCAATCTAAGATTGGCTCATCAAGACTATAACAACGGAAGGCTACGTGAGTCATTCTTAATGTCACACGTTTATCAACCTAATTATGACAAGGAGGGATTTTATTTTAGTCTCATCAAGAATATGTGCTAAGTATATATAATACCTTTGGAATATCATATATCTAAGGTATAAAAGATAGCACACAACCACATATCAAATATGCATAAAAATTAGGTGATCATGGACTTAACCCTAAGCATGCACCTAAGGCACCCCTCTAGGTGCAAATCCTTACTTCAGATGCTTGAGTTGGCATGCTCCCACTTCAGAAGGGTGCTTCTCCAAGTGGTCCCGCTCTCCAACCTTCCACGAACCGGCTTCTAACTCTTACAAGCGGCTTAAGGGTATGCAGACCCACAAATGTACATAACTCAATAAGAAACCTTGGTTTTAACCAAGGGGAGTACATTAATGGAGGGAGGTAGAATATACAATCAGATTGTATAGAGAGAGAGGAGGCACACGCAGGCCCCACTTAATAACATAACCAACATAATTAAAAGTAATCACAAGCCAAGCACAATTAAGTCCATGATCACCTCCATACACACACTAACATTCATCACATGAACATAGAGCGCATACGTGATAATTATATGAGATATATCATATATATCAGCATAAAATTATATATAATTTATTTTGAAATTCTCAATTTCATGCATGTCGAATTTTTCATGAAATAAATAACATGAAAATAACATGACAATAACATATAAACAATTTATATGTAATGAACATATAAAACTAAACTATTTAGAACATTCATGCATTCCCAATACTGTGCAAGGTCAGAAATTAATATCCCAATTTATATTCTGTAAAATCTCATTTTACAGAATTAATTAAGACGCTAATAATTTAAGTTAAACCTTTAAAACAATTTTAAAGTTTAACCATGAGTGAATCTATGTAAATAGAACTAAACATCATCTAACATGTCAATAAACACTTTAAAACATTTTAAATAATATTTTAGAAATTTTCAGAATTTTTATAGAATTTTCTGGCAATTTTTAGGATTTTTCTATGATTTTAAACAATTTAAAAACATTAAAAAAAAGAACTGGCGCATTGCGCCGCGTATGGCGGCGCACTGCTCCCGTCCGGCGTGCGCCGCGCTGCGCCGCGGGCGCTGGCGCATTACGCCAACGCGGCGTCTGCGCCGCCAGTGCGCCGGCGCCATGCCCCCGAGCGGGCACTGTTCATACGGAAAAAATTCCTCTAATAGAATAAGATTTATCTTCTTATCCCGGACTCCGAAAAATCCGAAAAAATATGCGTTGAAATCCTTATCGAATAAGGAATCCAAAACAGTCGGCCAAATATCTAGGAAAAATCCCAATCGTCCTAAAAATAAGGAAGAAGAGGCGGCGGTCACCCAAATTCCGTAGCAGAAATCTCTATTTTGCAACGAGGATAACTCCTTATCCAGGGAACCAAATATTCTCAAAAAATACAATTTATAATCCTCATCATATGAAGTTTCTAAATATGTATATATCCCTTCATATAAAAATTCTCTATCAACGGGAAATCAGGAATAAACAAGTCGGCGCCGCCAGATTCCGCAGAACCCTAGTTCGTCGGAAAACTCAAAAATTCTCATCCTCCGCCATCGTTCAATGCTGGATATCAAAGGTAAAGGCTAGGTAATCATATTACCCATCTCCTAAACCCTTTTCAGGCCTTAATTTCTTCTGTGGACGGAGATTTCACAAAATCCCTAAATCCGGGTGTCGGTTCGGGCATGACAAAAACACCAACTTTTGAGGCTTCTCCCGAACACTACAGAGATCAAAACTTCAAACGGTTTGTGGCGTTGGAAAGCCCTATATCACGAGATTCTACATAAGCCAAACAATCTTTTATCTGAGTCATACACAGAATATGGTTGCCTCGTCAAAATAGACGTTTGCACAGATTCGGGAACACATAAATAACATGAAATAATGTCGATTCGACGTCGGTTTCGACCGATACTTGAACAGGGCTCTGATACCACTGTAAGGAATCATCCATTAAAATTTGGTGCAGCGGAAGCGACGATTCCTATGAGTTCCTTTAGAATCCGTCTCAATCAGAACCGAACGACGAAAACCGAAAACCGATCAAATCGGGTTCGAATATACCTGATAGGGATTCATATAATCCCATGGAGAGGAAGGAGATGAGATTCTCAAGCTCTCCAAACCGTTCAAATGTCCGGTCTCCAGCAGTATCCACACGAATTTCATCCACAGCAGGTTCTCCCTTCGCGCCGGCCTCGAGAACTCTTCCCGAACGAAGCTCCATCGCCCATGGACACCTTCTAGAGAGAGGAGGAGGTAGGGAGGAGGCTTGGGACGTAGTTTTCACCCTTGGCTTGATGGGGTTTGGCTGAAACCATTGGTATTTATAGAGAATTATGGAATTTTTCATAAAAACCCAAAATCTCTATAAATTACGCCCTTGCCCCTGTACTTGTGGATAAGTCCTTTTGTGTGTGACCCACTAGGCCCAATAGCCTATTTGTTTGGGGCCTAAATAAAATAGAACAATTCTATTTAATTTAATTAAATCTGTTATCCGATAACAGATTAGTCGGCCTACCGATCATGAAGGGTACAAGCCACATCCCATGATCCCAAATGGCTATGGGGATAATATCATCTCCATTGAGCCTTTCCATCATCAGTTACCACATGGATATAAACCCTCATCCATCCAATGTCCCGGTCAGAAAGGAGTACGGCATCGACTGTCAACTCCTTAGTGTACCGACTCTATAGGATCATGCACTCGGAAATGGATCAATTGGAAAACTCCTTTTCCAATTATCCTATCTACCCTGGCCAGGGATTTAGAGTACTATCTCATAGGACATTCACTCTCACTTACCGAGAGTGGACGATCCCTTGTTGTCCGCTCATTTGCCTCCATCGGATTTTCCTTGTACCCGATCCATCGCTATATAGGACCATCTAAATTGTGATCCATAAGTCAATGGTCAAAGCACAAGTTCCACCCAACAAGGCATCTTTGGCGACTCAGGTCAAAGGTCCAACCATGCAACCGTGATGATAGAAAACCCCGATAGACAGTTCGGTAAGATACCATTCAGGGTTTCTAATTCGGTCAGTTCAGTGAACTCATTCAACTAATGAGCACCTGTATGTGTATCTCAGTGTCTTCACACTAATGACCAATGAGACCGGTCATCCTCATCACATGAGAAGACATCACATACACTAGTCTATCCGGATCCTTGATGTCCCGTCTCAAGTATCCTATGACTAGGAACATTTAGATCAAATACCTCTAGATGATCAATCTCATTATCATGATCTCATCATGATTTAATCATCATTGTATTTGATCAATGACTTCATTATGATATTCGCATCTAATAAGAGCTTATAATGAAGATTTGCCTAATTAATTGAATAAGATATTTCTAGAAATGTCGAATCATATCATATATGATTGACTTGTAGGGCATACATTTCTATCAGTGTGTTCTAACACCAAGTCTATGACATGAGGGAATCTCAGCCAGTGGATTTACATCAGCCATTTGTTTGCATAAATGCCTATAACAACAAGATGGGCAAGTCATGAATGCAGGAGAAGAAAAACAAGCTATATCTAAAGAATTTTCAAAAACCACTGAAGAAATTCATTGATTATTCAGAAGTTAGAAATATTCCTTCATCCGGAATGCAATCTGGCGTGGTATGTACTTCATTGTTATTCAAATTTTTCATCTTCAATGAACATGGAAACTCAATACAGAAATGATAATTAAAAAAGGATGCAAAGCGTATGTGCTTGTGTGTTCAGTTTTACATTGGATGGCTTCATATGTACTTCAGATTTCATGACTTGTTAGGATACAACAATAACCACCTACATCAATCTCATTTTTATATCAAATACTATTAGTTTTGATGCAAATGATGTATAGTTAATATTATTATTGTTATTACATTATTCCAATCCTTAACCAAACAAGCCATTATGCCCTATTTGATTAGAGTAGAAAATATGATACTGTACCAAGTTGGATATTGATATTTCTAGAGTATCAATAACAAAATAGATACTGGTGGACACTTTATTACAATTAGTGTCTTGTTTATTATACTACACATTTTAAAATTTTTATTAATAGCAAAATACACAGTGATGAACTATGTTAATATCAATTTTAAACTTTATAGTAATTGAAGTCTCTTTAATATCTATTACCAAACAAGGTAATAGATAGTGAGCCCTTACCACACGAAAATGAACAAGGACGAACAAGGTCCATATAGCAGAATGTTGGATGTTTCCAAGGTTCATGTGAATAGTAAAATATTTAAGTGTGTACAGAACATGCTACAAATTTTTAGGTAAATGTTTACTATTTACTTCTTTCTTTCCTTCATCTCTTTCTGTGTTTTCCACCATTCATTATCATACCTTATTCACGGTAACTCGGCTTGTCAAGCAGCATATCAAGTTGCATAATGTCATATACCAGGTGTTGCTTTATAAAATCAATTAAGTCAAAATATATTCTATTTTTGGGTCCTTTTTCATTGCACCAGTACCCATTCTTTTCCTTGAATATATAACCAAATTTTCTCTACAACAAACCAGTGAGGACCAAGAGGGTTATTGCTTTCCAACTTGCAAATATAGTGACAAAAAATTAGTTGATTTGTCTTCCTTGCTAGTTTGTATGTCTATATCTATTTTTGTCTTATCTTTGTTTTTTGCTTGGGATATTTTTTAATATGAGTTTGGGCTCAAGTGATGTTGGGATGGGTAATTTAGGTTGAAGAAGAGCCAACATGAAGTATATGACACCATATACATGGCAATATACTTTTTCTTTTTCCAGACATGAGAGGATATCATTGTTTTTGTTGTGAAATGTCTCATTGGTATTGTTTGAGACATTATTTTCTTGGTCAAGACTTACTTTGGTACTACTTCTTTGTTCTATGTAACTAAGTTTAATATATTCCTTCAAGAACTATATTAATAAAAAAATTGCATTCTGATATATCAGGTGATAGGTGGGATTAGGAAGCATTGTTTCAAGATTTAAGAAAAAAATTCTTAAAATAAAAAAATGAGGTAACACATAGGCTTCTTCATACTTTACTTCATAGTGAAAGCTCTTGTGCTTGGTTATATATTTCAATTATCATATGAAGATGTCTCTTTTAATATTTATTCTTAGTGATTTAGGGCTTATTATATTGATCTATATTCTCATATGTTGGCTATGCTTTGTCTTTTATGTTGTAATTAATATAAGGTCTTTTCTAGTTGTCTTTGCCCATGGAGAGATTTTTTTTTGTTTTCTTTCCCACTTGGTAATCTATTGTCAACAATATGATGTAAATTAATGTTTGATAAGTTTATAAACCTCAAATTTTTGTTTAGTGATTGCTATGTGATTCTTTTGACGTCTTATACATGATGTTCAAGTATTTCAACTTTTTATGAAAAGTAATTATTTTTCCAGGTTCATGCTATCATTTTCTCTCTTCATTTTTATTTACCACGTGACCAAAGTCAGCCTTTAGCTATAATTGTTTTGTTTCCAAACTGATTACTAGTCTTCTTTTATGATGGCATGAGAAGAAATTAGACTTACCTATGAATCATGGGAGCCATACAATTCTTAATCTAATCACATTTTCTTCTTCTCTCTGCTTATAATGCTTGCAAGGGTTTATTGATATGTTTTTTTCCTTCTTTCGATGATGAATGGGTGTCCACTATAGTAAACTGCATGAATGCATAGTTTTTTTATTATAAAAGGAAGAATTTTTGTCCTCACTTTTTACTGACCAATATATTTTGCAATAACTGATAATTACTAATTTTATATTTAAATAACTTTAAAAATTGAATGGAATATAATATATTGGCTATATTTTCTTTTATTATGGCTTGATTGATTAGAGTATCAAAAATGATACTATATTAGTATTCATATTGATTTTTTTAAAAGTTGAAGTATTAATATCAAAATTAATACATGTTAACTTGTATTATGATACATAATTGGTTTGCAATACAAATTTAAAATTAATACTATTAACCAAACACATCTAGGTGATTACCATCAATATCAAATTTAAAATTAAATGTGATAGATGTTTTTGATAGTGTTACCAAATAGGGCCTTAAACGTGAATGCCTGTCATGAAATCTAGAAGTCAAGCTTAGATGAGAATATGTGAAGCAAGAGATTTTGATGATTAAAATTTTTAAAAGTTAAAAGAAATGTTTAATAGTTGCCAAACATATCTTTTAACAAGTTTTTTAAAAAATTAACTATAATAAAAATTCAATTTATCATACAACTAGCCATCTCCTCTTTTTCTTTGATCCAAATAATATCATGTTCAAATTTTTAATTAATAATTTTGATAATATAAAATCTAAAAATTTAAATTATTCAACATACAATTCACCACCTGTTTATTGATGCATTTGAAAGTATTACAACATGATTTAATAAATAATTAAAAATATATAATAATATACATTAGCTACATAATATAGAACTTTTTGCAAAGTAGATTTTTAAACATGGCTGAACAATTTTGTAATACAACTTTGTTTAACATTCAGATATTATTCATGTACATTATATCCACTGTGAGGATACCTCTTAAATAGGACCATCCACTATCCATCAGTGTCCATTTTGTGGTTGAGTCAGGTAGAAACATCAAGATGTCTAATCTTGTTGTTCATTAAGTTAATTTATACTATCATCCATACTTGTATTATATGGTTCTCTAAGAATGAATTAAGTGATTGATGATGGTGTCTCTTGCAGAGCGCATAGTCAAGTGTCACAGACTCACTCAAGGATGTCAGAGTTGTGAATTGCAACCTATTAAGCTAATCAATCTTATCTATGTTTCCAGCATATATATCTTCTATTCTACAACCTCTACTCTACAAGTGTGATCTAAACTTCCAGTGCACACGATCTTCATCCAAGGATATGATCTAATTAATTATATTCAACCCACAAGACATAATGATATATCTATCTATCTATCTATATATAGACATCGCTTCCATGAACTTTACATATTGAGGTGTGGTACGTAGAAATTAAAATGATTATGGCTTCTATGGGAAGCACGTTCCCCACTATTAATCATTCTTCTTCTTTGTTTCATGCTACATACCACAGTTCATGGAAAATACCAACTAAACCTTGAAGGAATTTCTGCAAAGCAAATGGTCTGCTTAGAATCAATAGGTAATTTTTTGTATCTTTGTCCATATTTATTAATTAGTAACATTTTTTAAGGGTAAGATCATCTACTCCACAATTAGATTAATTTTTACTGATATTCCATTTCTTTTTTATTGATCATTTCTATCACCTCTCATCTATATATTAATAAGTAGGTGCGTGCACTACACACGCCACGTATGTAATTGAAAGTACTTCTCTTTGCTAGATTTTTATGTAAAGTATCAACTGACGAGTTACATTTTTGTGATAAAGCAGTTGTTCAAACCTCGCGATTTACCTCATCCATCGTTTAAAAATATAGGTGGAAATATGTATGAATGATTTTTGTTTGTTGTGGCGCGGACATCCCTTTTTGACGATAACAGCAACATTGCTTCCGGCCTGATTCTTCTCTCTTTTTTTGACATACATATTTAGCGAGGTTGTAGTGAGTTCTTTGAATTTGATCGGACCTCTCTCCACCAATCCACGAATGGATTCAGTGTTAATTACACCAAGCGACGGCTTAGTAACCCTTGATTAACTACCATAACAACATATCTGCAAGACGAATTTGAATGTTGAAAAATGATCGTATGTTCAATCTTTCTTTTTCTTGACTGAATGAATATACATGCCAACTTTCTTGACTTTTGTTTCTTTTATACATGTATTTTCTTGAATGAGCTTTAGGGCCAGCAAACATTTGCCCGAAATAGGGGTTGGTTAACCTAAAGAATCTTCATCATCCGCTAAGTGGTATTTTCCCGAAGTGGGACTTGACCAACTTAACGGGGCTTCATGATTTGACTGATTTGATATCCATTAGGCAACATTTCCTCGGAATGAGGCTTGGTCGACCTAACGGGTCTTCATCATCCTTTAGCGGTATTTTCCCGAAGTGGGACTTGACCGACCTAACGGGGCTTGGAGATTTTTTCATCCATTATCCAGCATTTTCCGATCAGGGATTAACCGGATTAATGGGTCTTGGACTTTTGTTTCTAGGCATCACCCATTTAGAGGCTAGCCGAGTTGATGATGCTTGAAATTTTCATCCATCACCCGATATTTCCCGATCGGGGATTAACCGGATTAATGGGCCTTCTAGTTTCCACCCATTACCCGGTATTTCCCGATCAGGGATTAACCATATTAATGGGTCTTGGACTTTTGTTTCTCGGCATTGCCCGTTTGGGAGCAAGTTGAGTTGATGGTGTTTGGAATTTTCATCCATTACCCGGTATTTCCCGATCGGGGATTAACCGAATTATTGGGTCTTGGAATTTTCATCCACTACCAAGTATTTCCCGATCAGGGATTAACCAGATTAATGGGTCTTGGACTTTTGTTTCTCGACATCACCCGTTTGGGGGCTGGCCGAGTTGATGATGCTTGAAATTTTCATCCATCACCCAGTATTTCCAAATCGGGGATTAACCGGATTAATGGGCCTTGGACTTTCCACCCATTACCTAGAATTTCCCGATCAGGGATTAACCAGATTAATGGGTCTTGGACTTTTGTTTCTTGGCATTGCCCATTTGGGAGCAAGTCGAGTTGATGGTGTTTGGAATTTTCATCCATTACCCGATATTTCCGAATCGGGGATTAACCGAATTAATGGGTCTTGGAATTTTCATCCACTACCCGGTATTTCCCAATCAGGGATTAACCAGATTAATGGGTCTTGGACTTTTGTTTCTCGACATCACCCGTTTGGGGGCTGGCCGAGTTGATGATGCTTAAAATTTTTATCTATCACCCGGTATTTCCCGATCGGGGATTAACCGGATTAATGGGCCTTGGACTTTCCACCCATTACCCGGTATTTCCTGATCGGGGATTAACCGGATTAATGGGCCTTGAAATTTTGTTTCTCGGCATTGCCCATTTGGGAGCAAGCCGAGTTGATGGAATTTGGGATTTTCATCCATTACCCGGTATTTCCCGATCGGGGATTAACCGGATTAATGGGGCTTGAAATTTTCATCCATTACCCGGTATTTCCCGATAGGGGATTAACCGGATTAATGGGCCATGAAATTTTGTTCGTTGGCATTGCTCATTTGGGAGCGAGCCGAGTTGTTGGAATTTGGGATTTTCATCCATTACCCGGTATTTCCCGATCGGGGATTAACCGGATTAATGGGGCTTGAAATTTTCATCCATTACCCGGTATTTCCCGATCGGGGATTAACTGGAATAATGGGCCTTGAAATTTTGTTCGTTGGCATTGCTCGTTTGGGAGCGAGCCGAGTTGATGGAATTTGGGATTTTCATCCATTACCCGGTATTTCCCGATTGGGGATTAACCGGATTAATGGGGCTTGAAATTTTTATCCGTTACCCGGTATTTCCCGATCGGGGATTAACCGGATTAATGGGCCTTGAAATTTTGTTTGTCGGCATTACTCGTTTGGGAGCGAGCCGAGTTGATGGAATTTGGGATTTTCATCCATTATCCAGTATTTCTCGATCGGGGATTAACCGGATTAATGGGGCTTGAAATTTTCATCCATTACCCGGTATTTCCCGATCGTGGATTAACCGGATTAATGAGCCTTGATGGTTCGTTGGGTCTTTCCAACCGTTGGGGGTTTCTCTCTCATCCTCCAGTCAGTATCTCCCGATCGGGGATTAACCGACCTGACAGGCCTTGATGGTCCGTTGGGAGTTTTCTCCTTCCTCCACCAACCGTTGGAGGTTTTATCTTTCCAACCGTTGGGGGTTTTCTCTTTCCTCCACCAACCGTTCGGGGTTTTATCTTTCCAACCGTTGGGGGTTTTCTCTTTTTTCCACCAACCGTTGGGGGGTTTTCATTGAACCATTGGGGGTTTTCTCTTTCACCCGCCATTTGATACTTCCCGATCGGGGATTGACCGAGTCGGCAGTCTTCGTGGTCCGTTGGGGTTTTCTCTCTCATCCGCCAGTCAGTACTTCCCGATCGAGGATTGACCGAGTTGGCGGGCTTTGATGGTCCGTTGGGAGTTTTCTCTTTCCTTCACCAACCGTTGGGGGTTTTCTCTTTCCAACCGTTGGGGTTTTTCTCTTTACACCACCAACCGTTGGGGGTTTCCCTCTAATCCGCCAGTCGGTATTTCCCGATTGGGGATTGACGGAGTTGGCGGGTCTTGATGGTCCGTTGGGAGTTTTCTCTTTCCTCCACCAATCGGTACTTCCCGAACGGGGGTTGACCGAGTTGGCGGGCCTTGATGGTCCGTTGGGACTTTTCTCTTTCCTCCACCAACCGTTGGGGGTTTTCTCTTTCCTCCACCAACTGTTGGGGTTTTCTCTTTCCAACTATTGGAGGTTTTCTCTTTCCTCCACCAACCGTTGGGGGCTTTCTCTTTCCAACCATTGGGGGTTTTCTCTTTCCTCCACCAACCATTGGGGGTTTTCTCTTTCCAACCGTTGGGAGTTTTCTCTTTACTCCACCAACCGTTGGGGGTTTTCTCTTTCCAACCGTTTGGGGTTTTCTCTTTCTACCACCAACCGTTGGGGGTTTTCTCTTTCCAACCGTTGGGAGTTTTCTCTTTCCTCCACCAACCATTGGGGGTTTTCTCTTTCCTTCACCAACCATTGGGGGTTTTCTCTTTCCAACCGTTGGGGGTTTTCTCTTTCTACCACCAACCGTTGGGGGTTTTCTCTTTCCAACCGTTGGGGGTTTTCTCTTTCCTCCACCAACCGTTGGGGGTTTTCTCTTTCCTCCACCAACCGTTGGGGGTTTTCTCTTTCTACCACCAACCGTTGGGGGTTTTCTCTTTCTACCACCAACCGTTGGGAGTTTTCTCTTTCCTCCACCAACCATTGGGGGTTTTCTTTTTCCTCCATCAACCGTTGGGTGTTTTCTCTTTCCAACCATTGGGGGTTTTCTCTTTCCTCCACCAACCGTTGGGAGTTTCCCTCTCATCCACTAGTCGGTATTTCCTGATTGGGGATTGACTGAGTTGGCGGGTCTTGATGGTCCGTTGGGAGTTTTCTCTTTCCTCCAGCAACCGTTGGGGGTTTTCTCTTTCCAACCGTTGGGAGGTTTTCTCTTTCATAGTGGAGTTGGATTTTTGTTCATGTGGGCTTAGTTGGAGTTTTTGTCATCATGGACTTAATAGGCCCACTTTCCATGTTAATGGGTCGTGGATCGATCTCATGCTCATCTCGGTTAAAACCGGATTGGGCCTTAATGGACCGAGTTTGATGCACTTGGAATGGAGTCACATGGTATTGATCTTCCTTTGAAGATGGTCAATTGGGCTTTGAGAGCCTTAATGGGCCTAAGTCCCATGTTAGTGGGCCTTGTTGTGATTGGTATCTTCATTGCCCATTGAGCTTTGAGATGATGGAATTGGGCCTTGAGTTTCCTCCTTAGAGTGCCTTGGGACTTAGCCAAATTCTTGATGCCTTGAATTTGAACATCTTCTTGAGCTTCCTTGACTAATTGATGAAGCTTGATTGATTGCCTTGATGGTTCTTGATGAACCCTCTTGGTGAACCCACTTGATGGACCACTTGATTGGAGCCCCCTTTCCTCTCTTTGGAGCCTCCCTTGGAGAAGCCTATAGAGCCTTGAGCTCTCTACGTGAAACACCTTAGGGTGGGAGGAGAAATGTTGCCTCTCTCCTCTCCAAGAGGATTTCATGGCTTTTTATATGCCAAAAGAGAGGGGCATTTTGGTCCACAAAATGCCCCAACTTCTCCTTGTTTTTGAGGGTGTGAGGAGAGGGGAGTGTAACTTTGGAAATACTTCTCTATGCCTTTTGCTTTATGGTAGGTGTGAGGGAAAAAGGTGGGGGCATTTTGGGCTTTGGTCACCGTTATGGAGGGTTGGGGTGGCCAATTACACAAAATGTCCCTCAAATCAGTTTTCAAGAGGATTTTCGGATCTCCCATTTGGGACAGATTTTGGGCCTTCCACTTTTGAAAATTTGAGGCCCAAATGGTCAAAATAAAGGCCCAACTGTATGTGCATGGGTCCAATGAACCAATTGGAGCTATTTGAGCCCATTTATGAGATATTAAGGGGTTTTATTCCCTTTTAAAATTTAAACAAAATATATGGCCGGGAATCGGGTCATACACATGTGCAGCCCACTTGACATATATATTTTTTATTTTCTCTTCCTCCTCCTTTTTTTCTACTGATTTTTTTTCTATTGATTTTTTCTTTACGTACTGATTATCACCCTTTCTCCCCCCTTCTTCTTTTTCTTCCCCTTTTTTTTTTCTTTTTTTATATGCATTTTTTGTCAACGGATATCATATCATTCCTTTTTTTTAACAAGACTTTCTCATTTTTTTTTATATAATCCTTCATCTTCTTTTCTCTTATCTTCTGTTTTCTCTTTCTTTTTTTTTCTCTTTTTTTTTACAGAAATCCATCTTTTTCCTTTTTTTCTCTTCCTTCTTCCCTTTTTCTCTCTCTTTTTTTTGCTTCCTACGGACATCATTCTTCTCTTTCTTTTTTCTTATCTTCTCTTTTTTTTGCGTTCTCTAGTGATATTTACTTTCTCATCTCTCTTTTTTTTCTTCTCTTCTTTTTTTCCTTTTTGCTGATTTTTTTCCTCTTTTTTTGTCTCCTTATCGTCATTTCCATTCATTTCTTTCTTCTCTCTTTTATTTAACTCCCTTTTCACCATTTTTTAGCCTCATAGCCAAAAGCATTTGATCTGCATTCTTCATCAACGTTATTCCCCCCTTCAATAATTATAGAAAGAAACATGTTTATTCACTTCATTCTCTAGCCAAGTGGTCCAATGCCCCTCAATTTTGACTTCGGTCAAAATTATCTATTCCCTTCAACTCAGCGCACCCACGATTTTATTGTTCACTTCTTTCCCTTTATTATTATCATTTTTCTTAATGTGTGTGTGGGGAGGGGGTCGTGGCGATAAGCAGGCGCTCCCTTCTTCTCCAATTTTGACCTTGGTCAAAATCATCACAGTCCAGCTAGCTAGGCGCGGGGCCTGGTACATCACCATTTAACTGTACGTCACCATTTGATCCCGCCGGCGTAAGCATTATACCAGTTGAGCGAGGGCATCAGGCACGACAGGAGGAAGCTTCCGGAAGGGGTATTTTCGACCCTTCCTCCCCCTGCCACTCGCCCCGACAGTGCAAGGAGGCCCCCTGCGTGACCAGGCGCCGTACAGGGTGTCCGAGGGCAGCGCGGAAGGCTGCGTTCGGCGACTATGAGCTCCTTCTTCTCCATCATTCAGTAGCTCTGGCCATCGATCAGCTCGCGTAGGACTACCTCGGCAGTGCCTGGGGCAGGCGACGACGCAGGCATCGAGTCACCTCGGCGCTCCGGCCCTCTTCTTCGCAGCTGACTGGTCCATGTAGGATTGGCTCTCAGAGCCTCCGACCTGGGCTTCCACAAGCCTTCCAGCGGCCGGCGCAAGGGACCTCATCCACCTCATCCGGTATTTTTGATTCTGCTCTCTCCTCCCCGCGGGACTCCCAGTTTCAGGCATTCCCTTGCGCTGGACCACGGAGAAGATCTCTTCTCATCATTCATTTTTTCTCTTGCCATTCGGGGGTTCTGGTCGCTGATTAGCTCGTGTGGGGCTCGGCTCGACGGTCACGACGCACGCGGGGCGGTGACGACGCAGGCCCCGGATGACCAAGTTCTCTTCCGGGCGAAGGTCTTCTTCTCCCTCCTCTTGTTTGCTCTTGTCATACATTTTGCGTCAGCACCATTATGCCTACCTGCTTATCCCCTTTCCATCTCTGGGTCAGGCCCCTTTCGGCTGCAGCAGGATCTGGTGCGGGTGGCACGCATCTTCTTCATTCTGCCTCCAGGTCGCGACGCACAAAGGTTTCAAGCCTGGGGAAGGATCCGGCAGTCTTCTTTTTCCAGCGAGCGTAACAACGCCCCACGGGATTCGGGGATTCCGACGGCAGTGGTACTGCGGCGACAGTGTAAGCTCTCAGCGGCGGCGACTTCACCCGCAGACGGGGAGCTCTACTGGGTGAGACTTTTTCTTCACCCCCCTTTTTTTGTTACTTTGAACAGATTGCTGCGCTACTTGACACGTCCTGATCCTGGACTCGCCCCTTCGTAGCATGCATCAATTTTTTTGAAATAGAAGGTTTGACTGGGGCGATTGGTGTTAGTCACCTGATCATGAGCATAACATAACTGCCAATGTACTGTAATCGGTTGGGCCGGCTAAGTGATCTTGTGACACGACCATTGGTGATCCCTCCATCGGAGGATCGTCGTCGTTCGGTTTGATCGAATATGACATTTGTCACCGACTACCCTTCCAGGGAACCATGGCCTGTTGACTTTAAAAGGATAATAATTGAAAGAGGCAGTCGTCGACCCCTCCACTGGAGGATCGTTGGCGTTCGGCTTGAATGAAGATGACATATGCCGACAACCATTCCCTTCGGGGTTGTGGTTCGTTGGTTTAATAAACCAATAACAATTATTAATCACCTCATGGCCTTGATTTGTTTTATTTTCGGGCGGGCTAGGCGCCGTTGCGTCTATGAGTGAATAATTTTCAGATCCATGCACATGTTTTTTCCGTTGTCCATTCCTGAGGTCGGATTTATTATTTTTTCACTTCATCACAAATTTCGCAGCTTTTCTTTTTGTAATGCCATGCTGATTTGCACTAACCAGATTTACTTGATTTAGCACATGCTGCATTTCTTTGTATATATATAAAAACTGCAATCATGCTTTTTAGGTATAGGGCATTACATGGCCACAATCACCCTCCTTTTTTGGGCGGGGTTAACAATTGCCCCCCATGGGAGATTTCCCGAAGACAACGTCGGAGGGGGATGTCCCGTGCACGGATTTCAGGCATTTCTTCACATACCTTCTTGCGGGGATCATTTCTGCACCATTTGATGTCTTTAAGATATTTGAGAGCCCCTTCGCTCTTATATCTCCCCAACAAGGACTTTATTTGTTTTCATTGTCGTGAGCCAAAAAACTAGCACTCCCTATCTCTTTCTTTCATATTTCTCTTTATGTTCTCGCCTCCAGGATTTCTTAGGTGCTGCAGTGCACTCCTTCTTTGCAGAAATGGGCAAGCGCCTTGGTCGTGCTAAGGGAAGGTATTTCACCGACCTTTTCCTTTGTTGTTCCTGTTAATATCCATAAGGACATCCTGAACATCCAGAACTCCCTTGAGTTTTTCTTTCTTTCTTTCCTTTTTTTTTGCTTACTGATCTCTTGCACTTATTCTGATCTAGCCTCCTCTCTTTTGGCAGCTGCAGCATTACCCATTGAGTCAATGGCTTCGTTGGCCTCATTGCCGCCCCAATCAACATCGACTTGGGTGGTCTGCAGGTTGTCATTCCTGTCAACCAGGCTTCCGTCATCATTGGGCCTAGCAGCCCTTCCCACAGCTGGCTGGTTTGGTGTCTCTGCTACCATTCCAATGTTGGGAGGATCATTCTGATTGTATTCCCAGACATATTTTGTCATTTTTCTTGTTTAACAATTTGTCATGCTCTGCATGTGTATGTACAAAAAAAAACATTGATCTTGTCACACCAATACATTAGAGAGTTTCTTTTTCTGGCATGTTTTTTTTCTCTCTTTTCTCCTTGAAGTAATCCCATAAGCGTGGCGAATACGTCAATATCAGCCCGTGGCATATTCCTTAACGTAGCCCTCTAGGATTTGAACAGTGTCGTCGGCTTCACTATGCTTCTAGAATTTCTAGGCACAACAACTTGTCCTTGGGCATCAACATCCACAGGTTTTTCTTTATTATTGATTTTTTCTTTAACAATATCTTCAAGAGATTTCCCCTTGATTGCAAACTTCGATGTGTATTAATGCGTAGCTCAACTTAAGCCTTACACCATGTGGGTCAGCTCTTGCCCCCCCCTTTTTTTCTAAGACGATGCCTAGCTTGACCAACTTTTCATCATTCATTCTTCTTTTTTTTAATGCCTAGGCTAGCCCCATTCTCCTTTTGCTTGCATACCCTTTTGGGATTTTGTGCAACGGGGTTGCCCATTTTTTCCTAAGGTGCCCTCTTCGAGTTCTTTACCTTAGGCGGGATATTTTGGCAATTTTACCGACGAACTAATCATCAAAGATAACGGGCCAAGTCAGTCAGTCATCTCCCCTTTTTTTTCTTTTCCTTTTTTTATTCTTCTCTTTTTCTTCTTTCTTTGTAAGAGAATTTAGGCTTTCTCAAGCCGCAAAACATTTGCATTGCAAGGAATTAACGCTTTCTCAGGCCATGATTTTTGGTATTTGAGTTTTGTTGAGTTTTAAGGCCTGTCTCCAAGCTATGAAAATTTAGTTTTGGGAGTTTGTGGAGGTTTAAGGCGTGCCCCCAAGCCATGAGTTTGATTTTTGTGGAGGGTTAAGGCTTGCCTCAGGGCCATGGTATTTTTAAAGTCGGTGAGGAATTGAGGCTTCCCCTGGGCCATGAGGTTTTTTGGGTTTTTGGATTTGATATTTGTGGAGGGTTAAGACTTGCCTCCCGGCCATGGGATTTGGTTTCTTCCATATGCTGCATAACACTTATCGGTGTAGTAGACATGAATGTATGAAATATGGCATCTTTCAGATTGTCATGGCATGGAAGCCATGTGAGCCTAGGTGTTGATTTTTGCTTTGTGGGGATATATAAGCGTAGGTCTTAGAACCAGAAGGGCACAAAGTCTAAGTGCCATTAGACACGATTCATCTTCCTTTTCTCTTCTTCTGGAGCCATCCAGCATGCGAGCCTTGTGGGTGGGTAGCATTGGCATCTTGTAGTCACAAATGTTTTGAAAGCATGATCTTTTGTAGTTGTGGGCAGCAGAATGGTGCGGGCATGCCAGCCATGTAGGCGCACAAAAATGTTCCCTCTAAGGCCTTCCAACATGTAAGTTGTATAGGCATAGAACTTTGAAGGTATAAATTTCTTTCTTTGACAGTCACTGAGCATGTAAGCCATGCATACATCTGATCCTCTTTTCTTTGTGAATGATCTGGCATGCTGGCCGCATAGGATATATCTTTCTTGAGCCATATAGGAATGCTTCTTCTTCTCTTTTTTTGAATCCATCTGGCAGCTACACTGTCACAACTTCTTTGAAAGACATTAGGTGTGTAAGACATGTAGGCATAGAGTATTCCTCGAGCCATGCGGGCATACAAGCCAAGCCATGAGAATTTTAGAGCTGTCAGGCATAAAAGCCATATTGACGTGAGATTTTGAAATCGTTGGGCTCAAGAGCCATGCTAGCATGAATTTTGAAACTGTTAGGCATTATAACCAAGTTGTTGTGAGAGCTTTGAAGTCACCCTTTATGCAAGAGCCATAGACGTGTTGGCACAGTGCATTCTAAAAATCATCTTGAGATGTCGAAACTATCTAGACGTGGAGCCCACACGCCTGAATTTTTTTTTTTCATTTTTTGTTTCTAGCCATCAAGCATAGAAGTCATATATGCATGAAGTCTCCCATTTGGAAGTCGACAAGCATGTGAACCTTGCGGGCATGTGACTTCTCCTTTCCTTTATTTCAATGCCATCTGACAAGACGACTATATGGATATACGTTCTTCTTGCATTGTATAGTAAGTAAGCCATGCAAACATAAGACTTTTGAAGCCGTGAGGCATAAGAGTCATAACCGTGTAAGCATAAAGTATTTTGTAAGCATCAAGAAATCTTTAGCACCATAGGGGTATGAAAACCACACATAATTGAATTTTTTCTTTCTTTTTTTTTCTTCAGCTACCAGGAATGGAAGCTATGTATGCAAGGTTTTTCTTATTAAGCCCTGTAGGCATAAACTTTTGATCCGCCAAGTGACTTTGGAGCCATGCGGGCATGAAAATCACACATGAATGACTTTCTTCTTTGTAGCCATGGGGCATGAATGTCATATAGACATGAATTTTCTTAAGCATTGTAGGCATGAATTCCTTTGAGACTGTCATGAAACTCAACTGCCATAGGGGCATAAGAGCCACGTAGGAATAGATTTCTTATTTTATCCCCTTTTCTTTCATGAGGTGTGTGAGCCATATATGCACTTTTTTTTCCTTCTTTTTTTTGGAAGTCATCCAACATTCATACATACACTTAAGTCATTGAGTACCTCGACTTTGTGGGCAAGAATTTTGAAGCCATCAGGTCCATGCAGGTGTGAAAGTCATACAAGCATGATCTTTTTTTATTTCTTTTTTTTTCAAGAGCCTTTAGGCATGTGAGCCATATAGGCATAAAACTTTCTCAGGTTGTGTGGGCATACAAGCCATGTAGATGTGCCCCCCTTTTTTCTTGAGGCCACCATTGAGCCGAGCCAACATGAACCTCTTGTAGACAATATTTTTTCTTGAAGATATGATGAAACTTTGGAGCCATGAGGGCATAATAGCCATATAGGCATGACATTTCTCCATGGGGGCTGTCAGGCATGTAAATCGTGTGAACGTGCTTGGAAGACCCCAGGCATGTGAGCCCGCTTGGTGCATAGCATTTTTTTTTGAAATAAGTCATCAAACTTATAGCCACATGGGCATGGAATCCATATGGACATGAAATTTTCCTTAGTTCTGCTAGGCATGTAGGCACAATATTCCCTCGAAGCCCTAGGGCATATTAACTTTGTAGGCATGGGAATTTTATTTGGAAGCCATTAGGCACAAAAGCCATGTAGGCATGCACTTCTTTTTTTGGTACCATTTGGCATGTGAACTGCATATGAATCAGCCATTGGATACATGTGACATATGGGCATAAAATTTTTAGCCATGATACACTTCAAGCAATGCTTGATGGAGATTATAACCATGATTTGACTACTTTCTTGAATTTCACACTTAATCACATAACACTTCCTTAGTATGCATGTTGGTGGTCTTTATTGTCAATAACCATATGAGTTTTTGCTTTCAGACAGTTTGCCAATTATCATGTGTCATGGGCTTACCCCTTGGGCAAGTTGTCATGCCATCCTTTTTACTTTACCACAATGAAGTCACCATTTGTTTGAGCATGCCTCCTTTAGCCATCTTGTCACATCTTAAGCCCCAAACATCCATTTTTTGAATGTGTGCTTGCTGGCAGGCCATTGCCACAGTGAGGGTCGCAATGTATTTCTAATGTGACAGTTGATTACTTTTAACCCCATTTGACGAGTTTCGAACAAAGCGTTAGTTAGGTCGCTCTTAGAACTTTGTCAAGTCAATTGCTTGGACTAAACTGGTGGCATATGCAAGCTTGCATTTCGTCCCCTGTAGGGATTTGCTTCTATTGAGGATTAAGGCCAATTCGGGCAAACGAGATGCCCGAAGACTAGGCAATATATTAAAGGAAATTGGAACTTTGTGCTCTTTTGAATGTGCCACTTTCTCCCTTTCTTGGATGGCTCTGAAAACTGACCGAAATAGTTGATGCTATCCATGTTAAACAGCACCAAGGTCTTTCATTCTTTGACTTTGATCATCGTGGATCATATAGCCCCATTCTACGATCAGCGTGGAGGGTAGGGTGGGTATTAACATGCGTATCTTTATCAGGACACTTCGGGCATCAACTCGATCCTATTACACATGCTGAATAGGCTCTTCCTTAAGATGTAGCTTGAGGCGTCTTTAGATGTTTCTTCACCCTTAGTCATTGTGGCATTCGGAGCTGGACATTTATCATCTAGTCACTTGACAGTGACATTTTTCATCTCAATTTTGGCTATTTCACACTTCACCCTCATGTACCACCTCTGAACAATTGAACTTGTTGAGGGAGGGATGGGTCGGGCACCAGAGCTTCAAATGCCATTATCACCCTCATTTGAGGTCGACGACTGACCATCTTGCATAGGACTTATGGCAATAAGTTGGCATGAGATTAAATGCTTCATTCCTTCGACTTGGCATTCTTTTCTCCATATTTGTTATATTCGGGGGTGTACTGGGATGTTTCAGATAATCCCCTCCTCTTGACCTTCAAGGTGCTGAAATTTTTTGAAATTTGTTCTCCCCTTGGTCTTTAGAACATTTAGGGTCTGCTGAAATAATCCTAGTAGCTTTTTTCCCTAGAATTTGAGACACGTGTATATTTTAAAAATTCATTTCCCCCATCTTTTGTACCACTCAGAATTTATAGGAATATTTTCAAAAAGTCTTTTCCCCACGACCTTCATGGCATTCAGGCTCACTAGGTTACTTCTGCAAATTTTCTTTAGTGGATTTCAGAATTTGAACTGAAAATCAATTTCCCTTTGTGATTCTCTCAACTTGCTTGGTTGAGTGCGTGGTTTGCATGAATTTCTCCTCCCTAGTCTTCATGACCTTTGGCTTGAGCAAGCACAACAATACTTTCCATTCGAGTTTTGCATTTTCAAGGGTCTAGATTGGTGTTCGGCACCAAGCATCCCCCACAATCCTTTTGACCCTTGAGGTTTGAAGATGTACCTAGAATAGAGCATTCTCATTAACCCTAAGGTAGACATCTGTCATTGCATTTCTCCCTCGCCCTTGTGGCCATTATAATTTAAGTAGGAGCATGGCAAAAAATGTGTTTTTTTTCTTTTCTTTTTTTTTCACTCATGATGGCTTTTGGAGGTGAGGTGGATGATCAGAACATAAGTTTGTTCCTGACTATGGTAGCTCCCAGAGATGAAGTAAATGTTCAACATTGAAGTTTGCCCCCAGTCTTGATGACCTTCTGGGGGGTGACTATTGGATTTGACCCCCCTTTTTTTGGTGGAGTTCCCTCTTTTTTGACATTCTGCTAGAGATGACCTATCATGCTCTTTTGTCTATGTTGTCGACTCCAGAAACGGGTTCTGGATCGGCACCTCAAGAGAAGAAGGTGAAAGATGGATGGAATTGGGGAAAAAAGGGGAGTGAATTGAAAACACTCGGAAAGCGGTAAAATGTCCTCACCTCGGTCCCACACTCACATTGATCCCCGAACTTTCATCTCACGGTGTCGCTCGAGCACCGGAGATGGTTAGGGTTCATGTGGGAGGAGAGTGAGGAGGAGATGAACTTAAAACATAAATGAAAGGTGGTCGCCAGGAGCCGCGGGCTCCGCTTTATGGAATGAAAATAGAAAGAAAGTTGAATTTGACCGTGTACCTTAGCGTGGGAGAAAGTGTGTGTGGGTTCAACCTTCTTCTTCTTCGGCCGGCCGATGAAGAAGAGTCCAACCGATGCTAGCTTGATGTATTTGTGCAACTAGAAGACAATAACACAAAAAAACAAGTGAAAAAGGATTAGAACTGAGTGAAGTGTAGTAACTTGTAAAAACAATAGCATAAACGGCAATTGGAAACAAACTCACCAGATTCGGGGTTAGCATGAACCCCTTTTTTTTGGTTTTTTTTTATGATGTATGAAATGATGCAAGATTGAATAAAAATGATGCTTAAATATGAACTAAATTATATGAATGAAGAGTTAGCAAAGAGAATATGAACGGTTAAAGACAACACAACCCAGGCAAAATGGCAACCGGGTTGGACAGATTTAATGTAAACTGCGCGGCTTTGATGCAGAGATCATAACGAACAGAACAAATGTCAGAATAAATTGATGTTTGTTTTAAAATAAAGAGGACTCACAGAAGGTGGTTTTATATGAAGACAAGTTTTCTTGAATCTTATGATAAGTAATTTGAATTTACCTAATAAGCCGGATATTGAACAGTGAAGTTCTGGAAACTCCCAGCACAATGTCGATGTAGAACATACTATGGGAACCACATATATCCAAATTGAATGATTCTTGTTGGAGATAAGAGATAACTCACCGGGGAACAATTTCTATGAAGGATGTATAGGCTGAATCTACCATTAAATGTACTTAAATTGACTGAGAAGATGATGACTTAGAAGAGAACACTTCGGATCTGTCTGTGCAGCGCTGGTGTTGAAGCCATAACAAGTAGAGGAAATGTCAGAATTGATCTCCGTTTATTGAAGATGAAAGATATCTTAATTAAACACACTTCGTATGAAGAAAGTCAGGCCATAAAATGACTAGAAAGATCTGTATAAGCCGATGATAAGCAGTGCAGCACGTTGGAGCATAGACCGGCTTCTTCTTCACTTTGGGATGATCTCCGGGCACCGGGACAAAGAGAGGACGATTTGGGGAGGTTAGGATGAGCCTAGGGTGGCTGGAGGACGAAGATAGGAGTGCTGGAGGATGGGGATGCCCTTCTTAGGTCGTTCATATGAGTCTCCCTTTATAGGGGATGAGAATCAGGTCAAAAAATAGCAAGTTTTGATACATCCGACCATAGGTTGGATTTCCTTCAATTAATGTTGCTTATTTTCATACTGAGGCATATAGAAACTTACCTAAATGATTGAGAGAGATTGGAAACCGTGGATCACCTTTCCCATGTTCAAAATATGTCTCCACTTGAAGAGGAAACAAATCTAGTCTAAAAATGGCAAGTCTTGATATACAAGACAACAAGTTGGATTGCCATCATTTGATGATGCTAATTTCAACCATGAAGCTTCAAGATACTATAACAAGTGATATGGAGGAGGAAATAGTAAGGTAAGGTCGTGAATTGGTCAGATATGTGCCCAATGGGCTGGGCTTGCATGCAATTGGGCTTGATTGGTGCTGCGTGCGGACAGAACTGCGCATCTGACTTCCAAAGAGTGCTGAGGACAAATGGAAGATCAGAATTGAATGCCGTTTGTTGCATTGAAAAGAGGACTCATAGAGGAAGATTATTGATGTTTAATACTTCTTCATTGTATGTACACATAATCCTGTGAAAAATTTTCAAGTAGAGGATATGCTGGGAAAAGCATAATCTGGCACACCACCGAGAGTCTCTTGTTCGGCAAACACGGATTTGATTAGAAATTAGAAAATCATCCTCATATTTCCAATAAGCACCTCGGCTCATCCAAATGGGTGGTTCATCATGATTTTGATGGTCTAAAAGAGATGTTGCCAATGGAATAATGGTTTAAGCTCTAAATAAGGCCAAATTGGCGTGTCTACATATGTGTGAGACAGTTTGCCCCCTGTCAGCATTCCTCCTCTCATACTATGAAACCGGTGGAAAGTTGACCTAGGTAAGATTTCCCTGGCGCTTGTGGCTTGTGGAGGCAAGGTAGATGTTTGACATCGAATTCCACTATAGGTCTTTGACATTCCTGACTTTTCTTTTTTGAAAGTGACATATCATCACTATGAAGCATTTGTAAAGTTGATTGGGAAGAAATGCCCCATGTGTTTCTGGCTTTAGATTTGAGACTAGTTTTTCTGGAGTAGCCCAACCCCTCTTGTCTTGGTGAGATACTTTGAGTATCATCTTTCCTTTGCCCCTGCTATAATCAAGATGTGTGCATCTGCTTGAGAAAATATCTCCCCTCAATCATTTGTAGTCTTTAGGGTCTACATGACTTTCCTTGAAAACTTGCCCCCCATCCTTGGTGGCATTCGAGGTGCTACTGAGCATATGATCCATATAGCATGCCCTTGGACTTTTATAGCCTTTGGGAGGTATGGTGGATATTTGACATGAATGTTTGCCCCCAGCCTTGATGGCCTTTGGAGGTGTGATGGATGCTTAACATAATAGCTTGCCCCCGATATTTGCGACTTTTGTGGGCGAGTTTCTTTCTTTCCAACATTCCCTTGGAGGTTGGAGAACACATTTTGTTTTCATTCAGGACGCTGCCCCCAGTTGGTATTCCTTCTCCAAATCCGTGAAGTGATCAGAAAGTCAACCAAGATGGCATGCCCCAATATTTGCGACCTTATGGTCCAAACCTTGTTCAAAGTAGTCAATCTCCTTTGGCTATTCTAATTTTTTGGAACATGTCTTGGCATATATATTATTTTTCTCTTTGTCTTTGTGACTTTTGGAGTTTCAGCACATGCTATACCCAGGAGAATATCTCTCCTTTGTCACTTGCAGCTTTTTGGAACTTGAGTTGTTTTCCTTGGACATTTTTTTCCAACCTTGGTGGCCTTTGGGGTTGCTAAGCAAATGATTCAAATGACATGCTCCTAGCCTTAGTGATTTTTTTGGTGTACTAGGATATCTCTTGGAGATGGGATATCATCCTTGTCGCTTTTGCCTATAGCATGCATGCTTTGCCATAGAATCCCTGCACCCCGTAGTGACTAAAGAGCGCCATGAAAGGCTTGGGCATGCACAAGGTACCCTGTCATGTGCTGGCTTACCATTTATGTAAGCCAGCAAGCATTTGATGGTGGAGGATTCACGTGATGTTATCGTGGCAATCTTCCATTTTGGCAACTGCCAGGCCTTCAGTTCTTGGTGGCATATGGTGGCCATGTTGATGATGAAGGTAACTTCCTCGGCCACAAGCTTTGGTCCATCTTTGGCTTCATCTCTTGACAGTTGGACAGGTCCTATTACAAGAGCCCAAAATGCAAGCTGCTTCATTGGGTGGTGTTCACCTTTGCTTCAGTTGAGACAACCGAGATGGCTTCCAGGAATCTAGCTCCAACATGACATCCTCCATTGAAGCTCATAAAATAAATGAAAATTTGCGGCAACTACCGATCAACATGTTCATCTTGCAATGTCATTGTGGCAGAGAGATGAAGGGAGAGAGAGGTCCCACCGGGCGTGCCATTTGTTCGAACCTCGTGATTTACTTCATCCATCGTTTAAAAATATAGGTGGAAATATGTATGGATGATTTTTCTTTGTTGTGGCGCGGACATCCCTTTATGACGATAACAACAACATTGCTTCCGGCCTGATTCTTCTCTCTTTTTTTTGACATACATATTTAGCGAGGTTGTAGTGAGTTCTTTGAATTTGATCGGACCTCTCTCCACCCATCCACGAATGGATTCGGTGTTAATTACACCAAGCGACGGCTCAGTAACCCTTGATTAACTGCCATAACAACAAATCTGCAAGACGAATTTGAATGTTGAAAAATAATCGTATGTTCAATCTTTCTTTTTCTTGATTGAATGAATATACATGTCAACTTTCTTGACTTTTGTTTCTTTTATACATGTATTTCCTTGAATGAGCTTTAGGGCCAGCTAACATTTGCCCGAAATAGGGCTTGATTGACCTAACGGGTCTTCATCATCCGCTAAGTGGTATTTTCCCGAAGTGGGACTTGACCGACTTAACGGGGCTTCATGATTTGACTGATTTGATATCCATTAGGCAACATTTCCTTGGAATGAGGCTTGGTCGACGTAATGGGTCTTCATCATCCGTTAGCGGTATTTTCCCGAAGTGGGACATGACCGACTTAACGGGGCTTGGAGATTTTTTCATTCATTATCCGTCATTTTCCGATCAGGGATTAACCGGATTAATGGGCCTTGGACTTTTGTTTCTCGGCATCACACATTTGGAGGCTAGCCGAGTTGATGATGCTTGAAATTTTCATCCATCACCCGGTATTTCCTGATCAGGGATTAACCGGATTAATGGGCCTTGGACTTTCCACCCATTACCCGGTACTTCCCGATCAGGGATTAACCATATTAATGGGTCTTGGACTTTTGTTTCTCGGCATTGCCCATTTGGGAGCAAGTTGAGTTGATGGAGTTTGGAATTTTCATCCATTACCCGGTATTTCCCGATCGGGGTTTAACCAAATTAAAGGGTCTTAGAATTTTCATCCACTACCTGGTATTTCCCGATCAGGGATTAACCAGATTAATGGGTCTTGGACTTTTGTTTCTCGACATCACCCGTTTGGGGGCTAGCCGAGTTGATGATGCTTGAAATTTTCATCCATCACCCGGTATTTCCCGATCAGGGATTAACCAGATTAATGGGCCTTGGACTTTCCACCCATTACCCGGTACTTCTCGATCAGGGATTAACCATATTAATGGGTCTTGGACTTTTGTTTCTCGGCATTGCCCATTTGGGAGCAAGTTGAGTTGATGGTGTTTGGAATTTTCATCCATTACCCGGTATTTCCCGATCGGGGTTTAACCGAATTAATGGGTCTTGGAATTTTCATCCACTACCCGGTATTTCCCGATCAGGGATTAACCAGATTAATGGGTCGTGGACTTTTGTTTCTTGACATCACCCGTTTGGGGGCTGGCCGAGTTGTTGATGCTTAAAATTTTCATCCATCACCCGGTATTTCCCGATCGGGGATTAACCGGATTAATGAGCCTTGGACTTTCCACCCATTACCCGGTATTTCCCGATCGGGGATTAACCGGATTAATGGGCCTTGAAATTTTATTTCTCGGCATTGCCCATTTGGGAGCAAGCCGAGTTGATGGAATTTGGGATTTTCATCCATTACCCGGTATTTCCCGATCGGGGATTAACCGGATTAATGGGGCTTGAAATTTTCATCCATTACCCGGTATTTCCCGATCGGGGATTAACCGGATTAAAGGGCCTTGAAATTTTGTTCGTTGGCATTGCTCGTTCGGGAGCGAGCCGAGTTGATGGAATTTGGGATTTTCAACCATTATCCGGTATTTCCCAATCGGGGGTTAACCGGATTAATGGGGCTTGAAATTTTCATCCATTACCCGGTATTTCCCGATCGGGGATTAACCGGATTAATGGGCCTTGAAATTTTGTTTGTCGGCATTGCTCGTTTGGGAGCGAGCCGAGTTGATGGAATTTGGGATTTTCATCCATTATCCGGTATTTCCCGATCAGGGATTAACCAGATTAATGGGGCTTGAAATTTTCATCCATTACCCGGTATTTCTCGATCGAGGATTAACCGGATTAATGGGCCTTGAAATTTTGTTCGTCGGCATTGCTCGTTTGGGAGCGAGCCGAGTTGATGGAATTTGAGATTTTCATCCATTACCCGGTATTTCCTGATCGGCGATTAACCGGATTAATGGGGATTGAAATTTTCATCCATTACCCGGTATTTCCCGATCGGGGATTAACCAAATTAATGGGCCTTGAAATTTTGTTTGTCGGCATTGCTCATTTGGGAGCTAGCCGAGTTGCTGGAATTTGGGATTTTCGACCATTATCCGGTATTTTCCAATCGGGGATTAACTGGATTAATGGGGCTTGAAATTTTCATCCATTACCCGGTATTTCCCGATCGGGGATTAATCGGATTAATGGGCCTTGAAATTTTGTTTGTCGGCATTGCTTGTTTGGGAGCGAGCCGAGTTGATGGAATTTGGGATTTTCCTCCATTATCCGGTATTTCCCAATCGGGGATTAACCGGATTAATGGGGCTTGAAATTTTCATCCATTACCCGGTATTTCCCGATCGTGGATTAACCGGATTAATGGGCCTTGAAATTTTCTCCCATTACCCGGTATTTCCCGATCGGGGATTAACCGGATTAATGAGCCTTGATGGTTCGTTGGGTCTTTCCAACCGTTGGGGGTTTCTCTCTCATCTGCAGTCGGTATCTCCCGATCGGGGATTAACCGAGCTGACGGGTCTTGATGGTCCGTTGGCAGTTTTCTCTTTCCTCCACCAACCGTTGGAGGTTTTATCTTTCCAACCATTGGGGGTTTCCTCTTTCCTCCACCAACCATTCGGGGTTTTATCTTTCCAACCGTTGGGGGTTTTCTCTTTTTTCCACCAACCGTTGGGGGGTTTTCATTGAACCGTTGGGGGTTTTCTCTTTCACCCGCCATTCGGTACTTCCCGATCGGGGATTGACCGAGTCGGTGGTCCTCGTGGTCCGTTGGGGTCTTCTCTCTCATCCGCCAGTCGGTACTTCCCGATCGGCGAGTGACCGAGTTGACGGGCCTTGATGGTCCGTTGGGAGTTTTCTCTTTCCTTCACCAACCGTTGGGGGTTTTCTCTTTCCAACCGTTGGGGGTTTTCTCTTTCCTCCACCAACCATTGGGGGTTTCCCACTCATCCGCCAGTCGATATTTCCTGATTGGGGATTGACCGAGTTGGCGGGTCTTGATGGTCCGTTGGGAGTTCTCACTTTCCTCCACCAATCGGTACTTTCCGATCGGGGGTTGACCGAGTTGGCGGGCCTTGATGGTCCGTTGGGAGTTTTCTCTTTCCTCCACCAACCGTTGGGGGTTTTCTCTTTCCTCCACCAACCGTTGGGGGTTTTCTCTTTCCAACCGTTGGGGGTTTTCTCTTTCCTCCACTAACCGTTGGGGGTTTTCTCTTTCCAACCGTTGGGAGTTTTCTCTTTCCTCCACAAACCATTGGGGGTTTTATCTTTCCTCCACCAACCGTTGGGGGTTTTCTCTTTCCAACCATTGGGGGTTTTCCCTTTCCTACACCAACCGTTGGGGGTTTCCCTCTCATCCGCTAGTCGGTATTTCCCGATTGGGGATTGACTGAGTTGGCGGGTCTTGATGGTCCATTGGGAGTTTTCTCTTTCCTCCACCACCCGTTGGGGGTTTTCTCTTTCCAACCATTGGGAGGTTTTCTCTTTCATGGTGGAGTTGGATTTTTGTTCATGTGGGCTTAGTTGGAGTTTTGGTCATCATGGACTTAATAGGCCCACTTTCCATGTTAATGGGCCTTGGATCGATCTCATGCTCATCTCGGTTAAAACCGGATTGGGCCTTAATGGACCGAGTTTGATGCACTTGGAATGGAGTCACATGGTATTGAGCTTCCTTTGAGAGCCTTAATGGGCCTAAGTCCCATGTTAGTGGGCCAAATTCTTGATGCCTTGAATTTGAACCTCTTCTTGAGCTTCCTTGACTAATTGATGAAGCTTGATTGATTGCCTTGATGGTTCTTGATGAACCCTCTTGGTGAACCCACTTGATGGACCACTTGATTGGAGCCCCTTTCCTCTCTTTGGAGCCTCCCTTGGAGAAGCCTATAGAGCCTTGAGCTCTCTACGTGAAACACCTTAGGGTGGGGGGAGAAATGTTGCCTCTCTCCTCTCCAATAGGATTTCATGGCTTTTTATATGCCAAAAGAGAGGGGCATTTTGGTCCACAAAATGCCCCAACTTCTCCTTGTTTTTGAGGGTGTGAGGAGAGGGGAGGGTAACTTTGAAAATACTTCCCTATGCCTTTTGCTTTATGGTAGGTGTGATGGAAAAAGGTGGGGGCATTTTGGGCTTTGGTCACCTTTATGGAGGGTTGGGGTGGCCAATTACACAAAATGTCCCTCAAATCATTTTTCAAGAGGATTTTCGGATCTCCCATTTGGGACAGATTTTGGGCCTTCCACTTTTGAAAATTTGAGGCACAAATGGTCAAAATAAAGGCTCAATTGTATGTGCATGGGTCCAATGAACCAATTGGGGCTATTTGAGCCCATTTAGGAGCTATTAGCGGGGTTTTATTCCCTCTTAAAATTTAAACAAAATATATGGCCGGGAATCAGGTCATAAACCTGTGCAGCCCACTTGACATATATATTTTTTATTTTCTCTTCCTCCACCTTTTTTTTCTACTGATTTTTTTTCTACTTATTTTTTCTTTATGTACTGATTATCACCCTTTCTCCCCCCTTCTTCTTTTTCTTCCCCTTTTTTTTCTTTTTTTTTATATGCATTTTTTGTCAACGGATATCATCTCATTCCTCTTTTTTTACAAGGCCTCCTCCTTTTTTTTTATATTCCTTCATCTTGTTTTCTCTTCTCCGTTTTTTTTCTCTTTCTCTTTTTTTTCTCTTTTTTTGCAGAAATCCATCTATTTCCTTTTTTTCTCTTCCTTCTTCCCTTTTTCTCTCTCTTTTTGTTGCTTCCAACGGACATCATTCTTCTCTTTCTTTTTTCTTATCTCCTCTTTTTTTTGCATTCTCTAGTGATATATACTTTCTCATCTCTTTTTTTTCTTCTCTTCTTTTTTTCTTTTTGCTGATTTTTTTCTCTTTCTTTGTCTCCTTATCGTCATTTCCATTCATTTCTTTCTTCTCTCTTTTATTTAACCCCCTTTTCACCATTTTTTAGCCTCATAGCCAAAAGCATTTGATCTGCATTCTTCATCAACGTTATTCCCCCCTTCAATAATTATAGAAAGAAACATGTTTATTCACTTCATTCTCTAGCCAAGAGGTCCAATGCCCCTCAATTTTGACTTCGGTCAAAATTATCTATTCCCTTCAACTCAGCGCACCCACGGTTTTATTGTTCACTTCTTTCCCTTTATTATTATCATTTTTCTTAATGTGTGTGTGGGGAGGGGGTCGTGGCGATAAGAAGGCGCTCCCTTCTTCTCCAATTTTGACCTTGGTCAAAATCATCACAGTCCAGCTAGCTAGGCGTGGGGCCTTGTACATCACCATTTAACTGTACGTCACCATTTGATCCCGCCGGCGTAAGTGTAGACACGTAATTTTGGCCTAGTTGAAGAGCTTAAATTCTTGTTTTCATGAATTATATTTGAGTAACCTTTTAAGGGAACCGAGTTTTCCAGAAAATTTGAGATTTTTGAAGAGGGTGGTGCCCTGTGTATAAGGGCACCTGGCGCCCTACTTATAGGGCACCAGGTGCCCTATAATTAGGGCACCAGGCGCCCTATAAACAGGGCACCAGGTGCCCTCTATACAGGGCGCCTGGATCCAAATCAAATCGACTTGACAGGCTGATTTGACCCCCCACAGTGACTCATCTTGTCGACCTGACAAACCTCATGATGTTGGCGCCTCATATATAGGGCGCCATGCCACATGGCACTGCTTTTTGGAAATGGCCAAACTGCCCTCTTTTGGGCTATAAATAGACCTCCATTTGAAGCTTGGAGGAGGTTCCAACTTGGTGCCACCCTAGAGCTCATCCAACACCATGTTTCTAACCCATTCTCACCCCCACAAGCCTTCAAATCGATCCAAAATCGTCCACCAAAAACCTTAAAAACCTTCTGTTTCTATCACCCAGAAACATGATTTTTCTCCGACTTTGAGAGCTTTTATCCGTCTCTCCTCTTACATCCAGCGTCCAAACCACTTTTCATTGGCTTCATCTACATATTGTCTGTAAGGAGAAGCCCCTACTTCGTCCCAGAAGCCGTCCAGCACTCCGGAGCGGCATTGCGAAGAGGGGAAGAAAATCTGTTCGGGCCAGACTTAGTGCCCCGTATACAGGGCGCTTTGACCTTGGTCAACGCGCCCCATAAAGGGGGCACCTGCTCCTGGCGCCCTATATATAGGGCACCAGGAAGGGCAGAAGTTCGTTTTGTCATTTTTGGAGTCCGGTCGCCCGTTTAATCGAGTTCTTGCCTTCCTTTTTTTAGCGTTAACATTGATCATCATGTTATTTGGCATGTCTTAGAACATTTTGCATCTCATATATGTTTAAAAACCTACCAAAAATAGGGGTTGGGATTCCGTCCCAATCCGATTAGTCTTTTTCTTTTTGCATGTTTGAATTCAAATTTGAGCACGATACTATGCTTTAATTAGAACTAATGAACCTTTCACTTGTTTCTATGTTTTCTTATGGACATTCTTAGGTAAATCCGATTGAGGCGGAGCTTTAACCGGATCGAAGACGAAGGACTCACTAAGCTCTCTTCTTTCGGCCGGCCGAGAGAGGAGAAGTCGGAACATAACAATCTCCCCGCTTCCAAAGGTACGACGGTCATTTCTCCATTTCATTTCTTTTCATTCTACTATATTTTGGAGCCTTTGGCTCCTGGCGACCACACCCATTAACATCTCATCCACCAAGTCCCCAAAGCAAGCGTAGGGGCCGGAAGGGGGAGATCCACGGATGTCCCGTTTCGGGTGCTTACACCTTTTGGCGACCACGGTGGGACGACTCTTGCTTAAGTGAGTTCTTTTCACCTGTTAAAAGAATGTCCACCATATTCATCCTTGCTTTGGCTCTTGCTTGAATTCCTACATCCTCCTAGCACTCCCATTCACTTGCTCGCTTGTTTACTTGCTTCACCTTTGCATCACCTAGTTTCTTCCGGTTTACTTGCTTTCCGTGGTTTTTTTTTAAGAAAGAGAAGGTACCATCTAGTTTTAGGCTTGCTTTAATTAATTTACTTTGACTTTGCATTATCTTGCTAAGCATCTTTGCTCATTTTCTTTTCTCTCAAAAAAGGGGAAATCTAAGTTCTCTTCTAAAGCATCTTTAGTGAATTAATATTTGCTTTCACCTTACATTGTTGCCTTGCTTACTTGTTTTCTAATACTTTCTTGATCATTACATGCTTTTATTTTCTTCTTGTTTGCTTCTCGCTCCTTGGTATCTCACTTGCATTTAGTTTGCATTGGAGTACTTTCAACTCCTTTAAGTCATCCGAGAAGGGAGGCTCTCTCCTCTCAAAGCCCTACACACCCAAACACCCCTCTTGGTGGTTGCCAACTCCTCCTCCGGGGATTCCCTCTCGGAAGGACCGGGTAGCTTCCATCAAGGTCTCCGTAAGTCCCCAGACGTGAAGGATTCCCTCTTCACTGATCGGGCTGGTTGTACCATTTTATCCCAAAACCCGGAGTACCTACTACCTATCGTTGTGAAAAGAGTGACAACCTTAGAGTGCTCGGCGTTGTGAGAGCATAGGGTCCTACCCATTTATTTGAGTGGACATTATTTCTCTTAACAAGCCACTAATTTAAGGTTGAAACACAAAAAAAATTTGCGGTAATCATTCCAAGTCTGTGCCGTCACTTGTTTGCGAATCAAAATTGAAAACCAAAAACCAAAAATTTGAAAACACTTAACAAAAACCCAAAAAAAAAATCTTTGTTTGAGGTTAATTTGCTTGATAACCTGTTTGTTCAAACAAAAATCAAAAGCCGAATAAAGGAGGAAAGTTTTAAAACTAAAAAAAAAGGGATTCTTGTGTTTTTCGTCACCTTTCCCTTCTATTTATGAACTTGAGATCAGGGCGAGTCATCGGGATGACGGACCAAGGGTACGAGCCGTTGCAGTTGGAGTATGACCAATCCTACCTCCAGCCGGATGCCGTATGTGCCGTTAATGAACCCGAGATGCTTCCTGAAACCAGTTCACCTCGACCCCACCCAGATGCTCTGTGGGAGGCATTCGCTCATGCCGACCCAACTCAAATACAAGCCATTGAGGCCATCCTGAAAGGGAAATCTCCTGTCAATCACACCCACGCCGAGGGTGGTCACCACACTTCTACCCCCCAGTTAGCAACTGACCAACCCGGTGCACCAGTACTGGGCCATTCTCACAATGGACCCTTGATTCCAAATTCACCCCATTCGGTGGCCATCTTGAACCACCCGGACCCAAACAACACCACACCACTTAAGCCACCGGTCTATTCTTCCGCACATTTCAATAAAGCACGTCCTCAAGTGCACCACCCGATATACCCTTCTTGCCCGGCCGCTTCAGCCTATCCGATGGCCATGCCGGCAAACCAAGCATCTGTCCTCCCCCCTCCACTTGTCCGAGAATCCTCCGTTGATCAAACTGTGCTTAACAAAATCAATAGGATGGATGAACAATATCGAGAGCTCAAGCGATTGATCGACACACGAGCTCTCCCCGAGATATCCCTTCCCTCTTTCCCCGTGTTCCATCTTCCTCCTTCTAATATGCCCATTTACCGCCGATATAATGGAAATGGGAACCCTTTCATTCACATCAAAGATTTTCTGTATGAGTCTGTCATGTGGCAAAACGATCCGAAGGCCCTTGCATACCTATTTAGGAGATCATTAGAGGGCTCCGCGTTGGAATGGTTTTATTCACTTGACCCTTGGAAGCTAGCAATTTTGATACCGTCAAAGCAAAGTTCTTGCAAAGATACCAAGATCGAGTCGGTCATACCTATTCGATCACAGATCTTATGCCCGAAAAAATGAGGAACGATGAGGACTTTATAAGATACGCTGATAGATGGAGGGCAATTGCAGAAAGGCTGACAAATGCACTGTCAGAATCAGAACAAGTCAAGATGATCATCACCAACGCCACTCCGGCTCTGAAAAATGTATTGGCATTACATCACTCTGTCACAATGAGCGAACTCTATGAGAGAGCACAGTACATCCAAACCCAACTCCGATACTCTCCCATCATGAACCTCTTCGACCCTAGGCCCCGAATCACCAGAAAAACAACCACCACCACCACCGCTGGGCCCGTGACCGAAGGCGTGGTAACCAATGAACATGTCAATATCATAGGGAACCCGCCCAACAACCACCAACAGCAATACAGAAACCCCTAGTATAGAAACCCCCGCCAAACCCAACCAGCACCTCGCCCTTAAATCCAACCCCATCCTTCCCGCCACCAAACACCAAACCAGTATCCCCAACAACCAATGCAGACACCAGTCCCCCAGCAACCCCGGCAACTAGCCGTACAAACCTTTTCACCTCAACCACCCCGCCAACCAACCACCTATAACCAGGCACCTCCCCCCGCCACCTATGTGCCACGAAGAGCAGGGCCTAGAAGAAACCATTACCTGCCATTACCGTACTCTCTCGTAGACATTTTTAACGCTCTTATGGCGGCAGGACAAATCTCATTGCCAAGAGAAAGGTTGGAGTGGCCGCAAAATGCCAACACGGACAAATATTGCTTGTACCACAGATACCTGGGGCATACAGTGGAGAATTGTTTTCAGTTTAAAGATTATATCCATGATCTCCATCAGCAGGGAAGTATTGACTGGGGTCAAATGGGGCGAGTACATCAAGGCAGTAAAGAACCAGCCTAAGCAGCAGCAACAGGCACCAGTCCGACAACAACAACAACAATCCGGTCTGGGGATTATTCAGAACCTGCTACCCGTGCACGCACCCGCAACAGCACCAAAAAACTAGAGGGTGAATCCTATTCTAACCTCCACCGATGAACCCCGCGATAGAGGCCAGAACTGGCAAATCGAGGGACCAACTTCCTTCATGAACATTAACCCTCCAAACCACGTTAACCGAACCGTTCACTCCATACCACGAGTTATCCCCGCCAGAAGAAGCCAACCACCAATTATCCGCACGCCATCACAACCAACCATAACGCCACCAGCCATACAACACCAACCGGGTAGGACCTTGATCCGCCCGGTCGAGCCCCCACAAATACCATCACCGTTAGGACCCATCATCGTACCACCTCATACAACCATGCCACCACAACCTACCCGCATCCCTACAACCCGGACCATCATCACTACACCCCTACCTAGGCCTCCCCTCATCTGACCTAACCCTCCGTCTACCTCCACTACACCAACCATAGCTCCTCAGCTCGCCACGGTGCTCAGAAGCGGGCACATGTTTCAAAGAATTTTTCCCCAGACTGGTCAACCAGGACGGTCACAAGAAGACGAAGAAGAAGAGCACCCAGAAGAATCAGTGCCAGGAACATCCTATGATTTGCTGAAGCACCTTGACAAAACCCCTGCACGGATTTCCATTCTGGAGCTAATTAAAAGATCCAAAGTTCATCAGGAAGTTCTTCAACAATATCTACAAAGAGTGATGGTCAATGAAACCCTCCCACCAGAGAAGATTGCATCAGTCTTGACCCCGAAAAGTGAACACCCCGCTCTCACTTTCACCAAAGAAGAATAGGCCGAACCAGAGGCAAGAAAATATGCACTTTGTATCACTGTCAGTATTAACGAAACAGATGTTGAGTCTTGTCTAGTCGATACCGGTGCATCCATCAATGTCCTACCACCAGAAACACTACAATTGTGTGGAATTCCAGAAGAGGATATTCGGCCATCACAAATCACTGTAACATCATATGACAATTCCAAGAGGCCTGCCCATGACATGGTCACACTTGAAGTCAAACTCGGACCCCGGGTTGTTACTGTCGACTTCCACATCTTGGATATGGACCCAACTTACAAAGCTATCTTGGGAAGGCCTTACCTTGAGGCATTGAAAGCCGTAGCTTCAACCAATCACCAATGCATTAAATTTCCCTTCAAGGGACAAGTCGTCAAGGTGGTAAGTATGCCCGTGGATTGCCTGGTTACTCTCCCTCCTGGCTTGCCAAATCAACCGGTCTTCACAATCCTCGATCTGCCAAGGGATGGAAGGCAGCACAGGCAAGTTTGGAGAAAGAAGAAGGATGATGCCAAAACCCTTGGGTGGCGTATGATGGAGAATCTGGGATATCAGGAAGGCCGAGGGCTTGGGAGAGAACTGCAGGGTATCATAGAACCCATCCAGCTGGTAAAAACAACATCAAGGAATGGGATAGGGTACGATGGGACATGTGATAATGGCCAAAAGACCGGCCAAAAATACTTCCGGGGGTGTTTACACAAATTCTTCGACAAGAGGGAAACAATACAAATGATTGAAGAGCAACCGTAAGAACAAGCAAATAGAAAGAAGGTGGACAACCTAGAGGATGAGCCGTATCTCGACGTATCATGGTTATTTTCTGAAGAAGGGTCAAGTGACGAATCATTCTGCAACGAGCCTTCTGGCAGCCAGAATCCAGGGCATTCAGCCCATGTCGTCCTTTTAAACCCATTTCCAATAAGTTCACCATCAGATCCACCAGATAGCAAAGACGGATACCCATCTTTGCTTGGTTTGTTCCCCTCTCTGTCAATATCTCAACCCGCGTTGGAAACTATAACAAACCAAACCCCTTCTGTGTTCATGTTTAGTACTTCTCAAAAAGATAAAAAAACGTCTTTTTCTCAACCCAAATGTCGCTCGAAGAAACATCCCAACTCACTCCGAAGGATGACTCGAATTAGGAGGCCGCCCGGTCTCTAATCGATCTCCTTTGCCCTTCATCAATAAACTCCACTCCATCCACCTCTTCTTCCTCTCCTTATTTACCTTCTTCTTCTTTAGATTTAGTTTCCAGTAAAAGCAAAACAAAAATCAGAGGTAAGAGAGTTCCAGGAAGATACTTGCATCAGTTAGCTCAAAAAGGCATAGAATGTGCCAAGCTACCGGAGTATCTAGAAAATGCAATCCAGATAGGAGAAATTCAATATGAGGAGAGAGACAATATTGATCCGACTTTAGGGGTCTACGAGGTTGTATCGGAAAAGGATCCTGATATTGAGGATGAAGAGGAGGATTTGGCTGATGCTTATGCATCCGGTTTAAGAAGATTCGAAGAACCATCAGCCACGGTGGATGAACCGACTAAGGAACTTAATCTTGGAACACTGGAAGACCCTAAGAATATCCTCATCAGTGCCAACCTCGCCCCTTTAGAAGAGCAGAATCTAATGGGGGTGTTGCAAGAATACAAAGACACGTTTGCTTGGACATACGAAGATATGCCGAGGTTAGATAAGTCATTGGTAGAGCATCGACTGACTTTAAAACCCGAGGCTACTCCGGTCAAACAAAAGTTAAGAAGATTCCACCCAGACATAGCACTAAAGATGAAGGAAGAGGTTGATAAGTTACACCAAGCAAAATTCATTAGAGTGGTCCTCTATCCGCAATGGGTGACAAATATAGTCCCAGTCATGAAGAAGGATGGAAAGGTTAGAATTTGCATTGACTTCAGGGACTTAAACTGAGCGTGTCCAAAAGATGATTTCCCCCTTCCTCATATCAATGTTCTTGTTGACAACACAGCTGGATACGAAACCCTATCATTCATGGATGGATACTCGGGGTATAATCAAATCCGGTTGGCAGAAGAGGATCAAGAAAAGACCTCGTTCACTACACCTTGGGGAACCTATTGCTATGTCGTCATGCCCTTCGGATTAAAGAATGCCGGAGCAACTTATCAAAGGGCCATGGTGGCAATATTTCCTGATATGATGCATAAATTTGTAGAGGTGTACGTGGATGATTTAGTGGTCAAATCTCAAACCCAAGATGAGCATGCCGAGGTGTTGAAAAGGGTTTTGCAACGAGCCAGGGAATATAAGCTCAAAATGAACCCCAAGAAGTGTGTATTTGGAGTATCATCTGGAAAGTTACTTGGGTTCATTGTCAGCAAAAGAGGCATCGAAATCGATCCCAACAACGCCAAAGCCATTATTGACATGCCTCCACCAAAGAACCTAAAAGAGCTGAGAGGGTTAATTGGCAGGCTACAGTTTGTTCGCTGGTTTATCTCACAACACTCCCAAAGGTGCAAACCTTTCTATGAGTTAACCAAGGCGAAGGCCGAATTTAGATGGGATTTGAGATGTCAAGAGGCATTTGATGGTTTAAAGAAATATTTGTCAAGCCCACCTGTGCTCAAACCTCCGGTCCCCGGCAAACCCTTGATCTTATACATCTCGGTTTTGGAAGGATCCCTGGGAGAAGTATTGGCACAAATAGATGATGAAGGGAAAGAACGAGCAGCATACTATCTGTCCAAAATCTTTGATCCTTCTGAACAGAAGTATACAACCATGGAGAAAACCTGTGCCGCCCTGGTTTGGGTGGTCCAGAAGCTTAAACACTACTTTATGGCCCACGAGGTTAATCTCATTGCTCGACTGACCGTTTGGCACGCTGGTAGAGCTTTCTCTCTCAATTTGACATCACCTACATCCAACAGAAGGCGATCAAGGGCTACGCAATTGCTGAACACCTTGCCCATCATCCTATCCCAATCTTTGACCCTATCCAATCAGAATTTCCCGATGAAGAATTGATGTCCATTTGATATTTGAATCTATGGACTTTGTATTTTGACGGGGCATTAAACTCCCAGGGTAGAGGGATAGGGATTGTTCTTCTATCATCCGAAGGTGTCACCATTCCACAGGCTTTTCAGCTCCATTTTCCAGCAACAAACAATATAGCTGAGTATGAAGCCTTGTTGGCTGGACTGGAGGCCGCTCACTTCTATGGTGTCACTAAACTAAGGGTGATCGGTGATAGTCAGTTGATTCTTCGTCAAGTACTGACCAAATACCGCACATCTCATCCCGGGCTCAGACCATACCAAGAACTCACCACCTGTTACATCAAGCTATTCTCCAAACTCGAATTCATTCATGTTCCTCGTGCTTAAAATATTCTTGCCGATGCTCTCGCCTCTCTGGCATCCTCACTATCTGTACCGCTAGGCAAACAAGTTAGGATGATCTATGTCCGCCGACGTACCATTCCGGCAGTGGAGGATGCACGATTCTTGAGGGTTAAAGAAAAATTTGAAAGGAAAGAGTACATTGGGCAAAAAGAGGAAGTATCTTTGGTTGAGTTGGAAGAATTAGAAAAGGGTGAGAAACCATGGTATCATGAGATTGCAAATTACTGTCAGGATCAGACATATCCACCGGGATCGACTGCCGAAGAGAAAAGAGCCATAAGAAGGGTCTCCCAGAGATACACCATCTTAGGTGGAGTACTTTATAAAAGGAGCTTGGTCGGTGTTTTATTAAGATGCATAGATGACGAAGAGGCTGAATTGGTGCCTAAAGAAGCACACTCCGGAGTATGTGGAAGCCATGTAAATTCTCAAGCCCTCGCCAAGAAGATCATCAGGCAAGGGTACTATTGGCCTACTCTGGAAGAAGATTGCTTGATCTTTGTCCGGCACTGTCATCAATGTCAACTTCACGCCGACAAGATTCACTCTCCCGCATCTTCCCTTCACCTGATTCACGCCCCATGGCCCTTCGCTATGTGGGCTTTTGATGTTATCGGACCCCTCGGTGACCCAAACTCCACAAACAAAACCAAATCCTTCATCTTAACTGCAACGGAGTACTTCACCAAGTGGGCGGAAGCGGAAGCGTACGTGGAGCTCAAAGCATCAACAGTCTGCACCTTCATCAAGTGCAACATCATTGCCAGATTCGGGATCCCAGGTGACATCATCACTGACAACGGACCACAATTCATCTCTCAGGAACTGCGTGACCTTTGCAACAGGTATTGCAACAGATTGCATCATTCATCTCCATATTATCCTCAAGGCAACGGTCAAGCAGAAGCCACCAATAAAACCCTGATAAAAATCATTAAGAAGACTTGTAAGTCTAGCAAGCTCGCAGACTGGCCAGATAAGTTAGTTGATAATTTATGGGCCTACCGCACTTCTATTCGATTCCCAATGGGTCAGACACCCTATGCCTTGGCATTTGGGATGGAGGCGGTAGTTTCATACGAAGTAATCATTCCTTCACTCCGAGTCCAGATCGATCGAGATATCCCAATGGATGAACGCCGAGATTCTCTTCTCGTGCAACTCGAACTCTTGGATGAAAGGAGACTAGCCGCTGTCGAACATGCTAGATCTTATCAGAATAGACTTAAAAGATTTTATCAGAAGAGGGTGGTAGAGAGAAAATTTGAAATCAGTGAGGTTGTGCTTAAAGGAATATTCGTTAAGCCAGGCGGTCCCCGCTCCAAACTTCAACCTAATTGGGAGGGTCCGTATGTATTTTCTGCTATTTATCCTGGTAATTCATATAAGCTAACTAATGCATAAGGAGAAGAACTAGCTCATCCCTGGAATGATGTATACCTCAAAAAATATTTCCCTTAAAACAAAAATCGCAAAAAATCTATAAAATCCAAAGGTGTGAAGAATAACAACAACATTCAACGCTTGCTTGCTCGATGCACCAACTCGTCACTTAGGAAAATAAGGATAGGCATCATACTGCACACATTACACGCCTAGTTTTGAGATCCAATGATCGGAAGTAAGAGAGAAAGCTAGGCAACACTCGGCAAAAGAAGGTCAACCTAATCCCGTTCTCTTCTCATTTCGGTCCAGAATAGATGAAAGAGGTTAGAATAAGGAGTATCGAAAGTGACCATTGCCTTAGTTAGAAAATGCCTCTGAAGGTCTAACTTCTTAAAAAGAAGAAAAAGGTGCCAAAAGATGGGCAATGACCCCTCAGGTCGGCAAAAGAATAAACCTGTCTGAATGTGTACCAACAAAAGCCCAAAAAAAGAGAAAAAGGCTCCAAAAGATGGGCAATGAACCCCTCAGGTCAAAATCAAGCAAAAGAAAAAAGACCTGTTTGAATGTGGGCCATCAAAGAAAAGGGCTAGAAGGAAGGACCCAAGGATGTCAAATCCCAAACGGGCAATGCGGGCACTACTAGAGAAATAAATTCGACACCCCCGAATCCTATTAAGGACTTACCACCAATCCTCTTCCCTCTTTAACCTTGTGGGTAAGGTTGACCGACTGGATCCAAGAATAGCCATAGCCTATCAAAGGCGGAAGGTCAGAAGATCTCGGACTAGGCACTTTCTTACACGTGATGCCTACTCTTAACCCTTAGGTAACAATGAGAGGCACCTATGGCAAGGCAAAGGATGAGATGGTCGTTTCTTTCACACCAAACCAAAAAAATTAAAAACTTCAAAAACACAAAAAAAAATTCTATAAAGTCAAAATTCTTAAAAATTAAATATTCAAAACACTAAAAAAATCATAAAAGTTCCAAAACTTCAAAAACATTATAAAACCATCAAAAACCAAACAAATCAAAAATTTCCGAAAACACTTAAAAATCTGCTTTCTAATTGACTAGTTGCCTTTACATTCATGTTTAATTTCAGTCTTGCATATTTCCTTTTATGCATACATATGTTTTCCTTGTTATCTTTACCTTAATAAGGCTTATGTCCCTTGACAAAAGGTCAAGGCAACTTTGCCCTCTCCTCGCAAGGGACTAAGCCAAAATAAAGTTCTAACCTCTTTTCTCAAGTGGATGCAGGAACAGGAGAAGGCATGCCAACTTCATATCCCCAGACACTTGGAAGAAGCAAAAACAACAAAAAAATCAAAAAAATTGAAAAACAAAAGTAGACTACCCCGACCCCTATCAGGACTTGCATATAGTACTGCATCTATCAAAATAAATAATATTTGAGATGTTGAAGACCTCAAGTCTAGAGGGAGCTGAGCCTGAGAACCCCTTCAACAAAATAAGTGAAGGCTCAGTCATTCCCTAAGCTTGCGGATAGGCCAAAGTTGAATATGCGGGACGGCGGTTTCTTCATAGATGTCCTGACCCGTTATGTTCAACCTATATCTTCAACTATTTTCTCATACTTATTTGTATTTCTTTAAACCCAGCATGCATCATTTCATACACCAACATTCATCATCCCACCATGACCATTCCCCACTTCCTAATCCTGCCATAACCTCCGTCCAGTCCTATTATGAACGTTTTAAAAATGCTCTTTTATAGCTCCAGAGAAGGTCTTGATTTTTCAGAGAATTGGTTGCCAACGGGTTTTAACAATGATTTCATCAAAACAAGAAGTTTTTCAATGTCGAACTGAACCGGTATTGTTGAGTAAAACCTTATGAATTTGAAGAACCCAACCTTGGTTGATTGGCTGTCTCCTCTTTACTTTTCACAATTTACTGCATTTCTACCGAGTCCAGCACACTATGCAGTTCGGGTCCTGGTCGGTAACAATTCTCCCCCACGTGGGATTTTAGTTATTTACTTTCAGTACTGTTCTTCTCTTTAACCAATCAACCAGAGGGAAGGTTTCGATAAGACAAAGGGTAATCTCGGAGTCCGATAAAGTTTTATTCCACTCAACTAGGCCAATGAGGGTGTGTCTAAATCTACACCATGGCATCACCTTTTCAATCCATTACCACTTCATTCCGCTATGCCTCATTACGCTTCGCTACATTCGCCTACGTTTCATTTGTGTCACTCCCCTACAAAGCCGACGCCAAGGCGAGGCAATCTGTAGACACGCAATTTTGGCCTAGTTGGAGAGCTAAAATTATTGTTTTCATGAAGTATATTTGAGTAACCTTTCAAGGAAATCGAGTTTTTCGGAAAATTTGAGGTTTTTGAAGAGGGCGGTGCCCTGTGTATAAGGGCACCTAGTGCCCTACTTATAGGGCACTAGGCGCCCTATAAACAGGGCACCAGGCGCCCTATTTATAGGGCACCAGGCGCCCTATAAACAGGGCACCTGGCGCCCTGTATATAGGGCGCCTGGTGCCCTATATACAGGGCGCCTGGATCCAAATAAAATCGACTTGACAGGCTGATTTTACCCCCCACAGTGATTCATCTTGTCGACCTGACAAACCTCATGATGCTGGCGCCCCATATATAGGGCGCCATGCCGCGTGGCACTGCTTTTTGGAAATGGCCAAAATGCCCTCTTTTGGGCTATAAATAGACCTCCATTTAGAGCTTGGAGGAGGTTCCAACTTGGTGCCACCCTAGAGCTCATCCAACACCACATTTCTAAGCCATTCTCACCCCCACAAGCTTTCAAATTGATCCAAAATCGTCCACCAAAAACCCTAAAAACCTTCTAATTCTGTCACCCAGAAACATGATTTTTCTCCGACTTTGAGAGCTTCTATCCGTCTCTCCTCTTACATCTAGTGTCCAAACCACCTTTCATTGGCTTCATCTACATATTGTCTGTAAGGAGAAGCCCATACTTCGTCCCGGAAGCCGTCCAGCACTCCGGAGCGGCGTTGTGAAGAGGGGAAGAAAATCTGTTCGGGCCAGACTTAGTGCCCCGTATACAAGGCACTTTGACCTTGGTCAACACGCCCCATAAAGGGGGCACCTGCTCCTGGCGCCCTATATATAGGGCACCAGGAAGGGCAAAAGTTCGTTTTGTCATTTTCGGAGTCCGATCGCCCATTTAATCGAGTTCTTGTCTTCCTTTTTTTCGCCTTAGCATTGATCTTCATGTTATTTGGCAAGTCTTAGAACATTTTGCATCTCATATATGTTTAAAAACCTACCAAAAATAGGGGTTGGGATTCCGTCCTAATCCGGTTAGTCTTTTTCCTTTTGCATGTTTGAATTCAAATTTGAGCACGATACTATGCTTTCATTAGAACTAATGAACCTTTCATTTGTTTCTATGTTTTCTTATGGACATTCTTAGGTAAATCCGATTAAGGTGGAGCTTCAACCGGATCGAAGACGAAGGACTCACTAAGCTCTCTTCTTTCAGCCAGCCGAGAGAGGAGAAGTCGGAACCCAACAACCTCCCCGCTTCCAAAGGTACGACGTTCATTTCTCCATTTCATTTGTTTTCATTCTACTATATTTTTGAGCCTTTGGCTCCTGGTGACCACACCCACTAACATCTCATCCACCAAGTCCCCAAAGCAAGCGTAGGGGCCGGAAGGGGGAGATCCACGGATGTCCCATTTTGGGTGCTTACAGTAAGCATTATACTAGTTGAGCGAGGGCATCGGGCGCGACAGGAGGAAGCTTCCAGAAGGGGTATTTTCGACCCTTCCTCCCCCTACGACTCGCCCCGACAGTGCGAGGAGGCCCCTTGCATGACCAGGCGCTGTACAGGGTGTCCGAGGACAGCGCGGAAGGCTGTGTTCGGCGACGGCGGGAGGGACTTTCCTTCGTCTGGTCGGCAGCTCCCTCACCTTCCTCCTCTACGAGCTCCTTCTTCTCCATCATTCAGTAGCTCTGGCCATCGATCAGCTCGCGTTGGACTGCCTTGGCGGCGGCTGGGGCAGGCGATGATGCAGGTGTTGAGTCACCTCGGCGCTCTGGCCCTCTTCTTCGCGGCTGACTGGTCCGCGTAGGATTGGCTCCCAGAGCCTCCGACCTGGGCTTCCTCAAGCCTTCCGGCGGCCGGCGCAAGGGACCTCGTCCACCTCATCCGGTATTTTTTGTTCTGCTCTCTCCTCCCCGCGGGACTCTCAGTTTCAGGCATTCCCTTGTGCTGGACCATGGAGAAGATCTCTTCTCATCATTCATTTTTTTTCTCTTGCCATTCGGGGGTTCTGGTCGCTGATTAGCTCGTGTGGGGCTCGGCTCGACGGTTACGACGCACGCGGTGCGGTGACGACGCAGGCCCCCGACGACCAAGTTCTCTTCTGGGCAAAGGTCTTCTTCTCCCTCCTCTTGTTTGCTCTTGTCATACATTTTGCGTCAGCACCATTATGCCTACCTGCTTATCCCCCTTCCATCTCCGGGTCAGGCCCCTTTCGGCTGCAGCAGGATCTGGTGAGGGTGGCACGCATCTTCTTCGTTCTGCCTCCAGGTCGCGATGCACAAAGGTTTCAAGCCTGGGGAAGGATCCGGCAGTCTTCTTTTTCCAGCGAGCGTAACAACGCCCCACGGGATTCGGGGATTCCGACGGCAGTGGTACTGCTGCGACATTGTAAGCTCTCAGCGGCGGCGACTTCACTCGCAGATGGGGAGCTCTACTGGGTGAGACTTTTTCTTCACCCCCCTTTTTTTGTTAATTTGAACAGATTGCTACGCTACTTGATACGTCCTGATCCTGGACTCGCCCCTTCGTAGCATGCATCAATTTTTTTGAAACAGAAGGTTTGACTGGGGCAATTGGTGTTAGTCACCTGATCATGAGCATAACATAACTGCCAATGTACTGTAATCGGTTGGGCCGGCTAAGTGATCTTGTGACACGGCCATTGGTGATCCCTCCATCGGAGGATCGTCGTCGTTCGGTTTGATCGAATATGACATTTGTCACCGACTACCCTTCCAGGGAACCATGGCCGGTTGACTTTAAAAAGATAATAATTGAAAGAGGCAGTCGTCGACCCCTCCACTGGAGGATCGTTGGCGTTCGGCTTGAATGAAGATGACATATGCCGGCAACCATTCCTTGCGGGGTCGTGGTTCGTTGGTTTAATAAACCAATAACAATTATTAATCACCTCATGGCCTTGATTTGTTTTATTTTCGGGCGGGCTAGGCGCCATTGCGTCTATGAGTGAATAATTTTCTGATCCATGCACATGTTTTTTCTGTTGTCCATTCCTGCGGTCGGATTTATTATTTTTTCACTTCATCACGAATTTCGCAGCTTTTCTTTTTGTAATGCCATGCTGATTTGCACTAACCAGATTTACTTGATTTAGCACATGCTGCATTTCATTGTATATATATAAAAACTGCAATCATGCTTATTAGGTATAGGGCATTACATGGCCACAATCACCCTCCTTTTTTGGGCGGGGTTAACAGTAGTTTAGTGTAATAAAATAAAAACATATTTTTGGTCTAAAAAGTAGCATTTGACATCATTTTAAATTTAAGTTGATACAAGTAGATATCCTAATATAAGCATGTGGGTTGGATTGGCATAGACAAAACTAAGTTTGAAGTGAGTGCATTGCCAAAAAGTAGTCTGTAATTGCAGATCAAGATAGCAAAGTGTCTCTTGTTAGATAAACAATAATGTTCTTAATCTTCCAATTAATATTCTTCCCAAAGTTGATAACATCGACAACTATTTTGGAATGATTGAGAATTCAATGTTGGCTCTCGATGTTAATACTTTTCCATACATTCCAATAGCAACCCTTTATGATAAGGTTAGCTATAGTAGTGTTGTTTTTCACATCGTAGACCTCCTCTTGGGGGTGATGGCATGCCAAAGATCACTATTTCTCATATATTTACATTTGAGAATGATAGTCCAAAGTTTGTTCTTATAATGTGCTAATCTCCATGGCAATGTCATGTGGAGAGCTTGATTAAGGATATTTGGGTCCCGGATCCCTAGACCCCTTGCTTTTTATGTATAGTTTGTGTAAGAAATCATTCTACAAACAACAAAAGTAGCAATTCTATGGGTTTTATTGTCGTTGCCTAGGTTGGAATTGAATGGCATGATCAAAACCTCGATTCAAACATATTGAAATATATCTTTACGGAATTCAACAAATCCTTCAAAATTGGACAAGAACAAGTGTATCTATGATCTCCAACTACTTTTATATATGGTCATTGTCGATGTCTTTTCTTTTTTGAGTGTTTTAGTACTACGGTATCGAAGACGAAGAGGCAAAACAGAAGAGATTCGACTAAGAGGAAAGAGAGAGAGGTGAGCATCTGGTAGAACATAATGGGAAAATGAAAAAGGAGTTAAGGACAAGACATCAAAGTCATTTATTACTTAAAGTCAATTTTTCTATAATTTTATATAATAAAAAATAGCACATCATGCACAAACCATATATAAGGATGATTATTAGAAAGATGGGAACATTTTTGCTTTAAGGCTAATTTAGAAAATTGTGCTTGACTATCCACCTTCCAGATCATTTATTAATATACATTATTTTAATATATATATAAATGACACAAGTCTGGATAATTTTAGGAGATTGTTTGGTGAATATTGTGCACGCATATGGGCCTTGTTCTCCAACCCGCTAGCAGTCGCATTCAATCATGGAAATGCTGACTCATGACTTGTTGAGGCTAGTGTGTAAGGAATCGTTCATTAAAAATTGGTGCAGCAGAAGCGACGATTCCTATGGGTTACTTTAGAATGTATTTTAATCGGAATCGAACGATGAAAACCGAAAAATCGATCAAATCGAGTTCGAATATACCTGATAGGGATTCATATAATCCTATGGAGAGAAATAGGATCAGCTTCTCAAGCTCTTCAAACCATTCAAGTGTCTAGTCTCCAGCAGTATCCACACGATCTTCATCCACAACAGGTTCTCCCTTCGCGCCGACCTCAAGAACTCTTCCTGAACGGAGCTCTATCGACCATGGACACCTTCTAGAGAGAGGATGAGATAGGGAAAGGCTAGGGACGTGGTTTTCACCTTTGGATTGATAGGGTTTGTCTGAAACCATTTGTATTTATAGAGAATTATGAAATTTTTCAAAAAAACTCAAAATCTTCATAAATTACGCCCTTGCCCCTGTACCTGTGGATAAGTCCTTATGTGTGTGACTCACTAGGCCCAATAGCCTATTTGGTTGAGGCATAAATAAAATATAACAATTCTATTTATGTTAATTAAATCTGTTATCCGATAACAAATTAATCGGCCTACCGATCATGAAGGGTACAAGCCACATCCCATAATCCCAAATGGCTTTGGGGATAATGTCATCTCCATTGAGCCTTTCTATCATCAGTTACCACATGGATATAAACCCTCATCCATCCTATGTCCCGGTCGGAAAAGAGTACGGCATCGACTGTCAACTTCTTAGTGTATCGACTCTATAGGATCCTGTACTCGGAATTGGATCAATTGAGAAACTCCTTTTCCAATTATCCTATCTACCCTGGCTAGGTATTTAGAGTACTATCCCATAGGACATTCACTCTCATTTACCGACAGTGGATGATCCCTTGTTGTCCGCTCAATTACGTCCATTGGGTTTTCCTTGTACCTGATACATTGCTATACTAGACCATCTATACGGTGATACATAAGATAATGGTCAAAGCACAAGTTCTACCCAACAAAGTATCTTTGCCGGCTCAGGTCAAAGGTCCAACCATGCAACCGTGATGATAGAAAACCCTTATTGATAGTTCGGTAAGATACCATTCAAGGTTTCTAACTCGGTCAGTTCAGTGAACTCATTCAACTAATGAGCACCTGTATGTGTATCCCAATGTCTTCACACTAATGACCAATGAGATCGGTCATCCTCATCACATGAGAAGATATCACATACACTAGTTTATCTGGATCCTTGGTGTCCCATCTAAAGTATCCTATGACTAGGAACATTTAGATCAATTACCTCTAAATGATCAATCTTATTATCATGATCTCATCATGATTTAATCATCATTGCATTTGATCAAGGACTTCATTATGATATTCGTATCTAATAAGAGCTTATAATGAAGATTTGTCTAATTAATTGAATGAGATATTTCTAGAAATGTCGAATCATATCATATATGATTGGCTTATAGAGCATACATTTCTATCATCACGTACCAGTGGGGCACATCATGCCACTACACGGCATCGGCTACATGGACCCCAACTTAGTGGACACCCATGCGAGGTAGTTGTATGTTATCCTCGACATTAGCAGCGACCTCTGTTAAATCTAGTGCGAGCCCTACATACATTGCTACCCACAGGAGCAGCTGATATTCAACCTAGCTGCATAGTCTAGTTTGAGCTATGTGCCATGCACAAATTCAGCAAGCAATCATTATCCCATCGTCCACTTTGGCGGCGATGATAACGCCTACGACTATGGTAGGTGCACCTTCCAAGTTTTTTATGTTGACGGCTCTTACTAGTCCGGTTTCTTCTTCAGGGACAAGGTCACCTTGTCGTGCACTGTGCATCAGGAAAATTTCACGTTCGGCTATAGCAACAACAATGGAGGGCTCTTCATTGTAACTATCAAGCTATTGTACTCAAGCACACTAACCGGTCACTCAATAAGCAGATGCCATGTATGGGCAACATATTCTCCTACTGTCTCCCCCAACATATATAGATACTGGGCACCTGACCCTTGGTGATGGAGTATATCTGCCGGCGGTAAACATGCCTATCCTTCCAGAGCCCGCACATCCAGAAAAGTTCATCGCTCTATCGGTAATGTGCATCAACAATCAATTGCTGCCGATGCCAAAGGGGTTCTTCATGGGGCCAAGATGATCATTGACGTCGGTACCATGTTGTCTTACATTCAGCAGCCTGCCAACATCGCCCTCAGGATGACCATCCGCAGCAGTATGGCCTAGTAGGCTTGCACCGCCGCCTACTATCCTCGTATTCTCTAACTATCACTTTCCACTTCATTAGCACCAAACTCTAGCTATGGTTCATTCAGACATTCTTTAACAATCCATTGAAACTGCACATCGACTGACTGGCATTCACGACTACCTTCATCCTGGGTTCCCCATCTATCGTTGGGGTGATCTAGTAGCGTGTGTTGGAGGTCATCTACCATCTCAATGAGAAAAAAATTGACTTATCTACTATTATTACTCATTATAATTGACCAATATACATATATATACATATATGTACGCAAACTACGGTACGTTTGTTCATGCACGACGGAGTGCGTTGGGTAGATCAAAATAAAATTTATATTATTCTAAATTTTTTTCTCTTTTTCTTTTTCTCTCTTCATCAAATGCTAGTACACTTGGGGTGTATTGTTTTTTTCTCGAAGATGATGCCATAATGGGTGTCCACTACGTGAACACAAATATTTTTTATCATAAGTGAAAGAACTTATAGGAAATGTGTGTATGTCCCCACCTTTTACGGACCAATGTATTTTGCAATAACTAATAATTTCAATATTTTATCTCTGGATAGTTATAAAAATTGAAAGAGAAGATAAGATATTTGAGTATTTAACTTTTCTTTAAAAATGAAAGTGAAGTCTAAATGTAAAGTTAGGATGAGATTATAAAAAATTAGAGATTTTAATAATTAAAATCTCTTTCATAATATTGACCAAATACAAGTACTATAAAATGTGACAATCATTTTGTTCTATTCTACTATTATTGACTATTTGGTTGCATACTCATTTAATATTTTTTTTTGAAAAACAATATATTAAAATAAGTTTCTAGATAATTGAAGATGTAAAATCATCATATTTGGGCAAATAGCAAAAAGGGTGAGGTCACATGTAACTAGAAAATAGTTAGGGACAATGAAGAAAAAATGTTTTGACACCAACTCGTTTTCACCAACTTTTTATAATGACAGTCAAAACTCGTTTTCACCAACTTTTTATGATTGTAAAAAAAGTAAATCATCTCCCGCCCCTACTTTCCAAGGGTGTTTTATGTTTTAGTCCGACCTTCGTTACTTCATAATCTCATTTTTAAATATTTCATTACTCCCATCCCCATCTACCAATGAAATCATCAAATTTCTTGAATGTACTTATAAGTTATCCATCCCATCCCCCATCTGTCAAATGTGGGTTGTGCGTTTGGCTTGGGCAGAAATGAGCTAATGCAGGTTAACTTAATGTTTTATTTATCAATAGAAAAGTTTATAAAAAATAAGAAGACAATGTTTCATTCCTCTCTTTATCGTTGGTAATATACATTTTAAATAAAACTGTGACTTATTCTTTATCAACCTAAATGAATGAAATATTTATTTTAAATTAAATTGTGATTAACTTTTTATAATCTCAGTGGAATAAAACAAGCATTTAAAATAACCTTGGAATATGTTACAACCCAATGAAATACCATATATTTTACAAATACTAAAGCAAGATTTGTATGTAACATTTATCTTCAAAAGTTCAGAAAAAAACGTTGTGATTAAATACTAAAAATATTAATTCTAAATATTTGACATATTTATTACATTAAGAATTGTATATTTATTTTTGATTTATTTTTATAAGTTATATTAAAAAAATATTTATTTTAATGAGTTTTGACAAGTAAAAATATATATTACAAATAAATTTATATTATAAAATAATATTTATTAAATCATGTTTTAATATTTGCTAATGTATTCAAAATTATATAGTAAATTTTATGCTTAATAATTTTATTTTTAATATTTTTTATTTTCAAAATTATTAATTAAAAGTTTGAGCATGTTATTATTTGAATAAGAGAAAAACTATCCAATGGGGGATATTTTGGTTGTATGATAGTGATAAAATTAGATAGGAGAAAAACTAAACAATCGGAGATCTTGCTTGACAAATTGAGTTTTTGTTATGATTAATTTTACTACAAAAATGAGTTTTTGTTGCTATATTAACATCGGTTCTGTCCGCTGAGATCTTTGCATCAGAGCTACGCAGTTTACATGGAATCTGTCTAATCCGGTTGCCACTTTACCTGGGTTGTGTTGTCTTTAATCATTCGTATTCTCTTTGCTAACTCTTCATTTATATCATTTAGTTCATATTTAAGCATCATTTTTATTCAGTTTTGCATCATTTCATAATCATAAAAAACCAAAAAAAAAGGTGTTTAGGGCTAACCCCGAATCCAGTGAGTTTACTTCCGATTATCGTTTTATGTTATTGTTTTTATAGTTACTACACCTCACTCAGTTATAATCCTTCTTTCACTTGTTTTATTGTCTTCTTTGTTTACTAGTTGCACAAATACTTCAAGCTAGCATCGGTTGGAGACTCTTCTTCTGCGCTAAGGTTGGAACCCACACACAATCTCTCCTGCACTAAGGCACACACGGTCGGCGCCCGCATTCTCAATATTTTATGCATTAAGTTTTTTTATTCTACCCTCACTCTCCTCCCACATGACCCGAACTGTCTCTTTGGTGCACAAGCGATGCCGAGAGATGAAAGTATGGGGATAACTATGAATGTGGGACTGAGGTAAAAGTAGTTTTCTGTGTTTCCATCCTATCTTTCTCATCTCTATCTTGAGGTGGCGATCCGGATAATGATAGACCCATTTTGAGAGTCGACAATAGAGACGTCATTGATTTGTTGAAGAGATTCTCAAGCTCAACCCCCTCTAGACTTGAGCTCTTCAACTTCTCAAATATTACTTAATTTGATAAATGCTAGGCTAAAGTGCAAGTCAATAGAGGGGTCAGGGTAGTCCTCTTTGATTTTTTTTGCTATTTTTCTTTCTCCAAGTGTTTTTTAGAGGATAGACAGCGTGCTTGTTTCCTTGAGCACAATTGTTCATATTCTTATGTTCACATGAAGAAGATGATTAGAATTTTATTTGACTTGGTTCCACTGTATGAGAAATTTTGAAGTTTCCTTAATTCTTTATTAAGGGACACAAACATTTTCAATAGATAAAATGATAACAAGCTAAATATGCATTACATAAAAGAAGATGTGCAAAATTAAGAATAAAATACACATGCATAAGCAAAGTGCAATTGGTAATGCTTCTTGGTTTAAAAACTTTTTATATTTTTTTGAATTTTAAATTTTTTAATGTGTGCAGGACCGAACTCAAATGCAAATGCGAAGAGCATGTTTTGGTTTCTTAGAAGTTTTATGCTTGTTTAGATTATAGAAATTCCAATTTGTTTATGTTTTGGAAGATTTTAAATTTTTTTATCTTTTGAACATTTACAAGTTTTTGAAGAGAGGATGGTTGTCATTGCCTTGATCCACTTGGGATGTATGCTTCTAATCATTCTCTAAGGAGAATAGCATGCACCATGTACTAGAAAAGAGACCATTTAGTGTCCATTGGACTTTTACCTTTACTTTGGGGTTTTGCCTATGGTCTATACTATCTTAGAGATAAAAAAGAAAGAAGTTTAAAGGTAAATTTTTGAATGACTTTGGGGATGTCGAATTAGTTTCTTTGCTAATGCCCAAATGCTCATTGGGTTCAATCTCTTTGAGACCTTCCTTATTTATTAGTTTTATGCACATCTATTTTTGTGGCACACATTTGACATGTATTTTCTTTTGATCTTAACCTAAGGGTTCATTGTCTATCTTGTGGTGCCTTTTGGTTTTCTAGGGCTATTTTATGAGACTCATTTAGATATGTATTTTCTTTTCTTTTTGAGGGGGAGATGAGCCCATCTTTTGGCGCATTTTTCTTTTGATAAGTCATACCTTCTGAGAAACCTCCTACTAGGTAGTGAACACTTTTAATACTTCCTTTTCTAGCTCTCTATGTCTATCTTAGATCAAGATAGGAAGAGAACGAGATAGGGTGGACCTTCCTTGTCCAAATTTTACCTAACTTTCCTTCTAGTGTCTAGTCATCGGGATTCCAAAATACAGGCATTTCATGTGTAAAGTATGGTATCAATTGTTGGTTCCTAGAGAACAAGTATACCTAAGACCAAATGAAATTCAAGTTCAGATGGCCATCCTCTCAAATTTTAAATTTTTTTGTCATTTTCATTGAGAAAAAAAATTTAAGTGGAATCAATTTCATGGATGTAGGCAACAAAATTTTATACTTAACTCGCTTGATATAGATTTCAGCAATGCCAAAGCCGGTGTGAAAATTTTGACCTAGAATTGGAAAATTCAAGAGCAGATGATACAAACATACTCTGGAAATGCCTTGGTATGGCTTAACATGCTACAAATGGTCAAGATAATGTGTTCATTGCATAACCCCCGATCGAGAGCTCAGCAACGATGCCCAAAATAGGGAAAACAGACACCAGAAGGGCAAAATGACCATTTTGCCCCGTACACTTTGGGACAAGTTGGGACTCTAACATGGAATTCAAACTTTACCACATTGTCAATGTTGGATAGATCTAGGCAATTCTTGAAATGCATTGAAAATCTGACCACCGGAAGAAAAGATATGCAAGGAATATCAAATCTGGCTAAATGATGCCAGGGGCATAATGGTCCAATAAGCTACCAGATCAACCCATGGTCTGGAAATTTAAATTTATTTGTGGAAAACTTGGATCTTATTAATATTTATGCATAAAAAATAAAATTTGGCCAATGGGAGAAGGTAATTGTACCTAATTACAGTTTATGGTATTATCGACGGCCGAGATCGCATTGATAGGGAAAATCGATAAAAGCAGAGATCCAGAGCAATTTGGGAGATCTCAGCCACACATTTGGATGGATAATAAGATCAATGGTCATCAGTGATTGTCCCATATTTTTCTGATTTAATTTTGGGTGTGTTTAATCAACTTTCGGCCGGAATTAACAGTAGCCGTCGGATCGATAGTCTTTTAGATTAAGGGACTAGATTGAGGACTGGGAGGTAGAGGGAACCGTAGTGTTCTCGATGGTCATGGATGATATGGAGTTTCTTTGCTAGTACGGCATAGCTTAAGGCCATCTTTTTGACTTTGTTAACCAATTTAGCTTTTCCACAAACACTTTGTTATCAAACTGTGTTGCCTTATCTTACAAAATTCTCTTTCAAGTCTCCCATGCCTTGCTTGCTCTGCTGATCATAGATCCGGGCTTTGGTGGAGCAGGTTGCCTCACTCCAGATGCCCTCGGAAGCAAAGATATGTGTTTTCTTTGTATTCTTTGTTTTATTTGATTATACTACCACATATCCTGACTTGCTTTCTTTCTCTTCTTCTAACAACGCGAGGTTTGTGCAACCGGTGTTTCCTCTTCCGAGGAGGTGAGAGCTTTATGCGATGAGCTTGCTATCACAAAGTAGACTTTGGCAAAGAAAAAGATCAAGGTAACTTTTTGACAACTTCTATCATAGTTGTTCTTTCAATATATAAGCTTCACATCTTGCTTGTACATGGCTGACTTGGACCGATTAGTTACCGCTTCTTCTTCGGAGTCTTCTTTCCTGATTCAGGCTTTGGAGGCTGAGCTATAGTTCTGCGTTCCTACTTTAGCGATGGCTCAGTTTCGTCTTGACTAGACTGGCACTACTTCTAGGTGTAGAGTCAGCATATAGTTGCCCTCCATGAGGGATGCCATGATCCGTTACTTGGAGTAGAGATAGTACAAGACAAAAATTGATTTCATTTCTTCTTAGGTGGAGATGCCAGCCATCCCGAAGCCAAACTCACCGGAGTGGCACCCACCAGAGAGGCACCCGAACTCATTAGAGCAGTTCACACCATAGTCGGAGCCGCACAACACTAGATGGAGCAGTTCTAGGGCGTAGTCAGACTCTGAGTGTGGTTGTTTATTTAGTTTCCTCTATTGAGCAGTGGAGGGATGAGTAGGCCACTACCTTTTATACCTCACATCTTTGTACTTGCATCATGATTATTACTGGATCAATGCTTGTGTTTACCTGTCTTGATTTGCTCTCATCTGTGACATCACTTCGACGGTGTTGATTAGTACGACTTAGTGGCTTGGCCCTTTGCTTTTGTCAAAGGCATAGCCTTCTTAAAATGGCAAAAAGATAAAGGTAATAAAATAAAAAAAACTTGATGATGGGTAAAAAGCCTTACCTATTTGGAGAGAATCTATTCTTCTTGCTGTCTAGCGTAGACACGCCAAATTAGCCTGATTCGGAGCCTTAGACTCCTATTCTATTGGCGATACCCATTATTTGACCGATTATCTAATCTGGATTACCTCGTGGAGATGAGCTAAGGATGTTGGTGGAGCCCCTTGTGAGTTGGGAATGGACCGATGATTTCTGAACAATGTCGTAACCTTCAAGCGAGAGCCACGCGTGAACCGTGAAATCACAATGCCTGCTCAATGACTGACCTTGAATGGTTCTTAATTAAATCTCTCGGGAGTCCCTCGTGTGTTCCGTAATATTTAGGGTTTTTGAGAAGTCATTTCGGTAGTCGTCGGTCGATGACGGCTTTTATTACAGCTTTTTCGATCTGTATTGACACGGCTATCCTGGACCACACGTTAGGCCTTTCCGGTCATCACTGGGTATTTTTGGGTCATCCGGGTCGATCCTAACTGTACATTTCATCAACCGGGGCCATATGGCCCTTTCGGTCGATTTCAGGGTTTACGGCTTTTCCGAGTTTCGGTTCACATTTACCAGGTTAATCTCAGATTTCTCGATGATTTCGGATCTTCTGACTGTACCGGACTTGTCCGGTCATCATTTTAAGTCATCCTGTGTTGGCCTGAGCTTCCTCGACCAGAACCGTGCCCTTTTAGATCTTCGCCATGGTTTTCAACTTTCCGCGAAAGGGTAAACCGGTAGAAAGCCCCGTGTGAACATTTCGGGAGTCATGCCAACTGGTTTACTGAGTTGAGGAGGTGTGGTTGAAGGCCCTCTTTCCAACGCAACAAATGGGAGCCAAATTGGACATCCCGTTCGCAAGTTATGGCTCACAGAACACGCGCGTAGGAGAGAGAGTGTACCACGCCCCCGCTCCCCTTGAAAGGGGAGAGCGCGCCCTGCACGCCCGCAAACCAGGGGCACGCCCTGTGCGCCCCCTCTTCCTTTGAAACACGGGGGCACTGTCAGTTTCCAAAAATCAAAAATTGCCCCGATTAGCGCCTTCTAAACTGGGTTTTTGGAAGGTTTCCGTCGCTAATTTTTGATTATTTGTACCGCACCCCCGGTTCGGGGGCGCGTTACGTTTGTCAAGTCAATTTTTTAACAATTTCTGGAACTTTTCGTTGATTTTTAGCAGTGAGACGCGTACTGCGCCTCCGGTTTCTTTGAAACTGAAGGGCGCGTAGACTGCGCCCTCAAGGTGAGGGCGCGCCCTGCACGCCCTCAGTTGGAGGGCGCGCCCTGCACGCCCTCAGGTGGAGGGTGCGCCCTCGCCTCCTCTAAAAGGCGGAGGCGCGGTCGGTCCAGTTTTCATATTTTGCACCGGTCTCCCTCCTCTATAAATTGAGGGCCATTCTCAACGACCCAAGGTTAATCCCCGTGCCTAGCTCGTTCTGAGGTTGTCCAAGCTCTCTCCCAAGGCCGTCCCGACGTCCAAAGCCGATGCGACGCCGAGAGATCGATCCCGAGGCGAAGGAGAAGCCCGATCTGTGCGTTCTGCATCAACCAACTTCATCAACTTCTGTAGAAAATCTAGGACTCCTTCTGCAAAAGTCTTTGACAGAGGAATTGTTTCTTTCTTCGTCCTCTTTCATTTGCAATTAATGGCACTCGATTCTGACTTTCCATCTATCTGTGGCGATTGCTGCACTGAGGGTGTGCCTCCAGGTTCTGTTTTCCACATCTGTTCACTTTCAGAATTTTTACAGGCTTATACAGACAGATTCTGGAGAAGTCATCAACATAAGAGCTCTTCCGCTCCGAGTCTTCTATCTACTGCAACAAACGACACTCAATTCCAACATTAGGACTGCCTATGACGAGCTCTGCACCGATGTTGCGCTAGACAGTGCAATGTGCCCCTGAACCAAGGGCGCGCAGACCGCGCCCTCACACCTAGGGCGCACCCACCACGCCCTCAAACCCAAGGCATGTTCAGTCCAGTGCGTTGTCTGGCCATATTGGTGATATATTCTCCATTTTGCTCTGATTTGAGCCTTCAAGTTTCTATGTCTTCGTCATTCATCCAAGATCATTTTAGCATCATTTTTATTTAATTTTTGCAAAATCTTTATCATAAAAAATACACAAAAAGGGGTTAAGGCTCACCCCAAAACCGGTGAGGCCGATTCCAATTGCTTATTTCTCATCTTCTTTCTATAGTTACTACACTTCTCATAAGTCTAATCAAACTCTTCACTTGTTTTATTGTCTTAAGTTGCACAGGTTTATCATGTTAGCATCGATTAAACTCTTCTTCATCAGATGGCCGACGAGGAAGAAGGTTTAACCCACATATCATCTACCGCACTAAGGTACACATGGTCAACTCATCTCTTGATTTACATTCCATAAAGCGGAGCCCGTGGCTCCTGGCGACCACTTCTTCAATCTTCTTATGCATTAATTCATTTATTCCTCCCTCTCCTCCCACATGACCCGAATCATCTCTGGTGCTCGAGTGACGCCATGAGATGAAAGTTCGGGGATCAATGTGAGTGTGGGGTTGAGGTGAGGACTTTTTATCTCTTTTCGAGTGTTTTCTGATTCGCTCCTCCTATTTCCCTTATTCCATCTTTCACCTTCTCTTGAGGTGCCGATCTAGAACCCGTTTATGGAGTCGACATCTGGTGCCTAAAAACACTTAACAAAGAGATCATTTCTATTTATATCTCATCCCTTTGCCTACTTTTTATTTGACTTGATTTTAAGTCAAAAAGAAGAGCGTTCAATAAATGACTAAAATAAAATGGGTTAAGGGTGGAGGGAACTTACCTGCCATGGTGAGAATCTTCTCCTCTTACCTTAAAGTCCATGAAACACTTGATAGAAAGAGATTAGATCTTCAGGGTGACTCATCCCTTTTTCTATTTCAGCCTGTTTTGACGTAGGCCAAAGGAGGAGCCTTCTTAACAAGGTATTATAAAAATAAATATGCAATGCAAAAATGGAAATATGAAAGATAGAAAATAAACATGGATGCAACTATGGTAATAATCAAGGTTAAGCTAAATCAAATGATGCATTTTTTTTCATTTTCTAAGATATATGCCATTTTTTGGATTTTTGAAGGTATTCAATTTTGTATTTTTGAAAATATTTAACTTTTTATATTTTTAAAAATATTTAATTTTTTTATACTTTTGTGAAGAAAACACTAGTATTGAGGTAATTCATCAGTCTCTGTGGGTTGTCAAGATTGAAGTGGTAGATACCACGTGCAAAATAAAGTTTCCTACCAGGAACTTTTCTTACTTTCTTTCCTTTGTTTGGCTTGGGTTCCACCTAGATTTGGTCAGTTTACCCTACCCTAGGAGCTTAAGAAGGAGGAAAAATAGATGAAGTCCTTGATAGGGTTTGGAGATGTTAAGAGGAATTTCTCTACTCATACCTAAATTTTCTATTGGGGTTCGTACTCTTTCATGTCTTTCCTATTTTTGCTCTTTATGTGGCACATGTTCGGACATGTTTTTTTTACCCATGGGGATATTGCCCCTCTTTTGGTGCCTTTTGCATTAACTACATTTTGGGTACTTATTCAAACAGGTTGATCATTTTCTTTTTAACCTGAGGGGTTTATTGTCCATCTTTTGGCACCCTTTTGCACTCTCTATTATGGCCTCCTACTAGGGTGGTGCGCATTTTCCGTGCTACCCCTCTCTATTCTTCTATCCCTCTCTTGAACTGACTAGAAGAGAATAGGGTAAGGGTATTCCTTCCGTCTCTGGGTTTTGCCTTGCCTCTCACAAGCACAAGCGTCGGGTTGTCCGGATTCAAGGATAGGGAAGTGTTGTGTGTGTAGGATGGTCCCTACCTTTGACCTCTAGTGAACATTCATAGATTCATGACTTAGAATGATACTAGAAATTTCTCCTTTTTAAGGAAAATACTTTTTTAGGTAAATTCCATTCTAGGGATGATTCAATTTTTCTCTATTTGCATTAGTCAATTCATATGCATTGCCTAAATAGCTTTCAATGATTACAAAAGGCCTTTCCTTGGAGTGGGGGACCCCATGGCTTAAGGAAAAATCTTTTAATGACCATCTCACCATTCTCAAATTTTCTTTTAACCACCCTTTTTTGGTAAAATCTTTTAAGTCTATTCTGATAGGTCTGAGCATGCTCGACGGTAGCTAGCGTTCTTTCATTCAAGAATTCAAGCTGTGAAAAGAGAGATTCTCGTCTCTCATCAACAAGAATTTCCCTGTCAAGCTGAACTCGGAGAGATGGAAGTAATACCTTGTAAAGGACCACCGCTTCCATCCCATATGCCAAGGCATATAGGGTTTGTCCAATGGTAGTCTTTATAGAAGTACGATAAGCCCATAGAGCATCTACAAACTTGGCCAGTCCGCAAACTTGTTACAGGATTTCTTGATGATTTTGATTAAGGTATTATTAGTGGCTTCTGCTTGGCCATTGCCTTGAGGATAACATGGTGATGAATGATGCAATGAAATGCAGTACCTATTGCAACAAAGATCACATAGATCTTGAGGGTGGAATTGAGTCCCATTATCGGTGACAGTGTCACTGGGGATTCCAAACCTTTCAATTATGTTGCGCTTGATGAAGGGGCTTGACGCTTTAATCTCCACGAACACTTCCACTTCAGCTAGCTTTGTGAAGTACTTTGTTCCCATCAAAATGAATGATTTACCATGCATTTCAAAGTTGAGGGCACTCAAGGGACCAATGATATCAAAAGCCCACATGGTGAATAGCCATGGGGCATGGATTAGATAAAGGGAGGACGTGGGAGAATGAATCTTGTCAATATAGAGTTGACATGAATGACAGTGCCGAGCAAAGATGGAGCAATCTTCTTCAAGAGTTGGGCAATAGTACCCTTGAGCATTCACATGGTTTCCATAAACTCTAGAATGTGCTTCCTTTAGCATCAACTCAACTTCTTATTCATCAAGTCATCAAAGTAAAATTCTACTCAGGCTACTCTTGTAGAGCACTCCTCATAAGATTGTGTATCCCTAGGACAATCTCCTGATTGCCTTCTTTTCCTTGGTAGTCGATCTAGGTGGATATGATTGGTCTCGACAATACCACACAATCTCAGTATAACAAGGTCTCTCACCTTCTCTCAATTATTCCAACTCAATCAAGAAGATTTCTTCTTTCTATTCCAAATATTATTTTTGGTTAAATCTCTCTTTAACCGTCAAAAAATGTCCATCCTCAATTGCTGGACTTGACCTCTTACGGACGTTGACGGTTTGCACTTAGCTGCTTAGAAGGGTAGATAAAGATAAAGCTAATGAGGTTGAGGCATCAACAAGAACATTCTGAGCATGGGAGACATGGACAAAGGTGAGTTTGAAGAATAGCTTGATGTAGTAGGTGGTGAGCTCCTAGTAGGGTTTGAGGTTTGAATGGAAAATATGGTACTTGGACAGGACTTGGTGTAGAATCAATTGACTATTTCCTATCACCCTTAATTCGATAGCACTATGGAAGTGAGCGACCTCCATCCTGACCAGCAAGACTTCATACTCAGCTATGTTGTTGATTACTGGAAAGTTGAGTTGAAAAGCCCTTTGGAATAGTGACACCTACGGGTGACAGAAAGGCGATATCTATCTCTCTGCCATATGAATTCATAGCAATGTCCAAAGATTAGAAGATCAAACTGACATTAGTTCTTCAATTGGGAACTCTAACCGGACTAGGTCAAAAATGGGTATGGGATGATGAGCAAGATGTTCGGTAATAGCATAGCCCTTGACCGCCTTTTGCGGAACATAGGTGATATTAAATTGAGATGAGAAGCTCTACCATCACCTAAACCGATCAGTCAAAATGGTCTTCTATAGGATAAACTTCATGGGATTGATACGAGTAATGAGCTTAACTTGGTGAAGCAAGAAAATAATGCTTGAGTTTCTGAACTACGCAAACAAGAGTAGCACAGGTCTTTTCTACCACAGTGTAGTTCAGCTCACAAAAGTCAAAAATCTTAGACAAGTAATAAGTAACCCCACTCTTTCCCTTCTTCATCACTTTGTGCAAGGACTACCCCAAGAGAGTTCTTGAGAACTAAAATGTAGAGGACCAAGGGCTTGTCGGTAATTGCCAGATATGTTTTCAACCCATCAAATGCTTCCTATCACTTTGAATCCCATTTAAATTCGGTCTCCCATCTTGATTAACACATACAAAGGTTTACACCTTTGGGAATGTGGTGAGATAAATCAGCAAACAAATTGTACCCTCCTGATCAATCCTCGAGGCTCTTAAATATTCTTTGAAGGAGGCATACCAATGATTGCCTTGGCCTTGTTTGGGTCGATCTCTATGCCCCTTTTTCTAATGAAACACCAAATGTACACGTCTTAGGGTTCATTTTTAGCTTGTATTCTCTAGCTCATTGCAAAACTTTCCTTAGTACTTCAGAATGATCTTCACGACTCTTGGATTTGGTGACCAAATCAGCCACATACACCTCTACAATGGTGTGCATCATGTCATGAAATATAGCCATCATAGCCCTCTGATATGTAGCACTAGCATTCTTCAACCCAAAGGGCATGATAACATAGCCATATGTTCTCCAAAGTGTAGTGAATGAGGGAGGTCTTCTCTCGGTCCTCTTCGGCTAACTAGATCTAATTCTATCCAGGATAACCAGCCATAAATAAGATCATTTCATACCCAGTCTTATCAACCAAAACATCGATATGAGGCAAACGAAAATCATCTTTAGAACAAGCTTGATTTAAGTCCCTGAAATCTATGCAAATACAAACTCATCCATCCATCTTCATAACAATGACTATATTAGCCACCCATTACAGATAAAGTACAAGTCTAATAAATTTTGCCTAGTGTAAATTGTTGACTTATTCTTTCATTTTGAGTGCAATGTTAGGGTGGAATCTTCTGAGCTTTTTTTTGACATGGTAGTTCTAGGTTTTAGAGTCAATCTATGTTCAACCAATGATTAATCTGATACTATCATGTCTTCGTACGTCCATGCGAATATGTCCTTGTATTCTTCCAAAACTTTGATCAAACATTGTTTCTCTGAAGGAGTGAGGTTTGCACTAATGAAGAGAGTCTTACGATCTTCCAAGATTCCTAAATTTAACTACTTAGTTAGTTCATTCCCTATGGCTGATAGTTCTTCAAATCTTCTAAGTCCAGTTGCATATGCATCAGTCAAGTTCTTGATTTTATCCTCAGATTCAAGTTCCTTCTTTGACCTCATATACTCCCAAGGTCTGATCTATGTTATGCTTATCCTCATATCAAATATCATCTAGCTAGATTCTTTAAAAAGTTAGGCAGCCTTGCACACTCTATGCATTTCTATAACAATTGTTGCAAATATTTAGTTGGAATTCGTTTACCTCTGACTTTTCTATTTTCTAACCAAACCTATCCTACTAAAGACAAAACTGGAAAGATGGTATTTACAATAGAGAGAGGATCAAGTAAATCGATCAATGATTCAAAAAAGAGGAATCTCTGATTAAGAGCACCCTCTGGGATGAGTAGGGACATCTCCTCAATGGAAATGTGAATTTTAAGGAAGATATTTTTTGGGATTTTCGAGTAATAAGATAGAATGAGTCAGAATAAGTCAAGACTTACCAGACATCGACAAAATAAATATGGAAAAAAACTTAAGAATAGAAAGAAAAAGGGCTCGTGGGCCCAATGCTGACAGAAAATGGATGCATGGGCCCAAAACTGATGATAAATGTAAACAGGTACATGGTACCAGTTCTAGATATGGATGGGCATGTGAGCCCATAGTGGTTATGCTAGAAAGGACCCTCAGTCCTAAAGCTGACAAGAGAATTAAATAGGCAAGCAGGCCCGGTAAGAATAGAAGGCTCGAATGGGCCAATGAGACCAGGATTGTTTGAAAGCTGAATGGGCCCAAAGCGAGTAGTTGGCCATAATGTGCTTGTTGGTTCAGTGAAAGAAAGTGGGTTTGGAAGCCCATTCATAAGATCCAAGAATAATGGCATGATGTTCTTAAAATAGGTTATTGTTGGATATGGGGCTCGTGGAATGGCTCTGACTTGGGCAGTGGTTTGCTCAACAAGATGATTAAATATTGGTCTGCCCTTGAGTAGTCCTTGGTGTTCTTCCTCAATTGAGAATAAACGAGTCAATGGCAAGCCCAAATCTTCAAGGTCTTCTTCTTCATCTGAAGCTCTCCTTCTCTTGATAGCTGTGATTGATCTTTTGTCATCTTTAGCCATCATCATGGTTTCCCCTTTGATGAAGAATGTTTGGAGTCCCATAGCATATCTTGGCTGAATGACCCTCCTCATGATGAAATCTTCTTCATATCCCAACCCATGCCTACGTGGCCTTTTCAATGTTTCAATCGGTTGAGTAATTCGATGAAGATCCTTACCCAAATCATTTCTAGGTTGATAGCCCAATTTTATCATCATCCACCATCCTGTGATGTCTTGTAGAGAGGCAATCATACATCCAACTTTTGGCAATTCTCCCACTGATATCTAGAGGTATATTGATAATCTGAGGGGTGATGTAAAAGAAGTATTGTTCACTTCGTCCTTTACAGGTATGCTAGTCACTTTGAGCATGGCTGGCAACCTCCTGAGCGACAAAGTGTACTAAGCCAATCCCTAGATTTGATGGTGCTAGTGCTGGTGTTGAAGCGGGAGCATGCAATGGAAGCGAGTTTTGAACAATCTCCAAGCCAGGTTATTATTGAGGTTGAGCTGGTGGACACTATCACTACTATTGTCTATCTTTCATCACCTATATGCATTCTCCATCTGGACCCAATCAATGCTTCCTTGGTCATTAATATCATGGATGTAATCTTTGAATTGAAAGCACATTTCAATAGTGTGACCAGGATATGATAAGCGCAGTATCGAGTCATATCTGCATTAACTGGCCAAACCTCCCTTTCCTGATCCAATTCAACTATTTCTCCGCCATGAAGATGTCAGTCAAAGAGTAAGGTAGTTCTAGTAGTTCTCTTTCCGAGGACCACCCCATCATGGTGCTTGATTGGGTGGTAACAATGCCCTATTGTACATGGCTTGACGAGGTTGCTGGGATTGCACCATTGGCTGAGGGGGTGGTTGTGGTTGTTGTGGCCTAACTTGCACTTGCTGCTGGGGGGGGGACAATAAGATGGGTTCCATGGTGGGTTCCTATACTGGTTTTTGTGGTTCCCTTTCTGGTTTCCAACAATGTTCACAACTTCATTGTTGACTTATCCCTTAGTTGTAGGTCCAGCTGGTGCAAAAATAGTTTTCATAATGTTTCTAGGCTTGGGATCAAAAAAGGATTTATCATAGTGGCATCCTTAAAATAGGCTTGCAAGTATCGGGCACTGACATAAAGTTCGTTCATGGTGTAGTACAATGCGTGATCAAGACATTTCTAAGAGCTGGTGTAGTGTTTCCAATAACCATATTTACCTATTCTCCATCTAACGTGACAATTGTTAATTTCTCTACCATTCCCCTCCACCAGTCAACAAAGTTTATGAAGTCCTCCTCGGGCTTCATCTTCTCAGCAATTAGATATGTGATTGAACATGATAGTGCTACCCTTCTAGTGATCGGCAGAACAAGAAAGTAAGGACCCTACGATCATTCTTCTAAAATGAAGACTCATAGAGAAAATCCTTGAGGTGTAGAAAAGAATTGCTGGTACCATTGTAGCAGCGATAAACTAGAAATTCTGAAGGTGGTAGGTGAAGAACTAGGAAAGAAAGAATAGAAACCTCAATAGTTGACTTGGAATCTAATCAACATCTCAGCTCTTCATAATGTTCATTAATTCGGGTGAGCTGATCCATGATTACCTAAGTGAGATCTGGTTCCTAGTTGACTAGTGCAAGTAGTGCTTTGATGTTTAATTCTAGAATTGAGGATGGAAAACATGAATTGCCAAATTATCTGATGGTTGTCCCATAACATGATGGGTAAGTGGAGCAACGGGGTTGGAGTAAGATGGCTAAACAAGTGATGGTTAAACCATAGATAGTTGCACCATAGATGGTTGAGCAAGTGATGGTCGAATCACAGATGGCTGGAAAAATAGATGGTTGAACCAAAGATGGTTCAGCAAGTGATGGTCGAACTACAGATTGAGGAGGTGAGGCAACTGTAGACACGCCAAATTGGCCTGATTCAGAGCCCGAGACTCTTATTCCATAAGCGATATCCATTATTTGACCGTTATCTGATCTGGATTACCTCATGGAGATGAGCTAAAGACGTTGGTGGAGCCCCTTGTGAGTTGAGAATGGACCGATGATTTCCATAATAATGCCGTAACCTACAAGTGAGAGCCGTGCATGAACCATGAAATCACGAAGCTTGCTCAATGACTGACCATGAATGGGCCTTAATTGAAGGTCTCGGGAGTCCCGTATGTGTTCCGTAACATTCAGGGTTTCCGAGAAGTCATTTCGGTAGTCGTCGATCAATGACGGCTTTCGTTATGCCTTTTTCGATCTGTACTGACACGGCTATCCTGGACCACGCGTTAGGCCTTTCTGGTCATCACTGGGTCTTTTCAGGTCATCTGGGTCAATGCTAGCCGTATATTTTATCAATTGGGGCCATTCGGTCATTTCGGTAAATTAAACCGTGCCCTTTCGGATCTTCGCCACGATTTTCAGCTTTCCGCGAGAGGGTAAACCGGTAGAAAGCCCCGTACGAACATGTTGGGAGTCATGCCGGCAGGTTTACTAACTTGAGGAGGTGCGTATGAAGGCCCTCTTTCCAACGCAACAAACGGGAGCCGAATCGGACATCCCGTTTGCAAGTTATGGCTCGCGGAACACGCGCGCAGGAGAGAGAGTGTACCGTGCCCCCGCTCCCCTTGAAAGAGCTCAAACTGGGGGCACGCCTTGCACGCCCTCAAACTGGGGGCACGCCCTGCATGCCCCCACTTCCTTTGAAATGTGGGGGCGCGGTCAGTTTCCGAAAATCGGAAATTGCCCCGATTAGCGCCTTCTAAACCGGGTTTTTGAAAGGTTTTCGTCGCTAATTTTCGATTATTTGTACCGCGCCCCCGGTTCGGGGGCACGTTACATATGTCAAGTCATGCTTTTAGCAATTTACATAAGTTTCCTTTGATTTTTATCAATGAGATGTGTACCGCGCCCACAAGGTGAGGACGCGCCCTGTGCGCCCTCATCTCCTTTGAAGAGCGGGGGCGCAATCAGTCCAGTTTCCATATTTTGCACCGGCTTCCTTCCCCTATAAATTGAGGGCCATTCTCAATGACCCAAGGTTAATCCCCTATGCCTAGCTCATCCATATGTCATCCAAGCTCTCTCCCAAGGCCGTCCTGACGTTCAAAGGCGATCCGACGTCGATAGATCGATCCCGAAGCGAAGGAGAAGCCTGATCCGCGCATTCTGCAGCAACCAAAATTTATTGGCTTCTGCAGAAAATCTGGGGCTCTTTCCGCCAAAGTCTTCAACAGAGCAATTGTTACTCTCTTCATTCTCTTTCATCTGAAACTGACTGCACTCGATTCCAACTTTCCGTTTGTTCGTGGCGATTGCTGTACTATTGACGCGCATCCAGGTTCTATTTTCCATATCTGTCCAATTTCATAATTTTTAAAGGCTTCTACAGACAGATTCCGGAGAAGTCATCAACAGAATACATCTTCCACTCCGAGCTATCCATCCATATAAACAAACAGCACTCGATTCTGACATCGGGGTCGTCCGTACCATTCTCTGCACCAAAGTCGCGCCAGAAGGGTGCAAAGCTACCCGAACCAACCCGAACCAACTTGTTTCATTCATCTTGGCTTCAACTCAAGCCGTTTCATTCTATAAGTTTCTCTTAACTCAATTTATTTGATTGTTAGAGCATATTTTACTTAGTTTGCATTATTTTTACATAACCATAAAAAATACAAAAAAAGGGGTTAGGGTTTGTATTATTTTTACATAACCAAAAAAAATACAAAAAAAGGGGTTAGGGCTCGCCCCAATCCGGTGAGTTCTATTCCGATTGCTTCTTTGTTTCATCTCCTCTTCTATAGTTTCTACACTTCCCATAGTTCTAATCGGTTTCTTTCACTTGATTTATTGTTCTAGTTGCACAGGTTGATCAAGCTAGCATTGGTTGGACTCTTCTTCATTGGCCGGCCGAAGAAGAAGAAGGTTGAACTCACATCCCTTTCTCCCACGCTAACGTATACACGGTCAACTCATCTCTTGACTTACACTCCATAAAGCGGAGACCGTGGCTCCTGGCGACCACAATTTCTCTTATCATGTTCTAAGTTACTCTATTCCTCACCCTCCTCCCACATGACCTGAACCATCTCCGGTGCTCAAGCGACACCGTGAGATGAAAGTTCGGGGATCAATGTGAGTGTGGGACCGAGGTAAGGACATTTTACCACTTTCCGAGTGTTTTCCAAATCACTCCCTTTCCCCTATTCTATTCTATCTTTCAACTTCTCTTGAGGTGCTGATCCGGAACCTATTTTCGGAGTCGACAGCTTTTTGGTGACCAAGGTGGGACAACCAATGTCTTCAACCATGCTTGCTTGATTGATCCGTGCAACTAGTTATTTTTTGATTTGGTTCCCGCGCGAACCGACTTGTCCTTAACCTTTTCCATGTCAATTTACCTTTAAACTTGTTGTTTACTCTTTCTTTAAAATTATCTCCCATGTGGACTTGACTTGCTTGTTTTTAATTTCAACTTGGTTCCCACGTGAACCACTCTTTTCTTCTTATAAACCGGTTCCCGCGTAAACCACCTTTCTTTTCCAACTCGGTTCCCGCATGAACCAACTTATTTTCAAATCGGTCTCCACATGGACCACCCTTTTGCACCACTTTAAATTGGCCCCAAGTGGCCCTCCTTTCATTTTTCAAATCTAACGAACCGGTTCCCGCGTGAACCACCCCTTTTCCTTCAAATACTGGTTCCCGCGTGAACCACCTACCTTTCCAAAACTCTTTATTTTCAAATCGGTCCACACGTGAACCATCCTTTTATCTCCACTTCATATTTGTCTCCACTTGGACACTCCATCACAAGCCGGTTTCCGCGTGAACCACCTTTTAGTTGCTAGTTGCTAGATACTTGTTTACTTTATCATTTCTTGTCTTGATTGCATTCACTTGCTTGATTTATTTAATAGCTTTCATTCATTTCATGTTTGCATGTTGATTGCTTCTTCTCCTCCTACCCTCCATTTTTCATTTTTGCATTAGCTTTTGAATCAGGTACCGGACTTGTTTCGATCCGTAGGGCATTCGAGGCGGGAGCTCTCTCTCCCAACACACCCTCACCCTCCAAACACCTTCTTGGTGGATTCTAACCTCTCTTCTGGGATATTCCTTCCTAGTTGATTTGGTTGTTTCCATCAAGGCCTCCATAAGTCCCCATCCGTGGAGTATTCCTCTCCGCACGATTGGGCCGGTTGTACCACTTTCCCAAAACCCGAAGAACCCAAGTACCTACTCGTGGTGATTGAGTGACAACCTTAGGTCTTGAAGATTGAAGCAATAGGAACCATACCTATTTGAGTGAACAATTGCTAACAATCTATCTAATCTGAGGTTTCAACCCAAAAATTATCAAGTAGTCTTTTTAAAATCTTGTTTACTTAACTTGCTTGCTCACAACAATTGAAAACAACCAGCAAAAAAATTCTTCTTTCAAAACACCTAAAACAAAACAAAAAAAAATCCCTTTAATTTTTGTGTTCAACTTGCTTGCCAAACAACCAAATTGAAACCAAATCAAATCAAACAAACAATCATAACCAAACAAAAAAAAATTCTTTGCATTTACACTTTTCATTTGCTTTCTTCAACCATTTTGTTAGAAAACTTGACAGGATGCCCATGATTCTAAGGTCCGGAAAACACGTCGGGATTTTGGACTACTACGGGCAAGAAGAGGAGTACAAGATGGGCCACTACAAGCTTCAACAACCCATGGTCCAACCAGAGGGCCATGTTAATACCGTGATGGAACCTGAGGTCCAAGGGCCTGCTCACGATCCGCCTCACATAGTATAGAACAAGCTCTCAAGGATCTATCTCTTCACCTTGATCCCGAGACCTTTGTAATCATTCAATCCGCCACTAAGGGCAAGATGCCTGCCAATCAAGATCCGATCGAGGGAAATCAAGCCCCCTCACCACCCCAATCGGTAGTCAGGCCCTTGATCATCTCTTCTCCTAGGCAACCTTGTCGACTCTGAAAATTCGACGGGGTCCTCTCCTTTTCAGGGAAGTCTGTGAAACCAGATCGTCACCTCAAGAGGGAATGAGAAAAGAAAGGAAGAAACATAGAAAGCAACTCTCACCTCGGTCCCACACTCACATTGATCCCCGAACTTTCATCCCTTGGCATCGCTCGATCACCAAAGAGACGGTTCGGGTCATGTGGGAGGAGGGTGAGAAGTAAGAAATAAAAACATGTGGTCGCCAGGAACCGCGGGTTCTGATTTATGAAATTAAAATTGAAAGATGACCGTGTGTACCTTAGCATGAAGAGTGTGGGTTAAAGCTTCTCATTCTTCGGCCGGCCGATGAAGAAGAGTCCTCAACGTGTGGGTGCTTGATCTTCTGTGCAACTAGACAAACAAACAAGTGAAATAGACAATTAGAACTAGACAAAGTGAAGTATATGTAAAGAGAATAACATAAAACGCACAACTGACTAGAAACTGACCGGATTCAGGTTATCTCTAACCCCTTTTTTTCTATTTTTGGATAAACAGACTAAAAATAATGAAAAAAAATGTAAAAAAATGATAGGAGTATGGAGAATCACAAAACAAAGAGATAGGAGAAAAAACAGAAAGATTCTGAGTTGAATAGAGAAAGATATAGCCAAATCTAGTTTGTCGAAAAAGCCGAGCAGCAGTCCAGGATCTGTCAGGCGCGACTTTTCTTCTGCGCTCGTCACGACCAGCCCCGACCTTAGAATCCAGTGCCGTTGATTGAAAACTGAAGAATACTTGGAGAGGAAGAACTTTGATAAAGAGAGCTTAGGCAGCAGACTTCCACACACTGCTCTATAGGCCGATGAAGAAAGGCTTGACTAATCACCTGTAGAACAGTCTTCCTCTCTCTTGAACCGACTTTTATCTCTCTAAAAACTAGAAATTCTGTCTCTAAAAATCCCAAAATCAACGCAGGAGGGTGGTTGGACATCTTGAGATTTCTGGGGGGTCGTGCCCATGCCTTTGGAATGACCAGAATCAGTGTTAATTTATAGGGGAACAGACGGCGCGATCCAGACTAAAAAATAGGGTGCCTTGCGACCTACCCCTGGGCGCATGCACCCTGGTGCAGGGCGCATGCACCCCACTGAGGGGCGCATGTGCCCCCCAGTAAGGGCGCATGGCACTATTCCCGAAAAAGTTGTCCTTATCTAGTCGATCGGTTCAGTGGTAGAGTCCCGGTGAAAAACTAGGTCCCTCTTGCCTCCAGGGTTCGGCGCATGTGCCCTCAAGTGAGGGCACAAGGTCACGTGCCTCACTGGTAGGGCGCATGGGCACGTGCCCTGGGTCCCGGGCGCATGTGACCAGGAACCCGGGCGCTTGGGACTATTTTTACGTGTCCTTCTTCCGGAAGCCATTGCAAACACTCCCGAACTCGAAATTCGACGCCGTTTGTTGCGTTGGAAAGATAACAGGCCGAAGAAGCTTTATCTAGCATCGGATCAGCCATAATACCCTCCAAAACTTCAAAATTTTGTCTGGAAGTTAGGGTAGTGAACAAAAGATCCAATACAGGTCAAAATGACTCCGACGGCAAACCGAAAAGTCACGGTATGCAACCAAACTTATCCGGGGTGTGAATATGACCATAACCTTCAATGCATGATCATTAGGCATTGGTCATTCAGCCAATTTCCATGTTTACATGATTTACATGTGACTTTCGCTCGGAAATTATGGCTTTTTGCGTAAAACATCTGAAAACATCCGATTTCGTTCGGCGAAGCTCCAAATCAACTTTTTAAAGACCCGGCATCATTATAAGGTCAATCACACATGTTACCCTATAAAACATGAGTTTTATGCTCTGAATTAGGCAAATTTGGTGTGTCTACAGCTTGCCTCGCCTTGATGTCGGCTTTGTAAGGGAGTGGCATGTAATGAAGCGGAGTTATTCGTAGTGAACTGTAATGGAATGCAAGTGAGCGTAGATGAATGTAGCAGAATGGAATGATGATGGACTGAAAATTTGGCATCAAGGTGTAGATATAGGCACGCTTATCTACCTGATCCAGCAAAATGAATCTCTCTGAGTATTCTAGATTGCTTTCATGTTCTATCAAAACCTCATATAATTGACTGGTAAAAGACATGCCCTTGGCACGAGAGATGAAAAAGTAAATGATAAAGGATAAAAGGATGTATCCAACCCTCAGCATAGTGCGGAGTCCCCGAATTCGTAGGTTCATCAGTTCATCATCAGCCAGCAACCCGAACTTTGCAGTGTTCTTGTATTGTGATGGGCTAAAGTTTTAAAAGAGAAGTTGATCTTAAAATGAAAAGAATACCAATCCATCATATTTGGAAGCTCAAGTTCATTCAAGTTTCACCAAAATACTCAGTTTAATTCTGAGTGGAATAACCTCAAGTTCTAAAAGGGTTCGTTAAAACACAACAAAATTGCTCGGGTATCGTGAAAACCATGAATCACGCTCTAGCAGAAAATCAAGTATTTGGAAAACGACAAAACAAACTTATGCCATAGTGAGATTGAAAGACAATGGTGGGACTAACATAGAATGATGGAAAAGAAGAAACAATGGCATGACAAATATGACACAGTGGGATAAAAGAAAGGAAAGAATAAAATATGGTGGAACAAAAAGAAAGGAATAAAACATGAAGAGATAAAATTGGTAATGATAAGAATAAAAAAAGGAGATGGATGTGAAAACATAGAAAATTATGTAGAAAATAGTTGAAGATATAGATTGTCTATTGGAGGTCAAGACACCCGATTTGGAACCATCGTCCCTCTAATGTTCAATTTTGGCTTATCCGTGAGTGTGAAGAAATGACCATGCCATTACAGATTTTGTTGAAGGGGACCTCGGGCCCAGTCATCTTCACGCACAAGGTCTTCAACATTAATGCATATAATATGTATCAAATGGACCTAGCATAACTAAATGACGGATGTCAAAGGTGATGTGAAGTGCAAAATGGAGTGTTGGTGATGATGTGAGATTGATGTGAAGCTTAGTGAAGTCTTAAGGCGTGATCTATCAACTTGCATCGACTGCCTGATTCATTAACACCTCTAGTCCATCCTTGTCTTGCCTTCTGATGGAATACAGCACCACGATAATGTTCAGTTGGGTGGCACTTCCTCTCTTTTCGCCACAAGGTTGGCATGACATTTTCTTGGAGAATACCGATCTCGCTAATTCACCTGTTAGGACTTAAAAGATTGCCTGCACATTTCTGGTTAGTCCTGAACAACTTAAGTTTTTACTATTAAAATCATCATTTTAAGGCCAAAATAATGTTTTTGATGATGGTTTCTTTAGCAAAAATGTCATTCTTAACATTATGGACAATTTCTGATTTTTTGAGATTTTTATGAAATTTTCGAATTTTTTGTCCATGTGGCCCCGATTGGGGGCACCTGACCATGCGCCCTGGGGTGGGGCACCTGGCCATGTGCCCCCAGATGATGGCACATGCGCCCTGAGGCAATTTTTTTATTTTTTATTTTTTTTTTGCAGAAAAATTGTACCTAATGGCCCTTTTCTTTTGCTTCTTCAGCCCCTGCAAACACTTAAGAAAGATGATTAAATTTTCATCATGACTCATCCCTTTGCCTGTATATCGTTTGCCTTGATTTTGAGTCAAAGGGAGGAGCCTTCTTAACAAGGTGGAATAAAACAAATGACTTAAATGAAATAGGGTAAGGGTTAAGAGAACTTACCTGTCGTGGTGTGAATCTTCTCCTCTTCTACATTGAAATGCCTGTAACACTTGATAAAAAGGGGATTAGATCTTCACCGTGACTCATCCCTTTGTCTATTATGGTCAACTTTGACTTAGTTCAAAGGGGAGAGCCTTCTTAACAAGGTAATTAAAGTAAAAAAATGGATATGCAATACAGAAATGGAAATATGCATGACAGTCAAATAAACATGGATGCAACTAAGGCAATGATCATGACTGAGCAAAAAAATTTTTTTTTGGGTTTTCTTGAAAACAATCATATTTCTTTTTGAATTTTCAAAAGTATTCAATTTTTTTGGATTTTTTGAAATATGCATTTTTTGGAATTTTTGAAATATTCATCATTTTTTTGGGGTTTTAAAATATGCATTTTTTTGGGTTTTTGAAATATGCATTTTTTTTAAATTTTTGAAATATGCATGTTTTTTTGGAATTTTGAAATATGCAATTTTTTTGTGGAGAAAATGCTGGTATTTGAGACAGTTCATCGATCTTTGGAGTTTGTCAAGACTCAAGTGGTAGATGCCACGTGCAAAAATAAAGTTCCCTACCTAGTATCCTTCTAACCTTCTTCCTTTGATTGGCTTGGATTCCACCTAGATTTGGTCAGTTTACCCTACCCAAGGGGTTTAAGGAGGAAGAGTATAGAGGATGTCCTTGATAGGGTTTGGAGATGTTGAGAGGGATTTCTCTACTCTCACTCAAATTACCCATTGGGGTTCGGCCTCTTTGGGTTTTTTTTTCTTTTTTTGCTCTTTTCTATGTGGCACATATTTGGACAGGTTTTTGACTCGTGGGGACCTTGCCCATCTTTTAGTGCCTTTTGCCTTGACTATCATTCTGGGTACTCATTCAGACTGGTTGATCATTTTTCTTTTTCTAACATGAGGGGTTCATTGCCCATCTTTTGGCACCCTTTTGCACCCTCCGAGACGGCCTCCTACTAGGGTGGCGAGTGTTTTCGATACTACCCCTCTCTAATCTTCTCTCCCTATCTTGGACCGAGTAGAAGAGAATAGGGTAAGGGTACTCCTTCCATTTCTAGATTTCTGCCTTGCCTTTCGCAAGTGTCAGGTTGTCTGGATTCTAGGATCGGGAAGTGTTGTGTGTGTAGGATGGTACCTACCCTTGACTTCTCACGAACAACCTAGGATCGATGACTTGAGATTATACCAGTGGTTTCTTCATTTTTATCGAAAGTACTTTTTGAGGTAAACTCCATTCCAAGGATGATTCAATTTTTCTCCATCTGCATTAGTCAAGTCATATGCATTACCTGGATACTTTTCAGTGATTACAAAAGGCCCTTCCCAGTTAGGTTGCAACTTGGAGCGGGGACCCCTTGGCTTAACGAATATGCGTTTGACTACCATCTCACCAATCTCAAATTTGCTCTCGACCACCCTCTTTTGATAAAACTTTTTGAGTCTATTCTGATAAGTCTGGGCATGCTCGGTGGCGGCTAGCCTTCTTTCATCCAAGAGTTCAAGCTGTGCAAGGAGAGATTCCTTCTCTCATCAACAGGAATATCCCTGGAGAGCTGAACTCGGAGAGATGGAAGTAATACTTCGTAAGGGACCACTACTTCCATCCCATATGCCAAAGCATACGGGGTTTGTCCAGTGGGAGTCCTTACAGAAGTACAATAAGCCCATAGAGCATCTACAAGCTTATCAGGCCAGTCGGAAAATTTGCTAGACTTACAAGATTTCTTGATGATTTTGATTAAGGTTTTGTTGGTGGCTTCTGCTTGACCATTGCCTTGAGGATAGTATGGTGATGAATGATGCAATGAAATGCGATACCTGTTGCAAAGATCACGCAGATCTTGAGAAAGAAATTGTGGCCCATTATCGGTGACGATGTCGCTGGGGATCCCGAACCTTGCAAGGATGTTGTGCTTGATGAAGGAGCAGACTGTTGACGCTTTAATCTTCAAGAATGCTTCCGCTTCAGCCCATTTTGTGAAGTACTCCGTTGCCGTCAGAATGAATGATTTTGATCGCATTTCGGAGTTGAGGTCACTCAAGGGGCAATGATATCAAAAGCCCACATGGCGAAAGGCCATGGGGCATGAATTGGATGAAGGGAAGATGAGGGAGAGTGAATCTTGTCGGCATGGAGTTGACATGAATGACAGTGCCGGACAAAGATAGAGCAGTCTTCTTCTAGAGTTGGCCAATAATACCCTTGTCGGATGATTTTCTTAGCAAGGGCTTGGGCATTCACATGAACACCACATACTCCAGAATGTGCTTCCTTCAGCACCAACTCGGCTTCTTCTTCATCAAGACACCTGAGTAAGATTCCACTTAGGCTTCTCTTATACAGCACTCCTCCTAGGATTGTATACCTCTGGGATACTCTTCTGATTGCCTTCTTTTCTTTGGTGGTTGATCCAGGTGGGTATAACTAATCTTGGCAATACCTCACAATCTCGTCATACCAAGGTCTCTCACCTTCTTCTAATTCTTTGAACTCAATCATGGAGATTTCTTATTTATGTTCTAAGTATTCCTTTCTGTTGAACCTCTCCTTAACCTTTAGAAAATGTCCATCCTCAATTGCTGGAATTGTCCTCTTACAGATGTGGATAGTCCGCACTTGCCTGCCTAGCGGGACAGATAGAGATGAAGCTAGTGAAGCTAAGGCATCGGCGAGGATATTATGAGAACGGGGAACATGGACAAAGGTAAGTTTGAAGAATAGCTTGATGTTGCAGGTGGTGAGCTCCTGGTAGGGTTTGAGGTTTAGATGAGAAGTTCGGTACTTGGATAGGACCTGACGTTGGATCAATTGACTATCACCTATCACCATCAGTTCGGTGGCACCATGGAAATGAGCGGCCTCCAGTCCGGCCAGCAAGGCTTCATACTCTGCTATGTTGTTGGTTGCTGGAAAGTTAAGCTGAAAAGCCTGTGAAATGGTGACACCTTCAGGTGACAGAAGGACAATACCTATCCCTCTACCATGAGAGTTCAGAGCCCCATCAAAATATAATGTCCAAAGATTGGAAGATCGGACTGACATTAGTTCGTCATCTGGGAACTTCGACCAGACTGGGTCAAAGAAGGGTATGGGATGATGGGCAAGGTGTTCAACAATAGCATAGCCCTTGATTGCCTTCTGTGGGACATAAGTGATATCAAATTGGGATAAGAAACTCTGCCGTCACCCTAACCGATCAGTCAAGACTGTCTTCTCTAATAGAAACTTAATGGGATTGATACGAGCAATGAGTTTGACTTGGTGAGCAAGGAAATAGTGTTTGAGTTTCTGAACCACCCAAACAAGAGCAGCACATGTCTTTTCTACCACAGTGTACTTCAGTTCACAAGCATCAAACATCTTAGACAAGTAATAAGTAGCTCGTTCTTTCCCTTCTTCATCAACTTGTGCAAGGACTGCCCCAAGAGAGTTCTCAAGAATTGAAATGTATAGGACCAAAGATTTGTCGGGAATTGGTGGTCTAAGTACAGGGGGACTTGCCAGGTATGTTTTCAACCCATCAAACGCCTCCTTGCACTTCGAATCCCATTTAAACTCGGCCCCCGCCTTGGTTAACTCAAAGAAAGGTTTACACCTTTGGTAATGTTGTGAGATAAACCGGCGGACAAATTGTAGCCTCCCAATCAATCCTCGAAGCTCTTTCATATTCTTCGGAGGAGGCATACCAATAATTGCTTTGGCCTTGTTTGGGTCGATCTCTATGCCTCTTTTGCTTACTATGAACCCAAGTAGCTTTCCGGATGTAACTCCAAATGTACACTTCTTAGGGTTCATTTTTAGGTTGTATTCTCTAGCTCATTGCAAAACTTTCCTTAGTACTTCAAAATGATCTTCCCGACTCTTGGACTTGATAACCAAATCATGCACATACACATACACCTCTACAAGGGTGTGCATCATGTCGTGAAAGATAGCCATCATAGCGCTCTGATATGTAGCACCGGCATTCTTTAACCCAAAGGGCATGACAACATAGCAATATGTTTTCCAACGTGTAGTGAATGAGGTCTTCTCTTGGTCCTCCTCAGCTAACCGAATCTGATTATATCCAGAATAGCCATCCATGAATGAAAGCATTTCAAATCCAGCTGTGTTATCAATCAAAACATCGATATGAGGTAAAGGAAAATCATCCTTAGGACACGCTCGGTTCAAGTCCCTGAAGTCTATACAAATTTTGCTATGTTAGCCATCCTTCTTCATAACAGGGACTATGTTAGCCACCCATTGCGGATATAGGACAACCTTAATAAATTTTGCTTGATGTAGTTTGTCGACCTCTTCTTTCATTTTGAGTGCAATATCAGGGTGGAACCTCCTGAGCTTTTGTTTAATCGGGGTAGTTCCAGGTTTCAAGATTAATCTATGTTCAACCAATGAATTATCTAATCCCGGCATATCTTCATATGTCCATGTGAACGTGTCCTTATATTCTTCCAAAACTTTGATCAAATGTTGTTCTTCTGTGGGAGTGAGGTTTGCACTAATGAGGATAGTCTTAGGATCTTCCAGGGTTCCTAAATTCAGTTCCTTGGTCGGTTCATTCCCTGTGGCTGATGGTTCTTCAAATCTTCTAAGTCTAGATGCATATGCATCAGCCAAGTCCTCGATTTCATCCTCGGATTCGGGATCCTTCTCTGATACCACCTCATATACTCCCAAAGAATGATCTAGGTTATGCTCATCCTCATATCAGATTTCATCTAGCTGGATGATATTATCTAGAAAGTTTGGCAGCCTTGTACACTCTACACATTTCTATGCCAATTGTTACAAATACCTATTTGGAACTCGTTTACCTCTGACTTTCCTATTTCCTAACCTAACTTGACCTACTGAAGATAAAGCTGGAAAGGTGGTATTTTACAGTGGAGGGAGGATCGAGTAAATCGATCAATGATTCAGAAAAGAGGGATCCCTGATTGGGAGCACCCTCTGGGATGAGTAGAGACGTCTCCTCGATGGAAATGTGAGTTTCAGAGAAGACGTTTTTTTTTTTTGGAAATTTCAAGTAAAAAGATAGAATGAGTCAGCATTACTCGAGGTATGCTGGAAACTGACTGAATTACCAGAGAGAAAAACTTAAGAATAAAAGGGAAAAAGGGTCTCGTGGGCCCAATGGTAACAGAAAGTGGACACATAGGTCCAAAACTGATGAAAAAAGTAAACGGGTAAGTGGACCCGATCTTAGAAATAAATGGGCATGTGAGCCCATGTTGGAAAAAGCCCTCAGTTCTTAAGTTGATGAGGGAAGTAAATGGGCAAGCTGGCCTAGTAAGAGTGGAAGGTTGAAGAGGGAACATGGGCCCAAAGTGGGTAAGTGGGCCCTGAAGCCCATCCAAAAGATCTAGAAACAATGGTACAAGGTTCAAACATGGCATTGTTGTATTTGGACCTCTTGGAATGGTTTTGATTTGGGTAACATGTTTAACTAGATGATTCAAGATTGGTCTGCCCTTGAGTGGTTCCTGGTGCTCTTCCCCACTTGAAAACAGACGAGTCAAAGATAAGCATAGGTCTTCCAAGTCTTCTTCTTCATATGGAGCCTTCTTTCTCTTGACAACTGTAATGAAACTCTTGTCATCTTCAGCCATCATCATGGTCTCCCCTTTGATAAAGAAGGTGTGGAGTCCCATGGCATATCCTAGCTGGAAGATTCTCCTTGGGATGGAATCCTCTTCGTATCCCAACCCCTGCCTGCGTTGCCTTTTCATAGTTTGAAGCGGCTGAGTGATCCCTTGAAGATCCTTGCCTAAACCTCTGCCAGGCTAATAGCCTAGTTTCATCATCATCCACCATCCCACTGTGTCGGGTAGAGAGGCGGTCATACATCTGACTTCTGGTAAATCTCCCATTGAGATATGGGGTTGTATTAACAAACCAAGGGGTGTAAAAGTAGGATCATTCATCTCGTCCCTTATAGGCATGCTAGTAACCTTGACCACTTGTCCTTTAAAAGGAAACTTTATGCACTGGTGGTTTGTTGAAGCCATAGCTCCTATTGCCTCCAAGTATGGCCTCCCAAGTATAGCTCGGAAAGTTGGATCCAATTCTAGAACATGAAAATCTGTTGTGAGCACACATGGTCCAAGTTTAACTTCTAGAGTGCCCACCCCATGTGCAAACTTCTTGGAGTTGTCATAGGCTGTCACCATGGCACATGATGGCTTGATTTCTTGGTCAGAAATACTGCACAACTGCAAAGTTTCTAGCAACATAACATTGATAGAAGCTCCAGTGTCAACCAAACATGATTTCACTTCGACATTGCAGATGATAACTGCCACATGCAAAGCATATCTCTTGACCTCTGGATCTGCTAATTCTTCCTGAGAGAAAGTGAGTGTTGGGTGCTCACTTCTAGGGGCTAACATTGTAGTGATTTTCTCAGGTGGGAGATCTTCACTCACCATGACCCTTTGCAAGTACTGCTGTAGAATCTCCTGGTGCACCTTTGATCTTTTGATCAACTCAAGTACGGAAATACGGGCCGGTGTCTTATCTAAATGTTTCAACAGATCATAGGCCGTGCTCGACAATGGTTCTTCTACTTGTTCCTCCTCCACTGGATCCTGCGGTTGAGTACTAGCTTGGGGAAAGAGCCGCTGGAACATCCTCCCACTCCAAAGCACCGGGGCTATTTGGCGGTCGGGTAGAGGTGACGGGTTAACTGGGGTGGGAACAGGTGGTGTAGGTTCAGGTATGGTAGGTATTGGGATTGGTGGTTCTGGGATGATGGGGTTAGTTGGTAGAGGGGTAGGATTTGGAGGTGGTAGTGATGGTGATACCGGTGGCCTAATAAGAAGAGGCCGGGGTGCAAAAGTGGTTGATGAGTTTAATGAAGGTGTAGGTTGTGGGATTGGTTGTGGTGGTATGATAGGTTGGAGTTTTGGAGTGGTAGAGCTCGGAGGCTGGGGGTTCAGGTTTGGTGGTGATTGTGGTGGTCGGATGAGTAAGGGCTGGTGTGTAGCAATGGTTGAAGGAGGTGTAGTTAGAGAGGGGGCTGGCCTAATGATGGGTCGGCGAGAAGAAGTGGCGGCCAATGGTTAGGTTATTGAGCTTTGTGGTAGTTGTGGAGTAGAAGGTGCACGAATTATTTGTCTAGGAGGGTTCCTAGCAGGAGACCTAGCTGGGTTGACAGGCATGGTTGCATTTTGGTTTTCTAGTTGCCAACCTTGAGCACGGCTGGCATCACCCTGGACAATGGAGTGTACTAGACGAATTCCTGGGTTTGGATGTGCTGGTGCCGGTGCTGGAGCGGGAGCATGTAAAGGGAGCGGATTCTGAACAATCCTCAAGCCTGGTTGTTGTTGAGGTTGAGCTGGTGGACGCTGCCGCTGCTGCTGCCTAGCCTTCATAGCTTGTATGCATTCCCCCATTTGAGCCCAATCAATGCTGCCTTGGTCATTCAGATCGTGGATGTAATCCTTGAATTGAAAGAACACTTCTACAGTGTGACCAAGACACCGGTGGTAAGCACAGTATCGAGACATATCTACATGTGTTGGCCAAACCTCTCTTTCCTTGGGCAATTCCAACTGTTTCTCCGCCATGAGTAAATTGAAGATGTCGGTCAAGGAGTAAGGGAGTTGTTGGTAGTTCTCTCTCCTAGGACCTCCCCTTCGTGGTGCCTGGTTGGGTGGTGGCGATGCCCTATTGTAGGTAGGGTGACGAGGTTGCTGGGGTTGTGCTACTTGCTGAGGGGGTTGTTGTGGTTGTCATGGTTGTTGTGGCCTAACCTGTTGTTGAGGGGGGTAATAGGAAAGGTTTTGTGGTGGGTTTCTGAACTGGTTTTGACAGTTCCCTCCCTGGTTCCCCACAGTGTTTATAGCTTCGTTGTTGACCACTCCTTCGGTTGTAGGCCCAACTGGTGCAAAGGGGGTTTTTCCTGAAGTTTCTAGGTTTAGGATCAAAAGGGTTTATCATGGTGGCATCCTTGAAGTGGGCTTGCAAGTATCGGGCACTGTCATAGAGTTCATTCATGGTGGTAGAATGGTGCATGATCAAGACATTCCTCAAGGCAGGTGTAGTGTTGCCAATAAGCATCTTCACTTGTTCCCCTTCAGAAATCACATCTGTCAATTTTTCTGCCATTCCCCTCCAGTGATTAGCAAACTTTATGAAGTCTTCCTCTGGCTTCATCTTTTCAGCAATCAAGTCTGTAATGGAGCATGCTGGTGCCACCCGGTCTCTGAATCTTTGCAATAAGTTGGTTTTCATAATATCGAATTCTCCTTCCTTAAAGGAGTCGAGTGAGTAGAACCATTCCAATGCAGACTCTTCTAGTGATCGGCGGAACAAGAAGGCAAGAACCCTACGATCATTTTTCCAGAATGAGGACTCCTAAAGAAAATCTTTTAAGTGGAGAAAAGGATTGCCAGTACCATTGTAGCGGCGATAAACTGGTAGCTCAGAAGGTGGCAGGTGTAGGACTGGCAGAGAAGAAATGGAGATTTCAGGAACTGACTTGGAGTCCAGGCGACCTCTCAGCTCTTCATAACGTTCATTCATCTAGGTGAGCTGATCCATGATTGCCTGGGTGAGAGCAGGTTCTTGGTTTACTGGTTGGGGTATGTGGTTAGAGACATGATTTTGGAATTGAGGAGCAAGACTTGGCAGATTTACTGAAGATTGTCCCATGACTTGATGGGCCAAGGGAGCAACATGGTTAAAATAGGGTGGCTGAACAAATGAGGGTTAAACCATAGATGGTTGAGCTATAGATGGTTGAACTACAGATGGTTGCGCTAGTGATGGTTGAATCACAGATTGTTGAAGAACAGGTGGCTGAACAAAGGGTGACTGAATAAGTGGTGGTCGAACCATAGGACAAGGAGATAAAGCAACTTGGTTGGCTTCAACCAATTCTGAGGCACTTTTGCCCTTCACCATGGATTGTATGCGGGCGTAGGTTTCTAGGTCAGTATAGAGGGACAACTCCCTAAAGAGTTGTTCAACATCACGAGGAGCAGATGGTTGAGGGACCTCTTGCGCTTCTGACTCAAACAATGGATTAACAAGACTGTCTGATGGAATTGGTTGGTGACCCATCTCGCGCTCTCGATGTTCAGCTTGTTCTTCCATTTCAATGTGCCTTCTAGACCTTAGTTGCATTGAACTTCAAGGAACAAACAAGTTGACAAAGTAAACAAATAACTTTTTTTCGTTTTTAGTATTTTGCAAAAAGTTAGAGGTTTAAATTTTTGTTTGACAAGCAAGTTATGCAAAGACTTGAAAGCAAAATTACGCAATGATTTTGATTAAACCTTAGGTTTATGAATTTTGTTAAGAACTGTTCTCTCAACAAATGGGTTAGGATTCTAACTCCAATCTCCAATGACCTAGGTTTCACACAATCTCACCACGTGTAGGTAACAAAGGATGCTTCAGGTTTTGGGGAGTGGTACAACCAACCCGATCGTGAAGAGGAATACTCCACGTATGAGGAATTACGGAGGCCTTGATGAAAGCCAACCAAGTCAACTAGGAAGGAATATCTTAGAAGAGAGGTCAGAATCCACCAAGAGGGTGTTTTGGATGGGAGGGATAAATGGGAGAGTAAGCTCCCGCCTCAAAAAAGTGTAAAAGAAGGAGGTAGAGAGGAGCATAGAATGCAATCAAGTAATAAAGTAAGCAATAAGCAAAATATAAACTTAAATAAACAAGCAATGACACAAGACAAGCAATTAGAAACTAGACAAGCAACTAGAAACTAGAATCTAGACTTATTTCGTATGTGAGCCAAATGTAGATAGTGAAAAGTGATGGAAAGAAGAGGGTTCAGATCTGATAGCCAAGCGAAAGGGTGGTCAACGTGGGGGACCGATGTAAGAATAAGCTGGTTCACGTGGGAACTGGAGTAAAAAGTAAAGGTGGTTCACGTGGGAACCGGTTTTGGGTAAAAAAGGGTTGTTCACGTGGGAACCGGTTTGAATGGTCAAAAGAGGGCCACGTAGGGCCAATTAAAGGTGAATAAATATCTGATCCAAGTTGGGATAGATCTGGGAAAAAAGTTTTTTGGTTCACGTGGGAACCGAAGTAAAGAAAAAGATTGGTTCATGCGGGAACCGGTTTAAAAGGAAAAGGGTGGTTCACGTGGGAACCTGTTTAAATAAAATGATAGAAATTAAATGAGGTACTTGGCACTTTATATCTGATGAAAGATTGGTGAAATCAGAAATTTTGAGATTGCATGAAGTTAAGGAAGGTGGAAAGAAGGAAAGGCTCACGTGGGAACCGGTCTAGAACTAGAACTAGTTGCAAACAAAACTCTTAGCACCCACGGTTGAAGACATTGCTTGTCCCACCTTGGTCGCCACAAAGCTGTTGACTCTGAAAATTCAACGGGGTCCTCTCCTTTTTAGGGAAGTCCGTGAATCCAGATCGTCACCTCAAGAGGGGATGAGAAAAGAAATGAAGAAACATGGAAAGCAACTCTCACCTTGGTCCCACACTCACATTGATCTCCGAACTTTCATCCCTTGGCGTCGCTCGCTCACCAAAGAGATGGTTCGAGTCATGTGGGAGGAGGGTGAGAAGTAAGAAATTAAAAAATGTGGTCATCAGGAACCGCGGGTTCCGATTTATGAAATTAAAATTGAAAGATGACCGTGTGTACCTTAGCGTGAAGAGTGTGGGTTAAAGCTTCTCCTTCTTCGGCCGACCGATGAAGAAGAGTCCTCAACGTGTGGGTGCTTGATCTTCTGTGCAACTAGACAAACAAACAAGTGAAATAGGCAATTAGAACTAGACAAAGTGGAGTATATGTAAAGAGAATAACATAAAACACACAACTGACTAGAAACTGGCCGGATTCGGGTTATCTCTAACCCCTTTTTTTTCTATTTTCGGATAAAAATACTAAAAATAATGCAAAAAAAAATTAAAAAACAGATAGGAGGATGAAGAATCATGAAACAAAGAGATAGGAAAAAAAATAGAAAGATTCTGAGTTGAATAGAGAAAGATATAGCCAAATCTGGTTTGTCGAAAAAGCCGAGCAGCTGTCCGGGATCTGCCAGGCGCGACTTTGCTTCTGCACTCATCACAACCAGCCCCGACCTCAGAATCCAGTGCCGTCAATTGAAAACTGAAGAATACTTGGAGAGGAAGAACATTGATCAAGAGATATCAGGCAGAAGACATCCACACACTGCTGTAGAGGCCAAAGATAAAGACTTGACAGATCACCTACAGAACAGTCATCCACTCTCTTGAACCGACTTTTCTCTCTCTAAAAAGTTGAAATTCCCTCTTTAAAAATTACAAAATCAATGCAGGAGGGTGGTTGTACGTCTTGAGATGCCTGGGGGGTCATGCCCATGACTTTGGAACGACCAGAATTAGAGTTAATTTATAGGGGAACAGACGGCGCGATTTAGACTAAAAAATAAGGTGCCTTGCGCCCTACCCCTGGGCACATGCGCCCTGGTGCAGGGCGCATGTGCTCCACTGAGGGGCACATGTGCCCCCCAGTGAGGGCGCATGGCACTATTCCCGAGAAAGTTGTCCTTATCTGGTCGATCGGTTCAGTGGTAGAGTCCCGGTGAAAAACTGGGTCCCTCTTGCCTCCAGGGTAGGGCGCATGTGCCCTCAAGTGAGGGCACAAGGTCACGTGCCTCACTGGTAGGGTGCATGGGCACGTGCCCTGAGTCCCGGGCGCATGTGACTAGGAACCCGGGCGCTTGGGACTATTTTTGCGCGTCCTTCTTCTTGAAGCCATTGCGAACACTCCTGAACTAAGAATTCGATGCCGTTTGTTGCGTTGGAAAGATAACAGGCCGAAGAAGCTTTCTATAGCATCGTATCAGCCATCACACCCTCCAAAACTTCAGAATTTTGTCCAGAAGTTAGGGCAGTGAACAAAAGATCCGATACTGGTCAAAATGACTCCGACGGCAAACCGGAAAGGCACGGTATGCAACAAAACTTGTCCGGGGTGTGAATATGACCATAACCTTCAATGCATGATCATTATGCATTGGTAATTCAGCCAATTTCCATGTTTACACAATTTACATGTGGCTTTCGCTCAAAAATTACGGCCTTTTGCGGAAAACATCGGAAAACATCCGATTTCGTTCGGCGAAGCTCCAAATCAACTTTTTAAAGACCCGGCATCATTATAAGGTCAATCACACATGTTACCCTATAAAACATGAGTTTTATGCTCTGAATTAGGTGAATTTGGCGTGTCTACAAACTTTGCCACGTCTCTACTCACCCCGTTGTGGGGCATTCACACAATTCTGCACCTGTTCCTGTTTCCAACCCACCTCTTCCAACCTAAACACTTTGCTCCCATGGCTCAGGAATCCAGCCTCACACAGGCATTTATAGAAAGACTTAACCAGATGGATGAGCATTTTGAAGAGCTAAGGCACCACCTCGATTCTAAAGCCACCCCAGAAATTTTTGTCTCATCCTTCCTAGTCCTACATCTCCCTTCTTCTGAAATACCAATCTTTCAATGCTATAATGGGACCGGGAATCCCTTTAACCACCTAAAGAGCTTTCTATATGACTCCGCATTCTGGAAGAATGACCACAAAGCACTTGCCTTCCTATTCCGTCAGTCATTGGAAGGATCTGCCCTTGACTGGTTCTATTCTCTTGATTCTATTGAGGCGGCCTACTCGATAACTGATTTAATTGCCGAGAAGATGAGGCCGATTGAGGATTTCGCCAAGTTTGCTGATCGGTGGAGGGGAATGGCTGAGAGGCTAGTTGATACCATCTCAGAGGGGGAGTATGTGAGGATGCTCATCGAGAACACCACGCCTAACCTTCGCAACCTCCTAATCAAACACCGTCCGACGACCATGAGTGAGTTGTGTGATAGCGCCCGCTACCTCCAAGCCCATTTTAAGGACGCATCTATGATCAACCCATTCGACCCCAAACCCCGTAACACTAGAAAGCCTACATCTGTAGGACCCACCACCGAAGGGGTAGTCAATAACGAGAGCATCAATGCCATGGAAAACTAGGGTGGGTATCATCAAAGTCACTACCGTAACCCACCACCCAACCAACAATACCGCCCAGCTCCTCAACCAACTCCTCAACCCCAGCAGCAACTTGCATACAACCGAGCACCGCCACAACAACCCACCTACAACCGAGCGCCCCAGCAACAAAATGCCTAAAACCGAGTCCCTCAACAACAACTTGCCTTCAACCAACCAAAACAACAACAACAAGCCTACAACCAAGTGCCACCACCAGCCAACCGACCTAGGAGGGAGGGACCTAAGTAAGAGTACTATCCTCAATTGCCATTCCCCCTCACCGAGATCTTTAACGCATTGATGGCTAAACAGCAGTTGGAGCTTCCAAAGGAGAGAGAAGGATGGCCGGCGAATGTTGACATGACAAAGTATTGCGCTTACCATCGGTATCTAGGGCACATGGTGGATGTCTGTTTCCAGTTTAAAGATTACATTCATGACCTCAACGATCAGGGGAACATTGACTGGAGATAGATGGGGGAATCCATACAAGCAATGAAGGCACGTCAGAATCAACAACGGCGACAGCAAGCGCAACAGCAGCCCGGCCTAGTCATAGTCCAAGATCCACTACCAGTACATGCACCCGTTCAAGCACCGGCACCAACACCACCAAACCAATGACTTGGCCTCATCCACTCTGCCATCGAGGAGTCAACCCACCATTCCCAGGGTTAGCAAGTCGAGGATCAAATCACCTCCATGCCCGCCAGACCAACCCCATCTACAAACCGCACCATACTCTTCATACCAAGAGCTACCCCCAACCCACAAACTACCCAAACACCACTACCCTCACCAACCATTAACCCTCCACGGTGCCTAATCATTAGACCGCCACTAGCATCCCAACCAGCACCCCAACCTAACCCATCAATCATCGTTCCTCCCCGGCGTCTAATCATTAGACCGCCACCAACACCCCAAACATCACCTAACCTACCAGCCTCCACCACCCCACGGCCTCTCATTATCCAACCGTCACCTAACCTACCAGTCACCACCACTCTGTGACCCCTCATCATTAGACCATCACCAACAACACCCCAACTATCATCCAACCTACCAGTCACTACCACTCCACGACCCCTCATCATCCGATCCTCACCACCCCTACCTACCATGGGCTCCTCAACATACCAACCAACTCTACCATCACCATCATCACCACTCCCCCTACCATGCTGGCACCGGTACTTCGTAGTGGGAGGATGTTCCAAAGGGTCTTCCCTAGGCCGGGATGCAACCACAAGAACAGGCAGAAGAGGAGGTGGTAGAAGAACCGTTGCTCGGCACGGCATATGACTTATTGAGGCACTTAAACAAAATTCTGGCACGGATTTCAATTCTGGAGCTGATAAAGAGGACGAAGAACCATTAAGACATTCTACAACAGTACTTGCAGCGGGTCATGGTCAACGAGGACCTCCCGCCCGAGAAGATCATTACTGTCCTGACCCCGAGGAGTGAACATCCGGCACTTACATTTACACAGGTGGAGTTGGCGCAGCCAAAGATCAAAAAATATGCCTTGTGAGTTGCAGTGGTCATCCGAGGCGTAGAGATCAAGTCTTGCTTGATTAACACCAGAGAATCTATAAATGTCATGCCGCCAGAAACATTGCACCTTTGTGGCATCTCCGATGAAGAAATCAAGCCTTCTGCAGTCACGGTGACAGCCTATGACAACTCCCAGAAGCCGGCATGAGGGGTGGTCACATTGGAAGTAGGGCTCGGGCCGTGTGCTGTCACTGCCGAATTTCATGTTCTAGAATTGGACCTTACATTTAAAGCCATCTTGGGACGCCCATATCTTGAGGCAATAGGAGCTGTTGCCTCCACTAATCATCAATGTCTGATGTTCCCATACAAGGGCCAGGTGATTAAAGTAGCCAACATCCCCATTCTAAATGACGTGGATGACCCCTCTTTTGCACTGCCGATATCAGAATTTGTCCAACCATTGGTTTCAACTACAGAGCTACCTGAGGTCATGATGTTAACAACGCCTCCAGATACAGTTGCGTGGCGGATAATGAAAGGGATGGGCTATCAACCAGGAAAATGGTTGGGAAAGGAACTACAGGGGGTTGAGCACCCCATTAAAGTTGTACAAATACCAAAGAGGCACTGGCTTGGCTATGAGCCTAGTTTCACTCCGAGGATGGTCTACTGGCCAAAAATGCCATGGGACTCCAAAAATTCTTTGTCAAATGGGAGACCATGATGATGGCCGGGGACAAAGAAGAAGAACCAGTCAAGAGGAGGAATGCACCAGAGCAAGAGGAGGAAGTGGACAACCTGAGTTCATCTTTGGCTCGGTTGTTCACAGAGGAGGAAGAACCCGTCAAGGGCAAGTCCATTCTTAAACAACTTGTCCAATCAAACTCACCTCCAGACTACATCCTACGTGAGCCGTATCCCACGGTCACGTATTTCAAAGTCCTCACGCTCTCCCTCCTAGATTCACTTGATGGGCTATCAAGCCCAATTCCTACTTCTGGGCCAAAATGGCCACCTGAACTAATCACTGTCCTGAGAGCCCATTCAAATCTTCTTACTCCACTGGGCTTCTATGCCCACTCCAATCCAACAAAACTGGGCCCGCATGCCCACCAATCGGGCCCACATGCCCTTTAAATTTCTTTTATAGCTTTGGGTCAACGTGTCCACCACTTGGGCCCACGTGCCCCTTGTATCTTTTTCCTAGCTTTGGGTCTATCTGCCCATGTCTTGACATTGTCGGGCCCATGAGCCGATTTTTCCCATTTTTGCTTAAGCTTTCTATTTCCGCTCGAGCCCCACCGGCTCATTTTCTTTCCGTTATTGAAAATACCAAAAAAAAAACGTCTTCTCACAAACTCAGTTTGTCTCTACTTGTCTCGGAGGGTGCTCCCAACCAGGGACCCCTCTCCTCCAAATCACTGATCAATCTACTCGATCCTTAACCCATTGTAGATACCACCTTTACAATTCCGTCTTCTTTAGGAGTAGTTAGGATAAAAGAAGAAAATTCGAGGTAAACGTGTTTCAGAGAGATATCTCCAGCAATTAGCTCAAAAATGCAAGGAATGTGCGAGGCTACCAATGTTCTTAGAAAATACCATCCAGCTTGATGAAATTCAATATGAGGATGAATTCAATATAGATCATACACTGGGAGTTTATGAGGTTTTATCAGAAAAGGATCCTGATTTCGAGGATGGAATTGAGGACGTGGCTGATGCGTATGCATCTAGACTTAAAAGGTTTGAAGAACCATCAGCCACGATGGATGAACTGACAAAAGAATTAAATCTTGGAACACCGGAAGATCCCAAGACAATCCTCCTAAGTTCAAACCTCACTCCCACTGAGGAACAGAGCTAAATTGAAATTTTGGAAGAATATAAAGACACATTCGCATGGACATACGAAGACATGCCGGGGTTAGACAATTCGTTGGTTGAACATCGTCTAACTTTGAAACCTGGAGCTACCCCGGTCAAACAAAAATTAAGAAGATTCCACCATGATGTTGCACTTAGGTTGAAAGAAGAGGTCGATAAGTTACATCAAGCAAGATTCATTAAGGTACTCCTTTATCCGCAATAGGTGGCAAACATAGTCCCTGTCCTGAAGAAGGATGGTCGAGTTCGGATCTGTATAGACTTCAGGGACTTAAACCGAGAGTGTCCTAAAGATGACTTTCCTTTACCTCATATTGACGTACTGGTTGATAACACTGCTGGATTCTAGATGCTATCATTCATGGATGGCTATTCTGGATATAACCAATTCCAGTTGGCCAAAGAGGACCAGGAGAAGACCTCATTCACTACACCTTGGGGAACCTACTGCTATGTCATCATGTCCTTTGGACTAAAGAATGTTGGTGCTAGCTATCAGAGGGCAACAATGGCTATCTTTCACGACATGATGCATACCCTTGTAGAGGTGTACGTGGATGACCTGGTCGTTAAGTGCAAAAGCTGAGAAGATCACCCAGAAGTGTTAAGAAAGGTCTTGCAAAGGGCTAGGGAATATAAACTGAAAATGAACCCAAAGAAATGCACATTTGGAGTATCCTCAGGGAAATTATTGGGGTTCGTAGTGAGCAACAGGGGCATAGAAATCGACCCAAACAAGGCCAAAGCAATTATTGGTATGCCTCCTCCAAGAAATATGAAAGAAATTCAAGGATTAATCGGGAGGATACAGTTTGTCCGCCGGTTCATCTCACAACACTCCCAAAGGTGTAAAACTTTCTATGAGTTGACCAAGGTGGTGGCTGAGTTCAAATGGGATTCGAAGTGCCAGGATGCATTCGATGGTTTGAAGAGATACCTGGCTAGTCCCTCTGTGATTTGACCACCAGTCCCTAGCAAACCCTTAGTTATGTATATCTCAGTTTTGGAGAATTCTCTTGGGGCAGTCCTTACACAAGTGGATGAAGAAGAGAAAGAGAGGGCAACTTACTATTTGTCAAAGATCTTTGATCCATGTGAGCAGAAGTATGCTGTAATGGAGAAGACCTGTGCTGCACTAGTCTGGGTAGTTCAGAAGCTTAAACACTATTTCTTAGCTCATGAGGTCAATCTTATTGCCCGCATCAATCCTATCAAATTCCTTCTAGAAAAAACTGTTCTAACTGATTGGTTAGGTCATTGGCAGAGCTTCCTTTCCCAGTTTGATATCACCTATGTCCCCCAGAAGGCGATTAAGGGCTATGCCATTGCCGAACATCTAAACCATCACCCTATCCCCCTCTTTGACCCGGTCTAGTCAGAGCTCCCGGATGACGAACTAATGTTGATCCAATCTTCCCACCTTTGGACATTATATTTTGATGGGGCTCTGAATTCACATAGTAAGGGAATAGGAATTGTCCTTCTATCACCTGAGGGTGTCACCATTCCACAGGCATTTTTGCTTGACTTCCCAGCAACCAACAATATAGCTGAATACGAAGCCTTGCTGGCCGGGTTGGAGGCCGCTGATTTCTATGGTGCCACGGAATTGAGGGTGATAGGTGATAGCCAACTAATCCTTCGCCAAGTCCTAACCAAATACCAAACTTCTCATCCAAACCTCAAACCTTGCTAAGAACTCACCTCTTGCTACATCAAACTCTTTTCCAAACTCACTTTTGTCCATGTTCCTCGAGCTCAGAACATCCTTGCTGATGCCCTAACCTCCTTAGCTTCATCCCTATCAGTCCCGCTAGGTAGACAGGTGCGGACTATCCATGTCCGTAGAAGGTCGATGCCGACAATTAAGGATGGGCGATTTCTGAAGGTCAAGGAGAGATTTGGTAGAAAGGAATATCTAGAGCAGAAAAAGGAAGTTTCTTTAGTCGAGTTGGAAGAGTTAGACGAGGGTGAGAAGCCTTGGTATGATGACATTGCGAGGTATTGTCTAGATCAGACATATCCACCTGGATCAAATGTAAAAGAAAAGAAGGCCATCAGGAGAGTATCCCAGAGGTATACCATCCTAGGAGGGGTGCTCTACAAGAGGAGCTTGAGTGAAATCTTGCTTAGATGCGTTGATGAAGAAGAGGCAGAATTGGTGCTTAATGAAGCACATTCCGGGGTCTGTGGGGGCCATGTCAATGCTCAAGCTCTTGCCAAGAAAATCATCAGGCAGGGGTATTATTGGCCAACCCTAGAAGAGGATTGCTCCATCTTTGTTCGGCACTGTCATTCTTGCCAACTTCATGCCGACAAGATCCATTCTCCCGCATCTTCCCTTCATCCGATTCATGCCCCATGGCCCTTTGCCATGTGGGCATTCGATATCATTGGCCCTCTAAGTGATCTTAACTCTGAAATCCGTTCCAAATCGTTCATCCTGAAGGCAACAAAATACTTCACCAAGTGGGCAGAAGCAGAAGCGTTCATGGAGATCAAGGCATCAACATTGTGCTCCTTCATCAAATGTAACATCATCTCCAAGTTCGGAATACCCAGCGACATCATCACCGATAACGGACCGCAATTTCTCTCTCAAGATCTGTGCGATCTTTGCAATAGGTACCGCATTTCATTGCATCAATCATCTTCTTATTACCCGCAAGGCAATGGTAAAGCAGAAGCCACCAACAAAACTTTGATTAAAATCATTAAGAAAACCTGTAAGTCTAGCAAGTTCGCGGATTGGCCAGATAAGCTGGTAGATGCCCTATGGGCTTATCGTACTTCTATATGGACCCCCACTGGTCAAACCCCGTATGCTCTCGCATATGGGATGGAAGCGGTGGTCCCGTACGAAGTTCTCCTTCCATCACTCCGAGTTCAACTCGATAAGGACATCCCTGTTGATGAGAGACGAGAATCTCTCCTTGCACAACTTGAACTCCTAGATGAAAAAAGGTTGGCCGCCTCTGAGTATGCCCGGACTTATCAGAACCGATTGAAAAGGTTTTACCAAAAGAGGGTGGTAGAGAGAAAGTTTGAAATCGGTGAGATGGTAGTCAAATGCATATTCGTTAAGCCAGGTGGTCCCCGCTCCAAGTTGCAACCTAACTGGGAAGGGCCTTTTGTTATAACGGAAAAATATCCAGGTAATGCATATGAGCTAACCAACACCGATGGAGAAAAATTGAACCATCCATGGAACGGTGTTTACCTAAAAAAATATTTTCCTTAGAGAAGAAAAATGAAGAATTTATGGTATGATATTATGTCATCGATCAAAGGGTGTTAGATAGAAGTCAAGGGTAGACATCACCCTGCACATACAACACCTCCCGATCCCAGAATCCAGGTAGCCCAACACTCGAGAGAGGCAAGGCAGAACCCTGAAGGCAGAAAGAAAACCTTATCCTATTCTCTTCTATTCGGTTCGAAATAGGTGAAGGGGACTAGAGGAGGATAGTATCGAAAATGCCCGCCGCCTTAGTAAGAGGCCATATCATAGGGTGCAAAAGGGTGCCAAAAGATGGGCAATGAGCTCCACATGTTTAAACAAATATGGTCCTGTCTGAATGAGTACCCGAAAAAGTAAAAAAAATGAAAAGAAGGCACCAAAAGATGGGCAATGACCCACAGGTCAAAGACTTACCTAAGTAAGTGCCACATGTAGAAAAAAACCCGAAGAGGCCGAACCCCAACGGGCAATTTGGGTAAGAGTAGAGAAACCCTCCTCAACACCCCCAAATACTATCAAAGACTTCCTATATTATTCTTCTATCTTAAAACACCTAGGGTAGGGTAAACTATCCAAACTCAGGGAGAATCCAAACCGATCAAGAGAAGAGGGCAAGAAAGATTCTGGGTAGGGAACCTTATTTTCACGTGGTGTTCATCACTTGAATCTTGATTAACACTCAAAGATCGATGAATTGTCTCAATACCGGCACATTCTCAAAAAAAATCCATAAAATAAATATTTTTAAAAATCCAAGAAATAAATATTTTCAAAAATCCAAAAAAAACTTGAATATTTTCAAAAACTGACAAAAAAAACTGAATATTTTCTAAAAGAATCTAAAAAAATGCATCATTTAACTTGGCATAACCTTGATTTTTGTCTTTGCTAGCATTCATATTTATTCTTATGTCTTACATGTTTCATTTCTGCATTGCATATTTATCTTCATTATCACCCCATTAAGAGGGCTCCTCCCTTTGACCTAAGTCAAAGTTGGCCATTGTAGGCAAAGGGATGAGTCGTTGTGAAGATTTGATCCTCTTTTATCAAATATTTTCAGGGACTTTAAAGTAAGAGGGGGAGGTTCTCTCAATGACAGGTAAGTTCTCTTAACCATTTCATTTTGGTCATCTAGTTTATTTTTATACCTTGTTAATAAGACTCCTCCCTTTGACCTAAGTCAAGGCAGACAACAATAGGCAAAGAGATGAGTCATAGTGAAGATTTAATCCCCTTTGATTAAGTGTTTTAGGATTCTGAGAATCAAGAAGGGAGTGACTCTCACCATTACAGGTAAGCTCTCTTAACTTTTACCTTGTTTATTTTAGTCATTCATTTATTCTACCTGATTAATAAGGCTACCCCGCTTGACATATAAGCAAGGAAAGATGACAATAGGCAAGGGGGTAAGCCATAGAGCAGATCTAACTCCTTTATTAAGTATTTCAGGAAAGAAACATGAGTCAAGGAGGGAGAAATCTCGCCAATAGGAACTGCTCACAGAAGCGGAAGAATGGACATGGGAAATCCCCATAACTTGATGGCTAGCATATATGTCGTTAGTCGTGTATTAATATCCTATGCATTATTTGTTGAAGACCATGAGTGCGGAGAAGACTTGACCCGAGATCCCCTTCATCAAAATCTACGACGGTCGGGTCATCTCCGATACTCACGGATAAGCTCAAAGTTGTGCTGTGAGGGACGATGGTTCCTGAATGGGTATCTTGACCTCATAGACAATCTATATCTTCAACTATTTGTTATACAAGTTTTATTTTGTTTTCTTGAGCTCAGCATGCATCATGTAGCGATAGTTGCATTACATTTTGTTTTATCATTGCATACATCATTTCATAATCTTCACCTTCTCACCCTCTTGTATCCTAATTCCGATCATTCTTAATCCCATTACATTTTCTAATCCCACCGTGTTTTCTAAATCCCACCGTATTTTCTAGTCCCACCAACCTTTCTAATATCCCACCATGTCTGTTAATCCCACCGTGTTCGGTAATCACCTTGTGCCTTTAAATCTTTTATTTCTATCACCACTGTGGCCACTGCAACAACCTTCTTTAGGGGTAAACAAGTTCCAAATAGGTATCTGCAACAATTGGCACAGAAATGCGTAGAGTGTGCAAGGCTGCCAAACTTTTTAGAGAATACCATCCAGCTAGATGAAATCCGATATGAGGATGAGCATAACATAGATCATACTTTGGGAGTATATGAGGTGGTATCAGAGAAGGATCCCGAATCCGAGGATGAAATCGAGGACTTGGCTGATGCATATGCATCTGGACTTAGAAGATTTGAAGAACCATCAGCCACAGGGAATGAACCGACCAAGGAACTGAATTTAGGAACCCTAGAAGATCCTAAGACTATCCTCATTAGTGCAAACCTCACTCCCTTAGAAGAACAACGTTTGATCAAAGTTTTGGAAGAATATAAGGACACATTCGCATGGACATATCAAGATATGCCGGGATTAGATAATTCATTGGTTGAACATAGATTAACCTTGAAACCTAGAACTACCCCAGTTAAACAAAAGTTCAGGAGGTTCCACCCTGATATTGCACTCTAAATGAAAGCAGAGGTCGACAAACTACACCAAGCAAAATTTATTAAGGTTGTCCTATATCCGCAATGGGTGGCTAACATAGTCCCTGTTATGAAGAAGGATGGACGAATTCGGATTTGTATAGACTTCAGGGACTTGAACCGAGCGTGTCCTAAGGTTGATTTTCCTTTACGATATATCGATGTTTTGGTTGATAACACAGCTGGATTTGAAATGCTTTCATTCATGGATGGCTATTCTGGATACAATCATATCCGGTTAGCTAAGGAGGACCAAGAGAAGACATCATTCACTACACCTTGGTGAACATATTGCTATGTTGTCATGCCCTTTGGGTTAAAGAATGCCGGTGCTACATATCAGAGGGCTATGATGGCTATCTTTCACCACATGATGCACACCCTTGTAGAGGTGTATGTGGATGATTTGGTTATCAAGTCCAAGAGTCCGGAAGATCATTCTGAAGTGCTAAGGAAAGTCTTGCAACGAGCTAGAGAATACAAGCTGAAAATGAACCCTAAGAAGTGCACATTTGGAGTTTCATCAGGAAAACTACTCGGGTTCATAGTAAGCAAGAGGGGCATAGAGATCGACCCAAACAAGGCCAAGGCAATTATTGTTATGCCTCCCCCGAAGAATATGAAAGAGCTTCGAGGATTGATTGGGAGGCTACAATTTGTCCGCCGGTTTATCTCACAACATTCGCAAAGGTGTAAACCTTTCTATGAGTTATCCAAGGCCGGGGCCGAGTTTAAATGGGATTTGAAGTGCCAGGAGGCGTTTGATGGGTTGAAAACATACCTGGCAAGTCCCCCTGTACTTAGACCACCAATTCCCGACAAGCCCTTCGTCCTCTACATTTTGGTTCTTGAGAACTCTCTTGGGGCAGTTCTTGCACAAGTTGATGAAGAAGGGAATGAACGAGCTACTTATTACTTGTCTAAGATGTTTGATGTTTGTGAGCTAAAGTACACTGTGGTAGAAAAGACCTGTGCTGCTCTTGTTTGGGTGGTTCAGAAACTCAAACATTATTTCCTTGCTCACCAAGTCAAGCACATTGCTGGTATCAATCCCATTAAGTTTCTGTTAGAGAAGACTGTCTTGACTGATCGGTTAGGGCGATGGCAGAGTTTCCTATCCCAATTTGATATCACTTATGTTCCACAGAAGGCAATTAAGGGTTATACTATTGCTGAACACCTTGCCCATCATCCCATACCCGTCTTTGACCCAGTCCGGTCGGAGTTCCCGGATGACGAACTAATGTCACTCCGATCTTCCAATCTTTGGACATTATATTTTGACGGGGCTCTGAACTCTCATGGTAGAGGAATAGGTATTGTTCTTCTGTCACCTAAAGGTGTCACCATTCCACAGGCTTTCAGCTTAACTTTCCAGCAACCAATAACATAGCTGAGTATGAAGCCTTGCTGGCCGGACTGGAGGCCGCTCATTTCCATGGTGCCACCGAACTGAGGGTGATAGGTGATAGTCAATTGATCATACATCAGGTCCTATCCAAGTACCGAACTTCTCATCCAAACCTCAAACCCTACCAGGAGCTCACCACCTGCAACATCAAGCTATTCTTCAAACTTACCTTTGTCCATGTTCCCCGTTCTCATAATATTCTCGCCAATGCCTTAGCTTCACTAGCTTCATCTCTATCTGTCCCGCTAGGCAGGCAAGTGTGGACTATACACATCTGTAAGAGAACAATTCCAGCAATTGAGGATGGACATTTTATAAAGGTTAAGGAGAGGTTCAACAAAAAAGAATACTTAGAACATAAAGAAGAAATCTCTTTGATTGAGTTGGAAGAATTAGAAGAAGGTGAGAGACCTTGGTATGACGAGATTGCGAGGTATTGCCAAGATCAGTCATATCCACCTGGATCAACCACCAAGGAAAAGAAGGCAATTAGAAGATTATCCCAGAGGTATACAATCCTAGGAGGAGTGCTCTATAAGAGAAGCCTAAGTGGAATCTTACTCAGATTTCTTGATGAAGAAGAAGCCGAGTTGGTGCTGAAGGAAGCACATTCTGCAGTTTGTGGTGGTCATGTGTGTCGACTCTGAAAATTCGACGGGGTCCTCTCCTTTTCAGGGAAGTCCGTGAATCCAGATCGTCACCTCAAGAAGGGATGAGAAAGAAAGAAAACTCGGAAATCAACTCTCACCTCGGTCCCACACTCACATTGATCCCCGAACTTTCATCCCTTGGCGTCGCTCGATCACCAAAGAGACGGTTCGGGTCATGTGGGAGGAGGGTGAGAAGAAATTAAGACATGTGATCGCCAGGAACTGTGGGTTTCGATTTATAGAATTAAAATGACCGTGTGTACCTTAGCGTGAAGAATGTGAGTTAAAGCTTCTCCTACTTCGGCCGGCCGATGAAGAAGAGTCCTCAACGCGGTGGGTGCTTGATATTCTGTGCAACTAGACAAACAAACAAGTGAAAGAGACTATTAGAACTAAACAAAGTGGAGTATATGTAAAGAGAATGACATGAAACACACAATTGACTAAAAACTGACCGGATTCGGGTTATCTCTAACCCTTTTTTTATTTTTTCAGAATAATAGAATAAAAGTATTGAAAAAAATGCAAAAAAATAATAGGATGATGGAGAATCACGAAACAAAGAGATAGGAAAAAGAACTGAAAGATTCTGAGTTGAATAGAGAAAGATATAGCCAAATATGGGTTGTCGAAAAAGCCAAGCAGCAGTCTAGGATCTGCCAGGCATGACCTTGCTTCTGCGCTCGTCATGACCAGCCCTGACCTCGGAATCAAGTTCCATTGATTTTAAACTGAAGAAGACTTGGAGAGGAAGAACTTTGATGGAAAGAGCTCTGGCAACAGAAGTCCACACACTGCTGTAGAGGCCGAAGAAGAGAGACCTAGCTGATCACCTGCAGAAAAGCCTTCCTCTCTCTTGAACCAACTTTTCTCTCTCTAAAAACTTGAAATTCTCTCTCTAAAAATCACAAAATCGATGCAGGAGGGTGGTTGGATGTCTTGAGATGCCTGGGGGTCGTGCTCATGCCTTTGGAATGAACAGAATCAGAGTTAATTTATAGGAGAACAGACGGTCTCATCCGGTCTAAAAAATAGGTACATTGTGCCCTGGTGCAGGGTGCATGCGCCCCTCAGTGGGGCGCATGCGCCCCTTGGAAGGGGCGCATGGCATTGTTCCCGAAAAAGTTGGCCTTATCTGGTCGATCGGTTCAGTGGTAGAGTCCCGGTGAAAAATTGGGTCCCTCGTGCCTCAAGGGTGGGGCGCATGTGCCCTCAGGTGAGGGCACAAGGTCACGTGCCTCACTGGTAGGGTGCATGGGCACATGCCCTGGGTCCCGGGCGCATGTGACCATGAACTCGGGCGCATGGGACTGTTTTTGCGCGTGCTTCTTCCGGAAGCCATTGCGAACACTCCCGAACTCGGAATTCGACGCCGTTTGTTGCGTTGGAAAGATAACTGGCCTAAGAAGCTTCCTTTAGCATCGGATCAGCCATCACACCATCCAAAACTTCAGAATTTTGTCCGGAAGTTAGGGCAGTGAACAGAAGATCCAATATAGGTCAAAATGACTCCGACGACAAACCGGAAAGGCACGGTATGCAATAAAACTTGTCCGGGGTGTGAATATGACCATAACCTTCAATGCATGATCATTAAGCATTGGTCATTCTGCTAATTTCCATGTTTACACGATTTTCGTGTGGCTTTCGCTCGAAAATTATGGCTTTTTATGGAAAACATCCGATTTCGTTCGGCAAAGCTCCAAATCAACTTAAAAAGACACGGAATCATTATAAGATCAATCATACATGTTACCCTATAAAACATGAGTTTTATGCTCTGAATTAGACGAATTTGGCGTGTCTACAATGTGAATGCCCAAGCCCTTGCTAAGAAAATCATCTGACAAGGGTATTATTGGCCAACTCTAGAAGAAGACTGCTCCATTTTTGTCGGGCATTTTCATTCATGTCAACTCCACGCCGACAAGATTCACTCTCCCGCATCTTCCCTTCATCCAATTCATGCCCCATGGCCTTTCGCCATGTGGGCTTTTGATATCATTGGCCCCTTGAGTGACCTCCTCAACTCTGAAATGCGCTCAAAATCATTCATTTTGACGGCAACGGAGTACTTCACAAAGTGGGCTGAAGCGGAAGCATTCGTGGATATTAAAGCGTCAACAGTCTGCTCCTTCATCAAGCGCAACATCCTGGCAAGGTTCGGGATCCCCAGCGACATCGTCACCGATAATGGGCCACAATTTCTTTCTCAAAATCTGCGTGATCTTTGCAACAGGTATTGCATTTCATTGCATCATTCATCACCATACTATCCTCAAGGCAATGCTCAAGCAGAAGCCACCAACAAAATCTTAATCAAAATCATCAAGAAATCTTGTAAGTCTAGCAAATTTGCCGACTGGCCTGATAAGCTTGTAGATGCTCTAGGGGCTTATCATACTTCTGTAAGGACTCCCACTGGAAAAACCCCGTATGTGTTCACATCCATCTCCTTTTCATTTTTCATCATTACTAATTTTATCCCATCATGTTTTATTCCTTTCTTTTTATTCCACCATGTTTTATTCTGTCCTTTGTTTTATCCCACCGTGTCTTTTATTTTATCCCACCCCACCATGGCAATTGTCATGCCATTGTATCTTCTGTCTCTTTATTCTATGATAGTCCCACCATTATCTTTCAATTCCACTATGGCTTAAATCTGTCTTGTCGTTTTCTGAACAACAGGTTTTTGTCAGCGCGTGATTCATGGTTTTCGTGATACCCGAGCAATTTTGTTATGCTTAAACGAACCCTTTAAGAATTTGAGATTATTCCACTCAGAATTAAACTGAGTATTTTAATGAAACTTGAATGAACTTGAGATTCCAAATATGATTGATTGGTATTCTTTTCATTTTAAGATCAACTTCTCTTTTAAAACTTTAGCCCATCACAGTACAAGAACACCGCAAAGTTCGGGTTGCTGGCTGATGATGAACCTACGAATTCGAGGACTCCTCACCACACTAAGGGTTGGCTACATCCTTTTATCCTTTATCATTTACTTTTTCATCTCTCGTGCCAAGGGCATGTCTTTTACCAGTCAATTATGTGAGGTTTTGATAGAACATGAAAGCGATCTAGAATACTCAGAGAGATTCATTTTGCTGGATCACGTAGATAAGCGTGTCTATATCTACACCTTGATGCCACCTTTTCAGTCCATCACCATTCCATTCTGCTACATTCATCTACACACACTTGCATTCTATTACAGTTCACTCCAAATCACTCCACTTCATTACATGCCACTCCCTTACAAAGCCAACATCAAGGCGAGGCAAGCTATAGACATGCCAAATTCACCTAATTTAGAGCATAGAACTCATGTTTTATAGAATAACATGTATGATTGACCTTAGAATAATACTGTGCCTTTTAAAATTGATTTGGAGCTTCGCCGAACGAAATCGGATGTTTTCCGAAGTTTTCCGCAAAAGCCATAATTTCTAAGTGAAAGCCACACGTAAATCGTGCAAACACAGAAGTTGGTTGAATGACCAATACCTAATGATCATGCATTTAATGTTATGGTCAGATTCACACCCCGGACAAGTTTTGTTGCATACCGTGCATTTCCGGTTTGCCGTCAGAGTCATTTTGACCTGTATCGGATCTTCTGTTCACTACCCTAACTTCCAAAAAAAATTATGAAGTTTTGGAGGGTGTGATAGCTGATCCGATGCTATAGAAAGCTTCTTTGTCCTGTTATCTTTCCAACGCAACAAACGGCATTGAATTCTAAGTTCGGGAGTGTTCGCAATGGCTTCCGGAAGAAGGACGTGCAAAAATAGTCCCATGCGCCCGGGTCCCTGGTCACATGCGCCCAGGACCCAGGGCACGTGCCCATGCGCCCTACCAGTGAGGCACGTGACCTCGTGCCCTCACTTGAGGGCACATGCGCCCTACCTTTGAGGCACGAGGGAACCAATTTTTCACCGGGACTCTACCACTGAACCGATCGACCGGATAAGGTCGAATTTTTCGGGAATAGTGCCATGCGCCCCCACTTGGTGGCACATGTGCCCTGGGGGGTAGGGCACGTGCGCCCAGGGGTAGACAACAAGGTCTCCTATTTTGTAGTGCTGATCACGCCGTTCGTTCTCCTATAAATAAACTCCGATTCCGGTCGTTCCAAAGGCATGAGCACAACCCCCCAGGCATCTCAAGACATCCAACCTCCCTCCTACATTGATTTTGTGATTTTTAGAGAGATAATTTTGAGTTTTTAGACAGAGAAAAGTCGGTTCAAGAGAGAGGAAGGCTGTTATACAAGTGATCAGCCAGGTCTCTTTTCTTCGGCCTCTACAGCAGCATGTGGACGTCTACTGCCCGAGCTCTCTTCACCAAAGTTCTTCCTCTCCAAGTCTTCTTCAGTTTAAAATCAACGGCACTTGATTCCGAGGTCGGGACTGGTCGTAACGAGCGCAGAAGCAAAGTCGCGCCTGGCAGATCCTGGACTGCTGCTCGGCTTTTTCGACAACCCAGATTTAGCTATAACTTTCTTTTGAATTATTTTTAGTCTATTTATCCGAAAATAGAAAAAATAGGGGTTAGAGATAACCTGAATCCGGTCAGTTTCTAGTCAGTTGTGTGTTTCATGTCATTCGCTTTACTTATACTATACTTTGTTTAGTTCTAATAGTCTCTTTCATTTGTTTGTTTGTCTAGTTTCACAGAAATATCAAGCACCCACACGTTGGGGACTCTTCTTCATCGGCTGGCCGAAGAAGGAGAAGCTTTGACCACCACTCTTTACGCTAAGGTACACACGGTCATTTTAATTCTATAAATCGGAACCCACGGTTCCTGGCGACCACATTTCTTTCTTCTCATACTCCTCCCACATGACCCGAACCATCTCTTTGGTGATCGAGCGATGCCAATGGATGAAAGTTCGGGGATCAATGTGAGTGTGGGACCGAGGTGAGAGTTGCTTTCCGATGTTTTATTCTTTTCTTTTCTCATCCCCTCTTGAGGTGACGATCTGGGTTCACGGACTTCCCTGAAAAGGAGAGGACCCCGTCGAATTTTCAGAGTCGACAAGCGTGTCTATATCTACACCTTGATGCCACCTTTTCAGTCCATCACCATTTCGCTCCACTACATTCCACTATGATCCATCTCGCTTCGCTACGCTTTCTCTATGACTCACTCCGCTCCGCTACATGTTATTTCCTTACAAAGCCGACATCAAGGCGAGGCAAGCTATAGACAAGCCAAATTGGCCTGATTCAGAGCCCGAGACTCTTATTCCATAAGCTATATCCATTATTTGACTGTTATCTAATCTGGATTACCTCATGGAGATGAGCTAAGGACGTTGGTGGAGCCGCTTGTGAGTTGAGAATGGACCGATGATTTTCGTAATAATGCCGTAACCTACAAGCGAGAGCCATGCATGAACTGTGAAATCACGAAGCCTACTCAATGACCAACCATGAATGGGCCTTAATTGAATGTCTTGGGAGTCCCGCATGTGTTCCGTAACATTCAGGGTTTCCGAGAAGTCATTTCGGTAGTCGTCGGTCAATGACGGCTTTCGTTACAGCTTTATCGATCTGTACTAACACAACTATCCTCCTAAACCACACGTTAGGCCTTTGCAGTCATCACTGGGTCTTTTCAGGTCATCCGGGTCGATCCTAACCATATATTTCATCAACTGGGGCCATACGGTCATTTCGGTCAATTTTAGGGTTTTACGGCTTTTCCGAGTTTCGGCTCACGTTTACCGGGTTAATCTCAGATTTTTCGATGATTTCGGATCTTCCGACCATACCGGACTTGTCCGGTCATCATTTAAGTCATCCTATGTTGCCCCGAGATTCCTCGACCGGAACCGTGCCCTTTCGGATCTTCGCCACGATTTTTGGCTTTCCGCGAGAGGGTAAATCGGTAGAAAGCTCCGTACGAATATCTTGGGAGTCATGCCGGTTGGTTTACTGACTTGAGGAGGTGTGGTTGAAGGCTCTCTTTCCAATGCAACAAACAGGAGCCGAATTGGACATGCCGTTTGAAAGTTACGGCTCGCGGAACACGCGCGCAGGAGAGAGAGTGTACCGTGCCCTCAAACTGGGGGCGTGCCCTATGCGCCCTCAAACTGGGGGAACGCCCTACGTGCCCTAGCTTCCTTTGAAATGCGGGGGTGCAGTCAGTTTCTGAAAATCAGAAATTGCCCTAATTAGTGCCTTCTAAACCGGGTTTTTGGAAGGTTTCCGTCGCTAATTTTCGATTATTTGTACCGTGCCCCCAGTTCGAGGGTGCGTTACGTATGTCAAGTTGGATTTTTAGCAATTTTCGGAAGTTTCCTTCGATTTTTAGCAATGAGATGCATACCGCGCCCCCAAGGTGAGGGCGCGCCCTACACACCCTCAGGTGGAGGGCGCACCGTCTCCTTTGAAGAGCAGGGGCGCAGTCGGTCCAGTTTCCGTATTTTGCACCGGCTTCCTTCCCCAATAAATTGAGGGCCATTCTCAATGACCCAAGGTTAATCCCCCATTCCTAGCTTGTCCAAAGGTTGTCCAAGCTCTCTCCCAAGGCCGTCCTGACGTTCAAAGGCGATCCGACGTCGATAGATTGATCCCGAAGCGAAGGAGAAGCCCGATCCATGCATTCTGCAGCAACCGAATTTCATCGGCTTCTGCAGAAAATCTGGAGCTCCTGCTGCCAAAGTCTTCAACAGAGGAATTGTTCCTCTCTTCGTCCTCTTTCATATGCAACTGACTTAACTCAATTCTAACTTGCCGTTTGTTCATGGCGATTGCTGCACTAAGGGCGCACATCCAGGTTCTATTTTCCATATTTTTTCAATTTCATAATTTTTACAGTCTTCTACAGACAGATTCCAGAGAAGGCATCAACAGAAGACATCTTCGTCTCCTAGTTATCCATCCATAAAAACAAACAGCACTCTAGGGGTCATCCGTACCATTCTTTGTACCAAAGTTGCGCCAGAAGGGTGCAAAGCTACCCAAACCAGCTTGTTTCATTTATCTCGGCTTCAACTCAAGCCGTTTCATTCTATAAGTTTTTCTTAACTCAATTTATTTGATTGTTAAAGAATATTTTACTTAGTTTGCATCATTTTTACATAACCAAAAAAACACAAAAAAAGGGGTTAGGACTCGCCCCAATCCGGTGAGTTCTATTCCGATTGCTTCTTTGTTTCATCTCTTCTCCTATAGTCTCTACACTTCCCATAGTTATAATCGGTTTCTTTCACTTGGTTTATTGTTCTAGTTGCACAGGTTGATCAAGCTAGCATTGGTTGGACTCTTCTTCAACGGCCGGCCGAAGAAGAAGAATGTTGAACTCACATCCCTTTCTCCAATGCTAAGGTACACACGGTCAACTCATCTATTGATTTACACTCCATAAAGCGGAGCTCGCGGCTCCTGGTGACCACAATTTCTCTTATCATGTTCTAAGTTATTCTATTCCTCACCCTCTTCCCACATGACCCGAACCGTCTCCGGTGCTCGAGCGACGCCGTGAGATGAAAGTTCGGGGATCAATGTGAGTGTGGGAGCAAGGTGAGGACATTTTACCACTTTTCGAGTGTTTTCCAATTCACTCCCTTTTCCTTATTCTATTATATCTTTCACCTTCTCTTGAGGTGCCGATCCAGAACCTGTTTTTGGAGTCGACAACAACCTGATTAGTTTCAATAAAAGTACGATCAGAAGATGTTTTGCTCTAAACCAAGGCTTGTATGTAAGAAGGTTTCTAGGTCAGTATAAAGAGATAACTCTCTAAAGAGTTCAACATTTCATGGAGCATATGGTTGAGGGACCTCTTGCACTTCTTACTGAAATAGGGCATTGACATGACCATTTGACAGAATTCAAAGTTGTTGTTGATGACCCATCTTGTTCTCTTCATGTTAGTGTATTCTGCCATTCCAATATGTCTTCCAAACCTTAATTGCACTGTCACCCTATCAACTTCAAAAAGAGGGTAAAAATAAACAAGTTGGAAAAAACAAACAAAGAACATTTTTTTGTTTTTTAATATTTTGCATTTTTTTGGAGTTTTCAATTTTTATTTGACAAGCAAGTAATGAAGAGACCTGAAAACAAGATTATGCTATGAATTTTTTAGTAAACCATAGGTTTATGAATTTGTTAAGAATTTTTCTCTCAACAAATGGGTTAGTATCCTAACTCCAATCTCCAATGACCTAGGGTTCACACAACCTTACCACGCATACGTAACTTGGGATACTTTGGGTTTTGGGAAGTGGTACAACCAACCCAGTCGTGAAGAGGAATACTCCACGTATGTGGAATTACAAAGGCCTTGATGAAAGCCATCCATGTCAACTAAGAATAAATATCTCAGAAAAGAGGTTGAATTCACCAAGAGGGTGTTTTGGATGGGAGGGGTATATGGGATAGTGAGCTCCTATGTCAAAAAGAAAAAAAGTGTAAAATAAAGGGGTAGAGAGAAGGAACACACAATGCAATCAAGTGATAATGCAAGTAATAAACAAAACATAAACTTAAATAAACAAGCAAGCACACAAGATGACTAATTAGAAACTAGACAAGAAACTAGATTCTAGACTTTGTTTGTCACGGGAGCCAAATGGAGGTGGTGAAAGAGAGTTTAAATCTGATAGCCAAGCAAAAGAGGTCATCCACGCGGGAACCAATGTAAAAATAAGCTGGTTAATGTGGGAACCGAGGAAAAAAGTGAAGGTGGTTCACGCAGAAATGGGTTTCTGGGTAGAAAAGGATGGTTCACGTGGGAACTGGTTTGAATGATTAAAAGAGGGCCACGTGGGGCCAATTTGATGATGAATAACTATCTAATCCACGTGTGGATATATCTAAAGGAAATATGGTTCACATGGGAACAAAGATAAAGAAAGAAGTTGGTTCACACAGGAACTGATTTAAAGTGGAAAATGGTGGTTCATGCCGGAACAAGTTTAAATAGTAATTGAAAATAAAAGATGGTCACGTGGTGACCTATTTGAGAGTGGTATAACCTGCAATAAAAGGAAAAAAATCTGATTTGGAAACCTGAAAATAAATTTTGGTTCACGTTGGAACCGGTTTGTAGAAGAGAGTTGGTTCGTGCGGAAACCAATTTTAAAAGAGAAGGTGGGTTCAAATGGGAACCAGATAAAATAAATGACAAAAATTGATTATCACTTCGGATCTTATGAAAAAAAGTGAACTCAGAAAAGTTAAGATTGAATCATATTAGGAAAGGCGGAAAGAAAGGAAGGCTCACGTGGGAACGAGTCTAGAACTAGAACTAGTTGTAAAAAAATAGTAAGCACCCATGGTTAAATCTTGTTCCACCATGGTTTCCAAACGAGAGTTGTTGACTCCGAATAATGGGTCCCATGTCGTCACCTCAGAAAACTAGTAGTGGTGATGAGAAAGGGAAAAACTCTCACCTCTGTCCCACACTCACATTGATCCCTGAACTTTCATCTCTTGGCGTCGCTCGATCACCAAAGAGACAGTTCGGCTCATGTGGGAGGAGAATGAAAAAAAATAAGAACTTAAAACATGTAAAATGATGTGGTCACCAAGAACCACAGGCTCTGCTTTATAAAATAAAAATAAATAGTAAAGTGACCGTGTGTGTACCTTAGCGGGAAGAGTGTGAGTTAAAGCTTCTCCTTCTTCGGCTGGACGATGAAGAAAAATCCTCGACTCATGGGTGTTTGGTTTACTATGAAACTAGAAAATAAAATCAAGATAAAGAACAATTATAATTGAGTAAAAAAAGTATATGTAAATAAAATGACATTAAATAGACAATTGTAAAGAAACTAACTAGAGTTGGGTTACTTCTAACCTTTTTTTTTAAAATTATTCGACTAAAAGTAATGCAAGAAAATATGAAAAAATGATAGGTAGATAAAGAAAAAAATTAAATAGATATGAAATAGAACAAATTAATTCAAAGCCCAATTTAAGAAGATATTGCCAAATCTGGGTTGTTGAAAAAGTCGAGCAACAATTGGGATCTGTCTGGCACGACTTAGCTTCAGAGCCTGCAATAGCCAACATCGACCTCAAAATTGTCTGCCTCTAGCTATAAACAAAAGAGGACTTGAGGAGAAAGAACTTTTCTTTAGACAACTTGGGCAGAATACGTCCACACACTTCTGTAGAAGTCGAAGAAGAGAGACCTGGTTGAACACGTGCGGACTGACCTTCCTCTCTCTAGAACCGAATTTTATCTCTCTAAAAACCTTGAAATTCCCTCTAAAAATCACCAGAACAATGTAAGAGGGAGATTGGATGTCTTGGGAAGCCTGGGGGGTTATGAACTTTTCTATGAAATGACCAAAATCAGAGTCAATTTATAGGGGAAGACGGAGTCAATCTGACCTAAGAAACAGGGCCAATGCGTGCTGGCCATGGGCGCATGCACCTCCCTCTGGTGGCACATCCTATCTGGCCGAAAAAATTGACTTGATTCAACCAAAAAATTTCATCTGATCTAGTTGCAGTTGCAGTCATCAAAAACTAGTATCCATGTGCCCTCAATTGGGGGCGCATGGGGATGTGCCCTAACTGGTGGGGCACCTGGGGATGTGTCCCCGAGGCAGGGCGCATTGTACTACTTCTACACACCTGTGTTCTAGAAGCCATTGATGACACTCCTAAACTTAGAATTTAATGCCATTTGTTGCATGCAAAAGATAATAGGTCGAGGAATCTTTATACAGTGACGCATCATCAACTGCACTCTTCAAAGCTTCAAAATTTTATCTGAAAGTTATGATAGTGAACAGAAGATCCAACACTAGTCAAAATGATTCTAACGGCCAACTAGAAAGACACGACATGAAACAAAACATGTTCGAAACGAGAGTCTAACTATAACCTTCAATGCATGATCATTAGGCTTTGATCACTCAGCTGATTTCCATCTGGCTATTGTTAAAAAATTATGGCTTTGTTCTAAAAACTCTGAAAAATATCCGATTTCATTTGGCAAAGCTGCAAATCAACAATAAAAGACCCGGTATCATTCTTAGATCAATCACACATGTTACCCTATAAAACATGAGTTTTATCCACTGAACTGGGCAAATTTGATGTGTCTAGAGCAGTCACTACTTTCCTGAATGCATATATATTTTCTGCTTTTCCTTTTTTCGCATTATCAGTTTGTTACTTCTTTCTTTTTTGTATGACATGTTTAAGTAAATTCTCTTCTTTCTTTTATCTTTTGAAGAAGGAATACAGCCCCCTAATACTTTGTAAGGAGGCCAAACTTGAGCAAACTAACTACTCTTTTCTTTGCTTAAGTCAGAACAGAGGAAGAGCGAGAGAGAGAGAGAGAGAGAGAGAGAATAGGCACAAACATTGAGCAAAAAGTTTGTATCACTATGAAACTGTAAAATGTGCAAAGTAATCATAAGGCAAAGGGGGCCGACACATCAGAATCGTCACCTCTCTCTGTTAGCGGCCCCTAAGGAGCCAGCTCTGCGACAGGTAGGGGCATGGTGGTCCTCTCACTCCCAAACTAAGAAATGGTGCTCGACCGACTCAATCCATGAAGCATAGTCTGCCGAGAATCGGACTGATAAGACCAGGGACTATGAATAGGTGAGCTCTACCAACTCCGTCACCCGACTTGCCTCCAGCGCACGTAGCTCCTCCAAGTGATGGACTCGTAGCAGGAAAATCTACTCGCTCTCGGGTAAGGCATGGAACCTCAACTGCTCGAGCTGCAAAACAAAGTAGAAGTAAGCATAAGAAGCTGACAGATAGTGTACAAGAAAGCCCAACTATTGGACTCACCTCGGTCAAGAGGGCGAGGTCTGCTGGGGCTCAACCACCTGGGCCTGAAGCCAAGCAACCTACAAAGAAAGGTATTACAATGCCGTAGTGTAGCAAAAGAACTAACTAAATAGGATAAGAATAAAATAAATACACATGCCTGATCACAGAGGGCATGCTTTGTCTCCTCCGTGGCCTTCTAGGCATTGGATAACTCCGACACGCGGTCCCACAACTCCCAGTTCTCCACAACTCAGCCTGGAGATAGGGCCCCCACACCACCTACAAAAACCAAAGTGCAAGATCACAGAACCAGGCAAAGCAATAAACAAGTTGAGTCAAGCAGAGGTAGAATAGAAAATACCAAAAAAAATAGATAACCAGAAAGAGCAAAGCAAGAAAACCTACTAGGTTGCATAGGAGGTGGAGTAGAGTCTTTCGCAAGCTCTCCACCTAGTACTAATCGGAGGATGTGGACCATTGCTCCACCCACTTCCCGTTGGATGGGTAAGTGCAGGTAACCCTAGACATGTAAAGCAAACATGATAGATATGCAGGTATGTAGCATATAACCAAATTAAATGGACTGTGTAAAGAAAAATTACCTCGAGGAATGGAGTGAAGTCGGCGACTCCAATAGGGCCACTCTACGTGGCCAAGGAGAAGAGCTACACCAGCATGGCAGCACCCCATGCATACTTGCCCACCCGCAGAAGGTGGGTGAGTAACGACAGGAGCTGGAGGTGGATCCTATAGTTTTTGCTACCCAACAAGAGCTGGGTAAACAAGAATAATAGGAGCTGATGCAGATCTATCTTCTTGCTCCATGCCCTCCTCCTCGGACAGCTCAACCTTCACCACGTCGGTCTCCCAAAGCCAAACCTCCAAGAGCAAGGCACCCTCTTTAGGGACCGCTACCAAGTAGAACCCCACCAACCTCCTAATATCTTCACGCTTGAGCATCCTAATGCCTCCTGGGTAGGCCAAGACCTCAAGACAAAGAAAATCCTGGAAAAATCCAAAATAATTATCATAAGTCTTGTTCGTCATTGGCTGGCCATGTACATGAAGGCCCGTGATCCAGACCATATCCTCCAGTGAAGGCACCATGCGCCCGTACAACAAGATGAAGGAGCGGGTGGTGGAATCTGATGGAAATGTATGCCCTACAAGCCAATCATATATGATATGGTTTTACATTTCTTGTAATATCTTATTTAGTATTAATGGCATTGTCTTCACTACTTGCTCTATCTAGATGCGTTTATTGTAATGAAGTCCTAAATTGCATGCAATGATGATTGGATCATGATGAGATCATGATAATGAGATCAATCATCTAGAAGCATGTGATCTAAATTGTTCCTAGTCGTAGGATCCTTGAGATGGGACATCAAGGATCCGATAAGACTAGTGTATATGATATCTTCTCATTTGATGAGGATGACCGATCTCATTGGTCATCAGTGTGGGGACACTGAGATACATGTACAGGTGCTCATTAGAGGAATGAGTTCACTGAACTGACCAATATAGAATCCCTGAATGGTATCTTACCGAACTGTCGATCAGGGTATTCTATCATCACGGTTGCACAGTTAGATCTTTGACCTGAGTCACCAAAGATGTCTTGCCAGGCGTACTATATACTTTGACTATTGACTTATGGATCACTTAGTATTGTGATCCTATATAGTTAATGGATTGGGTATATGGGAAACATGGTGGAGGCAATTGAGCGGACAATAAGGGATCGTTCACTCTCGGTAGGAGAGAGAGAATGTCCTATGGATAGTACTCTAAAATCCTTGGCCAAGGTAGATAGAATAATTGGAAAAGGAGTTTTCCAGTTGATCCATTCCTGAGTACAAGATTTCATAGAGTCGGATTATTAAAGGGGCTGACAGTCAGTGCCGAACCCCTGACCGACCGGGACATTGTTTGGATGAGGATTTATATCCATGTGGTAACTGATGATGGATAGGCTCAATGGATGTTATTTAACTCCCCAAAGTCATTTGGGATCATAGGATGTGGCTTGTACCCTTTATGATCGGAAAGCCGTCAAATCTGTTATTAGATAATAGATTTGATTTAATTTAAAAGAATTGTTCTTTTTAAATTTGGCTTCAACCAAATTGACTATTGGGCCTAGTGGGTCACACACATTAGAACTAATTCTAAGGATAGGGGCAAGGTTGTAAATATGTAGAAGATTTGGGTTTATGTGAAAAATTGCATCTTCTATATATAATATGCTTGAGAAGCTAAACCCTATCAAGCCAAAGGGTTGGAGAATGTGCTTGGCAGCCTCCCTCTCTCCTCTCCTCTCTAGAAGGAGTCCCCGCATGGTACAACTCCGTTCTGGCAGAGTTTTCGAGCTTGGAGCAAAGGAGAACCGGTCTTTAGAAGAAGTTCGTGTGGATACCGCTAGAGACCGTCCACTTGAACGGTTTGAAGCACCAAGGAACATCCAATCTTCATCTCTGGTGAGGGATTTTTCAAATCCCAAGAAGGTATATTCGGTCTCCTTCTTAATCGGTTCCCGATTTTGTCGTTTGGGTTTCAATAAAGGCTAAGACCATGGATTCAAGGAATCAAAATTATTTTAAATGCTTAGTATGCTTCCTTACAGAATCACTCTGCTCCCTCAGAGCTTGGATCAGGAAGAGGTCCTTTCAAATCGTTGTACAGCTCAGGAAGAGGCCAAAGCCCATGGCACTCAACCTTTCCTGCTGGAAGGCATGAATGCCCTTGAATATAGACCTAACTAACTCCCAGGAGATGCGAGAGCAAAGCTTGTTTTACAAACACAAAAATAAACTTTGTTAGTTTCATGCAGTAGCTAGTTTGTTAATAGAAATAAATTTTAACTAGGCAGAAAGCTTACCTCAAAGTGTGTGCTTGGCATGACCTCAATAGCGATGAGGGGAACCTTCTCCTCTGCTATAGGAAGAGACTCCAGGGCCGGTGGCATGAGAGGAGCATGATCACCTCACCATCTGCACAAAAATTTGGATTAAATGTCAAATAAACAAGGCTGAAAAGCATTGAAAGAACATGTCAAGTCTGGCTTTTGAAAATAGCAAGCGTCCTGACACGAGGATGACTACCTTGATGTCCTAAAGTCAAAGTGTCAGCTTGACGCTCTGACCCAAGGACATTACCCCCAACGTCCCGGGGAGAGAGCGTTAGGGTAGCGCTCTCCCACTGTGACGATAGTATGCTGTCGACCCGCCGTCGGGACATTAGGATGGCCAGATTTGGCCAACTTCTAATCAGTCATTTTTGGCCTAAAAATTTTGGAAATCTCATAAAACTTGCACAAACGAAAAGTTGACATCCTATTCTACAAGTTTGCATAATGGACCAACTGGTTTTGATGTGTGTAGAGGTCGTAGAAGATGAAAAAAACCTTTACTGGATCCGCGTAGTGTCAATGTGAAAATGAATTTACTATAGTAATTTTCTATATATAGTAATGGTGAAAATTTGAGGAAATTCCATAAAAACTTAGAAAAAATCACCATAAACCCCTAAAAATCAAAAAATGCCAAATCCACCAACGTTGGAGATTTTCTGTCAAAAGTGAAACCAAAATTGAAGATAAGGTGAAGGGTTACTGAAAACCATGGTAGTCCGAAGCGAGGACGCTTGGCGTCCTTCAGGCAAGACATAAAGCGACCCCAAGGTAGAGTGCTTGCTATCACAGCAACCGAAAAGTCTGTCTATTTTTAGGCATCCTCTTTCTTTCACTTCATTTGAATTCCCTGCCATTCCTGCTTAATGAATAAATCCTCTACTATGTCCATGAACACATGTTTTGCAAGAAAACTAACCATTTTGCAGGAATAATCAAGTTCCAATGCAACTACAACAAATATAACGGCCGCGCAAAGCCAAAAAGCCAAAGTGTAACAAACAAATGGGCCACACCAGGCCCAGTCCATAAACACAACAAAAATACATGGCCATGCAGGGCCCCAACAACAAAAACTAAAAAAGGCAAGCATACAGTGCACAACTAGAGCTGACATCCTCCGCAACCCCTGAACATCACTAACAAAGGGTCTGGTGGCTCATTAAATACCGGGTCTTCCTATTGTCCTCCTCCACCACCAGGCCCGGCTGGAACACTCTGCAAGCCTGCCATAGCTTCCTGATGCTTTGGCACTCCTTGACATCGTCTGACATTCCGAAGTGTTTATCCTTGATGGCCGAGAGGTGAGAAAGGCAAGAGACCTTGAGACGAGGCTCGCCAATATGAGGGAAGCAACGATAGGGGTGTAGGCTACAAATGTAGATCTAGTGACCAGCCTAAGGCCGATGTCTGGCGAGTGGCAAACCCATATTTTCCTTCCTAACAAGAGAGGAGGGGGACACAGAAGGCTGCCCGGTTTATGGCAAAAAGATACATTCACCAGTCCCGACAAGTCTTCACTGTGAAGCATTTGTTGATGACCTTCTCTTGTATGCCGAGGATGAAGGTAATGAAGTAAAAAGGGCTATGAAGAAAGTATTAGGAGGTGGGCACATTATAGCAGGCTATATCAACTTGAAGTGTCAATTTGCCTAGGAGGCCAATAGGAGGAAACAACCATGCATGGGCCTACCAATGTAGGTTGAGGAGAGACCGTTATATAGAAACCTAAGGATAGAAGAAATGATTCTCTCCCTCTACCATATATCCCAGATGCTAGATAGTGGGCCAAGATGGATCCATCCATCATCGATTGGGAAAAGGAGGGCCGAGGTAAGGAGGGTGGCCACGCCCCTTAAATCTGGGGTCCAAACCCACATCATCATTGGCCCCCTCCAGGATACCCACGATCTACTTCTGAAGCCCTTCCAAGCAAATCCTACATCCTAAAATCATAGACTGGGCCTCAGTTGGGCTGATAAACTCCTCTAGGAATTTAGTGGATAGGAGGAGCTTAGAAGGGGAAAAATATGAGGGCTTCTTGGCGACGGGGGCAGCATTGAGTCCAAGGAGAATGACAGCTTCCTCCAAAGGGATAGTGCACTCGAAGGTATCAAAAATGAAGGTACGGGTCTCGAGGAGGGCCCCTTTCAAAGCAAAACCCTAGTGATACTTGTAGGCATTTATAGTATGAACAAGGATCCCTAGTCTAGCATGAACATGAACCCCCAGCATCCCCCATTCTCAGAAGATGGCATGTGCTTCAGGGCGGAGGTGAAAAGTAAAGTGGGGCACTCAATCAATGAAACCAAAGTTGTGAGCGCTTGACAAAGCCAGAGCCTCCTACACAAGATGAAGAAGGCACAATCAAAAACTAGATTCTGGAAGTTGCAGGCACTCTGACGGCAAGACATCTGGTGCCTCAATGTCAGAGCACCTCTCCCCAATAGATAGAAGTCAAGAAGAAAGCATAAAATAGTCCAAATAATCGAAATCCAGTCTAAAAGAAAAGAAAAACTATGGCCAAGTTATAAAGACACGTATCAATAAGACATTGAAGGCAAAAACTCACCACTTTGGCCAAAATCCTATTTTGAATGAGCCCCGAAACCTTAGCAAACCGCTTTGTCCTTGGAGGGCCGAAGAGTGTTTTAGGAAGCCCCATCCCTGTAGAATCAAGTAGTGAAAATTGTAAGCAATTCAAGAAAGAAGAGTCCAAGATTTTGGCTGGAGGAGGTTTCCCCATGAGCTGGGCGGATAGGGCTTAGAAAGGGATTTTGGGAGAAGTCAACTCCCCCCTTTTCCATGAAATGACAAATGATAGCTCCCAGTCTAGAAATTGTACAGAGGAAGCTGGTGCTTTGGCAGCACGACGCCTGACATCCCATCGTCGGGACGTTTTAACAAAAATTCTAAAAGAATCAAAATATGTATAAAAATCTAAAAAGAAAGGGGGACTCTCCCTTGACCCCTTTTAGGACTTGCATCTTAGTTATCAAAACAATAGTATTTGTGATGTTGAAGACCACAAGTTCAAAGAATATCGGGACTAAGAGCCCGTCCAATAAAATCAATGATGGAACGATCACTCAATGAACTTAAGGATAGGCCAAAATCAGGTGCACAAGGATGACGGATCCTATCAGGTATCCTAACCCATTGCACATGATCATTATCTTCAACTATTTTATAATGCTAATTTTTATTTCTTTCTCCCAACATGCATTCGCATACATCCCTTTGCATATCGTTTTGATCCTCTTTACAAGAGTCATTTTCTCTGGCAAGATGAACGAGCATTCCTATCAAAATGAGAGGTTATTCCACTCAGATCTAAATTAGGTTCTCGCAAGAATGCCAATGAATCTGAAGGACTTAATCCTAATCAATTAGAAATTCTCTTAATTTTAAATCAACTTCCGTTCAGCCCTTCTTGCCACAAGCACAACATCGAATTGGATCGCTAACTGAGATGAACTCACAAATTGCACTCAATGGTTCCCCCCATGTGGGAGCAGGATTTATATTTTATCTCTTGTGCCCACGGCACATCACTTTTCTAATCAACCACAGAAGCAGTCCAGAAGAGACAAAGGAGCAATTATGGGACCTAAGGAAGCTCATTCTACCTAATTAGGTTGTAAGGCACATATCTGAATCTACACCTTGGTATCAATCTTTCAGTTTGCCAATGCTCCGCTCCACTACACCTTATTAGGGTCATTTTCTGCTGTACTCCATGCCACTCCCATGCAAAACTGATGCTAAGGCGAGGCAAGTGGTAGATATGAGAATTTGACCTAATTACATGTACCAAAACTCTTGTTTTCATGGGAAACACTTACTTTTTCTAACCAAAGAACCCAACTAGGCATAAAAACGACCGAATTTTGTGTCGATGTACTAGCTCTACATTGCTTGGTAGTTGGCAAAAAATCACTTGAGCACCTGGCTCTCCCACCCATTTTCTCTCCATCTTTGGAATCAGCCGATAGAGGATATAGTGTCGTATGTGATTGCTGGATTGCCAAGACATCGAGAATCTTGCCGGCAATCATAGTCAGAAATAGCGTGTGGCAGGGAATCTCAGACAGATCTGTCAGGAGAAGTTAACGATGCTCTGAAGGTAGGACACCTGCTATCTTGGTCGTGGAGTGCCTAGCATCCGGCTTGCCAACTGACATGCTGCCTGCGCGAGTCAGGGTCATATGCCTGCCACGGTCAAAGCTATTGTAAGATGCCCGGTGCTGGCCAGGCAAGACACCAGGTGTCACGTAAGTAGAGCATCTTGGTCATCCACGGGATGAGAACACACACACAGCATGACCCCAACAGTGATCCCTGAGGATGAGAACACACACACACAACATGACCCCAACAGTGATCCAAGGGGTGAACAAAAAGCCACCCACACATGCAAGCACTAGCAATGTTTTGAAAAGAATTCTTGTAGAGTTCTATATTTTCCACCCCAATACTTTGAAAAAACTTTATTTTTGTTCAAAAAATGTTCTCAACTTGAGTCTTAAAGTGAACAAACACCGAATAGACTTCACTTTTTGTGGCAATGAGAAAAATCAAGCAATATCTATTGTAGTGATCACGAAAGGACACAATATCTATATCAATTGTTGCTTAAATGAGGGGAAGGTCCCCAAACATCAGATGTAATGAGTTCAAGGGGTTGTTTGGACACATGTGTAGATAAGAAAAAATGAAGACATTGACTCTTAGCTACAACACATTGTGAACAAAAAGAGCTATCAACTGTATAAGAACTACCAATTTTATTTTAAAAAGCTGCCCTAATAGCAGGATGACCAAGATGGTTGTGCCAAGTATCAACTAAAGTAGTAGAAAGAGCCACCGGGGATAATGTAGAATATGCCTTCATGTCTAGCAAGTAGAGACCATTGGCGCTACTACCTCTACACAGTTCCTTCCCCTAGTGAACTATGAAACCAATAGCAAATTCATTGCTACATGTGGAACATGCAAATCACTTTTAAGGTGAAATGATTTAAAACTTGTATTACCAATTTGGGAGATACCTAATCCATCTCCATTGCCAAGTTGTACTTTGTCAAGCCACCATAATGCACCAAATTTCTCAACATTCCAACCTTTGGATTCATGTGATTGTTGGCTCTAGAATCTGGATACCATGATAAATCCATGGCATTATATGACTGTTTAGATCCATTAGAAACGAGGGTGGCCTAAAAATGTTGATTATTATTTGAACTACATACTGCTCATTATAGTTGACACACACGCACAATTCTTTGATTTTTCCTGTTGATTCCTATCTGAATTGTTTGAATTGTTTCCTGGATTGACATTAGTGTTGGTAACCTAATTTCTATCATATTTAAACATGTTATTGATTCTACCTTTATCATCTCATCCCCAACCTCTGTAATTACCGTTATTATGATATTGTTGAGACTAAAACTATAGTTTTAACAAAATTAATTGATGGTTCAAATATCTGCTAATGTTGCTTTAGAATCAGAATTTTCTGTTTGGGTAAAAGACCTTCTAATTTCTCAATTGACATAAAAGGGGCATCAATCAGAGTAGTAACTAAAGGTATAAAGGAAATCAGATCTCCAGTAGAAATAGGTTCCATAGCCATTGCTGTGTAGTTACCCTTTTGTATATAATCTACCATTTTCTGCAATCCCTTTTTGAGCTGCTAAAGCTGAGACCGTAATTGAAGCATCCTAGCCTTGAAGGTATTGGCGTATCATGACCAATGACTAAGGAAAGAGAAGTTTTTGAGAAAGAGGAAACAAAAATGGACTTCACTAAGCTATCATATTATTTCCAAACATTTGAAGTTGGATTATGAATCTTAAAAGAAGAACTAGTCGTGTCAAGAATAAACAAAGGCAAACAAGGAATGGATCCGTCAACTAATACAATCAGATTGTACATCTCAAAAATGAAAGAAATTATGCTCTCCATATATAATTATAACTATTGAGTTTAACTGAAATGCAATGCGACACATTCGGAAGCAAAGCAAGAAAGCCAGAGTTGACAAAGGAGAATTCAGAAAAAAATAAAGCTTTAGTACATGGATTAGCCACTAACGCACCAACTACAGAGACATTCAAAGGCATTTACATCGTTCTAGGCTCTAATACCAAGTTAGAGCTTCAATAGAGCAGCCACAATCCTGTATTGAAGCAAAGGAGAATTGGAAGCACCAGATCTGGGGCAGAGTAGAGAGAAAAACTAGAGATGAGAATGGGTGCAAACTCCTCAATGAGTTCCTCATCCCCTTTTCACTATATATATCTATGTAATAATCTTAGAAATTAGTGTGCAAATGAATTGAGAAATAAAGCCAATTGTAAAATTTCAAGGGGCAATGTATAAATTGTAAAATTAACCTAGATTAACATGATAATTTGGCTATCTAATATACAGCATATACTTGGACATGCTGCTATGGATAACAACCTTGTTGGTGGTGTAGGCTACCAGCAGAATGTAGGAGATCATAGCCCCTGAGTCGATGATCGTCTAGCTCCCCATGAAGACCCCCTCCGACATAGGCACTAGCCACCCGACGACGTGCATCGCCAGCTGTAGACACGCCAATTTGGCCTTATTTCGGGCTTAAACCCTTATTCCATGGGCAATACTCTTTATCTGACCATTATCTGATCCAGATCGCCTTGTGGAGATGAGCCAAGGACGTCGGTGGAGAGCTGCGTTAGCTGAGAACGGATCAAAGATTTTCGAAGCAATGTTGTAACCTTCAAGTGAGAGCCGCGCATTAATCGTGGAAACATGAATCCTACTCAATGATCGACCCTTAATGATCCACCATTGAAGGTCATGGAAGACCCGTGTCAATTCCACAACATTTGGGTTTCCAACAAGTCATTTCGGTAGTCACGTGTTTATAACGGCCTTTATCACGACTTTTTGATCTGTAACATTTTGGCTATCCCGGACCGCGTTTTATGTCTTTCCAGTCATCACTAGACCATTCCAGGTACTCTAAGTCAAACCCATCCATATTTTGTCACCAACCGGTGCTTTACCATCATTTTGGTTGATTTTAGGGTTTCCCGATTATTACTTTTCCAAGGTTCGTTTGGCGTTTACCGGGTTATTCTTGGATTTTTCGATGATTCCAAGTTTTTTGATCATACCAGACTTGTTCGGTCATCGTTTTAAGTTATCCCAAGAAGACCCTAGTCTCCTTGGTCGAAACTGTGTTTTTTCGGATCATCGTTCCAGCTTTCAGCATCCTCAGAATCGTAAATCGGAGGGCGTGGTTGGTTCTAGAAACTAGTAACTTCCACCCATTTGGACCTTTCAAATCGATTTTTGGGAGGTTTCCCCACTTAAAAATATTTATTTTGACTGCGCCCCCGAGTCGGAGGCACATTCATTTTGTGAACCACATTTTTAGCAATTTTATAGAATTTTCCATTGCTTTTTAGAAGTAATGCGCCAAACGCACCCCCAAAGTGAGGGTGTACTGACCGCGCTCTCACCCTGAGGGCGTGGCCTACGCGGCCCCAACTCGGGGGCACGATTGTTTTCTTTCTATATTTTGTACCAGTCTTGCTTCCCCTATAAATTGAAGGCCACACACACTCTAGCATGTCCAGAGGTTGTCCAAGCTCTTCTTCAAGCTCTCTTTTATGTTCTACTCTGATCCAGTGGTGAGGGATCAACCCCGACGTGAAGAATGAGGCCCGATTTGTGCTTTCTACAACAACCTTTTTCATCGGCATCTACAGAGTTCTAGAGATGCGCGTGGCCAAAGTGGTCAACATAAGAAATCTGCATCAGGACATCCTCTTTCATTTGCAACCAATGGTACTCAATTCCAACATGTTGTTTGTCTTTGGTGATTGCTACAATGAGGGCGCACAACCAGGTTTTGATTTTACATCGGTTCAATTTCATAAATTCTACAGGTCTGTGTGGACACATTCCGCAGATGTTGTCAAAACAATATCTCTTTGTCCCCAAGTTCTCTGTCCGGATAAGAAAATGTCACTCAATTCTGACGTCGGGGTTGACTGTAGCATTCTCTGCACCGAACTGACGCTGGTAGGACACTACACTCACCCGAGAGCAGGCCAACCAAACTGGCTTCTTTTGCTCATTTTGGCTGCAGTTTGAGCCATCTTACTCTCTTAATATTTTATATTTCAATTAGAGCATTAGTTGGAGACTTTTCTTCATCGGCCTAAGGTACACACGGTCAAATCTCTCTATTTTTTTGATTTAAATCGGAACCCGTGGCTCCTAGCGACCACATACTTTCATTCCTTCATGCTTTAAGTTCTTTCATTCCATCCTCACCCTCCTCCCACACGACCCAAACTATCTCTCCGGTGCTCGAGTGACGCCGTGAGATGAAAGTTCGGGGATCAATGTGAGTGTGGAACCGAGGTGAGAGTATTTTTCCAAGTTTCCTTCCTTCTCTCTCATCCCTTTATTGAGGTGGTGATCCAGAAGAGGACAAACCCATTTTTGGAATCGACAGTTTCGTGGGGACCATGGTGGGACAACCAATCCAATTTGGTTCCCGCACGAACCAGCTCTTGTTTTACCCTTTTGATGTCAATGTACTTTTAAATCTTGTTGTTTACTCTTTCTTTACGATTGTCCCCATGTGGATATAATTTGCATTCTCTTAATTTCAAAACAGTTTCCCGCATGAATCACCCATTTTTTTATTAAAAATCAGTTCCCGCGTGAACCGACTTCCTTTTCTAAACCAGTTCCCACGTGAACCAACCCACTTTCCAATCGGTCCCCACATGGACCACCCCTTTGCACCACTTTTAATTTGGGCCCATGTGCCTTCCTTTTCTTTTCGAACCAAACAAAGTTGTTCCTACGTGAACCACCCCTTTCTTTCAAAAAACCGGTTCCCGCATGAACCACCTACCTTCCCAAAACTGGGTTCCTGTGTGAGCCACTTTATTTTCAGATCGGTCCCCACGTGGACCACCCTTTTCCTTTCTACTTCAGATTTGTCCTCAGGTGGACACTCATTCACAGACCGGTTCCTACGCGAACCACCTTTTAGTTACTAGTTTCTAGTTACTTGTCTTGTTCTATGTTTGCTTGTTTTGCTTGCATTTGATAGCTTAATTTCATTTCATGTTAGTGCATATCGATTGCTTCTTATTCTCTTACCCTCCATTTTTACTTTTGCATTTGCTTTTTGCATCGGGTACCGGACTTGTTTCAATCCATTGGGCATTCGATATGAGAGCTCTCTGTCCCAACACACCCTCACCCTCGAAACACCTTCTTCATGGATTCTAACCTTTCTTATGTGATATTCCTTCTTAGTTGATTTGGTTGTTCCATCAAGGCCTCCGTAAGTCCCCATCCGTGGAGTATTCTACTCCACATGATTGGGCTGGTTGTACCATTCATCCCAAAACTCCGAAAAACCCAAATACCTACTCGTGGTGATTGTGTGACAACCTTAGGTCTTGAAGATTGAAGCAATAGAAATCATACCCAGCTTGAGTGAACAATTGCTAACAATCTAATCTAAGGTTTGAACCCAAAAATTATCAAGTAGTCATTCTAATAACTTGTTTGCACAACTTGCTTGCTCACCCAAATTGAAAACAACAAAAAAAAGTCCTTTCTAAACACCTTAAAAAAATGTCTTTAATTTTGTGTGCAACTTGTTTGCCAACCACAAAATTTAACAAAACCAAACACAACAAAAACTTTTTTTTTATATCGCGCATTCCACTTGCTCTCTTTCAACAATCTTTTTTGGAAAGTTTGATAGCATACCCATGAGGCTGAAGTCCGAATGACGCATTGGGATTTCGGACTACTACGAGCAAGAAGAGTACGAGATAGGTCACTACGAGCCTCAGCAACCCATGGTCCAACCAGAGGACCATGTCAACGCCGTCATAGAACCTAAAATTCAAGATCCCACTCACCAACTCGTTCAACACAGTTGGAGTAAAATCTCAAAGAACTCCACTTTGATCATGAATCCTTGTCAATCATGCAGTCCATAGCAAAGGGCAGGATGCCCACCAACCAAGGACTAGTCAAGGGTGACCAAGCCCCTTCACCTCCCCAATCGATAGCTAGGCCTCTTGTCATCTCTTCTTCTGGGCATTCTAGCCATGTCTCCTTGCCTGCTCACCTAGTGATGGGGCGCCCATCAAATTCTGTGTAGATTCCTGCCTCCAACCCCACTTCCGACCTATTCCTTCAATCATCCTACTGTAGACACACAATTTTGGTCTAGTTGGAGAGCCTAAATTCTTTTTTTCATAAAGTATATTTGAGTATTCTTTCAAGGAAACTAAGTTTTTTTTGGAAAATCGTGATAGAAATGTATGCCCTACAAGCCAATCATATATGATATGATTCGACATTTCTAGAAATATCTCATTCAATTAATTAGGCAAATCTTCATTATAAGCTCTTATTAGAAGCGAATATCATAATGAAGTCCTTGATCAAATACAATGATGATTAAATCATGATGAGATCATGATAATGAGATTGATCATCTAGAGGTATTCGATCTAAATGTTCCTAGTCATAGGATACTTGAGACGGGACATCAAGGATCCGGATAGACTAGTGTATGTGATGTCTTCTCATGTGATGAGGATGACTGATCTCATTGGTCATTAGTGTGGAGACACTGAGATACACATACAGGTGCTCATTAGTTGAATGAGTTCACTGAACTGACCGAATTAGAAACCCTGAATGGTATCTTACCGAACTGTCTATCAGGGTCTTCTATCATCACGGTTGCATGGTTGGACCTTTGACCTAAGTCACCAAAGATGCCTTGTTGGGTGGAACTTGTACTTTGACCATTGACTTATGGATCACAATTTAGATGGTCCTATATAGCGATGGATCGGGTACAAGGAAAATCCGATGGAGGCAATTGAGCGGACAACAAGGGATCGTCCACTCTCGGTAAGTGAGAGTGAATGTCCTATGGGATAGTACTCTAAATCCCTGGCCAGGGTAGATAGGATAATTGGAAAAGGAGTTTTCCAATTGATCCAATTCCGAGTACAGGATCCTATAGAGTCGGTACACTAAGGAGTTGACAGTCGATGCCGTACTCCTTTCCGACCGGGACATTGGATGGATGAGGGTTTATATCCATGTGGTAACTGATGATGGAAAGGCTCAATGGAGATGATATTATCCCCATAGCCATTTGGGATCATGGGATGTGGCTTGTACCCTTCATGATCGGTAGGCCGATTAATCTATTATCGGATAACGGATTTAATTAAATTAAATAGAATTGTTCTATTTTATTTAGGCCTCAACCAAATAGGCTATTGGGCCTAGTGGGTCACACACAAAAGGACTTATCCACAAGTATAGGGGTAAGGGCGTAATTTATAGAGATTTTGGGTTTTTATGAAAAATTCCATAATTCTCTATAAATACTAATGGTTTCAGCCAAACCCAATCAAGCCAAGGGTGAAAACCACGTCCCAAGCCTCCTCCCTACCTCCTCCTCTCTCTAGAAGGTGTCCATGGTCGATGGAGCTCCGTTCGGGAAGAGTTCTCGAGGCCGGCGCGAAGGGAGAACCTGATGTGGATGAAGTTCGTGTGGATACTGCTGGAGACCGGACATTTGAACGGTTTGGAGAGCTTGAGAAGCTCATCTCCTTCCTCTCCATGGGATTATATGAATCCCTATCAGGTATATTCGAACCCGATTTGATCGGTTTTCGGTTTTCGTCGTTCGGTTCTGATTGAGACGGATTCTAAAGGAACCCATAGGAATCGTCGCTTCCGCTGCACCAAATTTTTATGGGCGATTCCTTACAAATCGGAACTTTCCTGCACATTTCGGCCAAACTAGGCCTAGTGCCCCCTTTAACGGGGCACTTGGACTAAGTCAAAGTGCCCTATAAACAGGGCACTGGGCGCCCTATTAATAGGGCACTAGGCACTCCATTGGTGGGGCACCTACACCTGGTCAGACTGATTTGACAGATGATGGGACAGTTCTGCAGATAAAGTTGCCCTCTTCATGGCTATAAAAGGACCCCCATAACACTTCCAAGGCCTAACAACCCCTCTCCAAGCTCTTAAACCATCCCAAAACCCTCTCCCGAAATACAAAAAAACCATAGTTACTTCTTGAAGGGATAGTCTAGAAGAATGAAGTTACCATCTTTTGGGCTGTAGAAGGACCCCCATTCGGAGGTTTTGGGGCACCCCAAGCCTGTTTACCACTTCTTCTCATCCACCACTACATGTCTAAGCCTTCTCAACACTCCCTCAAGCCCTTAGATCATCCCAAAATCCTCCTCCAAAAACCCACAATTTCCTTCTTTAAAAACATGACTTTTCTCCAACTTTGAGAGCCTCTACACTTCATTTCCCTTACATATAGTTCCAAAACACTCTCCCATTAGCTTCACTTGAGTATTGGCTGCTTGAAGAAGTACTTATTCCATCTTGGAGGTCATCCTACACTCCGGGGCGACGTCGTGAATAAGAGAAGAAAATCTGCTGAAATCAGTCCCTAGTGCCCCATCAAGGGGGCTCTTTGACTTTGGTCAACACGCCCCACTAATAGAGCACCTACAGCTAGCACCCCATTAGCGAGGTACTAGCAGGGGTAGACCTCGTTTTGCATTCTTCTGATTTTGTTTACCTTTCTGATCAATCCTTTACTCTCCCCTTTCACTCTAGCTTTCATTAACATGTCATCTTGCATACATTAAGCCACTCTTTGCATTTTGATGCATGTTTACACCTTCTAAATAGGGGTTGGGATTTAGTCCTAATCCGGTTTGTTCTTATCCTTTTGCATGTTTAAATTCACATTTGAGCACAATGCTACGCTTCAACTAGAACTAATGCTTTCACTTGTTTCTATGTTTCCTTCTGGAAATTTCTAGGTAAATCCAACCAAGGCGGAGTTTCAACCATATCAAAGATGAAGGGCTCACTAAGCTCTCTTCTTTTAGCCAGCCCAGAGAGAAGTTGGAACAACACAACCTCTCTACTTCCAAAGGTACGATGGTTATCATTTTTATTCTCCATTTTATTTATTTTCATTCTACTATATTTTGGAGTCCTTGGCTCCTAGCTGTAGACACGCCAAATTCGCCTAATTCAGAGCATAAAACTCATGTTTTATAGGTTAACATGTGTGATTGACCTTATAATGATTTTGGGTCTTTAAAAGTTGATTTGGAGCTTCGCCAAACGAAATCGGATGTTTTCCAAAGTTTTCTGCAAAAAGTCGTAATTTCTGAGCGAAAGACACACGTAAATCATGTAAACACAGAAGTTGGCTGAATGAACAATGCCTAATGATCATGCATTAAAGGTTATGGTCATATTCACACCCCGGACAAGTTTTGTTGCATACCGTGCCTTTCCGGTTTGCCGTCGGAATCATTTTGACCTGTATTGGATCTTCTGTTCACTGCCCTAAGTTCCGGACAAAATTCTGAAGTTTTGAAGGGTGTGATGGCTGATCCAATGCTATATAAAGCTTCTTCATCCTGTTATCTTTCCAACGCAACAAACGGTGTCGAATTCCGAGTTCGGGAGTGTTCGCAATGGCTTCCGGAAGAAGGACGCACAAAAATAGTCCCATACGCCCAGGTTCCTGGTCACATGCGCCTGGGACCCAGGGCACGTGCCCATGCGCCGTACCAGTGAGGCACGTGATCTCGTGCCCTCACTTGAGGGCACATGTGCCCTACCCTTGAGGCACGAGGGAACCAGTTTTTTACCGGGACTCTAGCACTTAACCGATCGACCGGATAAGGTCAAAATTTTTGGGAATAGTGCCATGCGCCCCCACTGGGAGGCACATGCGCCCCTCAGTGGGGCGCATGCGCCCTGCACCAGGGCGCATGCGCCCAGGGTTAGGGCACAAGGTCCCCTATTTTTTAGTCTTCATCGTGCCGTTCGTTCTCCTATAAATTGACTCTGATTATGGTCATTCCAAAGGCATGAGCACGACCCCCGAGGCATCTCAAGACATCCAACCTCCCTCCTGCATTGATTTTGTAATTTTTAGAGAGATAATTTCGAGTTTTAAGAGAGAGAAAAGTCGGTTCAAGAGAGAGGAAGGCTGTTCTGTAGGTGATCTGCCAGGTCTCTCTTCTTCTGCGTCTACAGCAGTGTGTGGACGTCTTCTGCCCGAGCTCTTTTCATTATAGTTCTTCATCTCCAAGTCTTCTTCTGTTTGCAATCGACGGAACTTGATTCTAAGATCGGGACTGGTCGTGACGTGCGCAGAAGCAAAGTCACGTCTGGCAGATCCTAGACTGCTGCTCAGCTTTTTCGACAACCCAGATTTGTCTATATCTTTCTCTATTCAACTCAGAATCTTTCTGTTCTTTTTTTATCTTTTTATTTAGTGATTATCCATCCTCCTATCATTTTTTTACATGTTTTTGCATTATTTTTAGTCTTTTTATCCGAAAATATAAAAAGGGGTTAGAGATAACCCGAATCTGGTCAGTTTCTAGTCAATTGTGTGTTTCATGTTATTTTCTTTACATATACTCCACTTTGTCTAGTTCTAAATGTCTATTTCACTTGTTTATTTGTCTAGTTGCATAGAATATCAAGCACCCACACGTTGCGGACTCTTCTTCATCGGCCGGCCGAAGAAGAAGAAGCTTTAACCTACACTCTTCATGCTAAGGTACACACGGCCATTTTTCATTTTAATTCTATAAATCGGAACCCGCGGTTCCTGGAGACCACATTTCTTTCTTCTCATACTTGTCCCACATTACCCGAACCATCTTTTTGGTGATCGAGCGACGCCAAGGGATGAAAGTTCGGGAATCAATGTGAGTGTGGGACCGAGGTGAGAATTGCTTTTCGAGCTTTATTTCTTTCTTTTATCATCCCCTCTTGAGGTGACGATCTGGATTCACGGACTTCCCTGAAAAAGGAGAGGACCCCATCGAATTTTCAGAGTCGACAGCTTTGTGGCGACCATGGTGGGACAAGCAATGTCTTCAACCATGGGTGCTTAGTGTTTTGTTTGCAACTAGTTCTAGTTCTAGACCGGTTCCCACGTAAGCCTTTCCTTCTTTCCACCTTCCTTAACTTCATGCCATATCAAAAATTCTGACTTCACCCATCTTTCATCAGATCTGAAGTGCCAAGTATGCCATTTAATTTCTGTCATTTTATTTAAACCGGTTCCCACGTGAACCACCCTTTTCCTTTTAAACCGGTTCCCGCGTGAACCAATCTCTTTCTTTACTTCAATTCCCACATGAACTAAACCCCTTTTTTTCCAGATCTATCCCAACTTGGATCAGATCTTTATTCACCTTTAATTGGCCCCACGTGGCCCTCTTTTGACCATTCAAACCGGTTCCCACGTGAACCACCCTTTTTACCCAAAACCGGTTCCCGCGTGAACCACCTTTACTTTTTACCTCGGTTCCCACGTGAACCAGCTTATTCTTACATCGGTCCCCACGTGGACCACCATTTTTGCTTGGCTATCAGATCTGAACCCTCTTCTTTCCATCACCTTTTCACTATCTCCATTTGGCTCACATAAGAAACAAGGTCCGGATTCTAGTATCTAGTTGCTTATCTAGTTTCTAATTGCTTGTCTTGTGTCATTGCTTGTTTATTTAAGTTCATGTTTTGCTTATTACTTGCTTTATTACTTGATTGCATTCTCTGCTCCTTCTCTCTACCTCATTCTTTTACACTTTTTTGAGGCGGGAGCTCACTCTCCCATTTATCCCTCCCATCCAAAACACCCTCTTGGTGGATTCTGACCTCTCTTCTGGGATATTCCTTCCTAGTTGACTTGGTTAGCTTTCATCAAGGCCTCCGTAATTCCTCATACGTAGAGTATTCCTCTTTATGATTGGGTTGGTTGTACCACTCCCCAAAACCCGAAGCATCCTACGTTACCTACACGTGGTGAGATTTGTGAAACCTAGGTAATTGGAGATTGGAGTTAGGATCCTAACCCATTTGTTGAGAGAGCAATTTTTAACAAAATTCATAAACCTATGGTTTAATCAAAATCATTGCGTAATCTTGCTTTCAAGTCTTTGCATCACTTGTTTGTCAAACAAAAATTCAAACCTCTAACTTTTTGCAAGATACTAAAAACCAGAAAAAATTCTTTGTTTGCTTTGTCAACTTGTTTGTTTTACTTTCTCCTTGAAGTTCAATGCAACTAAGGTCTAGAAGACACGTTGGAATGGAAGAACAAGCTGAACATCGAGAGCGCGAGATGGGTCACCAACCAATTCCATCAGACAGTCTTGTTAATCCATTTTTTGAGTCAAAAGCGCAAGAGGTCCCTTAAGCATCTGCTCCTCGTGATGTCGAACAACTCTTTAGGGAGTTGTCTCTCTCTACCGACCCAGAAACCTATGCCCGCATACAATCCATGGTGAAGGGCGAAGTGGCCTCATATCAGGCTGAAGTTAACCAAGTTGCCTCATCTCCTTGTCCTCTTGTTCGACCACCACTCATTTAATCACCTTCTGTTCAACCACCTATTGTTCAACAATCTATGATTCAACCATCATTGGCACTAGCACAACCATCTGTAGTTCAACCATCTATAGTTCAACCATTTGTGGTTCAACCCTCATTTGTTCAGCCATCTTATTTCGACCATGTTGCTCCCTTGACCCACCAAGTCATGGGACAATCTTCAGTAAATTTGCCAAGTCATGCTCCTCAATTCCAAAATCATGTCTCTAACCACATACCCCCACCAGTAAACCAAGAACCAGCTCTCACCTAGGCAATCATGGATCAGCTCACCCAGATGAATGAACGTTATGAAGAGTTGAGATGTCGCCTAGACTCCAAGTCAGTTCCTGAGATTTCTATTCCTTCTTTACCAGTTCTCCACTTGCCCCCTTCTGAGCTACCAGTTTATCACTGGTACAATGGTACTAGCAATCCTTTTCTCCACTTAAAAGATTTTCTTTACGAGTCCTCATTCTGGAAAATGATCTTAGGGTTATTGCCTTCTTGTTCCGCCGATCACTAGAAGGGTCTGCATTGGAATGGTTCTACTCACTCGACTCCTTTGAGGCAGGAGATTTCGATATTGTGAAGACCAAATTCTTGCAAAGATACAGAGACCAGGTGGCACCAGCATGCTCCATTACAGACTTGATTGCTGAGAAGATGAAGCCCGAAGAGGACTTCATAAAGTTTGTTGATCGCTGGAGGGGAATGGCAGAGAAACTGACAGATGTGATTTCTGAAGGGGAACAAGTAAAGATGCTTATCAGCAACACTTCACCTGCCTTGAGGAATGTATTGATCATGCACCATCCTACCACCATGAATGAACTCTATGATAGTGCACGATACTTGCAAGCCCACTTCAAAGATGCCACCATGATAAACCCTTTTGATCCTAAACCTAGAAACTTCAGGAAAACCCTCTCTGCACCAGTTGGGCCTACAACCGAATGAGTGGTCAACAACGAAGCTATAAACATTGTGGGGAACTAGGGAGGGAATCGTCAAAACCAGTTTAGAAACTCACAACAAAACCATTCCTATTACCCCCCTCAACAACAGGTTAGGCCACAACAACCACGACAACCACAACAACCCCCTCAGCCAGGAGCACAACCCCAGCAACCTCATCAACCTACCTACAATAGGGCACTGCCACCACCCAATCCGGCACCACAAAGGGGAGGTCCTAGGAGAGAAAACTACCAACAACTCCCTTACTCCTTGACCGACATCTTCAATGTACTCATGGCGGAGAAAAGTTGGAATTGCCCAAGGAAAGAGAGGTTTGGCCAACAAATGTAGATATGTCCCGATACTGTGCTTACCACCGGTGTCTTGGTCACACTGTAGAAGTGTGCTTTCAATTCAAGGATTACAACCACGATCTGAATAACCAAGGCAGCATTGATTGGGCTCAAATGGGGGAATGCATACAAGCTATGAAGGCTAGGCAACTGCAGCGGCAGCATCCACCGGCTCAACCTCAACAACAACCTGGCTTGGGGATTGTTCAGAATCCGCTCCCATTACATGCTCCCGCTCTAGCACCGGCACCAGCACATCCAAACCTAGGAATTAGTCTAGTACACTCCATTGTCCAGGGAGATGCCAGCCGTGCTCAAGGTTGGCAACTAGAAAACCAAAATGCAACCATGCCTGTCAACCCAGCTAGGTCTCCTACTAGGAACCCTCCAAGACAAATAATTCGTGCACCTTCTACTCCACAACTACCACAAAGCTCAATAACCCAACCACTGGCCGCCACTTCTTCTCGCCGACCCATCATTAGACCAGCCCCCTCCTTAACTACACCTCCTTCAACCATTTCTACACACCGGCCCTTGCTCATCCGACCACCACAATCACCACCAAACTTGAACCCCCAGCCTACGAGCTCTACCACTCCAAAACCCCAACCTATCATACCACCAACACCACAACCAATCCCACAACCTACACCTTCATTAAACCCATCAACCACTTCGCACCCCGGCCTCTTCTTATCGTGCCACCAGTATCACCATCATTACCACCTCCAAATCCTACCCCTCTACCATCTAACCCCATCATCCCAGAACCATCGATCCCATTACCTATCATACATGCACCTACACCACCTGTTCCACCACAACCCACCCCAGTTAACCCATCATCTCTACCTGACCGCCAAATAGCCCCGGTGCTTCGAAGTGGGAGGATGTTCCAGCGACTCTTTCCCCAAGCCGGTACTCAACCGCAGGATCCAGTGGAGGAGGAACAAATGGAAGAACCATTGTCAGGCACAACCTATGATCTGTTAAAACATTTGGATAAGACACCGACCTGTATTTCCATACTTGAGTTGATCAAAAGATCAAAGGTGCACCAGGATATTCTACAGCAGTACTTGCAAAGGGTCATGGTGAGTGAAGATCTCCCACCTGAAAAGATAACTACATTGTTAGCCCCCAAAAGTGAGCACCCAACACTCACTTTCTCTCAGGAAGAATTAGCAGATCCAGAGGTCAGGAGATATGCTTTGCATGTGACAGTTATCATCTGCAATGTCAAAGTGAAATCATGTTTGGTTGACATTGGAGCTTCTATCAATGTTATGCCACCAGAAACTTTGCAGTTGTGTGGCATTTCTGAGCAAGAAATCAAGCCATCCTGTGCCATGGTGACGGCCTACGACAACTCCAAGAAGTCTGCACGTGGGGTGGTCACTTTAGAAGTCAAACTTGGACCATGTACAGTCACAACGGATTTTCATGTTCTAGAATTGGATCCAACTTTCTGGGCTATACTTGGGAGGCCATACTTGGAGGCAATAGGAGTTGTGGCTTCAACAAACCACCAGTGCATAAAGTTTCCTTTTAAAGGACAAGTGATCAAAGTGACTAGCATGCCTATAAGGGACGAGATGAATGATCCTACTTTTACACCCCTTGGTTTGTCAATACAGCCCCAGATATCAATGGGAGATTTACCAGAAGTCAGATGTATTACCGCCTCTCTACCCGACACATTGGGATGGCGGATGATGATGAAACTAGGCTATCAGCCTGGAAGAGGTTTAGGCAAGGATCTTCAAGGAATCACTCAGCCGATTCAAACTGTGATAAGGCCACGCAAGTAGGGGTTGGGATATGAAGAGGATTCCATCCCAAGGAGGATCTTCCAGCCAAGATATGCCATGGGACTCCACAACTTCTTTATCAAAGGGGAGACCATGATGATGGCTGAAGATGACAAGAGTTTCGTTACAGTTGTCAAGAGAAGGAAGGCTCCAGATGAAGAAGAAGACTTGGAAGACTTATGCTTATCTTTGACTCATCTGATCTCAAGTGGGGAAGAGCACCAGGAACCACTCAAGGGCAGACCAATCTTGGATCATCTAGTTAAGCATATTACCCAAGTCAAAACCATTCCACGAGGCCCAAATACAACAATCCTGTGTTTGAACCTCGTACCATTGTTTCTAGATCTTTTAGATGGGCTTCCGGGCTCACTTACCCACTGTGGGCCCATGTGCCCTCTTCAACCTTCCACTTTTACTGGGCCAGCTTGCCCATTTGCTTCCCTCGTCAGCTTCAAGACTGAGGGCTTTTCACAACATGGGCTCACATGCCCATTTATTTTTAAGATCGGTTCTGCGTACCCATTTACTTTTTTCATCAGTTTTGGACCCATGTGTCCACTTTCTATTACCATTGGGCCCACGAGCCCCTTTTTCCCTTTTATTCTTAAGTTTTTCTCTCTGGTAATTCAATCATCTTCAAGCAAATCCCGAGTCATGCTGACTCATTCTATCTTTTTACTTGAAATTCCAAAAAAAAAAAATGTCTTCTCTGAAACTCACATTTCCATCAAGGAGACATCTCTACTCAGCCTAGAGGGTGCTCCCAATCAGGGATCCCTCTCTTCTGAATCATTGATCGATTTACTCGATCCTCCCTCCACTGTAAATACCACCTTTCCAGCTTTATCTTCAGTAGGTCAAGTTTGGTTAGGAAATAGGAAAGTTAGGGGTAAACGAGTTCCAAATAGGTATCTTCAACAATTGGCATAGAAATGCGTAGAGTGTGCAAGGCTACCAAACTTTTTAGATAATACCATCTAGCTAGATGAAATCCGATATGAGGATGAGCATAACATAGATCATACTTTGGGAATATACAAGGTAGTATCAGAGAAGGATCCTAAATCCGAGGATGAAATCGAGGACTTGGCTGATGCATATGCATCTGGACTTAGAAGATTTGAAGAACCATCAGCCACAGGGAATGAACCGACCAAGGAACTGAATTTAGGAACCCTGGAAAATCCTAAGACTATCCTCATTAGTGCAAACCTCACTCCCTCAGAAGAACAACGTTTGATCAAAGTTTTGGAAGAATATAAGGACACGTTCGCATGGACATATGAAGATATGCCGGGATTAGATAATTCATTGGTTGAACATAGATTAACCTTGAAACCTATAACTACCCCGGTTAAACAAAAGCTTAGGAGATTCCACCATGATATTGCACTCAAAATGAAAGAAGAGATCGACAAACTACACCAAGCAAAATTTATTAAGGTCGTTCTATATCCGCAATGGGTGGCTAACATAGTCCCTGTTATGAAGAAGGATGGACGAATTCAGATTTGTATAGACTTCAGGGACTTGAACCGAGCGTGTCCTAAGGATGATTTTCCTTTACCTCATATCGATTTTTTGGTCTATAACACAGCTGGAATTGAAATGCTTTCATTCATGGATGGCTATTCTGGATACAATCAGATCCGGTTAGCTGAGGAGGACCAAGAGAAGACCTCATTCACTACACCTTGGGGAACATATTGCTATGTTGTCATGCCCTTTGGGTTAAAGAATGCTAGTGCTACATATCAGAGGGCTATGATGGCTATCTTTCACGACATGATGCACACCCTTGTAGAGGTGTATGTGGATGATTTGGTTATCAAGTCCAAGAGTCGGGAAGATCATTATGAAGTGCTAAGGAAAGTTTTGCAATGAGCTAGAGAATATAAGCTGAAAATGAACTCTAAGAAATGTACATTTGGAGTTTCATCAGGAAAGCTACTTGGGTTCATAGTAAGCAAAAGGGGCATAGAGATCGACCCAAACAAGGCCAAAGTAATTATTGGTATGCCTCCTCCGAAGAATATGAAAGAGCTTCGAGGATTGATTGGGAGGCTACAATTTTTTCGCCAGTTTATCTCACAACATTCCCAAAGGTGTAAACCTTTCTATGAGTTAACCAAGGCGGGGGGCGAGTTTAAATGAGATTCGAAGTGCCAGGAGGCGTTTGATGGGTTGAAAACATACCTAGCAAGTCCCCCTGTACTTAGACCACCAATTCCCGACAAGCCCTTGGTCCTCTACTTCTCGGTTCTTGAAAACTCTCTTGGGGCAGTCCTTGCACAAGTTGATGAAGAAGGGAAAGAACAAGCTACTTATTACTTGTCTAAGATGTTTGATGCTTGTGAGCTGAAGTACATTGTAGTAGAAAAGACCTGTGATGCTCTTGTTTGGGTGGTTCAGAAACTCAAACATTATTTCCTTGCTCACCAAGTCAAGCTCATTGCTCGTATCAATCCCAATAAGTTTCTGTTAGAGAAGACAGTCTTGACTAATCGGTTAGGGCGATGGCAAAGTTTCTTATCACAATTTGATATCACTTATGTCCTACAGAAGGCAATCAAGGGCTATGCTATTGCTGAACACCTTGCCCACCATCCTATACCTGTCATTGACCCAGTCCGGTCGGAGTTCCCGGATGATGAACTAATGTCAGTCCTATCTTCCAATCTTTGGACATTATATTTTGATGGGGCTCTGAACTCTCATGGTAGAGGGATAGGTATTATCCTTCTGTCACCTGAAGGTGTCACCATTACACAGGCTTTTCAGCTTAACTTTCCAACAACCAACAACATAGCTGAGTATGAAGCCTTGCTGGCGGGGATGGAGGCTGCTCATTTCCATGGTGCCACCGAACTGAGGGTGATAGGTGATAGTCAATTGATCCTGCGCCAAGTCCTATCCAAGTACTGAACTTCTCATCCAAACCTCAAACCCTACCAGGAGCTCACCACCTGCTACATCAAGCTATTCTTCAAACTCACATTTGTCCATGTCCCCCGCTCTCAGAATATCCTCGCCGATGCCTTAGCTTCACTAGCTTCATCTCTATCTGTCCCGCTAGGCAGGCAAGTGCGGACTATACACATCTGTAAGAGAACAATTCCAGCAATTGAGGATGGGCGTTTTCTGGAGGTTAAGGAGAGGTTCGACAGAAAAGAATACTTGGAACATAAAGAAGAAATCTCCCTAATTGAGTTGGAAGAATTAGAAAAAGGTGAGAGAACTTGGTATGACGAGATTGCGAGGTATTGCCAAGATCAGTCATACCCGCCTGGATCAAACACCAAAGAAAAGAAGGTAATCAGAAGAGTATCCCAGAGGTATACAATCCTAGGAGGAGTGCTCTACAAGAGAAGCCTAAGTGGAATCTTACTCAGGTGTCTTGATGAAGAAGAAGCCGAGTTGATTCTGAAGGAAGCACATTCTGGAGTTTGTGGTGGTCATGTGAATGCCCAAGCCCATGCTAAGAAAATCATCCGACAAGGATATTATTGGCCAACTCTAGAAGAAGACTGCTCCATCTTTGTCCGGCATTGTCATTCATGTCAACTCCATGCCGACAAGATCCATTCTCCTGCATCTTCCCTTCATCCAATTCATGCCCCATGGCCTTTCGCCATGTGGGCTTTTGATATCATTGGCCCCTTGAGTGACCTCAACTCCGAAATGCGCTCAAAATCATTCATTCTGACGGCAACGAAGTACTTCACAAAGTGGGCTGAAGCGGAAGCATTCGTGGAGATTAAAGCATCAACAGTCTGCTCCTTCATCAAGCACAACATCCTGGCAAGGTTCGGGATCCCCAGCGACATCGTCACCGATAATGGGCCACAATTTCTTTCTCAAGATCTACGTGATCTTTGCAACAGGTATTGCATTTCATTGCATCATTCATCACCATACTCAAGGCAATGGTCAAGTAGAAGCCACTAATAAAACCTTAATCAAAATCATCAAGAAATCTTGTAAGTCTAGCAAGTTGGCCGACTGGCCGGATAAGCTTGTAGATGCTCTATGGGCTTATCGTATTTTTGTAAGGACTCCCACTGGACAAACCCCGTATGCTTTGGCATATGGGATGGAAGCAGTGGTCCCTTACGAAGTATTACTTCCATCTTTTCGAGTTCAGCTCGACAAGGATATTCCTGTTGATGAGAGAAGAGGGAAGGCCCTCATGGAGTTGGTTGGACTTTTTCTCGAGTCGGTTTGGCAATATGACCCTCGGGTGGGTCAACAGGTGGTTCAGCCTGGAGTGGTTCATTACTTGACCCTTCTTCATCGGTGGAAAACAAAAGAGATATTTCTGGATACAAGTCATCTTCAGGGTCGTTGGTTCTTCTTCTCTTCTCTTGCTCCATCTCTTGTTCTTCCTTGTTCTCATCCAGTTGAATGGTTTCTTTCATGATGAAAAACTTTTGTAAGCATCCAGAAAAGTATCTGCTTCTGAGATTCTGACCATTCGCTGTCGTTCCATCATACCCAACCCCTCTTTTTGGTTGTAACCTCATTTGATTGATTGGCTCAGCTATGCCTTGTAATTCTTTGCCTAGTCCTTGGCCTTCTCGATATCCCAAACTCTTCATTATATGCCACCCAATAGTTTCATTTTCTTCTCTTTTCCTTCTCCACACTTTCCTGGGCTGCTTACTTATTTCTGGAAGACCCAAGATTGTTAAAATTGGCTCATTTTGCAACCCAAAGGGCGGTGGAGGAGAAGGTGGATGATCTAAGGGCATGCTTGTCACCTTAATTACTTGTCCCCTGTAAGGAAATTTGAGACACTGGTGGTTGGTGGAGGCGACTGCCTCTAATGCTTCCAAATAGGGTCGTCCCAGAATAGCTTTGTATGTCGGATCCATCTCTAGTATGTGAAAGTTGACAGTGACTGTCTGAGGTTCGAGTTTGACACCCAATGTAATCATGCCGTCAGCGGGCTTCTTTGAATTTTCATATGCGGTCACTGTTATTTGAGATGGCTGGACGTCCTCCTCGGAGATTCCATAACGATGTAATGTTTCTGGTGGCAGAACATTAATGGATGCTCCGGTATCGACCAAACATGACTTAATGCCTACTCCATTGATGTGGACTGTGATGCATAAGGCACATTTCCTTATTTACGGGTCAGCCAACTCTTCCTTTGTGAATGTAAGAGCCGGGTACTCACTTCTTGAGACCAAAACTGATGAGATCTTTTACGGGGGGAGGCTCTCGTTTACCATTACCCGCTGTAAGTATTGTTGGAGAACCTCTTGATGAACTTTGGATCTTTTGATCAACTCTAAGATAGAGATCCGTGCTGGGGTTTTGTCAAGATGTTTCAACAAGTCATAGGATGCCCCAGGCAACGGTTCTTCAATGTGTTCTTCTTCTACTTCTGGTACCAACCCTGATTGATCGGCCTAGGGAAAGACCCTTTGGAACATGCGCCCACTCCTAAGTACTGTGGCAAGTTGAGGAGCTATAGCTGGGGTGGTAGTGGTGTGTGGTGGGTTAGGTCGAATGATGGGAGCTCTTGCGATGGGTGTAATGATGGTGGTTTGAGGCATAGTAGGGTAGGTAGGTCGTGAAGATTTAGTTGCTTGGGGCGGGATGATGATGGGTCCTAGTGATGGTGATGTTTGTGGTGGATTAACCGGGCGGATTAGGGTTCGTCCCGATTGGAGTTGAATGACTGGTGGTGTGATGATGGGTTGTGATGGTGCACGGATGATGGGTGGTCTGTTTAATACGATGGGATTAGGTGACATAGTTATTCGGGGTATTGAGTGGACGGTTCGGTGAGGTAAGTTGATGTGCATGGCAGAGGTGGCTCCCTCGACTTGCCAATTCTGGCCCCGATCATGATACTCCTCGGAAGAGATCAAGATGAGATTAACATGTTGATTCCCGAGTGCGGGTGCATGTGGAGGTAAAGGGTTTTGGATAATCCCCGAGCCGGGGTTCGTTGTTGTTGCTGCTGAGCTGGTGCATGCTGCCGTTGAGGTTGATTTTTGACTGTTCTGATGTATTCCCCCATCTGGTCCCAGTCAATACTGCTTTGCTCATTAAGGTCGTGGATGTAGTCTTTGAATTGAAAGCAATTTTCCACGGTATGCCCAGGATATCTATGAAACAAGCAGTATCGCTCTGTGTTGGCATTTTGAGGACACTCCAATTTCTCCCTTGGCAATGCAATTTGCCCTATCGCCATGAGTGCATTAAAGATGTCCACGAGAGAGTACGGCAAAGGCGGGTAATGGTTCCTATTGGGTCCAACCTTTTGGGGTTCGTAGGCCATGGGAGGGGGTGCTTGGTTGTAGTTGGCCAGTTGTTGTCGCGGTGGTTGGGGAACTGGGGCTTATGGTCGCTGAGGAATTGGGGCTTGTCGTTGACGAGGCTGGAACTGAGGTTGATGTTGAGGTTGACGAGGGTTTCTAAATGGTTGATTTTGTTGAGGGTTCCTGAACTGGTGTTCATAATTTATAGATGGGTTCCCTACGACATTGAGGTTCTCGTTTGTCACTACGCCCTCAGTCACTGGACCGGTTGTGGTAAAAGTGGTTTTCTTGACAGCTCGGGGTCTAGGATCAAACAAGTTCATGAAAGGTGAGTCCCTAAGCTGTGTCTGAATGTATCGTGCCCTCTCATAAAGTTCACTCATTGAGGTGGGGTGATGCAAAGCCAGCATATTCTTTAAGGCTGGAGAGGCATTAGTGATGATAATCTTCACTTGCTCTGGTTCTGAAATGGAATCAGTAAGCTTTTCTGCCATGGACCTCCACCTATCAGCATATCTGGTAAAATCTTCAACATTTCTCATTCTTTTGGCCATGAGGTCAGTGATGGAATATGTTGGTCCGACCCTGTCTTGATATCTCTGCAAAAATTTAGCTTTGACAATTTCAAAGTTACTCGCGTCCAAAGAGTCAAGCGAGTAGAACCACTCTAAAGCTGATCCCTCTAATGATCTTCTGAAAAGAAAAGCAAGGGCCCTTGGATCATTTTGCCACATTACCGACTCATAAAGAAAGTCCTTGATGTGAATGAATGGATTACCGGTTCCATTGTAGCGACGGTATACCGGCATCTCAGAGGGAGGTAGATGAAAAGTAGGGAGGGAAGGAAGAGAAATTTCATGGGCTGCCTTTGTGTCGATCAAACGTCTAAACTCTCTATACTGGTCATCTATGCGATTGATCTTGTTAATCATGGCCTGATCGACAGAAGGTTCCCTAAGAGGAGGAGAAGTGGGTGCTTGGTGCACCGGAATTGGGATTTGATGGGCCGAAGTGGCCGGATAGGAAGGTTACATTAGAGGATGCACCAAAGGATGAGTAGGGTTGAGATGATTAGAGGAATGAACTAGTGGCCTAGAAGGAGCAACGGCATTCGGATTGGGATGATCTAGATTAGCCACCAGATGAGGAGAAATTGGGGCTACGAGCCCGGTATAAGAATGGCCATGAGTGGGCACATTGGGTTGATGTGCTACCGACCGAGGGGTAGAGATGTGAAGACCACCTTCGGAAGGAATGTGATTGGCGGGCGACTTGCCCTTGAGGATGGCTTTGATAGCCTGAATTTGGGTAGGGCCAGCATGAGAAAATGCCTCCCAAAGTGAATTTGGATTGGGTCGAGGAGAAGTTTGACTAGGTTCAGGGAGAACTTCAGGTTCAATGACGGCACATACAGCATCAGGGTAGAAATAAGATTGGTCATACTCGAACTGTAGTTGCTCGTATCTTTGATCCGCCATTCCGATAACTCGACCTGACCTTAAATTCATAAACACAATAGAAAAAGAAGGTTGACAAATAAAAGCTTAAGGATTTTTTTTAGTTTTGATTTTTTGCCTTTTTTTTGTTTTGATTTTCTTTTGTCGGACAAGCAAGTTGTCAAGCAAATTAACCTCAAGCAAAATTTTTTTGTTTTGGTTCTTTTTAGGTGATTTTGGGATTTTTGTTTAATTTTCAGTTTTTGTTTGCAAACAAGTAATAGCAAAGACTTGGAATGATTAACGCAATTTTTTTTGTTTCAACCTCAAATTAATGGCTTGTTAAGAGAAATATTGTCCACTCAAATAAATGGGTAGAACCCTATGCTCTCACAACGCCTAGCAATCTAAGGTTGTCACTCTTTTCACAACGATAGGTAATAGGTACTCCGGGTTTTGGGATAAAATGGTACAACCAGCCCGATCAGTGAAGAGGGAATCCTTCACGTCTGGGGACTTACGAAGGTCTTGATGGAAGCTACCCGGTCCTTCCAAGAGGGAATCCCCGGAGGAGGAGTTGGCAACCACCAAGAGGGGTGTTTGGGTGTGTGGGACTTTGGGAGGAGAGAGCCTCCCTTCTCAGATGACCTAAGGAGCCGAAACCCCAATGCAAACTAAATGCGAGTGAAATGTCAAGGAATAAAGAGCAAGCAAGAAGAAAATAAAAGCATACAATGATTAATGAGATGTTGTAGGAAGCAAGTGAACAAGACAATGATATGAAATTAAACTAGGATGGAAGAAAGTACTAATTTAACTAAGCATGCTTTGAAAGATTTGCTAAAGGAGAACTAGACTTAGAAAGAAATAGGCAAGTATACTTAACAAGGGATGAAAAAAGATGATATCTGAGATGTTAAGGTGAAATAAGTTGATTAACAAAGTTGGAAATCAGATCGGTATGCTTTTAAAAAGATAAACAGAGAGCAAGTAAACTTGGAAGAAACAAGATGATGCTTCAAGGAAACAAACAAGCATGTAAGTAAGTAAATAAAAATCCAAGGAAATGGAAATGGCTTAAATGAGAACTAAAGTGAAAATAAGCATGTTTTCAAGTGGACATTTTTAGGAAAGAAGAGAAGAACTCACTAAAGCAAAGTCGGTCCCACCGTGGTCGCCAAAAGGTGTAAGCACCCGAAACTGGATATCCGTAGATCTCCCCTTTTCCTGCCCCTAGGCTTGCTTTAGGGTCTTGGTGGATGGGATGTTAGTGGTTGTGGTCGCCAGGAGCCAGAGGCCCCAAAATATAATAGAATGAAAAGAAATGAAATGGAGAATGAAAGTGACCATCGTACCTTTGAAAGCGGGGAGATTGTTGGGTTCCGACTTCTCCTCTTTCGGCTAGCTGAAAGAAGAGAGCTTAGTGAGTCCTTCGTCTTTGATCTGGTTGAAGCTCTGCCTCGGCCGGATTTACCTACAAATGTCCATATGAAAACATAGAAACAAGTGAAAATATCATTAGTTCTTGTGACAGTGTAGAATCATGCTCAAATTCAAATGTAAACATGAAAGAGAGAAGGAACTGACCGAATTGGGACTAAATCCCAACCCCTATTTGGAAGGTTTAAATATGCATGAAAATGCAAATGAGTGGCTTAATGCATGCTAAATAACATGTTAATGAAAGTTAAAATGAAAGGGGGGAGTAAAAGATCGACCGGAAAGGTAAATAAACTCAAAAAAATGCAAAACGGGGTCTGCCCCTGCTAGTGCCCCATATATGGGGCGCCTGCTGCAGGTGTCCCCTTGATGGGGCACGTTGACCAAAGTCAAAGTTCCCTATTTGTGGGGCACCAGGGACTGGTTTCAGCAGATTTTCTTCTCTTCTTCGCGGCGTCGCCTCGGAGTGTAGGAAGACCTCCAAAATGGAAAAAAGACTTCTTCAAGCAGCCAATACTCAAGTGAAACTAATGGAAGAGTATTTTGGCACTAGATGTAAGAGAAATAGAGTGTAGAGGCCCTCAAAGTTGGAGAAAAATCATATTTCTGAAGAAGGAAACTGCAGGTTTTTGGGTTTTTGGGGAAGGATTTTGGGATAATCTAAGGGCTTGAGAGGGTGCTATGAAGGGTTAAATTCGTAGTGGTGGATGAGATGAGGTGGGAGACGGACTTCGGGTGTCCAAAAACCTCCATATGGGAGTCTTTCTACAGCACAAAATAGAGTAACTTCATTCTGCTGGAATATCCCTTCAAGAAGCAACTATGATTTTTTTGGGGTTTGGGAGATGGTTTTAGGATGGTTTGAGAGCTTGGAGGGGGGTTGCAAGGATTGGGATGTGTAGTGGTGGATGAGAGGAGGTGAGGGACGCCCTTGGTGTCCTCAAGCCTCCAAATGGGGGTCCTTTTATAGGCAAGAAGAGGGCAACTTTATTTGCAGAACTGTCCCATCGATCTATCCAGTCAGTCAAACCAGGTGCAGGTGCCCTTTAAGTAGGGCGTCTGGTGCCCTATATACAGGGCGCCTGGTGCCCTATATACAGGGCGCCAGGTGCCCTATATATAGGGCGCTTTGACCCTGGTCAACGCCTATTGATCTTCTTCGAAATGCGCCGAAAAGCTTGATTTTTCCAGAAAACTCGGTTCCCTTGAAAGGTTACTCAATTATTATTCATGAAAATAAGAATCTAAGCTCTTCAACTAGGCCAAAATTGCGTGTCTACAGTGTTGTGTGCGTAGGATGGTACCTACCCTTGACTTCTCTCGAACAACCTAGGATCGATGACTTGAGGTTATACCAGTGGTTTCTCCATTTTTATGAAAAATACCTTTTGAGGTTAACTCATATGCATTGCCTGGATACTTTTCAGTGATTATAAAAGGCCCTTCTCAGTTAGGTTGCAATTCGGAGCGAGGAGCCCCCGGTTTAATGAAAATTCTTTTAATGACTATCTCACCTATCTCGAATTTTCTCTCAACAACCTTCTTTTGATAAAATGTTTTAAGTCTATTCTGGTAAGTCCGGACATGCTAGGCGGCCGCTAGCTTTCTTTCATCTAAGAGTTCAAGTTGTGCAAGGAGAGATTCTCGTCTCTCATCATTAGAAATATCCATGTCGAGCTGAACTCAGAGAGATGGAAGTAATACTTTATAGGGGGATCACTGCTTCTATCCCATATGCCAAAGCATATGCGATTTGTCCAATGGGAGTCCTTACAGAAGTACGATAAGCTCATAGAGCATTTACAAGCTTATCAGGCCAGTCGGCAAACTTGCTAGACTTACAAGATTTCTTGATGATTTTAATTAAAGTTTTGTTGGTGGCTTCTGCTTGACCATTGACTTGAGGGATAGTATGGTGATGAATGATGCAAGGAAATGCGATACTTGTTACAAAGATCACATAGATCTTGAGAGGGAAATTGTGGACCATTATCGGTGATGATGTCGTTGGGGATTCCAAACCTTGCAATGATGTTGCGCTTGATGAAGGAGCAAACTGTTGACGCTTTATTCTCCACGAATACTTCCGCTTCAGCCCACTTTGTGAAGTACTCCATTGCTGTCAGAATGAATGATTTTGAGCATATTTTGGAGTTGAGGTCACTCAAGGGGCCAATGATATCAAAAGCCCGCAGGCGAAAGGCCATGGGGCATGAATTGCATGATGGGAAGATGCGGGAGAATGAATCTTGTAGACATGGAGTTGGGATGAATGACAGTGCCGGATAAAGATGAAGCAGTCTTCTTCTAGAGTTGGCCATTAATACCTTTGTCGGATGATTTTCCTAGCAAGGGCTTGACCATTCACATGACCACCACAAACTCTAGAATGTGCTTCCTTTAGAACCAACTCAACTTCTTCTTCATCAAGACACCTAAGTAAGATTCCACTTAGGCTTCTCTTGTAGAGCACTCCTCCTAGGATTGTAAACCTCTGGTATACTCTTCAGATTGCCTTCTTTTCCTTGGTGGTTGATCCAGGCGGGTATGATTGATCTTGGCAATACCTCGCAATCTCATCATACCAAGGTTTCTCACCTTCTTCTAATTCCTTCAACTCAATTAAGGAGATTTCTTCTTTGTGCACTAGGTATTCCTTTCTTTTGAACCTCTTCTTAACCTTCAGAAAATGCCCATCCTCAATTGCTGGAATTGACCTCTTACGAACGTGGATAGTCCACACTTGCCTGCCTAGTGGAACAGATAAAGATGAAGGTAAGGCATCGACAAGGACATTCTGAGCACGAGGGACATGGACAAAGGTGAGTTTGAAGAAAAGCTTGATGTAGCCGGTGGTGAGCTCCTGGTAGAGTTTGAGGTTTGGATGGGATGTTCGGTACTTGGATAGGACTTGACATAGAATCAATTGACTATCTCCCATCACCCTCAATTCGGTGGCACCATGGAAGTGAGCAGCCTCTAGCCCGGCCAGCAAGGCTTCATACTCCGCTTTGTTGTTAGTTGCTGGAAAGTCGAGCTGAAAAACTTGTGAAATGGTGGCACCTTTGTGTGACAGAAGGACAATACTATCCCTCTATCATGAGAGTTCAGAGCCCCGTTAAAATATAATGTCCAAAGATTGGAAGATCGGACTGACATTAGTTCGTCATCCAGGAACTCCGACCATACTAGGTCGAAAATGGGTATGGGATGATGAGCAGGTGTTTAGCAATAGCATAGCCCTTGATTACCTTCTGTGGAACATAGGTGATATCAAATTGGGGCAAGAAAATCTGCCATCGCCCTAACCGATCAGTCAAAATTGTCTTCTCTAACAAAAACTTAATAGGATTGATACGAGCAATGAGCTTGACTTGGTGAGCAAGAAAATAGTGTTTGAGTTTCTGAACCACCCAAACAAGAGCAGCATAGGTCTTTTCTACCACTATGTACTTCAGCTCACAAGCATCAAAGATATTAGACAAGTAGTAAGTAGCTCGCTTTTTCCCTTCTTCATCAACTTGTGCAAGGATTGCCCTAAAAGAGTTCTCAAGAACCGAAATATAGATGACCAAGGGCTTGTCGGGAATTAGTGGTCTAAGTATAGGGGGACTTTCTAGGTATGTTTCCAACCCATCAAACATCTCTTGGCACTTTGAATCCCATTTAAACTCGCCCCCCACCTTGGTTAACTCATAGAATGGTTTACACCTTTGAGAGTGTTGTGGGATAAATCGGCGGACAAATTGTAGCCTCCCGATCAATCCTCAAAGCTCTTTCATATTCTTCAGGGAAGGCATATCAATGATTGCCTTGGCCATGTTTGAGTTGATCTCTATGGCCCTTTTGCTTACTATGAACCCTAGTAGCTTTCCTGATGAAACTCCAAATGTACACTTTTTAGAGTTCATTTTCAGCTTGTATTCTCTAGCTCGTTGAAAAACCTTCCTTAGTACTTCAGCATGATCTTCCCGACTCTTAGACTTAATAACCAAATCGTCCACATACACCTCTACAAGGGTGTGCATCATGTCATGAAAGAGCTACATCATAGCCCTCTGGTATGATATGTAGCACCAGCATTCTTTAACCCAAAGGGTATCATGACAACATAGCAATATGTTCTCCAAGGAATAGTGAACGAGGTCTTCTCTTGGTCCTCCTCAGCTAATTGGATCTGATTGTATCCAAAATAGCCATCCATAAATGAGAGCATTTTAAATCCAGCTGTGTTATCAACCAAAACATCGATATGAGGTAATGGGAAATCATCCTTAGGACAGTTCAAGTCCCTTAAGTCTATGCAAATATGAACACGTCCATCCTTCTTCATAACAAGGACTATGTTAGCCACCCATTGTGAATATAGGACAACTTTAATAAATTTTGCCTAGTGTAATTTGTCGATCTCTTCATTCATTTTGAGTGCAATATCAGGGTGGAACCTCTTGAGCTTTTGTTTAACCGGGGTAGTTCTTGGTTGCAAAGTTAATCTATGTTCAACCAATGAATTATCTAATCCCGGCATGTCTTCATATGTTTATGCGAACATGTCCTTGTATTCTTCCAAAACATTAATCAAACGTTGTTCTTCTAAGGGAGTGAGGTTTGCACTGATAAGGATAGTCTTAGGATCTTCCAAGGTTCCTAAATTCAGTTCCTTGGTTAATTCATTCCCTGTGGCTGAAGGTTCTTCAAATCTTCTAAGTCTAGATACATACGCATCAGTCAAGTTCTCGATTTCAACCTCAGATTCAATATCCTTCTCTGATATTACCTCATATACTCCCAAAGTATGATCTATGTTATGCTCATTCTCATATTGAATCTCATCCAGCTGGATGGTATTCTCTAAAAGTTTGGTAGCCTTCCACACTCTAAGCCCAGACTTTCCTATTTCTTAACCTAACCTGACCTATTATAGACAAAGCTGGAAAGGTGGTACTTACAGTGGAGGGAGGATCAAGTAAATCGATCAATGATTTAGAAGAGAGGGATCCCTAATTGAGAGCACCCTCTAGGATGAGTAGAGACATCTCCTCGATGGAAATATGAGTTTCAGAGAAGACATTTTTTTTGGTATTTTCAAGTAAAAAGACAGACTGAGCTGGAGTGACTCAAGACTTGCTAGAGGCTGATAGAATTAACAGAGAGAAAAATTTAAGAATAAAGGGGAAAAAGGGGCTATGGGTCCAATGGTAATGGAAATGGACACATGGGCCCAAAACTGATGAAAAAAGTGAACGGGTACGCAAACCCAATTCTAGATATGGATGGGCATGTGATCTCATGCTGGGAAGAGCCCTCAGTCTTGAAACTGAAGAACCCTTAGTCTTCAGTCCTCAAGTAGGCCCAGTAAAAGTGGAAGGTTGTACAGGGAACATGGGCCCAAAGTGAGAAGGTGGTCTCAGAAGCCCATCCAAAAGATTTAATAACAATGGTACGAGACTTAAATAGGGATCATATTCAGGCCTCGTGGAATAGTTATGACTTGATTGGTTGCTTGCTCAATAGGATGGTCCAAGGTTAGTCTACCCTTGAGTGGTTCTTGGTGCACCTCCCCACTTGAGAACAAATGAGTCAATGACAAGCACGGATCTTTCAAATCCTCTTCTTTCATTTGAAGCTTTTCTTCTATTGTCAGCTGTAATGGAACCTTTGTCATCTTCAGCCATCATCATGGTCTCCCCTTTGATAAAGAAAGTGTGGAGTCCCATGGCATATCCTTTCCGGAAGACCCTCCTTGAGATAGAATCCTCTTTGTATCCCAACCCCTGCCTATGGCCTTTTCATAGTTTCAATCGGCTAAGTGATCCCTGAAGATCCTTGCCCAAACCTTTTCCAGGCTGATAGCCCAATTTCATCATCATCTGCCATCCCACTGTGTATGGTAGAGAGGCGGTCATGCATCTAACTTCTGGAAACTCTCCCACTAAGATCTAGGGTTGCGTTGACAGTCCTAAGGGCGAAAAAGCATCGTTTAGCTCCTCCCTTACGGGCATGCTGGTTACTTTGACAACTTGTCCTTTAAAGGAAAATTTTATGCACTGATGGTTTGTTGAACTCACAGCTCCTATTGCTTCCAAGTACGGCCTCCCAAGTATATCCTGAAAAGTTGGATCCAATTTCAGAACATGAAAATCAGTTGTGATCGTACATGGTCCAAGTTTAACTTCTAGAGTGACCACCCCACATGCGGACTTAATGGAGTTGTCATAAGCTATCACCATGGCACAAGATAGCTTGATTTCTTGCTCAGAAATGTCACACAACTAAAAAGTTTCTGGTAGCATAATGTTGATGAAGCTCCAGTGTCAACCAAACATGATTTCACTTCAATATTACAGATGATAACAGACACATGTAAGGCATATCTCCTGATCTCTAGATCTACTAATTCTTCCTGAGAGAAAGTGAGCATTGGGTGCTCACTCCTAGGGGCTAACACTATAGTCATATTCTCTGGTGGGAGATCTTCATTCACCATTACCCTTTGCAAATACTGTTGCAAAATCTCCTGTTGCACTTTTGATCTTTTAATTAGTTCAAGTATGGAGATGCAGGCTGGTTTCAACAAACCATAGGCCATGCCCGACAAGGGTTCTTCCACTTGTTCTTCCTCCACTGGATCCTGCGATTGAGTCCTGGCTTGAGAAAAGGGTGAAGAAAGGAAAGAGTGGGTAACTTACTATTTGTCCAAGATTTTTGATTTGTGTGAGTAGAAGTATACTGTAGTGGAGAAGACCAGTGCTGCACTAGTTTGGGTAGTTAAGAAACTTAAACACTATTTTCTTGCTCATGAGGTGAATCTTGTTGCTCGCATCAATCCCATCAAATTCCTTCTTTAGAAAACTATTCTAATTGATTGGTTACGTCATTGGTAGAGCTTTCTTTCATAGTTCGATATCACTTATGTCCCCCAAAAGGCAACTAAGGGCTATGCCATTGTCGAACATCTTGCCTACCATCTTGAACCAATCTTTAACTCGGTCCAGTCGAAGCTCTCGAATGATGAACTAATGTTGATTGATCTTCCAATATTTGGACATTTTTATGGTGCTCTATATTCACTCAGTAGAGGAATAGGAATTGTCCTTCTGTCACCCGAAAGTGTCACCATTCCACAGGCATTTTAGCTCGACTTTCCAACAACCAACCATATAGCTGAGTATGAAGTCTTGCTGGCCGGGATGGAGGCTGCTCACTTCTATGGTGCCACTGAACTGAGGGTGATAGGTGATAGCAAACTAATTCTGTAACAATTCCTAACCAAAAACCAAACTTCTCATCCAAATTTCAAACCCTACCAAGAACTCACCTTTTGCTACATCAAGCTATTCTCCAAACTCACTTTTGTCCATGTTCCTCGAGCTCAGAATATCCTTGCTGATGCCCTAGCCTCCTTAACTTCATCTCTATCAGTCCCGCTAGGCAGACATGTGCAAATTATCCATGTCTGTAGGAGGTCAATGCTAGCGATTAAAGATGGACGATTTTTGAAGGTCGGAGAGATTTGGCAGGAAGGAATAGGAGAACTCTTTGGTTAAGTTGGAGGAATTGGACGAGGGTGAGAGGTCTTGGTATGATGAGATTGAAAGGTCAAGATTAGTCTTATCCACTTGGATCCAATGCAAAAAAGAAGAAGGCCATCAGAAGAGTATCCCAGAGGTACACCGTCTTAGGAGGGGTGCTCTACAAGAGGAGCCTGAGCGGAATCTTACTTAGATGTGTTGATGAGGAAGAAGCAGAGTTGGTGCTTAAGGAAGCACATTCTGGGGTCTGTGGGGGCTATGTCAATGCTTAGGCTCTTGCTATGGCAAGGGTATTATTGGCCAAGCCTAGAAGAAGCCTGCTCCATCTTTGTCTGGCACTATCACTCTTCCCACTCCATGCCGACAAGATCCATTCTCCCACATCTTCCCTTCACCGGATTCATGCCCCACGGCCCTTCACCAAGTGGGCCTTCGATATCATTAGCCCTCTAAGTGATCTTAACTCTAAAGTCTGCTTAAAATCAATCATTCTGATGGCTACAGAGTACTTCACCAAGTGGGTAGTAGCAAAAGCGTTCGTGGAGATCAAGACATCAACACTGTGCTCCTTCATCAAGTGCAACATCATCGCTTGGTTCGGGATTCCCAGTGACATCATCACCGACAACGGACCATAATTTCTCTCTCAACATATGCATGATCTTTGCAATAGGTACCGCATCACATTGCATCATTCATCTTCATATTATCCATAAGGCAATGATCAAGCAGAAGCCACCAATAAAACAATGATTAAGATTATCAAGAAAACCTGTAAGTCTAACAAGTTCACGAACTGGCCACATAAGGTCGTAGATGCCTTATGAGCTTATCGTACATCTATACAGATACCAAATAGTCAAACCCTGTATGCCCACACATATGGGATGGAAGCAGTGGTCCCATATGAAGTACTCCTTCCATCACTCCAAGTTTAGCTCGACAGGGATATCCCCGTCGATGACGAGAATCACTCCGTGCACAACTTGAACTCCAAGATGAAAGAAGGTTGGCCGCCTCCAAGCATGCCCAGACTTATGAAAACAGACTCAAAAGTTTTTATCAAAAGAGGGTGGTAGATAAAAAATTCAAAATCAGTGAGATGGTAGTCAAACGTATATTCGTTAATCCAGGTGGTCCCCACTCCAAGTTGTAACCTAACTGGGAAGGGCTTTTTTGTTATCAGTGAAAAATATCCAGGCAACTCATATGAGCTAACCAATTCTTTTGAAGGGAAATTGAATCATCCATGGAATGGCGTTTACCTCAAACAATATTTTCCTTGAAAAAATGGAGAATCTCTAGTATGATATTAAGTCATCTATCTCGAAGTGTTCGCTAGAGGACAAGGGTAGACAACACTTTGCACACACAACACCTCCCGATCCTAGAATCTAGATGGCCCAACACTCGAAAGAGGCAACGCAAAACCTGGAAGGCGGAAAGGGACCCTTACCCTATTCTTTTCTGTTCGGTCCAAAATGGGTGAAAAAGATTAGAAGAGGGTAGTATCAAAAATGCTCACCTCTTTAGTAGAATGCTGTCTCATAAGGTGCAAAAGGGTGCAAAAAGATAGGCAATGAACCCCATAGGTTTAAACAAGAGGCAATATGAGCTGTTGCCTCGACCAATCATCAATGTGTGAAGTTCTCATACAAAGGGCAGGTCATTAAAGTAACCAATTGTCGACTCTGAAACTTCGACGGGGCCTTCTCCTTTACAAGGAAGACCATGAATCCAAATCGTCACCAAAAGAGGGGATGAGAAAGAAAAGAGAAAACACGGAAAGCAAGTATCACCTCGGTGATCCCCGAACTTTCATCCCTTGGTGTCGCTCGATCACCAAAGAGACGGTTCGGGTCATGTGGGAGAAGGGTGAGAAGAAATAAGTTAAGACATGTGGTCGCCAGGAACCGCGGGTTCCGATTTATGAAATTAAATTGACCGTGTGTACCTTAGCGTGAAGAATGTGGATCCAAGCTTCTCCTTCTTCGGACGGCCGATGAAGAAGAGTCCTCAACGTGGTGGGTGCTTGATATTCTGCGCAACTAGACAAATAAACAAGTGAAAAAGATAATTAGAACTAGACAAAGTGGAGTATATGTAAAGAAAACAACATGAAACACACAACTGATTAGAAACTGACCAGATTCGGGTTATCTCTAACTCCTCTTTTTCTATTTTCAAAATAACAGATTAAAAGTAATGCAAAAAAATGTAAAAAAATAATAGGAGAATGGAGAATCAAGAAACAAATAGATAGGAAAAAGAACAGCAAGATTCTAAGTAGAATAGAGAAAGATATAGCCAAATCTGGGTGGTCGAAAAAACCGAGTAGCAGTCCAGGATCAGCCAGGCGCAACTTTGCTTCTGCGCTCGTCACAACCAGCCCCGACCTCGGAATCAAGTTCCGTCAATTGAAAACTGAAGAAGACTTGGAGTGGAAGAACTTTGATGAAGAGAACCCTGGCAGCAGACGTCCACACGCTTCTGTAGAGGACTAAGAAGAGAGACCTGGCAGATCACCTGCAGAACAGCCTTCCTCTCTCTTGACCCGACATTTCTCTCTCTAAAAACTCGAAATTCTCTCTCTAAAAATTACAAAATCAATGTAGGAGGGAGGTTGGATGTCTTGAGATGCCTGGGGGGTCGTGCTCATGCCTTTGGAATGGCCAAAATCATAGTCAATTTATAGGAGAACGGATGGCGCGATCAAGACTAAAAAATAAGGCACCTTGCGCCCTACCCTAGGGCGCATGCGCCCCACTGAGGGGCGCATGTGCCTCCCAGTGGGGGCGCATGGCACTATTCCCAAAAATTTGACCTTATCCTGTCGATCCGTTCAGTGGTAGAGTCCCGGTGAAAAACTGGTTTCCTCGTGCCTCAAGGGCAGGGCGCATGTGCCCTCAAGTGAGGGCACGAGGTCACGTACCTCAATGGTAGGGCGCATGGGCACATGCCCTGGGTCCTGGGCGCATGTGACTAGGGACCTGGGCGCATGGGACTGTTTTTGCGCGTCCTTCTTTCGGAAGCCATTGCGAACACTCCAGAACTCGGAATTCAACGCCGTTTGTTGCGTTGGAAAGATAATAGGCCAAAGAAGCTTTCTATAGCATTGGATCAGCCATCACACCTTCCAAAGCTTATAAATTTTGTTCGGAAGTTAGGGTAGTGAACAGAAGATCCGATACAGGCCATAATGACTCTGACGGCAAACCGGAAAGGCACGGTATGCAACAAAACTTGTCCGGGGGTGTGAATATAACCATAACCTTCAATGCATGATCATTAGGCATTGGTCATGTAGCCAATTTCTATGTTTACATGATTTATATGTGGCTTTCGCTCGGAAATAATGGTTTTTTGCGGAAAACTTCGGAAAGCATCTGATTTCATTCGCCGAAGTTCCAAATCAACTTTAAAGGACCCGGCATTATTCTAAGGTCAATCATACATGTTACCCTATAAAACATGAGTTTTATGCTCTGAATTAGGCAAATTTGGCATGTCTACACCAACGTCCCAATTCTGAATGATGTGAGTGATCTCTCTTCTGTACTGCCACTGTCAGAATTTGTTTGGCCACTACTTTCAATTAAAGATCTACCCGGGGTCATGACACTAGTGACCTCACCCACATATACGGTTGTTCGACGAATGATGAAGAGAATGGGATATCAACTCGGAAAAGGGTTGGGCAAGGAGCTGTAGGGTATCATCCAATTGAAGTTGAGCAAAGACCAAGAAGGCAAGGGCTCGGTTATGAGCTAAGTTTCATTCCAAGGATAGTTTACCAGCCAAAACATGCCATGGGGCTTCAAAGATTCTTCATGAAAGGGAAGACCATGATGATGGCCAGAGACTAAGAAGAACCAGTCACTACAACAAAGAGGAGGAGAGCACCAAAATATGAGGAAGAAATGGAAACCTGAGTTCATCTCTGGCTTAGTTCTTCATTGATGCGGAAGAGGAGAAAGAACCACTCATGGGCGAGTCCCTTTACTAAACAACTTGTCAACTCGAGCAAGCCTCCATAGAACATCCCACATGAGACATTTCCTCGTGTACCCACCAATTGGGCCTATGTGCCTCTTGGAATTTTTCCCTAGCTTTGGGCCCACGTGCCCGTTCGTTGTTGTTGTGGTGCCCACGAGCTTATTTTTCTTATTTTTTCTTAAAAGCTCCACGTTTCTGCTCAAGCCCCACCAGCTCATTCCCTTTCTTTTATTGAAAACCAAAAAAAAAGTCTTCTCGCAAATTCATCTTTCCATTGAGGAGATGTCTCCACTTATCTCGAACGGTGCTCCCAACCAGGGACCACTCTTCTCTGAATCACTAATCATTCTGTTCAATCTTTCATCAACTGTACATACCACCTTTCCAATTTTGTCTTTTGTAAGAGTAGTTAGATTTAGAGAATAAGAAAATTCAAGGAAAGCCAATGCCAGAGATATATCTCCAGCAACTAGTATAGAAATGTAAAAAATATGCAAGGCTGCTAAATTTTTTAGAATATGCTATCCAGCTCAACGAAATCCACTTGTCTCGGAGGGTGCTCCCAACCAGGGACCACTCTTCTCTGAATCACTAATCATTCTGTTCAATCTTTCATCCATTGTACATACCACCATTTCAATTTTGTCTTCTGTAAGAGTATATAGATTTAGAGAAGAAAAAAATTCAAGGTAAGCCAGTTCTAAAGAGATATCTCTAGCAACTAGCGCCGAAATGTAAAGAATGTACAAGGCTGCCAAATTCAATGAAGATGAATTTAATGTAGATCATACACTGGTAGTCTATGAGGTGATATTGGAAAAGGAACCTGATTTTGAGGAAGGAATTAATGACTTGGCTGATACGTATGCATCTTGACTTAAAAGGTTTAAGGAACCATCAGCCACGGTAGATGAACCGACAAAATAATTAATCAAAATCCAAGACCGTCCTCCTAAGTGCAAACCTCACTCCCATTGAGGAGCATAGCATAATCAAAATCTTGGAAGAATAGAAGGACACATTTGCATGGACATACGAAGATATGCCGAGATTAGAGAAATCATTAGTTGAACATCGTTTAACTTTGAAACCTAGAGCAACCTCGGTTAAACAAAAATTAAGAAGATTCTACCCCAATGTTGCACTTAAAATGAAAGAAGAGGTTTACAAGTTGCATCAAGCAAAATTTATTAAGGTCGTTCTTTATTCGCAATGGGTGGCAAACATGGTCCCTATCATGAAGAAGGATGGACGAGTTCGGAACTGTATAGACTTTAGGGACATAAACTAAGCGTTGTCTAAAGATGACTTTCCTCTACCCTATATTGATGTACTGGTTGACAACACTGCTGGATTTGAAATTCTTTTCTTCATGGATGGCTATTCTAGGTATAATCAAATCTAGTTAGCCGAAGAGGACCAAGAGAAGACATCGTTCACTACACCTTGGAGAACCTATTGCTATGTCGTCATGCCCTTTGGATTAAAGAATATTGGTGCTACATATCAGAGAGCTATGATGGCTATTTTCTATGACATGATGCATACCCTTGTAGAGGTGTACATGGACGATCTGGTTGTTAGGTCAAAAAGTAGAGAAGATCATCCTGAAGTGTTAACAAAGGTCTTGCAAAGGGCTAGTGAATATAAATTGAAGATGAACCCAAAGAAATGCATATTTGGAGTATCCTCGGGAAAGTTGTTGGGGTTCATAGTGAGCGAAAGGGGCATAGAGATCGACCCAAACAAGGCCAAAATAATCATTAGTATGCCTCCTCCAAAAAATATGAAAGAACTTCGAGAATTAATCGGCAGGCTCCAGTTTGTCTGCCAGTTTATCTCACAACATTCCCAAAGGTGCAAACATTTCTCTGAGTTAACCAAGGTGGGGGCCAAGTTTAAATGGGATTCAAAGTGCCAGAAAGAATTTGATGGCTTGAAAAGATACCTAGCTAGTCCCCCTATGCTTAGACCACCAGTCTCTAGCAAGTCTTTAGTTCTGTATATCACAGTTTTAGAGTATTCTCTTGGGGCAGTCCTTGCACAAGTGGATGAAGAAAGGAAAGAGCGGGCAACATACTATTTGTCCAAGATTTTTGATTTGGGTAAAGTAGAAGTATACTGTAGTGGAGAAGACCTGTTTGCACTAGTTTGGATAGTTAAGAAGCTTAAACACTATTTTCTTGCTCACATCAATCTCATCAAATTCCTTCTAGAGAAAACTAATCTAATTAATCGGTTAGGTCATTGGCAGAGCTTTCTTTTACAGTTCGATATCACTTATGTCCCCCAGAAGGCAATTAAGGTCTTTCTTTCATCCAAATCTCAAACCCTACCAAGAACTCAACTTTTGCTACATCAAGCTATTCTCCAAACTCACTTTTGTTCATGTTCCTCGAGCTCAGAATATCCTTGCTGATGCCCTAGCCTCCTTAGCTTCATCTCTATCAGTCATACTGTCTGTAGGAGGCCAATGCTGGCGATTAAGGATAGACCATTTTTGAAGGGCAGGGAGAGATTTGGCAAGAAGGAATAGGAGAACTCTTTGGTTAAGTTGGAGGAATTGGACGAGGGTGAGAGGCCTTGGAATGATGAGATTGAAAGGTATTGTCAAGATTAGTCTTATCCACCTAGATCCAATGTAAAAAAGAAGAAGGCCATTAGAAGAATATCCCAAAGGTACACCGTCTTAGGAGGGGTGCTCTACAAGTGGAGCCTGAGCGGAATCTTACTTAGATGAGTTGATGAGGAAGAAGCAGAGTTGGGGCTTAAGGAAGCACATTCTGGGGTCTGTGGGGCCATGTCAAAACTCAGGCTCTTGCCAAAAAGATCATTCCGCAACGGTATTATTGGCCAACCCTAGAAGAAGGCTGCTCCATCTTTGTCTGGCACTATCACTTTTGCCAACTCCATGTCGACAAGATCCATTCTCCCGCATCTTCCCCTTATCCGATTCATGCCCCATGGCCCTTCGACATCATTAGCCCTCTAAGTGATCTTAACTCTAAATTATGCTCAAAATCATTCATCCTTATGACTACATAGTACTTCACCAAGTGGGTAGAAACAAAAGCATTCGTGGAGATCAAGACATCAACATCTTCATATTATCCACAAGGCAATGGTCAAGCAGAAGCCACCAATAAAACCATGACTAAGATTATCAAGAAAACCTGCAAGTCTAGCAAGTTTGTGGACTGGCCAGATAAGGTCGTAGATGCCTTATGGGCTTATTGTATGTTCGTACGGACCCCAACTAGTCAAACTTCGTATGCCCACACATATGGGATGGAAGCAGTGGTCCATTATGATGTACTCCTTCCATCACTCCGAGTTCAGCTCGACAGGGATATCCCCGTCGATGAGAGACGAGAATCACTCCATGCACAACTTGAACTCATTTGAGCTAACCAATGCTTATGGAGAAAAACTGAATCATCCGTGGAACGACGTTTACTTCAAAAAATATTTTTCTTGAAAAAATGGAGAATCTCTAGTATGATATTAAGTCATTGATCTCGAAGTGTTCGGTAGAGGACAAGGGTAGACAACACTTTGCACACACAACACCTCCCGATCCTAGAATCTAGATGGCCCAACACTCGAAATAGGCAACGCAAAACCTGGAAGGCGGAAAGGGATCCTTTCGCTATTCTCTTCTATTCGGTCCAAAATAGGTGAAGAAGATTAGAGGAGGGTAGTATCGAAAATGCTCACCGCCTTAGTAGAAGGCCATCTCATAGGGTACAAAAGGGTGCCAAAAGATGGGCAATGAACCCCACATGCTTAAACAAGAGGCAATAGGAGCTATTGCCTCGATCGATCATCAATATGTGAAGTTCCCATACAAAGAACAGGTCATCAAAGTAACCAACGTCCCAATTCTGAATGATGTGAGTATCTCTCTTTTGCACTGCCACTGTCAGAATTTCGGCCACTACTTTCAATTAAAGAGCTGCCCCGGGTCATGACACTAGTGACCTCACCCCCATATACAGTTGTTTGATGAATGATGAAGAGAATGGGATATCAACTCGGAAAAGGGTTGGGTAAGGGGCTACAGGGTATTGTACACCCCATTAAAGTTGCGCAAAGACCAAGAAGACAAGGGCTCGGTTATGAGCTAAGTTTCATACCAAGCATAGTCTACCGTGCAAAACATGCCATGGGGTTCACAAAATTTTTCATCAAAGGGGAGACCATGATGATGGCCAGAGACTAAGAAGAACCAGTCACTACAACAAAGAGCCAGAATATGAGGAAGAAATAGATAACCTGAGTTCATCTCTGGATCAATTGTTCATGGATGAGGAAGAGGAGAAAGAACCACTCATGGGCAAGTCCTTTTTCCAAACAACTTGTCAACTCAAGCAAGCCTCCATAGAACATTCCACGTGAGACATATCCTATGGTTACGTATTTCTAGATCCTCATGCCTCTCCTCTTGATTGTACTTGATGGGCTTTCTTACTCGATTCCCACCTCCAGGCTAGTATGGCCACCTGAATTGATCACTGGGCTGAGCCCATTCAAGTGTTCTTACCCCACTGGGCTTCTACGCCTGCATGAAGCCGACACTGGGCCCGTGTGTCCACCAATTGGGCCCATGTTCCTCTTGGAATTTTTTCCTAGCTTTGGGCCCACGTTGTCGTTCTTTCTTATCGTGGTGCCCGCGAACTCATTTTTCTTTTTTTTTCTTAAAAGCTCCACGTTTATGCTCAAGCCCCACCGGCTCATTCTCTTTCACTTGTTGAAAACACCAAAAAATGTCTTCTTGCAAACTCATCTTTCCATTGAGGAGACGTCTCCACTTGTCTCGAAGGGTGCTCCCAACCAGGGACCACTCTTCTCTGAATCACTAATCAATCTGTTTGATCCATCATCCACTGTACACGCCACCTTTTCAATTTTTTCTTCTGTAAGAGTAGTTAGATTTAGAGAAAAATAAAATTCAACGTAAGCCAGTCTCAGAGAGATATTTCCAGCAACTAGCTTAAAAATGTAAAGAATGTGAAAGGCTGCCAAATTTTTTGGAAAATGCTATTCAGCTCAACGAAATCCAAGACGAAGATGGATGATGGATGATGAAGCTCATCTTCTGTCACCTGAAGGTGTCACCATTCCACATGCTTTTCAGCTCGACTTCCCAGCAACCAACAATATAACTGAGGATGTAGCATCGTTGGCCAGGCTGGAGGCCGCTCAATTCAACGGTGCCACTGAACTGAGAGTGATAGGTGATAGCCAACTAATTCTACGTCAATTCCTAACCAAATACCGAACTTCTCATCCGAATCTCAAACCCTACCAAGAACTCAACTTTCGCTACATCAAGCTATTATCCAAACTCACTTTTGTCCATGTTCCTCGAGCTTAGAATATCCTTGCTAATGCCCTAGCCTCCTTAGCTTCATCTCTATCAGTCCCGCTAGGCAGACAGGTGCAGACTATCCATGTCTGTAGGAGGTTAATGCTGGCAATTAAGGATGGACGATTTTGAAAGTCAGGGAGACATTTGGCAGGAAGGAATAGGAGAACTCTTTGGTTAGGTTGGATGAATTGGACGAGGGTGAGGGGCTTTGGTATGATGAGATTCCAAGGTATTGTAAAGATGTCTTATCAACCTGGATCCAATGCAAAGAAGAAGAAGGCCATCAAAAGAGTATCCCAGATGTACACCGTCTTAGGAGGGGTACTCTACAAGAGGAGCCTGAGAGGAATCTTACTTAGATGTGTTGATGAGAAAGAAGCAGAGTTGGTGCTTAAGAAAGTACATTCTGGGGTCTGTGGGGGCCTTGTCAATGCTCAGGCTCTTGCCAAAAAGAATATTCAGCAAGGGTATTATTGGCCAACCCTAGAAGAAGCCTACTCCATCTTTGTCTTGCACTATCACTCTTGCCAACTCCATGCCGACAAGATCCATTCTCCCACATCTTCCCGTCTCACGATTCATGCCCCACGGCCCTTCGCCATGTGGGCCATCGATATCATTAGCCCTCTAAGTGATCTTAACTCTAAAGTCTGCTCAAAATCATTCATCCTGACGGTTACAGAGTACTTCACCAAGTGGGTAGTAGAAAAAGCATTCGTGGAGATCAAGACATCAACACTGTGCTCCTTTATCAAGCGCAACACCATCGCTAGGTTTGGGATTCCTAGTGACATCATCACCGACAACGCACCACAATTTCTCTCTCAACATATGCATGATCTTTGCAATAGGTACCGCATCGCATTGCATCATTAATCTTCATATTATCCATAAGGCAATGGTCAAGCAGAAGCCACCAATAAAATCATGATTAAGATTATCAAGAAAACCTGTAAGTCTAGCAAGTTCGCGGACTGGCCGCATAAGGTCATAGATGATGGAAATGTATGCCCTACAAGCCAATCATATGTGATATGGTTTTACATTTCTTGTAATATCTTATTCAATATTAATGGCATTATCTTCATTACTTGCTCTATCTAGATGCGTTTATTGTAATGAAGTCCTAAATTGCATGCAATGATGATCGAATCATGATGAGATCATGATAATGAGATCAATCATCTAGAAGCATGTGATCTAAATTGTTCCTAGTCGTAGGATCCTTGAGATGGAACATCAAGGATCCGATAAGACTAGTGTATATGATATCTTCTCATTTGATGAGGATGACCGATCTCATTGGTCATCAGTGTGGGGACACTGAGATACATGTACAGGTGCTCATTAGAGGAATGAGTTCACTGAACTGACCAATATAGAATCCCTGAATGGTATCTTACCGAACTGTCGATCAGTGTATTCTATCATCACGGTTGCACGGTTAGATCTTTGACCTGAGTCGCCAAAGTTGTCTTTCCAGGCGTACTATATACTTTGACTATTGACTTATGGATCACTTAGTATTGTGATTCTCTATATAGTTAATGGATTGGGTATATGGGAAACCTGGTGGAGGCAATTGAGCGGACAATAAGGGATCGTTCACTCTCGGTAGGAGAGAGAGAATGTCCTATGGATAGTACTCTAAAATCCTTAGCCAAGGTAGATAGGATAATTGGAAAAGGAGTTTTCCAGTTGATCCATTCCTGAGTACAAGATTTCATAGAGTCGGATTCTTAAAGGGGTTGACAGTCAATGCCGAACCCCTGACCGACCGGGACATTGTTTGGACGAGGATTTATATCCGTGTGGTAACTGATGATGGAAAGGCTCAATGGATGTTATTTAACTCCCCAAAGTCATTTGGGATCATAGGATGTGGCTTGTACCCTTTATGATCGGAAAGCCGTCAAATCTGTTATTAGATAATAGATTTGATTTAATTTAAAAGAATTGTTCTTTTTTAAATTTGGCTTCAACCAAATTGACTATTGGGCCTAGTGGGTCACACACATTAGAACTAATTCTAAGGACAGGGGCAAGGATGTAAATATATAGAAGATTTGGGTTTTTGTAAAAAATTGCATCTTCTATATATAATATGCTTGAAAAGCTAAACCCTATCAAGCCAAAGGGTTGGAGAACGTCCTTGGCAGCCTCCCTCTCTCCTCTCCTCTCTAGAAGGAGTCCCCGCATGGTACAACTCCGTTCTGGCAGAGTTTTCGAGCTTGGAGCGAAGGAGAACCGGTCTTTAGAAGAAGTTCGTGTGGATACCGCTAGAGACCGTCCACTTGAACAGTTTGAAGCACCAAGGAACATCCAATCTTCATCTCTGGTGAGGGATTTTTCAAATCCCAAGAAGGTATATTCGATCTCCTTCTTAATCGGTTCCCGGTTTTGTCGTTTTGGTTTCAATAAAGGCTAAGACCATGGATTCAAGGAATCAAAAATATTTTAAATGCTTAGTTTGATTCCTTACAGTGGTATCAGAGCCAGGTTGAAGCCTTGGTTGAAATCAAAATCGATTTTGAGTGATTTCATGTGTTTTTTCGGTTTTCCCGAAATTGTGTAAACCTTGATTTTTGTGGAGTAACCATGTTTTGTATGTGATACAATATTGAGATTGGTTTACTCCATGATAATCTCGTGACATAGGGTTTTCAAAATCTGCAGTCTCATTGAATTTTAGACCTCTGTAGAGTCTGTTGGAGTCCTTGAGATTTGGAGTTTCTGTCATGGTTGCGCAATCACCCGGATTTGGGGAAGTTCGGATTTCTCCTTCTATGGGGACGAGGGAAACTTTCTAAAGTGTTTAGAAGATAGGTAATAGACTTACCTTGAGTTTCCTTTCAAGTTTTAGCCTTGATCGTCTCTCCTAGAGGGAGAACTCCATCTTTTTCCGTCGGATATGGTATCCGCGAAACCAGCAACTTCCACCGAGTATATCTCCTTCCACAGATTTTTTCGGAGGATGAAACTTATCCCATTGGTTTCGTGATACTCTAAGGATTCTAAATCCTATTTTTACGGATTTTTCCCACTCCGATTGGATCTCCAAATCGAGGCCGAAAGTCGGGTTTGAATTCGGAAATCCGCGCACCTGCTGCCCTATCGGGTCAAGAAGAAGGATCCACCGGGTCCTTCTCGGACCCGGCGGATTGGCCGGCGAATCCGGGTTTGACCCGGATTCGGATCCGGCCGGCGCTGGACCGGGCCGGTCTGACCGGGCCCGGTCCGGCGATTTTCTTTTTATTGTTTATTTTTTTTATTTCATCTTAATTCATATTAGTGATGAAATAAATTGTAAAAATTCGGGAAAATTCTGAAAAATTTCTAAAAAATTGCAGATGTTATTTAATGAGCCATTGAAGTGTTTAATGTCATATTGAATAATATTTAGCCCTATTTTCATTTTATGCTCTCTTTTTGATCTTAAAATTGTTTTAAGATCAAAATTAGTGTATATAATGATTAAATTAATTCTGGAAAATATGATTTGACAGTTTTATATTTATATCATTATTTCTGTGGTTTGCACAAGTTTGGGAATGCATAGATGTGATTATATGCTTGAATGGACTCATCTTAATGCATGTATATTGTTTATGCATTTTTTATGCCATTTATTTCATGATAAATACGCTGAGCATGGAATTGAGAATTTCAAAAACTATATTCTATAATTTTATGATATAATAGTTATATCATATAATTACCACGTATACGCACTTTGGTCATGTGATGATTTTATTGTGTGTGTGGTTGGTGATCATGGACTTAGTTTCAATTATCTTGCATTGGTTATTTATTTGGTTATGTAATTATTGGGGCCTGTATGTGCCTCCTCCCTCTCTCTACAATCTGATTGTAAATTCTATCTCTCCCCAGTGTTTGTACTCCCCTTGGTCAAAGCCAAGGTTTCTTATAATGTGATGTATATTCATTGGGTTTGCATACCCCGAACCGCTTGTAATGACAAGAAGACGGCTCATGGGAGATGGCGAGAGCGAGGACCACTTGGAGAAGAAGATTCTGAAGTGGAGACATGCCAATTCTAACATATGATGCAAGCCTTTTTTAATTATGCACCTTTAAGGGTGTTTATGGTGCATGCTTAGGGATAAGTCCATGATCACCTATTTTTCTTTATGCATATTAGATATGTGGTTGTGTGCTTCTACTTATACCTTAAATATATGATATTCCAAAGGTATACTTAGATATAGATATAGCACATATGCTGATGAGACTAAAATAAAATAAAATCCCTCTTTTTTTCAAATTAGGTTGATTAACGCGGGACATTAAGAATGAATCGCGTAGCCTTCCATTGCTATGGCTTTGGTGAGCTAATCTTAGACTTGATGGGTTTGTTGTGCTACCACAAGGCTCATTCGGCAAGGGATTGGTGACCATGGCCAGGGTTATTAACCGAACCTTGAGGTAGACCACTTACATAGCTTTGTTGTGCTACCACAAGGGCTATGTGAAGAATCTATTCTCATAACGTAGCAAGTGGATTTGACCTAACTAGAGTACATGATTTGTTGTGCTACCACAAGATCATAACTCTAGAGGCTATACATGACTAAGAATTGTAATAGTTACAATTGGCAAGAGTTGCCTACCTATTAAGTATGGGGTGATTTGTTGTGCTACCACAATGTCATCACCATAAGGTTAATAGGATCTTAGTCCCCACTAGGACATCATCGAGATGTCCCGTCTTTGCATGTTGAGGGTTATGCAAATTCGGCAAAATTAGTGGGAGCATAAAATTAAGATAAAAGACCTTATCATAGTTTTAATGAATATTTGCAATGTTATCTCATTTTAGTATATCTCCTTGTAGATTTCAATGGCGAACCACCCGTTGCGCGGCATACTTGATGCCAACAGGCTCACTGGTCCTAACTTCTCTGACTGGCTCAGAAATTTGAGAATTGTTCTCACTGCTGAGCGTATAGCCTATGTGCTTGAGAAGCCACTGCCAGATGAACCATCTGATGATGCTAGTGATGATGTGATCGTCACCTTCCAGAAGCACAAGGAGGATGCATCTCTTGTCCAGTGCTACATGTTAGCCTCTATGAGCAATGAGTTGCAGAGGCAACATGAAAAGATGGATGCAATATCCATATTGGCTCATCTTGAGGAGCTATTTGGTGCACATAGTCGAACGTAAAGATATGAGATATCTAAGAATGTTCAGGACAAGGATGTCTAAGGGAACGTCTGTGTAGACACACGTTCTCAAAATGATAGAGTGGGTGGAAAGGTTAGCTGAGCTTGGGTTCTCTATGAACAAGGAGCTGTCGGTTGACCTTATCCTCCAAGCTGAAGGCACTACGAACAATGGGAAACCTCCTGTGCTACTTGTTGGTAAGACCAACAAGAAAAGGAAGGCTAATCAAATGGGGAAGAAAGGCAAAGCTAAAGTCAAGAAAGTAGCCAAGAAGACAGAGCCCAAGAAGGACAAAGGACAATGCTTCCATTGCCATAAAGATGGCCATTGGAAGAGGAACTGCAAGCTGTACCTTGCAGAAAAGGCAAAAGGAAAGCTTGGAGAAGCTTCGGGTATTTTTGTCATTGATGTCAATTTGTCTTATAGATCTACATCATGGGTATTGGATACTGGATGTGCATCTCATATCTGCAATGACTTGCAGGTGTTGACAAGTAGTAGAAGGTTGCAAAGAGGAGAGGTTGATCTGCGCATGGGGAATGGTGCAAAGGTTGCAGCATTGGCCGTGGGACAAGCTCACCTCAAGTTACCTTCAGGAGATGTCTTACTATTAGATAGTTGCTATTATGTTCCTTCAATAGTTAAGAACATTGTTTCTATTTCATGCTTAAATAAATGTGGATTTATTGTGAGCTTTGGAAATGGAAGTTGTTCCATAACTATGAATGGTAAATTGTTTGCCAATGGATATTTGATTAATGGTTTGTATATATTAGATATGCATGCTCCAATAATGTGTGTGAATGCACCTCTAAAGAGGAAAAGATTTGATATAGATCAAACCTTATTATGGCACCATAGACTTGGTCATATCAATGAGGAAAGACTTAAAAGGCTCCATAAGGATGGATGCATAAAGGTAAATGATTTTGAATCATTGCCCACTTGTGAGTCTTGCCTCATGGGAAAGATGACCAACTCTTCATTTAGTGGACATGGAGAGAGAGCTACTGAGTTGTTGGAACTCATACATTCAGATGTATGTGTCCCTATGTCAATTCAAGCCAGAGGAGGATATTCTTACTTCATTACTTTCATTGATGATTTCTCTAGGTATGGGTATGTGTACTTAATGAAGTACAAATCTGAAGCCTTTGAGAAATTTCAAGAATATAAGAATGAAGTAGAGAAGCAACTAGGAAAGAGTATAAAGACTCTTCGATCAGATCGAGGAGGTGACTACTTAAGTACTGAATTCACACAGTTCATGAAGGACAATGGGATATTATCCCAAAGGACACCTCCATACACTCCTCAGCTTAATGGACTAGCTAAAAGGAGAAACCGTACATTGTTAGACATGGTACGGGCAATGACATCTTTCGCTAAGTTACCTTTGTCTCTTTGGGGATATGCACTCGAAACTGCCGCATATATCTTGAACAAAGTACCATCCAAGTCTGTTCCATCTACACCATATGAGATATGGAAAGGGAAAAAGCCTGACCTTAAGCATGTTAAGGTCTGGGGTTGCTTAGCTCACGTAAAGAGGCATAACCCTGATAAGTTGGAATCTAAGGCTGAGAAATGTAGATTTGTGGGGTATCCTAAGGAGACTTATGGATACTACTTCTACCACCCTGATGACCAAAAGGTTATTGTTGCTAAAAGAGCTGTATTCCTAGAGGAAGAGTTCCTCCTTAAGGAAGACAGTGGGAGCGTGGTAGAATTGGAAGAGGTTCCAGATCCACAAATAGAGGACACTTCTGCTGGGGTACTTGATAAGGATATCACACATGTCCCTCATAGGTCTTCTCGTGTGCCTATTCAACCTGATAGATATGTGAGACATATCTCTGATGGAAGAAAGGAGACACGGTATAATGAGGATGATGATCCTAAGACTTATGAGGAAGCAATATCTGATATTGATTCCAAGGAATGGAGATTGGCAATGAAATCTGAAATGGACTCCATGTACTCCAATCAAGTTTGGAACTTGGTAGATCCACCTCAGGGTATTATACCCATAGGGTGTAAATGGATCTATAAAAGGAAAATTGGAGCGAGATGGGAAGGTGGAGACCTTCAAGGCAAGATTGGTAGCTAAAGGATATCGTCAAAGGCAAGGTGTTGACTATGACGAGACCTTTTCACCAGTAGCTATGATTAAGTCCATTAGGATATTGCTTGCCATTGCTGCACACTATGATTATGAGATCTGGCTGATGGATGTTAAGACAGCATTCCTGAATGGTGATCTTGAGGAAGAGGTGTATATGATACAACCTCATGGATATGAATCTCATGAACATCCAAATAAAGTGTGCAGATTGTTAAAGTCTATTTATGGACTAAAACAAGCATCTCGTAGTTGGAATAAAAGATTTGATGAGACTATCAAGTCTTATGACTTCGTTCAGAATGAAGATGAGCCATGTGTGTATAAGAAGGCTAGTGGGAGTGCTATTGTCTTCTTGATCTTATATGTGGATGATATACTACTCATTGGGAATGATGTAGGTATGCTATCATCAGTTAAAGCCTGGTTGTCTAAGAACTTCTCCATGAAGGATTTGGGTGAGGCATCTTTTGTGTTAGGGGTAAAGATCTATAGAGATAGATCAAGGAGGATGCTCGGCTTGACCCAATCTATGTACATAGAAACCATTGTCAAAAGGTTTGGCATGGAAAACTCCAAGAGAGGTCTTTTACCTATGAGACATGGAGTTGCACTTTCTAATGAGATGTCCCCTAAAACTCCTGAAGAAAGAGAGCACATGAGTAGAGTACCTTATGCCTCTGCCATAGGGTCTATCATGTATGCCATGATATGTACACGGCCTGATGTGGCACATGCTCTAAGTGTTACGAGCGAGATATCGTGCAAATCCAGGTGATAGTCACCGGATTCTTTGTGAAATGCATCCTTAAGTACTTGAGAAGAACAAAGGATGCATTTCGGTATATGGAGGAGCCGACTTGGTACTTAGAGGTTTCACGGACTCGAGTTTCCGGTCAGACAAAGATGATAGCAAGTCAATGTCAGGGTATGTATTTACCCTGAATGGTGGTGCAGTGAGCTGGAAGAGTTCCAAGCAAGCAACCACTGCAGATTCTACAACTGAAGCGGAATATATTGCTGCTGCTGAAGCTGCCAAGGAAGCTGTCTGAATGAACAAGTTCATCTCAGACCTTGGAGTTGTTCCCTCCATCTCTGATCCAGTTCCATTGTTTTGTGATAACAATGGAGCTATTGCACAAGCTAAGGAGCCGAGGTCTCATCAGAAGTCAAAGCACATTCTGCGGCGTTATCACTTGATCAGAGAGATTGCAGCTAGAGGAGATATAGCTATAGATAGAGTATCTTCTGAAAATAACATTGCAGATCCACTAACTAAGGCTCTGACTCAAAGTGTGTTTGAGGGTCACCTTGAGCCGATGGGGATCAGACATGTGGGTGATTGGCTTTAGTGCAAGTGGGAGATTGATGGAAATGTATGCCCTACAAGCCAATCATATGTGATATGGTTTTACATTTCTTGTAATATCTTATTCAATATTAATGGCATTATCTTCATTACTTGCTCTATCTAGATGCGTTTATTGTAATGAAGTCCTAAATTGCATGCAATGATGATCGAATCATGATGAGATCATGATAATGAGATCAATCATCTAGAAGCATGTGATCTAAATTGTTCCTAGTCGTAGGATCCTTGAGATGGGACATCATGGATCCGATAAGACTAGTGTATATGATATCTTCTCATTTGATGAGGATGACCGATCTCATTGGTCATCAGTGTGGGGACACTGAGATACATGTACGAGTGCTCATTAGAGGAATGAGTTCACCGAATCGACCAATATAGAATCCCCGAATGGTATCTTACCGAACCGTCGATCGTGTATTCTCGTCATCACGGTTGCACGGTTAGATCTTTGACCTGAGTCGCCAAAGTTGTCTTTCCAGGCGTACTATATACTTTGACTATTGACTTATGGATCACTTAGTATTGTGATTCTCTATATAGTTAATGGATTGGGTATATGGGAAACCTGGTGGAGGCAATTGAGCGGACAATAAGGGATCGTTCACTCTCGGTAGGAGAGAGAGAATGTCCTATGGATAGTACTCTAAAATCCTTGGCCAAGGTAGATAGGATAATTGGAAAAGGAGTTTTCCAGTTGATCCATTCCTGAGTACAAGATTTCATAGAGTCGGATTATTAAAGAGGTTGACAGTCAGTGCCGAACCCCTGACCGACCAGGACATTGTTTGGACGAGGATTTATATCCGTGTGGTAACTGATGATGGAAAGGCTCAATGGATGTTATTTAACTCCCCAAAGTCATTTGGGATCATAGGATGTGGCTTTTACCCTTTTTGATCGGAAAGTCGTCAAATCTGTTATTAGATAATAGATTTGATTTAATTTAAAAGAATTGTTCTTTTTTAAATTTGGCTTCAACCAAATTGACTATTGGGCCTAGTGGGTCACACACATTAGAACTAATTCTAAGGACAGGGGCAAGGATGTAAATATATAGGAGATTTGGGTTTTTGTGAAAAATTGCATCTTCTATATATAATATGCTTGAGAAGCTAAACCCTATCAAGCCAAAGGGTTGGAGAACATCCTTGGAAGCCTCCCTCTCTCCTCTCCTCTCTAGAAGGAGTCCCCGCATGGTACAACTCCATTCTGGCAGAGTTTTCGAGCTTGGAGCGAAGGAGAACCGGTCTTTAGAAGAAGTTCGTGTGGATACCGCTAGAGACCGTCCACTTGAACGGTTTGAAGCACCAAGGAACATCCAATCTTCATCTCTGGTGAGGGATTTTTCAAATCCCAAGAAGGTATATTCGATCTCCTTCTTAATCGGTTCCCGGTTTTGTCGTTTTGGTTTCAATAAAGGCTAAGACCATGGATTCAAGGAATCAAAAATATTTTAAATGCTTAGTTTGATTCCTTACAATAGATGCCTTATGAGCTTATCGTACATCCATATGGACCCCAACTAGTCAAACCCCATATGTACACATATGGGATGGAAGCAGAGGTCCCATATGAAGTACTCCTTCCATCACTCCGAGTTCAGCTCGACAGGGATATCCTCGTCGATGACGAGAATCACTCTGTGCACAACTTGAACTCCCAGATGAAAGAAGGTTGGCCGCCTCCGAGCATGCCCAGACTTATCAAAATATACTCAGAATTTAAAATCAGTGAGATGGTAGTCAAACGTATATTCGTTAAGCCAGGTGGTTCCCACTCCAAGTTGCAACCTAACTAGGATGGGCCTTTTGTTATGACTGAAAAATATATGCAGGCAACGCATATCAGCTAACCAATGTTTATAAAGAGAAATTGAATCATCCGTGGAACGGCGTTTACCTCAAAAAATCTTTTCCTTGAAAAAATGGAGAATCTCTAGTATGATATTAAGTCATCGATCTCGAAATGTTCGCTAGAGGACAAGGGTAGACAATACTTTGTGCACACAACACCTCCCAATCCTAGAATCTAGATGGCCCAACACTTGAAAGAGGTAATGCAAAACCTGGAAGGCGGAAAGGGACCCTTACCCTATTCTCTTCTGTTCGGTCCAAAATAGGTGAAGAAGATTAGAGGAGGGTAGTATCAAAAATGCTCACCACCTTAGTAGGAGGCCGTCTCATAGGGTGCAAAAGGGTGTCAAAAGATGGGCAATGAACCCCACATGTTTAAACAAGAGGCAATAGGAGCTGTTGCCTCGACCGATCATCAATGTGTGAAGTTCCCAAACAAAGGGCAGGTCATCAAAGTAACCAACGTCCCTATTCTGAACGATGTGAGTGATCTCTCTTCTGCACCACCACTGTCAGAATTTGTTCGGCCACTACTTTCAATTAAAGAGTTGTCTGTGGTCATGACACTAGTGACCTCACTCCCATATACAGTTGTTTGACGAATGATGAAGAGAATGGGATATCAACTTGGAAAAGGGTTGGGTAAGGAGTTGCAGGGTATTGTACACCCCATTGATGTTGCGCAAAGACCAAGAAAGCAAGGGCTCGGTTATGAGCTAACTTCATTCCAAGGATAGTCTACTGGCCAAAACATGCCATGGGGCTCCAAAAATTCTTCATCAAAGGGAAGACCATGATGATGGCCAGTGAGTAAGAAGAACCAGTCACTACAACAAAGAGCCAGAATATGAGGAAGAAATGGATAACCTGAGTTAATCTCTGGCTTAGTTGTTCATTGATGAGGAAGAGGAGAAAGAACCACTCATGGGTGAGTCCTTTTTCTAAACTACTTATCAACGTGAGCAAGCCTCCATAGAACATCCCATGTGAGACATATCCTATGGTCACGTATATCCAGATCCTCACGCCTCTCCTCTTGAATGTACTTGATGGGCTTTCTTTCTTGATTCCCACCTCTGGGCTGGTATGGCCACCTAAATTGATCAATGGGCTGAGCCCATTCAAGTGTTATTACCCCACTGGGCTTCTACGCCCGCATGAAGCCGAGACTGGGCCCGTGTGCCCACCAATTGGGCCCATGTGCCTCTTGAAATTTTTTCCTAGCTTTGGGCCCACATGCCCGTTCTTTGTTATTGTGGTGCACGCGAGTTCATTTTTCTTATTTTTGCTTAAAAGCTCCACGTTTCTGCTCAATCCCCACCGTCTCATTCTCTTTCTCTTATTGAAAACACCAAAAAAAATGTCTTCTCGCAAACTCAGCTTTCCATTGAGGAGACGTCTCCACTTGTCTCGTAGGGTGCTCCCAACTAGGGACCACTCTTCTCTGAATCACTAATCAATCTGTTCGATCCTTCATCCACTGTACATACCACCTTTTCAATTTTGTCTTCTGTAAGAGTAGTTAGATTTAGAGAAAAATAAAATTCAAGGTAAGCCAGTTCCAGAGAGATATCTCCAGTAACTAGCTCAGAAATGTAAAGAATGTGCAAGGCTGCCAATCTTTTTGGAAAATACTATCCAGCTCTATGAAATCCAACATGAAGATGAATTTAATGCAGATCATACACTAGAAGTCTATGAGGTGATATTGGAAAAGGAACATGATTTTGAATAAAGAATTGATGACTTGGTTGATATTTATGCATCTAAACCTAAAAGGTTTGAGGAACCATCAGCCACGATGGATGAACCAAAGAAATAATTAATCAAAATCCAAGACTGTACTCCTAAGTGCAAACCTCACTCCCATTGAGGAACAGAGCTTAATCAAAATCTTGGAAGAATAGAAGGAGACCTTTGCATGGACATAAGAAGATATGCCAGGGTTAGACAAATCATTGGTTCAACATCATTTAACTTTAAAACCTAGAGCTACCTCGGTCCAACAAAAATTAAGAAGATTCCACCCCAATGTTGCACTTAAAATAAAAGAAGAGGTTGACAAGTTGCATCAATAAAAATTTATTAAGGTCGTTCTTTATCCGCAATGGGTGGCAAACATAGTTCCTGTCATGAAGAAGGATGGACGAGTTTGGATTAGTATAGACATTAGGGACTTGAACCGAGCGTTGTCTAAAGATGACTTTCCTCTACCTCATATTGATGTATTGGTTGACAACACTACTAGACATGAAATTCTTTTCTTCATGGATGGCTATTCTAGGTATAATCAAATCTGGTTAGCCAAAGAGGATCAAGAGAATATCTCGTTCACTACAACTTGGAGAACCTACTACTATGTTGTCATGCCCTTTGGATTAAAGAATATTGGTGCTACATATCAGAGAGCTATGATGTCTACTTTCCATGACACGATGTATACCCTTGTAGAGGTGTACATGGACGATCTAGTCATTAATTCAAAAAGTCGTGAAGATCATCTTGAAGTGTTAAGAAAGGTCTTGCAAAGGGCTAGGTAATATAAATTGAAGATGAACCGAAAGAAATGCACATTTAGAGTATCCTCAGGAAAGTTGTGGTTCATAATGAGCAAAAGGGGCATAGAGATCAACCCAAACAAGGCCAAAGCAATCATTGGTATGCCTCCTCCAAAAAATATGAAAGAACTTCGAGAATTAATCGGGAGGCTCCAGTTTGTCTGCCAGTTTATCTCCCAACATTACCAAAGGTGCAAACATTTCTATGAGTTAACCAAGGTGGAGGCCAAATTTAAATGGGATTCGAAGTGCCAAAAAGAATTTGATGGCTTGAAAAGATACCTAGCTAGTCCCCCTATGCTTAAACCACCAGTCTCTGGCAAGACTTTAGTTCCATATATCACCTTTTGGAGAATTCTTTTGGGGCAGTCCTTGCACAAGTGGATGAAGAAAGGAAAGAGTGGGCAACTTACTATTTGTCCAAGATTTTTGATTTGTGTGAGTAGAAGTATATTGTAATAGAGAAAACCAAATTTAGATTTTTGTTTTAATTTTATATTTTAATTACAAAATCTGATATTTTTTGCTTCTATTAAAATTTTATATATTTGTTAAAAAAATCTTGAATGAAAAGTTGTTTTATATAATATTCTCTCTTTTTTGTTATCATATCTTCTAATAATTTTATGTACAACTTTCTTTTAATACAACTTTTTATCACGACACATAAAATACAATCAAACACCCTATAAAAGACACATGGATACCTTTTTGCTTGAACCTAGATCCGATAGATTCTGTATTGGATTCAGTGACTCAAACCTAATAACCATCTTTCCGATAGATCCAAGATGTATGGTTGTATGATACATCTTTTATATATTTTTGTGATAAAAATTTAATTTGAAAGAAAATTTAGAATAGTTAAAGCTATAAACATTATTGGTAAGATACAATAACAACCGTGTAACTAAAAAAAAGTGGTGGATCACAAGAAAATAATGTTACTTTCCGATAGATCCAAGATGTATGGTTGTATGATACATCTTTTATATATTTTTGTGATAAAAATTTAATTTGAAAGAAAATTTTGGATAGTTAAAGCTATAAACATTATTGGTAAGATACAATAACAACCGTGTAACTAAAAAAAGTTAACTCTTTCTGTCTAAGAAATATTCTATGTAAACATATATTTTTGAAGATTATCAAACATATTTTTTACACGTTTTGCTAGAGATGATATATTTTCGTAACAAAATTTCAATTTATCATCTAAGCAAGGGTAGAAAAGATGTTTAGAGAAGCCTGAACCCCGATGACTGAGATTGTAACACAAAGGATGTCTTATGCTCTTATCTTGGTAGAGGAACCAGTCACTCCAATCATCCATGCTTCTGCCATGGTAGACAATTTAGTCACTCCGACCCTCGTGCTCCTACCCCGGTAGATGATTCAATCGCTCCAACCATTTGTTCTCCTACCTTGGCAGAGGAATCAACTTCTTGTCATGTCATTGCTATATATTAGAATCAAATTCAGTCATTAGGAGAGATTGAACCAAACCCTTCTATCTTTTCAGAATCCCCTAGACTAGGCATGCCCTATTTCCTAGACATCCTGAGGACAAGCCTACTGTAGGGAGCCTATATGAAGAAATCATAAACTCAGTTGATTGTCAATCCAATGAAGGACTAGGCAAGGATTTGTCAAGCATTGATAAACTATTAACTTCATTGAAATTGATCAATGAAGATGGTCAGATTGAATTGACCCATGAACTGGGAAGTAAAGAGACCAAATTGGTCAATGAAATGGGGAATGAATCAACGAGCCTACAGAAGGGCATAGACCTTTGCAAAGGACATCGAGACCTCCTCCAACTAGGCAGACAAATCTCTTAACATCAATCCTAGGGCCGCTGCCCATATCTCATTCTACCCTTAATCAACAATCAGGGCCATGGGGCCTACACTCAATCAATCTTAGGGCCACGACCCTTTCTTTATTCTTCTCCAAATCAAAGAATCGGACCCATGGGCCCACAATTCCTCAATCTTAGGGCCACCACCCTTTCGTTATCCATCCCACAACTATTGAATGGGCTTATGGGCCCCTAATTCTTCAATCTTGGGTCCATGGCCCATATTTCATCCCACTCATCTAGCTCCTACATCTTTGCTAATAGGGGTGCCTCAATGGCATATTCCTCCTCTGTAGAAACCACACTCTTACAAGTTTGTACATCACTGAGTTGAGCAAGAGAAAGTTGATTCTCTAATACGCATTTCCTTAAATCCAAGGTGGATAGCTCCGCACAAACTGTATCAATAGCATAACTGCTCGAACTTGATCACCACGAAGAGTCTTCAATCCGGTCCTTGCCAACCAGATGGCATCGGCAGTAGCCTTCATCAGAGTCATCTTCTCCTTTGCCAAGGGAAGGAGAACCGTGTTCCAATGAACCCACACCTTTTCCTCTTTTGGCAACAATATTGCCCCCATAATGCTTCTACAGCTAATATCCATGGTTCCGTGGTGCAACCAAGACCATGATAGTAAGTAGTCACATTCTTCAGCTGAGCTCTCATTTCTCTTTAGGCAACAAAGGGTGTAGAAGCTGATCCAGAGCTTTGATCATGCCTTCTTACATAGGCTCAGCAAACCTCGTGCCGATTGAAAGCGTGGTAGACCAAACTAAACCCAACCTAGGTGGAACAGCAAGCATGATAGCCAACCAGGAAGAATCGCCATAAGGTGCAGTAGCTACGAGAAAAGAAAAAAGATAAAGAATTTGGAAAAGGTACATATTTTCAAAGGGGAATCAAATAATAATGAATAAAGGCATAAAAGAAATTTGGTTGGTACCCACCAACCGAAAGGATAGGGACAAGAGAAAAGGCTGCAACGAGAGACTCCAAGATGAGAGGCCGATATGGAATGATGGCCACAATAGGAGCTACAAGCGGGGTGTCATCCCCTGAAGCACTACCTTTCTGCTTGGTAAAAATAGCACTGCAACCATCTAATGAAAGAAGAGAAAACAAGAAATGAAGTGAGTGATCAGATCAACAAAAAGGATAAGAAAAATGCAAATGGCTCACAGTAGACCTCCAATCCTAGGTGATGCTGAGGCAACAATCAAGTTGCCATCATCACCTCCCAAACTAGCAATCACAGGTGCCTAGGTAGGTGGATCCAACTCTACCCATGGTAGGTCAAAAGTCACTACAACAAATGGAGAACTCACATCATCTGTGCAACAAACAAAGAAAAGGAAAGAGGTTTAAGGTTTAGTTTGCTAGCACAAAAAAATGATACTTTATATAAATGCAAACTAGAGGTGTTATACCTCGCAAGGGAATCGCCCGAACAGCCGCATCACCCTCCAAAGTCAAGTCCTCCAAAGAAGATGGAGATATAATGGCAATGAGCTCAACAATCAAGTAGTCCTTGATATCTGGGGATGACTCCATAGGAGGAGATCGTACACTAGCAACCAATGTATAAAACTCAAAAGCAGATGTGGTAGTCATAAAGAAACGTCCATAGCCAACAACATCGTTATTCACTCGAATCTCCTAGCGTTAAGGAGCATTCTCCCCTAGTCAGATGTGGTAGCTGCTAAAGAAACATCCGCATCAACATTTTCACTCGAATCTACTAGCGCTAAGGAGCATTCTCCCCTAGTCAAAGCAAAGATGACATCCTCCAAACAAATGCCCTCATCAAGAGGAGATGGATCCATATCTCGAGTGGGAGAAAAGGCTATACATGCAAAGGTGGAAAAGAAGACATATATAAAGGTGGTCAACCATAATAGAATATATTATGAACCAAGCAATGAAAGAAAAGCATAAATTACATACTCAGAGCTCGGTTAGCCGGCATAGGAGATAAAGATCTCCTCATCAAATGTGCTTTCTTCCGAGGTGGCATGTTCCTTACTAATCTGGGGGGACCCTAGGCATGAGTGGCAGAAGAATCGGCGGAAGCCAGCTCTGGAGAAAGAAATAGGCAAAAAAAAGCAAGACAACAAGATGGTCAACATCAAATATATATAAAAAAGAGATGAACATGAAGCTTAATACCTGGTGACAGACAGCTAGGTGGTTGAGACACTAACAACTTGGCATCCCGTCCAACCTTACTAGCAGTACTCATCACAGCCACCTTTAGTTAACCCAAACACATGGCCGGTGCATCCTCAAGGGGCCCCCAAAAAGACACCAACTACCTCAAATGATCAATCCAAACTTTGATAGTGTTAGTTGGGGGTAGAAGCCCCCTCAAAAGAACATGTCGGTGTCCCATGCAATCGATCTCCAAAAGAGTATACCAATCAATGGGCTATAAGGATGCTAGTCACTGTAGACACGCCAAATTGGCCTGATTCGGAGCCTGAGACTCTTATTCCATAGGTGATATCCTTTATTTGACTGTTATTTGATCTGGATTACCTTGTGGAGATGAGCTAAGGACGCTGGTGGAGTCCCTTTGTGAGTTGGGAATGGACCGATCATTTCCGGAACAATGTCGTAACCTTTAAGCGAGAGCCATGCGTGAATTAAGAAAACACAGAGCTTGCTCAATGACCGACCTTGAATATTCTTTAATTGAAGGTCTCGGGAGTCCCGCATGTGTTCCGTAACATTCGGGTTTTTTGACTAGTCATTTCGGTAGTCGACGATCAATGACCGCTTTCGTTACGGCTTTTTCGATCTATACTGACACGGCTATCCTGGACCACTCATTAGGTCTTTCCGGTCATCACCGGGACTTTTTGAGTTGTCCGGGTCGATCCTAGCCGTATATTTCATCAACCGGGGCCATACGACCATTTCAGTCAATTTTAGGGTTTCCTGGCTTTTCCGAGTTCCAAATCACATTTACCGGGTCAATCTCAGATTTTTTGATGATATTGGGTTTTTCGATCATACCGGACTTGTTCAGTCATCATTTTAAGTCATCCCGAGTTGACCCGAGATTTCTCGATCGGAATCGTGCTCTTTCGGATCTTCGCCACGGGTTTCGACTTTCCGCGAGAGGGTAAACCGGTAGAAAGCACCGTACGAACATCTTGGAAGTCATGCCAACTGGTTTACTGACTTGAGGAGGTGCGGTTGAAGGCCCTCTTTCCAACGCAACAAACGGTAGACGAATCGGACTTCCTATTTGCAAGTTATGGCTTGTAGAACATGCGCGCAGGAGAGAGAGTCTACCGCACCCCCACTCCCCTTGAAAGGGGAGGGCGCGCCCTGAGCGTCCTCAACCTGGGGGCACGCCCTGCGCACCCTCAAACCGAGGGCACGCCCTGCGCGCCCCCGCTTCCTTTCAAATGTGGGGGCGCGGTAAGTTTCCAAAAATCGGAAATTGCCCCGATTAGCACCTTCTAAACTGGGTTTTTGGAAGGTTTTCGCCGCTAATTTTCGATTATTTGTACCACATCCCCAGTTCGGGGGCAAATTATGTTTGTCAAGTCAATTTTTTAGCAATTTCCGGAAGATTCTGACGATTTTTAGCAGTGAGACGCGTAACGTGCCCCTGCTTCCTTTGTAACAGGGGGCGCACAGACCGCTTCCCCGGGTTGAGGGTGCGCTCTGAGCGCCCCTGGTTTGAGGGCGTGCCCTATGGGCCCTCATCTCCTTTGAAAGGTGCGGCACGGTCGGTCCAGTTTCCATATTTTGCACCTATTTCTTTCCCCTATTAACCGAGGGACATTCTCAATGACCCAAGGTTAATCCCCAGTGCCTAGCTCATCCCAAGGTCGTCCAAGCTCTCTCCCAAGGCCATCTCAACGTCCAAAGGCGATCCGACGTCAAGAGATCGACCCCGAGGTGAAGGAGAAGCCCGATCCATGCGTTCTACAAAAACCGACTTCATCGGCTTCTGCAGAAAATCTGAGACTCCTACTGCAAAAATCTTCAATAGAAGAATTGTTTCTCTCTTCGTCTTCTTTCATCTTCAACTGACGGCACTCGATTACGACTTGCCGTTTGTTCGTGGTGATTGCTGTACTGAGGGTGCGCATCCAGGTTCTGTTTTCCATATCTGCCCACTTTCAGAATTTTTACAGGCTTATACAGACAGATTCCGGAGCAGTCATAAGCAGAAGATATCTTCCCCTACGAGCTATCCATCCATATAAACAAACAGCACTTGATTCTGACATCGGGGTCGTCCGTAGCATTCTCTACATCAAAGTCGCGCCAGAAGGATGCAAAGCTACCCGAACCAGCTTGTTTCACTCATCTCGGCTTCAACTCAAGCCATTTCATTCTATAAATTTCTCTTAACTCATTTATTTAATTGTTAGAGCATATTTTACTTAATTTGCATCATTTTTACATAACCAAAAACACAAAAAAGGGGTTAAGGCTCGCCCCAAGCCAGTGAGTTCTATTCCAATTGCTTCTTTGTTTCATCTCTTCTCATATAGTTTCTACACTTCCCATAGTTGTAATTGGTTTCTTTCACTTGGTTTATTGTTCTAGTTGCACAGATTGATCAAGCTAGCACCGATTGGACTCTTCTTCATCGGCTGGCCGAAGAAGAGGAAGGTTGAACTCACATCCCTCTCTCCCGCGCTAAGGTACACACAGTTAACTTCTTTCTATTTTCATTACATAAAGCGGAGCCCGTGGCTCCTGGCGACCACCTTTTTATTCATGTTATAAGATCATCTCCTCCTCACTCTCCTCCCACATGACCCGAACCATCTCCGGTGCTCGAGCGACACTGTGAGATGAAAGTTTGGGGATCAATGTGAGTGTGGGGTTGAGGTGAGGACCTTTTACCACTTTCCGAGTGTTTTCCAATTCACTCCCCTTCCCCTATTCCATCTTTCACCTTCTCTTGAGGTGCCGATCCGGAACCCATTTCTGGAGTTGACAGTCACCGTGCCCATTGTGAAGCCCGAAGTGGCTCCACTAGAAAGTCAATGGCCCTAGTGTAAGGATCCTAGGATACTGATGGCAACAAGCCTCGTTTTTCCCAAGATTTATATTTGGTTACTAATTTATCTTTTCGAGACTTGTAATAGCATCAAAGAAAAGAGGTGCTGATGTCTGGAGGAGCTCAATCCTTAATGTCCAGTCGAGAATCTTCTGCTACAGCTATCAGATGTGGCAACATCCTATAGTTTTGACTACGATGAGACCACCAATTACCATATACGACATTAAACTCACTAGTAACCCCTAACGGTGGAATCTCTACATGGCCCTTTGCCTCTCAGCAAAAGAAATACCACCACTCAGCTGTAATAAGATGACTATCCAACTGAGCATAAACATGATAGGTGATGTTAAAATCAACATTCGGAGGAAGTCCCTAATCATAACCAAAATTTCTACTGAACTGGTGCAGATAATATGGCTCCAGGATGGTGTGTCGACCATGCCGAAATGTCAGAATACACATACGGGTACACAAATGCCATTCCCATACAGCCCATGCACTATACTGGTTCGACAAAGGATCCACCCATAGAAAATCATCATCTTGCTTTACAATGGTATGTGGATGGAGGATCCACCCATAGTGAGCAAACATCAAACCATTACTGCCATCAAGCAGCAAAGTAGATTTTAATCTCCGCTCTATGGTAAACTCCTACTGCTGCTGTGGGCAACAGCTACCAACAAATTTGTAAATCAATGCACAATATGGATCTAAACCTTCTCCTAGTGAGGGGAGACCAACAAAAAGGGAAGCTTCCCTAGCACTCACATAATGGGTAGCCATCACAACGTCGCCATTCTATGGCGAAGAATGAGATGCAATTGCCCCAAAGGAATGATAAATCACAGCAAGGGCGGCTGGAGCAATCACCAAAATAGTGTCACAAGCAAGTCTTCAGGCTGGGTACAAAACCTCTGCTCTAATCACATTTGCATCCTCAAAAGAGACTGCAAAAGTAACCATTCAATGAGCCAGAAAATGCATCCAAATGTGTGATCTCGCCAAGTCCCCACGGATCCTTTGTTTTAACACAAGCTTCTAAGCCAGCAAATCTCCTATATGAACATGTTTTCTGCGACGTGCTAGATTGGTACATTTCTTCCCTAGTTTAGTGAAACCATGCTTGTAGCAAAAAGGACCGTCATAAAAAAAAACAAAGCCAGAGATTGCAAGTCACCTGATTTCTGCCATCAGAAAAGTGATCTTAGCTAACCAAGACCACGTCATACTTTCACCAAGTACCTATGGCAATAAGAAAGATGATAGTTGTCATGTTCATCTACTTGACATATATAAAGATCATCCAGCGTGACCTCTTCATAGGGTTCCCCATGAACTGGTAAACTAGAAATCATATGAAAAGCCCATAGGTCGATGGAAGTTTCCCCTTCGGCTATGACAAAAGTGTTCCATCTTCTGTTAAATCGCTCTGCCAAAGGCTGAATATAATTTTCGTGACAAGGATAATCATATAAAGCAACACCTAGAGTAGTCCTTAAGCCAATATGCTCTAACTGAGTGCTGAAGTTGGCTAGAATATATTCCAGCCATTCACACACACCATCCCTTAGGCGATGAGAATGACTCACTAAAAATCGGCCATACCAGCTATCCATGTTGCATGCCAATATGCCATCAAGCATGCATCTATCATCAAAGTTCTCCCAAGTGAAATGAGGGCTGCTAAGTTACAAAAATGATCCACTTCACCACTTGGATAAACTTGAAGGACATGCCCGGTCCAATTTTCATATACCTGGCTAAAAATCATAAGAGCTAAAATGTGCATCCTGGAACTCATTCAACAAACCCATAGAATGACATTATGGGCTACATTTGAAGTGAAGCAAGCCTAATGGGAAATATGGATATGCATAAACAACTATACCCTGCATAAGATCTCTACCCTGCAATATAGCACATTCAAGTTGGTTTCTTTCTTGTGATGACATAGAATGAGTATCGGCTTTTCCTAAAAAGGAAAGGAATGCCGAATAAAATCCAAAAAGGCTTCTTCTGAAGAATAATGAATAGGATAATATGTTGGCTGGTTATATGAAAAAGTGCCATGCCCATGTTGGATTAAGCTAAGATTGACGTCTCCAGCACCAGCCATCTAACCCATATATTCCTGCACAGCTAAATGATGGTCATGCTGCCCAAATCTGGTCTAAATCATCCTACTTGGAGCTTGCATGCGTGACACTGTGAAGTTTTCTTCTTCAGAAGAAGAGGACCTCTCATTTGCTAAATTCTGAGCACCAATATCTGTTCGAGGAGCACCTTGCCGAGTCATCAAACACGTATTCGACAAAGGAAAGATGATGATGATGAAGCATTTTTAATAGAAAAAAAGAAGGGGGAAGAAGAGAGAATGGGAGAAGAAATACGAGAAAAAGTTTGCTATGGCATGGGCTTTAATATTTGGGTTTTTAATAATAATAGTAAAGTAAATATATATGTCAATTATAATATTATTATAAAGATAAATATTACAAAAATAAATATATATTTAATTATTTTCTTTTCTTCCTTATTCCTATGTCTATTAGTGTTGGTTAAGACCTCTACTCCATTAACTAGTTCTATCTTTTATAAAACTCTTCCCGTTTAAAACTTCCTTATCATGATTGAACTCTCTCCCTCCCTCTCTCTCTCTCTATACATATATATATATATTGTCCACTAGCTATTCTTCTTTCGCTACTGAGTTCAGTCACTGCAAGTCTGGCTGTGCCTGCTCTTCTCCTTCTTCCTGCTGCATTCTTCTTCCCTCTCTTCTTCTCCCACGCCAGCGCCCGTATGGTCATCGGCCACCCTCCTGCGCTGGTGACCAGTACGACACCTCCCGCGTGAAGCACTGCTTGCCTGGTCATGCGCCTAGCCACCCTCCCAAGCACGCCTAGCTGTCCCCCCAATTGGAGCAGAAAGACGATGATTCAACCTGCAAATCTGAGGAAGACAAAAGAAGATGAGGAAGCAGAGAGCTGCGCACCAAATGAGCAGGAAATTCCACAATGTATCAATTGTGTACATTGTGCCGAACTCTGATCCTTTTATACTTCTGTAAATTTACACATTACAATGTTGCAATCCAATTAGACCTACATGATGTACAAATGAGATATAAATGAAATACAATTGTGCCATGTCAGCATTGCACATCAGCCAAGTTGCCACGCTAAATTACTTTGCTTAACACCTCCCCCTTAAGCTGAATCTACCACGGTATGCTTGTGTCTTAAGAATTCAAACTATTGAGAAGGTTTTTGGGTTTTGAAATATGCAAATTTGTTTTGAATTTTCGAAATATTCAATTTTTATGGATTGTTTTTTGAAATATGTATTTTTTTGGGTTTTGAAATAAGCAATTTTTTTGGGTTTTTAAAATATGCATTTTTTTTTGGTTTTTGAAATATTCCTTTTTTTGGTTTTTGAAATATTCCTCTTTTTTGTGGAGAAAATGCTAGTATTTGAGACAAGTCATCGGTATTTGGGGTTTGTCAAGACTCAAGTGGTAGATGCCACGTGCAAAAATAAAGTTCCCTACCTAGAATCCTTCTAACCTTCTTCCTTTGATCGGCTTGGGTTCCACCTGGATTTGGTCGGTTTACCCTACCCAAGGGGTTTAAGGAGGAAGAGTATAGAGGAAGTCCTTGATAGGGTTTGAAGATGCTGAGAGGGATTTCTCTACTCTCACTCAAATTACCTATTGGGGTTCGGCCTCTTTGGGTTTTTCTTTCTTTTTTTGCTCTTTTCTGTATGGCACATATTTGGACAGGTTTTTGACCTGTGGGGACATTGCCCATCTTTTAGTGCCTTTTGCCTTGACTATCATTCCGGGTACTCATTCAGACAGGTTGATCATTTTTCTTTTTCTATCCTGAGGGGTTCATTGCCCATCTTTTGGCACCCTTTTGCACCCTCCGAGACGGCCTCCTACTAGGGTGGGAGTGTTTTCGATACTACCCCTCTCTAATCTTCTCTCCCTATCTTGGACCGAGTAGAAGAGAATAGGGTAAGGGTACTCCTTCCATTTCTAGATTTCTGCCTTGCCTTTCGCAAGTGTCGGGTTGTCTGGATTCTAGGATTGGGAAGTGTTATGTGTGTAGGATTGTACCTACCCTTGACTTCTCACGAACAACCTAGGATCAATGACTTGAGATTATACCAGTGATTTCTTCATTTTTATAGAAAGTACTTTTTGAAGTAAACTACATTCCAAGGATGATTCAATTTTTCTTCATCTGCATTAGTCAATTCATATGTATTACCTGGACACTTTTCAGTGATTACAAAAGGCCCTTCCCAATTAGGTTGCAACTTGGAGCAGGGACCCCCCGGCTTAACGAATATGCATTTGACTACCATCTCACCGATCTCGAATTTTCTCTCGACCACCCTCTTTTGATAAAACCTTTTAAGTCTATTCTGATAAGTCCGGGCATGCTCGGCGGCGGCTAGCCTTCTTTCATCCAAGTGTTCAAGCTGTGCAAGGAGAGATTCTCTTCTCTCATCAACAGAAATATCCCTGTCGAGCTGTACTCTGAGAGATGGAAGTAATACTTCGTAGGGAACCACTGCTTCCATCCCATATGCCAAAGCATACGGGGTTTGTCCAGTGGGAGTCCTTACAGAAGTACGATAAGCCCATAGAGCATCTACAAACTTATCGGGCCAGTCGACAAATTTGCTAGACTTACCAGATTTCTTGATGATTTTGATTAGGGTCTTATTGGTGGCTTCTGCTTGACCATTGCCTTGAGGATAGTATGGTGATGAATGATGCAATGAAATGCAATACCTGTTGCAAAGATCACGCAGATCTTGAGAAAGAAATTGTGGCCCATTATCGGTGACGATGTCGCTGGGGATCCCGAACCTTGCAAGGATGTTGCGCTTGATGAAGGAGCAGACTGTTGACACTTTAATCTCCACGAATGCTTCCGCTTCAGCCCACTTTGTGAAGTACTCTGTTGCCGTCAGAATGAATGATTTTGAGTGCATTTCGGAGTTGAGGTCACTAAAGGGACCAATGATATCAAAGGCCCACATGGCGAAAGGCCATGGGGCATGAATTGGATGAAGGGAAGATACGGGAGAGTGAATCTTGTCAGCATGGAGTTGACATGAATGACAATGCCAGACAAAGATGGAGCAGTCTTCTTCTAGAGTTGGCCAATAATACCCTTATCAGATGATTTTCTTAGCAAGGGCTTGGGCATTCACATGACCACCACAAACTCCAAAATGTGCTTCCTTCAGCACCAACTCAGCTTCCTCTTCATCAAGACATCTGAGTAAGATTCCACTTAGGCTTCTCTTATAGAGCACTCCTCCTAGATTTATATACCTCTGGGATACTCTTCTGATTGCCTTCTTTTCTTTGGTAGTTGATCCAGGAGGATATGACTGATCTTGGCAATACCTCGCAATCTCGTCATACCAAGGTCTCTCACCTTCTTCTAATTCTTCTAACTCAATCAAGGAGATTTCTTATTTATGTTCCAAGTATTCTTTTCTGTTGAATCTTCCCTTAACCTACAGAAAAACGTCCATCCTCAATTGCTGGAATTGTCCTCTTACAAATGTGGATAGTCCGCACTTGCCTGCCTAGCGGGACAGATAGAGATGAAACTAGTGAAGCTAAGGCATCAGCGAGGATATTTTGAGAGCAGGGGACATGGACAAATGTGAGTTTGAAGAATAGCTTGATGTAGCAGGTGGTGAGCTCCTGGTAGGGTTTGAGGTTTGGCTGGGAAGTTCGGTACTTGGATAGGACTTGGCGTAGGATCAATTGACTATCACCTATCACCCTCAGTTCGGTGGCACCATGGAAATGAGCGGCCTCCAGCCCAGCCAGCAAGGCTTCATACTCAGTTATGTTGTTGGTTGCTTGAAAGTTAAGATGAAAGGCCTGTGGAATGGTGACACCTTCAGGTGACAGAAGAACAATACCTATCCCTCTACCATGAGAGTTCAGAGCCCCGTCAAAATATAATGTCCAAAGATTGGAAGATCGTACTGACATTAGTTCGTCATCCGGGAACTCCGACCGGATTGGGTCAAAGATGGGTATGGGATGATGGGCAAGGTGTTCAGCAATAGCATAACCCTTGATTGCCTTCTGTGGGACATAAGTGATATCAAATTGGAATAAGAAACTCTGACATCGCCCTAACCGATCAGTCAAGACTGTCTTCTCTAAAAAAATCTTAATGGGATTGATACGAGCAATGAGCCTGACTTGGTGAGCAAGGAAATAATGTTTGAGTTTCTGAACCACCCAAACAAGAGCAGCACAGGTCTTTTCTACCACAGTGTACTTCAGCTCACAAGCATCAAACATCTTAGACAAGTAATAAGTAGCTCGTTCTTTCCCTTCTTCATCAACATGTGCAAGGACTGCCCCAAGAGAGTTCTCAAGAACCGAAATGTAGAGAACCAAGGGCTTGTTGGGAATTGGTGGTCTAAGTACAGGGGGACATGTCAGGTATGTTTTCAACCCATCAAACGCCTCCTGGCACTTCGAATCCCATTTAAACTCGGCCCCCGCCTTGGTTAACTCATAGAAAGGTTTACACCTTTGGGAATGTTGTGAGATAAACTGGCGGACAAATTGTAGCCTCCCAATCAATCCTCGAAGCTCTTTCATATTCGTCGGGGGAGGCATACCAATAATTGCTTTGGCCTTGTATGGGTCGATCTCTATGCCCCTGTTACTTACTATGAACCCAAGTAGCTTTCCTGATGAAACTCCAAATGTGCACTTCTTAGGGTTCATTTTTAGCTTGTATTCTCTAGCTCGTTGCAAAACTTTCCTTAGCACTTCAGAATGATCTTCCCGACTCTTGGACTTGATAACCAAATCATCCACATACACCTCTACAAGGGTGTGCATCATGTCGTGAAAGAAAGCCATCATAGCCCTCTGATATGTAGCACCAGCATTCTTTAACCCAAAGGGCATGACAACATAGCAATATGTTCCCCAAGGTGTAGTGAATGAGGTCTTCTCTTGGTCCTCCTCAGCTAACCGGATCTAATTGTATCCAGAATAGCCATCCATGAATAAAAGCATTTCAAATCCAGCTGTGTTATCAACCAAAACATCGATATGAGGCAAAGGGAAATCATCCTTAGGACACGCTCGGTTCAAGTCCCTGAAATCTATACAAATCCGAATTCGTCCATCCTTCTTCATAACAGGGACTATGTTAGCCACACATTGCGGATATAAGAAAACTTTAATAAATTTTGGTTGATGTAGTTTGTCGACCTCTTCTTTCATTTTGAGTGCAATATCAGGGTGGAATCTCCTGAGCTTTTGTTTAACCAGGGTAGTTCTAGGTTTCAAGATTAATCTATGTTCAACCAATGAATTATCTAATCCCGGCATATCTTCATATGTCCATGCGAACGTGTCCTTATATTCTTCCAAAACTTTGATCAAACGTTGTTCTTCTGAGGGAGTGAGGTTTGCACTAATGAGGATAATCATAGGATCTTCTAGGGTTCCTAAATTCAGTTCCTTGGTCGGTTCATTCCCTGTGGCTGATAGTTCTTCAAATCTTCTAAGTCCAGATGCATATGCATCAGCCAAATCCTCGATTTCATCCTCGGATTCGGGATCCTTCTCTGATACCACCTCATATACTCCCAAAGTATGATCTATGTTATGCTCATCCTCATATCGGATTTCATCTAGCTGGATGGTATTATCCAAAAAGTTTGGCAGCCTTGCACACTCTACGCATTTCTGTGCCAATTGTTGCATATACTTATTTGGAACTCGCTTACCTCTGACTTTCATATTTCCTAACCTAACTTGACCTACTGAAGATAAAGCTGGAAAGGTGGTATTTACAGTGGAGGGGGGATCGAGTAAATCGATCAATGATTCAGAAAAGAGGGATCCCTGATTGGGAGCACCCTCTGGGATGAGTAGAGACGTCTCCTCGATGGAAATGTGAGTTTCAGAGAAGACGTTTTTTTTTTGGAAATTTCAAGTAAAAAGATAGAATGAGCCTGAGTGACTCGAGGCTTGCTAGAAGATGACTGAATTAATAGAGAGAAAAACTTAAGAATAAAGGGGAAAAAGGGGCTCGTGGGCCCAATGGTAACAGAAAGTGGACACATGGGTCCAAAAATGATGAAAAAAGTAAATGGGTACATGGACCCGATCATAGAAATAAATGGGCATGTGAGCCCATGTTGGGAAAAGCCCTCAGTTCTGAAGTTGATGAGGGAAGCAAATGGGCAAGCTGGCCCAGTAAGAGTGGAAGGTTGGAGAGGGCACATGGGCCCAAAGTGGGTAAGTGGGCCCTGAAGCCCATCCAAAAGATCTAGAAACAATGGTACAAGATTCAAATATGGCCTTGTTATATTTGGGCCTCGTGGAATGGTTTTGACTTGGGTAATATGTTTAACTAGATGATCCAAGATTGGTCTGCCCTTGAGTGGTTCCTGGTGATCTTCCCCACTTGTGAACAGACGAGTCAAAGATAAGCATAAGTCTTCCAAGTCTTCTTCTTCTTCTTCATCTGGAGCTTTCCTTCTCTTGACAGTCATCCTGGAACTCTTGTCGTCTTCAGCCATCATCATGGTCTCCCCTTTGATAAAGAAGGTGTGGAGTCCCATGGCATATCCAGGCTGGAAGATCCTCCTTGGGATGGAACCCTCTTCATATCCCAACCCCTGCCTGCATGGCCTTTTCACAGTTTCAATTGGCTGAGTGATCCCTTGAAGATCCTTGCCTAAACCTCTTCTAGGCTGATAGCCCAATTTCATCATCATCTGCCATCCCAGTATGTCTGGTAGAGAGGCGGTCATGCATCTGACTTCTGGCAATTCTCCCACTGAGATATAAGGTTGTATTGACAGACCTAGGGGTAAAGAAGCATCATTCAGCTCGTCCCTTATAGGCATGCTAGTCACATTGACCACCTGTTCTTTAAAGGGAAACTTTATGCACTGGTGGTTTGTTGAAGCCACAGCTCCTATTGCCTCCAAGTATGGCCTCCCAAGTATAGCCCGAAAAGTTAGATCCAATTCTAGAACATGAAAATATGTTGTGACCGTACATGGTCCAAGTTTGACTTCTAGTGTGACCACCCCACATGCAGACTTCTTGGAGTTATCATAGGCTGTCACCATGGCACATAATGGCTTGATTTCTTGCTCAGAAATTCCACACAACTGCAAAGTTTATGGCGGCATAACGTTGATAGAAGCTCCAGTGTCAACCAAACATTATTTCACTTCAATATTACAAATAACCACAGCCACATGCAAAGCATATCTCCTAAATTCTGTATCTGCTAATTCTTCCTGAGAGAAAGTGAGTGTTGGGTGCTCACTTCTAGGGGCTAACATTGTAGTGATCTACTCAGGTGGGAGATCCTCATTCACCATTACCCTTTGTAAATATTGTTGTAGAATCTTCTGTTGCACTTTTGATCTTTTGATCAACTCAAGTATGGAAATATGGGCCGGTGTTTTATCTAAATGCTTTAATAGATCATAGGTTGTGCCTGGCAATGGTTCTTCCACTTGTTCCTCCTCCACTAGATCTTGCGGTTGAGTACTAGCTTGGGGAAAGAGCCGCTGGAACATCCTCCCACTCCGAAGCACTGGGGCTATTTGGCAGTCGGGTAGAGGTGACGGGTTAACTGGGGTGGATTGTGGTGGAACAGGTGGTGTAGGTGCATGTATGATAGGTAATGGGATCAATGGTTCTAGGATGATTGGGTTAGTTGGTAGAGGGGTAGGATTTGGAGGTGGTAGTGATGGTGATACTGGTGGCCTGATAAGATGAGGCCGGGGTGCAGAAGTAGTTGATGAGTTTAATGAAGGTGTAGGTTGTGGGATTGGTTGTGGTGTTGGTGGTATGATAGGTTGGGGTTGTGGAGTGGTAGAGCTCGTAGGCTGGGGGTTCAAGTTTGGTGGTGATTGGGTGATTGTGGTGGTTGGATGAGCAAGGGCCGGTGTGTAGCAATGGTTGAAGAAGGTGTAGTTAAGGAGGGGGCTAGCCTAATGATGGGTCGGCGAGAAGAAGTGGCGGCCAGTGGTTGGGTTATTGAGCTTTGTGGTAGTTGTGGAGTAGCAGGTGCACGGATTATTTGTCTAGGAGGGTTCCTAGCAGGAGGCCTAGCTGGGTTGACAGGCATGGTTGCATTTTGGTTTTCTAGTTGCCAACCTTGAGCACGATTGGCATCTCCCTGGACAATGGAGTGTACTAGACCAATTCATGGGTTTGGATGTGCTGGTGCCGGTGATGGAGTGGGAGCATGTAATGGGAACAGATTCTGGACAATCCCCAAGCCAGGTTGTTGTTGAGGTTGAGCCGGTGGACGCTGCCGCTGCTGCTGCCTAGCCTTCATAGCTTGTATGCATTCCCCCATTTGAGCCCAATCAATGCTGCCTTGGTCATTCAGATCGTGGATGTAATCCTGGAATTGAAAGTACCCTTCTACAGTGTGACCAGGACACTGGTGGTAAGCACAGTATCGGGACATATATGCATTTGTTGGCCAAACCTCTCTTTCCTTGGGCAATTCCAACTGTTTCTCTGCCATGAGTACATTGAAGATGTCGGTTAAAGAGTAAGGGAGTTGTTGGTAGTTCTCTCTCCTAGGACCTCCCCTTCGTGGTGCTTGATTGGGTGGTGGCGGTGCCCTATTGTAGGTAGGTTGAAGAGGTTGCTGGGGTTGTGCTACTGGTTGCGGGAGTTGTTGTGGTTGTCGTGGTTGTCGTGGTTGTTGTGGCCTAACTTGTTGCTGAGGGGGGTAATAGGAAGGGTTCTGTGGTGAGTTTCTGAACTGGTTTTGACGGTTCCCTCCCTGCTTCCCTACAATATTTACAGCTTCGATGTTAACCACTCCCTCGGTTGTAGGACCAACTGGTGCAGAGGGGGTTTTCCTGAGGTTTATAGGTTTAGGATCAAAAGGGTTTATCATGGTGGCATCCTTAAAGTGGGCTTGCAAGTATCGGGCACTGTCATAGAGTTCATTCATTGTGGTAGGACGGTGCATGATCAATACATTCCTCAAGGCAGGTGTAGTGTTGCCAATAAGCATCTTCACTTGTTCCCCTTCAGAAATAACATCTGTCAGTTTCTCTGCCATTCCCCTCCAGCGATCAGCAAATTTTATAAAGTCCTCTTCGGGCTTCATCTTCTCAGCAATCAAATCCGTAATGGAGCATGCTGGTGCCACCCGGTCTCTGTATCTTTGCAAGAATTTTGTTTTAACAATATCGAAGTCTCCTGCCTCAAAGGAGTCGAGTGAGTAGAACCATTCCAATGCAGACCCTTCTAGTGATCGTCGGAACAAGAAGGCAAGAACCCTACGATCATTTTTCCAAAATGAGGACTCGTAGAGAAAATCTTTAAGATGAAGAAAAGGATTGCCAGTACCATTGTAGCGGTGATAAACTGCTAGCTCAGAAGGTGGCAAGTGGAGAACTGGCAGAGAAGGAATAGAAATCTCAGGAACTGACTTGGAGACCAGGCGACATCTCAGCTCTTCATAACGTTCATTCATTTGAGTGAGCTGATCCATGATTGCCTGGGTGAGAGCAGGTTCTTGGTTTACTAGAGGCGGTATGTGGTTAGAGACATGGTTCTGGAATTGAGGAGCATGACTTGAAGATTGTCCCATGACTTGATGGGTCAGGGGAGCAACATGATTGAAATAAGATGGTTGAACAAATGAGGGTTGGACCACAGATGGTTGAACTATAGATGGTTGAACTACAGATGGTTGCACTAGTGATAGTTGAATCACAGATTGTTGAACAATAGGTGGTTGAACAGAAGGTGATTGAATGAGTGGTGGTTGAACCAGAGGACAAGGAGATAAGGCAACTTGGTTAACTTCAGCTTGATCTGAAGCCATTTTGCCCTTCACCATGGATTGTACGCGGGCGTAGGTTTCTGGGTCGGTATAGAGAGGCAAGTCCCTAAAGAGCTGTTCAACATCACGAGGAGCAGATGGTTGAGGGACCTCTTGCGCTTCTGACTCAAACAATGGATTAACACGACCATCTGACGGATTTGGTTGACGACCGATCTCGTTCTCTCAATGTTCAGCTTGTTCTTCCATTCTAACGTGCCTTCCAGACCTTAGTTGCATTGAACTTCAAGGAACAAACAAGTTGACAAAGTAAACAAAGAACTTTTTTTTGTTTTTTAGTATTTTGCAAAAAGTTAGAGGTTTGAATTTTTGTTTGACAAGCAAGTGATGCAAAGACTTGAAAGCAAGATTACGCAATGATTTTCATTAAACCTTAGGTTTATGGATTTGTTAATAATTGTTCTCTCAACAAATGGGTTAGGATCCTAACTCCAATCTCCAATGACCTAGGTTTCACACAATCTCACCACGTGTAGGTAACATAGGATGCTTCGGGTTTTGGGGAGTGGTACAACCAACCCGATCGTGAAGAGGAATACTCCACGTATGAGGAATTACGGAGGCCTTGATGAAAGCCAACCAAGTCAACTAGGAAGGAATATCCCAGAAGAGAGGTCAGAATCCACCAAGAGGGTGTTTTGGATGGGAGGGATAAATGAGAGAGTGAGCTCCCGCCTCAAAAAAGTGTAAAAGAAGGAGACAGAGAGAAGGAGCAGAGAATGCAATCAGATAATAAAACAAGTAATGAGCAAAACATGAACTTAAATAAACAAGCAATCAACACCAGACAAGCAATTAGAAACTAGACAAGCAACTAGAAACTAGAATCCAGACTTGTTTCTTATGTGAGCCAAATGGAGATAGTGAAAAGTGATGGAAAGAAGAGGGTTCAGATCTGATAGCCAAGAAAAAGGGTGGTCCACGTGGGGACCGATGTAAGAATAAGCTGGTTCACGTGGGAACCGGGGTAAAAAGTAAAGGTGGTTTACGTGGGAACCGGTTTTGGGTAAAAAGGGGTGGTTCACGTGGGAACCGGTTTGAATGATCAAAAGAGGGCCACGTGGGGCCAATTAAAGGTGAACAAAGATCTGATCAAAGTTGGGATAGATCTGAAGGAAAGTGGTTTGGTTCACGTGGGAACCGAAGTAAAGAAAGAGATTGGTTCACGTGGGAACCGGTTTAAAAGGAAAAGGGTGGTTCACGTGGGAACCGGTTTAAATAAAATGACAGAAATTAAATAGCATACTTGGCACTTCAGATCTGTTGAAAGATGGGTGAAATCATAAATTTTGAGATGGCATGAAGTTTAAGAGAGGTGGAAAGAAGGAAAGGCTCACGTGGGAACTGGTCTAGAACTAGAACTAGTTGCAAACAAAACACTTAGCACCCACGGTTAAAGACATTGCTTGTCCCACCGTGGTCTCCACAAAAGGCTGTCGACTCTGAAAATTCGACGGGGTCCTCTCCTTTTCAGGGAAGTCCGTGAACCCAGATCGTCACCTTAAGAGGGGATGAGAAAAGAAAGGAATAAAACTCGGAAAGCAACTCTCACCTGGGTCCCACACTCACATTGATCCCCGAACTTTCATCCCTTGGCGTCGCTCAATCACCAAAGAGACGGTTCGGGTCATGTGGGAGGAGGGTGAGAAGAAAGAAATTAAGACATGTGGTCTCCAGGAACCGTGGGTTCCAATTTATAGAATTAAAATGACCGTGTGTACCTTAGCGTGAAGAATGTGAGTTAAAGCTTCTCCTTCTTCGGCCAGCCGATGAAGAAGAGTCCTCAACGTGTGGGTGCTTGATCTTTTGTGCAACTAGACAAACAAACAAGTGAAAATACTATTAGAACTAGACAAAGAAGAGTATATGTAAAGAGAACAACATAAAACACAATTGACAAGAAACTGACCGGATTCGGGTTATCTCTAACACCTTTTTTTTTATTTTTCGGAATAAACAGACTAAAAGTAATGGAAAAAAATGTAAAAAAAATGATAGGAGGATGGAGAATCACTAAACAAAGATATAGGAAAAAGAACTGAAAGATTCTGAGTTGAATAGAGAAGGATATAGCCAAATCTGGGTTGTCGAAAAAGCCGAGCAGCAGTCATGGATCTGCCAGGCGCGACTTTGCTTCTGCAATCGTCACGACCAGCCCCGACCTTGGAATCAAGTGCCGTCAATTGTCAACTCAAGAAGACTCGGAGATGAAGAACTTTGATGAAGAGAGCTCTGGCAGCAGACGTCCACACACTGCTGTAGAGGCCGAAAAAGAGAGACCTGACTGATCACTTGCAGAACAGCCCTCCTCCCTCTTGAACCGACTTTTCTCTCTCTAAAAACTCGAAATTCTCTCTCTAAAAATCACAAAATCAATACAGGAGGGTGGTTGGACGTCTTGAGATGCCTGGGGGGTCGTGCCCATGCCTTTGAAATGACCGGAATCAGAGTTAATTTATAAAAGAACGAACAGTCTCATCCGGGCTAAAAAATAGGCGCATTGCGCCCTACCCCTGGGTGCATGCGCCCTGGTGCAGGGCGCATGCCCCCCACTGTGGGGCGCATGAGCCTGGAAGGGGCGCATGGCACTGTTCCCGAGAATTTTGACCTTATCCGGTCGATCGGTTCAATGGTAGAGTCCCGGTGAAAAACTGAGTCCCTCGTGCCTCAAGGGTAGGGCGCATGTGCCCTCAAGTGAGGGCACGAAGTCACGTGCGTCATTGGTAGGGAGCATGGGCACGTGCCCTGGGACCCGGGCGCATGTGACCAGGAACTCGGGCGCATGGGACTGTTTTTGCGCGTCCTTCTTCCGGAAGCCATTGCGAACACTCCCGAACTCGGAATTCGACGTTGTTTGTTGCGTTGGAAAGATAACAAGCCGAAGAAGCTTTCTATAGCATCGGATCAGCCATCACACCATCCAAAACTTCAGAATTTTGTCCGGAAGTTAGGGCAGTGAACAGAAGATCCGATACTGGTCAGAATGACTTCGATGGCAAACCGAAAAGGCACGGAATGCAAAAAAACTTGTCCGGAGTGTGAATATGACCATAACCTTCAATGCATGATTATTAGGCATTGGTTATTCAGCCAATTTCCGTGTTTACACGATTTATGTGTGGCTTTCGCTTGGAAATTACGGCTTTTTGCGGAAAATTTCGGAAAGCATCCGATTTCGTTCGGCGAAGCTTCAAATCAACTTTTTAAAGACCCGGCATCATTATAAGGTCAATCGCACAAGTTACCCTTTAAAACATGAGTTTTATGCTCTGAATTAGGCGAATTTGGCGTGTCTACACGCGGGCCCGATTGAGGTGAATTGTGGGCACATGGGCCCAATTGGGGAGAATTATGGGCACGTGGGCCCAATGGAAGGAAAGGGGCATGTAGGCCCAGTTGGGGAAAAGGGGCGCATGGGCCCAGTTGATTAAAAGGGGCACGTGGAGCCAGTTGAAGGAAAGGGGCACGCAGGCCCGATTGAATAATGGGGGCACACAGGCCCAGTTGATGAAGAGGAGCACATGGGCCTGGTTGGATAAAGGGGTCACGTGGGCCCGGCTGATGGAAAGAGGCACATGGGCCCAGTTGATGAAAAGGGGCATAAGAGCCCGATTGACAGAAAGGGGCATAAGTGCCCGAAAATGGGGCATAAGGGCCCAATTGCAAAAGAGGGGCATAAGAGTCCGATCGAATGAGATGAAATATGGGCGGTGGCCCCAAGATTGAAGAATTGGGGGCCCATGGGCCCAATCGTTGATTTGGAGGAGAATAAAGAAAGGGTCGTGGCCCTAAGATTGATTGATTGTGGGCCCATGGGCCTGATTGTTGCTTAGGAGAAGAATGAGGTAAGGGTCGTGGCCCTAAGATTGATGCTAAGGGATTTGCCTGCCTTGCTGGAGGAGGTCCTAGTATCCCTTTTTCTATGCCGTTCTGGAGGCTTGTCAATTCATTTTCCATTTCACTGACCAATTTGGTCTCCTTACTTCCCAGTTCAAGGGTCAATTCAATCTGACCATCTTCATTGATCAATTCCAATGATGGTAATAGTTGATCAATGCCTGACAAATCCTTGCCTAGTCCATCGTTGAATTGACAATCAACTAAGTTTATGATTCCTTCATCTAAGCTCCCTATAGTAGGCTTCTCCTCATGATGTTCTATGGAAGAGGGCATGCCTAGTCTAGGGGATTCCAAAAAGGTAGAAGGGTTTGGTTCAATCTCCCCTACTGGCTGACTTTGATCCTGAGATATAGCAATGACATGATGAGAAGCTGATTCTTCTGCCATGGCAGGAGCACAAATGGTTGGAGTTATTAATTCCTCTGCCAGGGTAGGAGCTTGAAGGTTGAAATGTCTGAATCATCTACCATGGCAGGAGCATGAATGATTGGAGTGGCTAGTTCCTCTACCAAGGCAGGAGCTTGAAGGGTCGAAGTGTCTGAATCTTCTACCACAGCAAGAGCAAGAATAGTAGGAATGATTGATTCCTTTGTTGAGGCAAGAGTAATAGAAGAAATGATTGGTTGTTGTGCAACCAACTGAGGAGGATCCCTATGCGGTGGGATTGGTTGAGAAGTAGGGCTTTGCTCGACCGGCTTAGGATGAATGATTGGCTGAGGGACCGTTGGTGAAGTGGGTTGAGGGGCAAAGGCTTGCGTGACTAGCCGAGGGGTTGTTGGAATAGGCTGAGAAGCCAATGGTCGGATGATTGGTAGATGGACCTTAAGAAATGTTGGTGAAATCGAAGGTTGGGGAGCCAGTTTAGGTAATGAGGTATTGGCACAATTGACTAGAGGAGCTTGATTGTGCACAATTGATTGTGCCATTGACATGGGTTGCATGACCGGCTGAGATTGGGGCATGGGTGGCCTAATCAACTGACGTTGAGGAGTTGGCCGAAGATGATGATCTAGATGGGGTTGGGGAGGGCTCCTAGGTTGGTGCATAGTATTAATGTTCTTCTCAGCCATGGGCCTCAATTCATCATGATATTGTATTAATTCCATGTCTCTTTTTGCTTCCCCAATTATTGAATAGCCCAACCCATATCGTCGCAAGAATTTTTCCTTGACAATTTCAAAATCACATATTTCTATTTCCCTTAGTGAAAAGAATCATTTTATGGCTGCACCATCCAATGATCTCTTAAAAATAATAGCAAGAGCTCTTCGATCATTTAGCCATCGAGATGATTTGCTCAAGAAATCATTGACATGGGTGAAGGGATCACCTGAGCCATTGTAGCGATGGTAGGCTAGTGTTTGTGATGCAGGGATATGTGGGACTGGGAAAAATGGAGCAGATATTTTAGGGATGGCCTTCGAGTCCAAACGATGATTTAGTTCTTCAAAGTGCTCATCCATTTGGTTGAGTTTGTCCATGAATGCTTGAGTGAGGTTGGGTTCCTGAGCCACCGGTGCAAGGTATTTGGGTGAACGGGCTAGAAGAGGTGGGTTGGAAGTAGGAACTAGCATGGAATCAGGTGGGTGACCTACAACAGGGTGAGTAGGCAAGGTAGCACAGCAAGATTGTGCAGGAGAGTTGATGATGAGGGGCCTAGTTACCGATTGAGGTGGTGAGGGGGCTTGATTTCCCTTGACCAGATCTTGATTGGCAGGCATCTTGCCCTTTGTTAAAGATTGCACAAGTGAAAAGGATTCAGGATCTAAATGGAGGGATAGACCCTGGAGGATTTGTTCCACACTAAGTGAAGCAGATGGATGAGTAGGATTTTGAACTTCAGGCTCCCTGAAGGCATTGACATGGCCCTCTAGTTGGACCATGGGTTGTTGTAGCTCGTAGTGGCCCGTCTTGTAGTAGTCCAGCATCCCGACATGTCTTTCGAACCTTAGCATCATGGGCATCATGTCGATTTTCTTACAAAAAGGTTGAAAGAAAGCAAATAACAGGTGTAAATGCAAAGAGGATTTTGTTTGGTTATGCTTTAATTTTTTTTGTTTGATTTGATTTGGTTTTAATTTTGTTGTTTGGCAAGCAAGTTGAACACAAAAATTAAAGAATTTTTTTTTGTTTTAGGTGTTTTTTAAAGAAAATTTTCTTTTTGTTGTTTTCAATTGTTGTGAACAAACAAGTTCTGCAAACAGGTTTCTAAAATGACTACTCGACAATTTTTGGGTTGAAACCTTAGATTAGATAGATTGTTAGCAATTTGTACACTCAAATGGGTATGGTTCCTATTGCTTCAATCTTCAAGACCTAAGGTTATCACTCAATCACCACTAGCAGGTACTTGGGTTCGTCGGGTTTTGGGAAAGTGATACAACTGGCCCAATAATGCGGAGAGGAATACTCCATGGATGGGGACTTATGGAGGCCTTGATGGAAACAACCAAATCAACTAGGAAGGAATATCCCAGAAAAGAGGTTAGAATCCACCAAGAAGGTGTTTGGATGGTGAGGGTGTGTTGGGAGAGAGAACCCCCACCTCGAATGCCCTACGGATCGGAACAAGTACAGTACCCGATGCAAAAGCTAATGCAAAAATGAAAAATGGAGGGTAGGAGGATAAGAAGCAATCAATATGCAAACATGAATGAAAGCTATTAAATAAAACAAACAAGTGAATACAAGCAAGACAAGCAATGATAAAGTAAAACAAATAACTAGCAACTAGCAACTAAGGGGTGGTTCACGTGGGAACTAGTATAAAAGTTGACAAAATAGAAAGAGGACCACGTGGGGCCAATCTGAAGGTGTTGTAAAGAGGTGGTCCATGCGGGGACCGATTTGAAAATAAGTTGGTTCACATGGGAACCAAGTTTGAAAAGAAAGGTGATTCACGCGGGAACCGGTTTATAAGAAGAAAAGAGTGGTTCACGCGGGAACCGGGTTGAAATTAAAGACAAGTAAGTCAAGTACACATGAGGGACAATCTTAGAGGAAGAGTAAACACCAAGTTAGAAGGTAAATTGACATGGAAAAGGTAAAGGACAAGCCGGTTTGCGTGAGAACCAAATTGGAAAACAACTAGTTGCATGGATCAATCAAGCTAGCATGGTTGAAGACATTGGTTGTCCCACCGTGGTCGCCAAAAAGCTGTCGACTCCGAAAATGGGTTCCGGATCGGCACCTCAAGAGAAGGTGAAAGATGGAATAGGGAAAAAAGGGGGGAATCAGAAAACACTCGAAAAGCGGTAAAAACTCCTCACCTCGGTCCCACACTCACATTGATCCCCGAACTTTCATATCACGGCGTCGCTTGAGCACCGGAGACGGTTCAGGTCATATGGGAGGAGAGTGAGGAGGAGATAAACTTAAAGCATAAATAAAAAGGTGGTCGCCAGGAGCCGCGGGCTCCGCTTTATGGAATAAAAACAAGATTGAGTTGATTTGACCGTGTGTACCTTAGCGTGGGAGATTGGGATGTGGGTTCAACCTTCTTCTTCTTTGGCCGGCCGATGAAGAAGAGTCCAATCAATGCTAGCTTGATCAACCTGTGCAACTAGAACAATAAACCAAGTAAAGAAGCTAATTAGAACTATGGGAAGTGTAGAAACTATAGAAGAAGAGATGAAACAAAGAAGCAATTGGAATCGAACTCACCGGATTGGGGCGAGCCCTAACCCATTTTTTGTGTATTTTTGATTATGTAAAAATGAGGCAAATGAACTAAAATATGCTTTAAAACAGTAAATAAACTGAGTTAAATGAGTTGAGAAAGCTTATGGAGTGGATCTGCTTGAGTTGATGCCGAGTTGGTTGAAGAAGGCCGGTTCGGGTAGCTTTGCACCCTTCTAGCGCGACTTTGGTACAGAGGATGCTACGGACGACCCCAATGTCAGAATCGAGTGACATTTATTTCTATAGATGGAGAACTTGGAGAGAAAGAGCTCTTATGTTGATGACTTCTCTGGAATCTATCTGTATAAGTCTGTAAAAATTATGAAAGTAGATAGAAGTGAAAAACAGAACCTGGATGCGCGCCCATAGTACAGCAATCGCCACGAACAAACGGCAAGTCGGAATCGAGTACCGTCAGTTGTAGATGAAAGAGGACGAAGAGAGAAACAATTACTATGTTGAAGACATTGACATCAGGAGCCCTGTATTTTCTGCAGAAGCTGAGGAATTCGGTTGATGCAGAATGCACGGATCGGGCTTCTCCTTCGTCTCGGGATCGATCTCTTGATGTCGGATTGGTTTTGGACGTCGGGACGGCTTTGGGAGAGAGCTTGGACGACCTCTGGACGAGCTAGGCATGGGGGATTAACCTTGGGTCGTTGAGAATGGCCATCAATTTATAAGGGAGGGAAACCGGTGCAAAATATAGAAACTAGACCGTCCGCCCCCACTCTTCAAAGGAGACGAGGGCGTGCCCTCACCTTGGGGGTGCGGTACGCGTCTTACTGCTAAAAATCAACAGAAAGTTTCAGAAAATACTAAAAAATCGCCTTGACAAACGTAATGCACCCCTGAACCGGGGGCACGTTACAAAAAATTGAAAATTAGCGACGGAAACCTTCCAAAAATCCGGTTTAGAAGGTGCTAGTTGCGGCATTTTTCGATTTTCGGAAACTGATCGCGCTCCCGTGTTTCAAAGGAAGAAGGGGCGCGCAGGGCGTGCCCCCAGTTTGAGGGTGCGCAGGGCGCACCCCCAGGTTGAGGGCGCGCCCTCCCCTTTCAAGGGGAGCGGGGGCACGGTACACTCTCTTGCGCGCGTGTTCCGCGAGCCGTAACTTGCAAACGGGATGTCCGATTCGGCTCCCGTTTGTTGCATTGGAAAGAGGGCCTTCAACCACACCTCCTCAAGTCAGTAAACTAGCCGGCATGACTCCCGAGATATTCGCACAGGGCTTTTTCCCAGTTTACCCTCTTGCGGAAAGTCGAAAACCGTGGCGAAGATCCGAAGGGGCACGGTTCCGGTCGAGGAATCTCGGGCTAACACGGGATGACTTAAAATAATGACCAGACAAGTCTGGTACGGTCAGAAGATCTGAAATCATCGAAAAATCTAAGATTAACCCAATAAACGTGAACCGAAACTCGGAAAAGTCGTAAAAGCCTAAAATTGATCGAACTGGCCGTATGGCCCCGGTTGATGAAATATACGGCTAGGATCGGCCCGGACGACTCGAAAAGACAAGGTGACAACCGGAAAGGCCTAACGCGTTGTCCAGGATAGCCGTGTCAGTACAGATCGAAAAGCCATAACGAAGAAACCGTTATAGACTAATGCCTACCGAAATGACTTGTCAGAAACCGTGAATGTCACGGAACACACGCGGAACTCCCGAGATGTTCAAATATGGACCATTCAAGGTCGGTCATCGAGCAGGCTTCGTGTTTTCACGGTTCACGCGCGGCTCTCGCTTGAAGGTTACGGCATTGTTCCTAAAATCATCGGTCCATTTCCAACTCACAAGGGGCTCCACCAACGTCCTTAGCTCATCTCCACGAGGTAATCCGGATCAGATAATGGTCAAATAAAGAATATCGCCTATGGAATAAAAGTCTGGAGCTCCGAATCAGGACAATTTGGCGTGTCTACAGTTATGACTAACATGCATGTAGGTGTAGAGTCTTTTTAATTATGTCATTGCATAAGATTGCATATAGTTGTACTTTATGTTAGTTTGCTCTTCTTAGCATGTCTAATTGGATTAATTGGTATATGTCTGAGTATTACATGTTTTCAGCTTGTAAGATGTAGTTGATGTAGTGAGCTATATTTTTGTGATGTAATTGCACTTCACCAAACTATGATAGTGGCCCGTGGGTAGCGGTGAGTTAGAACAGTCCGGAGCATCCTTCGATCTCGGATATCGTAGTTTATCCTAAGTACACTCCTGCCTAGGTGTATTATGAGATCTAGCTTAATATATGTTACATTCTACTATATGGTAAATCTGGTGCTAGTCATGTGATAGCTACAATGTCCAAGTTAAGTATGTGGTTTACTCAGACAAATGGTTTAGTTTTGTTTGCATTATGACATGCATATTAATGAGTTATTGCATTTAATTCATGCTTTATGATGAGACTATATGGTAGGTGCATATAGAGTTGTGTAGGGTTGTTATGTCATGATTAGAATAGTATGTATTTAGTAATCATGCAAATCTATACAATGGGTAGAGAAAGCATCATACTTAATTAATTGAATATGGATAATTAGCATTACTTATAGTTGTTATAATCTGATTTTTGTTTGGGGTTTATATCTTTATTATTATTAGGACTTGTTTAATATAGTGAGGTGGTTGGGGGTAAGTTCTACTGGGTCTTTGTGACTTATCCCTTTCATTCTTTGATATTTTCCAGGATTACAAGTTTTGCATAGCAGAAACGTAGTGATGTTTTGAAATCAGAGAAGTTAGTTGATGGTTTGTTTAATATTGATATTTAAATTATAATTTTATAGAGATAGTTTGGATAGATTTTTGGAAATAATTATTGGATTTCGATATTAGTCTAGTTTTACTCCAAACCGATGTATTGTTAGGGGTTAATTCCCTGATTACACGCCGGATTATATTCTGTTGTACATGTTAAAATCCAGGTCATGACACGGGCAATTCTCTAACGGTTCCCATCTCTAAAAAATCTCCCATAGTGGCCAATTTTTGACGCTTGAAAAGAAAGAAGAGAAGAATGAGAGGAAACGAGCTTGGACGGAGTCGATAGAATATTCGACGACTTATAAAAAGGATATAAAAAATACAGTGAAATGTGCCTCATCTACAAGATGAAAATGATGACATCAAAAGTACAATGGATTTTAAAGCTCTCATACGACATTCTGATGTGTCGATGGTGGACAACTGAGGGCATCGCAATGATCTCCCATTGGTTTAAACATCTGATAGAGCCCTCACAAATCTTGAATGATAGTATTACGGAAGCAAATTGTACATATCAGTGTATTCTTGTATTCTTGTATGTATAGGTGCCACCTGGCGTAGTATATGACAATTGTCCATATTCTTGTATTTGTGGTATGACACGTGTAATTCCAACCGGGATGCTTATATATACAGTCACATGGGATCACTTTGGTGATATCCTGGAGAGTTTATTTAGTACAACAAAGCTCTCTGTTTTCTTGCCTCTTCTATTACCGCATTTCAGATTTTCTCTTGGTATCAGAGCTTCGAGGTTTCAATGGCGTCTGGCAGAGGAGGTTCTTCGGGAGCTTCACAGTTTAGTAATGCGCAAGAAAAGGATCTTGTACGAGTAGGAGGACCTTATTTTATGCATTCTTCGGACAATCCAGGAGTGGTCTTAGTGTCTTCTCTTCTCATTGGAGGTAATTACCTTACTTGGCAGCGAGCCATGGTCATTGCCCTTTCAGCCAAAAATAAACTAGCATTAGTTGATGGTACAGTTAGCAAACCAGATATATCTAATTCTCCTTTTGAGTCATGGAGAAGAGTGAATAGCATGGTACTCTCATGGTTATTAAATTTAGTGCATCAAGATCTTCTTCCTTCAATCTTGTATGCTGAAACGGCTGCACAAGTCTGGGCAGATTTACGAGAGAGATTTTCGCCATCTAATGGCCCAAGGATATATTTCTTAGAACAGTCTATTGCTAGTTTACGTCAAGGGAATGATCATCTGACAAAATATTTTTCTATCCTAAAAGGGTTTTGGGATGAATTGGCTCAGTACGAGCCAGAAATGCCTATTATAATTCAAAGCAGAAAGCAATTATTTCAGTTTTTAATGGGACTGAATGATGTATTTTCTCAAGTTCGGAGTCAAATACTCCTTATGGAGCCTTTGCCGAGTGTTGGTAGAGCCTATTCTCTTTTGCTTCAAGACGAGGCACAACGGAATTTTTTTGTTATTCCTAAACAAGATGCTAGTGCTATGATTTCAGTTCAGCAGGAGGATCAGGTTATGTTATCCAGAATAGTTGACAGATATAGAAAACCAAGGTCCAAGGAAATTTGCTCGCACTATCAGATTATGGGACATTCTAAGGAAAAATGTTTAAAGCTTATTGGATATCCTCCTAATTTCAAATTCAGTAGAAGAAGTTATGATAGCAAAGAAACAGGCCAACAGAATCAGGTTGCACAGACTGGACATACCTTATCCCCCGAGCAGTATGAACAACTTGTCAAACTGCTTAAAAATGCTAGTTCTGTGGAACACCGGGTTAATTTGGCAGGTAATGATGGTTTTTTTTCTTCTTGGATTTTGGATTCGGGAGCATCTACGCACATCACTCTTGATTCTAGATTTATAGATGCAAAGCCGGTTCACCAAAATATTCTACTGCCCAAGAACACTTGTCTTCATGTTGCTAGTTCTGGTTTTATACAATTAACAGAAGATATTAGGTTATCAAATCTAACTTAATATAAGAAACGGGAGTATCGATTTTTCGTCCTTTCATTTTCGACCGTCGGTTCACCTGATTATTTTCTTAGCCACCGTCAGATATATTGCGCACTCCTACTTTGAGAGTCTCCTAATGTCTCCCGAGTCTTTCCGTCTACCGGCCAAACCCTCACGCTACCCATCCTCTCTGCTTCCTTCGCCTCGATCAACATCGGCCGCCTCCGTCCTCTCCTCCACATCCTTCGCGTAGATCAAGCCTCCCCGGTGAGCCTCCCAACAGATTCTATCCTCTCCTCCACGTCCTTCGCCTACATCGGCATCGGCTGCTTTCACTCTGTGCTCCACATTCTCTGCTCTGGTCAATCCATCATCTTCTCTGGCAACCTCAGGTATCCCTCCCCCCTCTTCTCTCTCACGCTGGGTGGCCGGCGGCGTCTGCATGACCTTGGCGAACTGGCCCTGCCGGAAACCCTCGTTCACCAATAGTCATCTGTTCTACCACCTCGGTTACGACAGATCTGCCCTCTTCCGCGAAGGGCTCTCTACGACACCCTACAACTTGAACGTGCATCTCATATACACGGTGATCTACTCAACAGAGCCAATTTCATTTTTTGGTTGTCGAGTAGGACTCTCCAAACCTTGCGTCTGAGCAAACCTTGCTGGTTAGGGACATGGGTGTCCATTTTAGCGGGCAGTTCAATTTGGCTGGGAAATGTGGGAATCTTCCCCGCGTCTCCGGAAGCTTCCAAAGATAAAGGTCAATGACATTTAAATTGTCTCTTCCTATTTTGGAGGAATTAGAATACGTTCTCAACTAAATGGGCCTAGCTTCATAATCAGTTGTTAGCAATCTACTCATTTTCGGTGTTATCTGGTGCCCATGATACGGTGTTTTGTTGGCCATCCGTCCATGTTTACTGAAGACGTCTGAATGACGTCAAGTTGCATATCATCAACCAGTTGCAACTCATGCCGCGTGGGGGTGAACTTTTGGTAGGTTGTAGATATAAATCAGGTGGTGCTATCTCCTTTCTAAGCAATCATACAGAAGGGCCATCAGACAACGTTATGAGGTGTTTTTGATCTGCCATCCTACCGTAAGATGTTGATCAACAAGAAATTATCCTCATGCTTTTAGTTCATTATGAAACTTTTGTGTTGTACAGCGTTAGCCTTGAAAGGTTTCAATTTTGGTCATTTTGAATTCCCAAGTTTTACAAATTCTTGAGTTTTGTAGAACTTTCAGATTTTTTATCATTGGGCTTTCATATTTCTTTAAACTTTTCAAGCTTTTCAGATTTCAAACTCTTATATTTTGAAGAATTCGTGGATTTTAATATTTTCTGTATTTTTTGTAATTTACTGATTTTTCTGATTCGCAAAATTCTCTAATTTTTTGATTTCAGGGAATCGCCCTATCTTTGCATATCTGGGCTCCAAATTTTCAAACCTTTAGGAATTTTTAGATTTCTTTCTTTTGGGTTTTTTTTATTTGATATTTCTTATTTTTTTAGATTTACATATTTAGAAGAGTTTTGGATTTTGAAATTCAAAGTGATGTTGAACCTTACCCACCATCAGTCATTTTGCTATGGATTTACAATGGATGAGGGGGTGCTTTGTTTATATTAATGTTGTTTGTTCCATTCTCTTTTGCAACTGAATATAGGGGACCTAGAAGGCGGATAAGTTTCTTTTGGGAAAAATAATAATATTCGTGTGTTTGGTGCAACAGAAAAAATTGAGGTTTTTTGGTCTCTTTCATGAAGACCAAGATTAACTGCAGCTTTTTGGGGTATACTTTTATTTTAGATTGAAAGAATTTTTAAGATAAAATTATTAGCCCATTATTGCAGGAGTGCCGATTCTTCATCCTCCCATTTTCGACTGTCCGATCATTTTCGTCTTCCGATTTTTGACCGTCCGATAAACCTAGCTTTTTGTCATTCTATTTTCGTTACCGCTGTAACTGCCTTGCGGCATCCGGCTTCCGGCTTCTAGCTTCGCCCCTCCTCCGCTCCGCTCCTTCGGCCGACAAACCCTCACGCGATGAACATCTCCTTCGCATCCTCCTACGAGTTTGATTCTCCGTGGTGACTGCGATCACCATCTTTCACGTGATTCTTCCTCTTCTCGTCCGCATTCTCTGCCCACACCACCGTTTCTGCTGCTCGATGGGTTTGGGCTTCTCCACTCCATTCTCTTCCAACAGATATGCCCAGATGGCTTCCGCCTTCCTTCCCTCATTCACCCGATGGTTTAGATTGCCATATGTCTATGCAACCATCTGTTTCCTCATCCATTCGGACTCTGTTAGACTCAACCATCTGCCGTTTCCTCCTCTATCCCGACTCTGTTTTAGGAAGCCAGATATGTGGATGGATAATAATAGGCTGGAGACTGCTTCTCGTCGGAAGAATGCTGGAGAGACACCACAACAGGCTTGGAAGAGTTACCTGCCACCAAATCTGTGCACAGTCCATCTCCTTGCAAACCGTACCGAAGAACGTTACTCATAGAAGGTCTACTGGTTTGTTAGAGTTCGTTACTATACTCATGTATCCATTTTTTTCAATAGTATCTCATGACGTCCTCTTCTTATTTGTGTCTTCTGCACAGGGACTTGCAGCCTCCAACGTCACTATACATCCTTGATCTCCTTGCTTGGAGGACGTACACCCGGTTGGTACTACATCATAGTGTCTTTTCATGTTTTAATTTGATTTGTTTGTTGGAGTTCATTAGTATATTTATATATCCTTTTTTTAAACCGCATACGTCTATATGTATGGTCACAAGCTTATAGCTCCAATTTAAAAGGTTAATAGGCATGCGATGTATAACGTCTTCAACACATTCTTTCTTAGTATATTTATACATGCTTGTATAAATTTAAATGAATTGCATGGAAAAGATTACAAATGGCCAAGAGGTCAACTTGAATTAAGTAGTGCACAAAGAAATTATGCAGGTCTTGTGTGGCGGGCGGACAGTTCTTTTAATCGTGATATAGTGAGAGTGATCTGGACTGTTCTCTCCAAGATACTTGATTTTTAGGTGGCTTGCACCTCTCTTTATTCTTTGCTGATGTCCTGAAGTTACATCAAGTATTATCCTGTTGATAAGACTATATGGGAGTCTCACTGGACCTTCTCTAGATTTTTTATCAGGTGGAACACCAGCTATGGCCTCATCAAACATTCAATGTTGAGTGGTAGGTGGCAATTGGGCAGGGGCCAAGGAAAGCGGAATGAGGATCAACTACTAGATTGGCAAGTGCCGATTATGATCTGATCTGGAATTGGCAGAATTGGCCTATTCTATAGGAGAAAAACCAATCCAGAATCACTCTGGATCAGTTATTCAAAATCTAGAAAAGAAACACAAAATGGGTGCTAAAATCATATTCCGGTTGCAGAAATTTGTCAGATTTTCTTGATTTTTTTAATCTTTAGTCTTTTTATTTTGGTAGATTTCCAAAATTTTTAGATCTAACTGATTCTGTCCATTTTTTGATCTCTTAAAGTATAAGAAATTTCAGATTCCAACTTTCAGGATCTTGCTGATTTGGCTGTTAATTGGTTTGTTGGTCTCTTCAAGTTCAGAGATTTTCTGTACTTCTGGATTTCAGACTTAATACACATGGGATTCTCCATAGATTTATTTTTTATTACCACAAAATCACCTTTGATAATCAGTGAACACTAAACAGACCAATTTTTTATATGATATATCTCAGTTTTCATGTCCTTTTTTAATTAAAACTTTCAGAAAAGTTAATTTCTGTCCACCATCTCAACCACTTTCATGAACACATTTGGTTGGTGATTAGTTAAAGGTGGACCTAGGGTGAGCGCATGACACCAAACCATGTTATTCCTGTCTCCTACATGGATTCATTTTGAGTGGTGTCAAAGTTATCAATCAAAAGGATGTGAATGTTTTTTATACTTTTTGTGTTGTAAGCCTTTCTCATACAATTTAACATGTGCCTCCTGGCAGCTGGAGCCAGGAGCCTAGAAAGCCAGTCCACTTTAATATTTGTTAGTTGGTATTAGTGTCTTTAACTTGCATTAAAATTGTCTTTAAATGTGTTTGATTCTTATTTGTCACAGTTACTTGGATGTATAGTTATGATGTAAACATTGCTTAAATGTTTTGGAAAAGTATGGCATGATTGACAATTTTCATATACAAGGCAGTTCACCAAGTCCCACAATTTTAGATTACTACAAATATTTGACTTGATTATGTGAGAACAATATTAGTTTTATTTTTATAAACTAAAAATTAATGAAAAATTTTGGATCTTGTTGTCAGGATAGGCTGATCTTCAGCCAGGATAGGCTGATTCCAGCCTAACTGAGGCAACTTGAATTCAGGTCAAATTAAAAGTTTCAAATTTTAGATTAGGATTATCTTGTTTAGGTAGTCAAATTTGTAATTTTAGATCATGTAAGACTTATATATAGCCATTTTTCAGTATTGCAGGCTGTCTTGTTCTCATTTTGTTGATGATTGGCAGCATCTCTTGCAGCAACTGAAGGTGCTCTTCTTGTACTTTAATGTTGATTGTTGTTTCCTTTACATTATCCTTTACATCTTATAGTTTTGAAAAAGTAAATAAGACACAATGTACGTATAGTAAGAAATTCATATATTAATGAATTGTACCTCTGTGAAACCTTCAGAAAAAGCTATGCTACCTTGTTTGAATTCATATATCCAAATCTTGTCACAATTCATGTAATTCTCATCATGCTATTCTCAGGTTCTTATATGTACATACATTCTCTCTTTTTTATGAATTGAAACAATTGTGCTTGGTATATTGTAAAATATGATGGTGGTCACCATCTTTCGCGTGATTCTTCCTCTTCTCCTCCGCATTCTCCACCCACACCACCGTTTCTGCTGCTCGATGGGTTTGGGCTTCCACTCCATTCTCTTCCAACAGATATGCCCAGATGGCTTCCGCCTTCCTTCCCTCATTCACCCGATGGTTTAAATTGCCATATGTCTATGCAACCATCTATTTCCTCATCCATTCGGACTCTGTTAGTCTTTTTATTTTGGTAGATTTCCAAAAAAAATTTCTTTGTACGACAGTTGACTCAAGACATGAATTGTTCAATAACCTTCTTTCGGGATCATTTCATAATTCAGGATCAGCAGTCAATGAAGATGATTGGGCAAGGCCCTAGACGTGGGGGCTTATACTACTTCAATCCTGCAGATGATGAAGTTTGCAATCTTTCAAAAACAGATGTGTCTGACACTCATCTTTGGCACAGTCGGTTGGGGCATCTTTCAAATGAGAGATTGATTTCATTGCAAAATTTTTTACAGTGCAAAATAAGTTCAAATTTTAGATGTTCCATCTACCCCTTGGGAAAAAATGTCGTTTACCTTTCTTTTCTAGTAATTCTACTACTAGTTCTTCTTTTGAACTCATACACATAGACATATGGGGGCCTTATCATGTGGCTTCCAGGACTGGTGCACGTTTTTTTTCTGAATATAGTAGATGATTTCACAAGATTCACATGGGTCTATATGATGAAATATAAATCACAAGCTCAAAGTATTATCACTGAGTTTTTTTCATATGTTCATCGGCAATTTCAAGTTTTTGTTAAAAGAGTTAGGACTGACAATGGGTCTGAATTTTTTTCCAATGAGTTTTAAAAGTTTGTCAAAGAACAAGGAGTCTTACATGAACATACTTGTGTAGCCACATCTCAACAAAATGGTGTAGTAGAGAGGAAACATAGGCACATCTTGGATGTTGCTAGAACCTTGAGGTTTCAAGCTCATTTACCAAAAGAGTTTTGGTCTGATTGTGTGCTTACTGCTGTTTTTTTAATAAATAGATAGCCCTCGGTTGTTTTGAATGGCAGAATTCCTTATGAAAAGCTGTTTAATAAACCTCTAGATTATCAAAGGCTTCGAACATTTGGATGCTTATGTTTTGCATCTTTCATTCATTTAGGCCATGATAAGTTTAATCCAAGAAGCGAACAGTGTATTTTTCTTGGTTATCTAGCAACACAGAAAGCTTATAGACTATATGATCTATCTACTAGAGAAGTCTTCACTAGTAGAGATGTTGTTTTTTTCGAACATATGTTTCCTTTTCAAAATATACAAGATAGTAAAGTTGAGAGTTCTATTATTCCTTTGTCATCTTCCGACAAACAAGTTTGTGATTCTTTTAATCATGAATCCGTGCAGTCTACTGATCACATTAGCTATATTCCAGAGGGTTGTTCACCACAGATTCCTTCAAATGACAGTATTCAACAATTAGCACCTATGAAAGCATCTCATAGAATTAGGAAACCTCCTGCTTATCTTCAAGATTATCATACTTCCTTTAAAGCTGAGTCTTGCAAAGCTCGTTATCCCATTCAACAGTCCCTTGATTATCACAGGTTTAGTAGCAATCATATGGCATTTATCACAGCATTAGACTCTGTTGTTGAACCAGATTCATATGATGAAGCCTCAAAGGTATCGGAATGGGTACAAGCTATGAATGATGAGATTGTGGCCTTAAATGGTAACAAAACATGGGATTTTGTTGAGCTTCCTTTAGGAAAGAAAGTCATTGGTTGTAAATGGATTTACAAATTGAAATATAATCCTGATGGTACCATTTCTAGATATAAAGCTAGATTGGTTGCTAAAGGCTTTTCCCAAACGGAAGGAGTTGATTATAGCGAGACTTTTGCACCGGTTGCAAAATTGTCTACATTGAGAATTATGTTGTCATTGGCAGCTGTTCATGGTTGGCATTTATGTCAATTTGATGTAAATAATGCTTTTTTGAATGGGGATTTAATTATGGAAGTTTATATGAAGGTGCCTCTGGGTGTTGATGCTAAGGGGGAGAAAATTGTTTGTAGACTCCGGAAATCACTTTATGGGTTAAAACAAGCTTCCCGGTCATGGTTTCAAAAGCTGCAACAGGCTATATGTAATGCTGGTTTTCACCAATCGCAAGCTGATCATTCTTTGTTTGTTTCTTCTAGAGGAAGTGATTTGACTGCGATATTAGTTTATATTGATGATATTTAAGTAGGAGGCAACAACTATAAAAACATTCTTCAAGTTCAGGAGTTTCTTTCAGCTAATTTTCAAATTAAGTGTCTCGGGATTCCTAAATACTTTTTGGGGCTTGAGATATCCAGATCCAAAGAAGGAATATATTTGAATCAGCGGAAATATGTGTTGGACATGCTGACTGAAACAGGTTTGATTGGAGCCAAACCGCTAAATACTCCTTTGGAACAAAAGCATGCCTTGCATGATGAAAATTCAGAAAAATTGCTTGATCCAACATCTTATCGGAAGTTAATTGGAAAGTTTATATACTTGACAGTATCTAGGCCAGATATTACATTCGCTGTTAATTTACTTAGCCAATTCATGCATGCTCCGAGACAAGTACATTGACAGGCTGCTCTTCGTGTACTTAGATACCTGAAAGGCTCACCTGGATCTGGCTTATTTTTTTCATCTGAAAGTAGTACATAGTTACAAATCTATACTGATGTTGATTGGGCATCTTGCCAATTTACACGAAAGTTAATAACTGGTTATATTGCATTTTTAGGCTCTTCACCAGTTTCATGGAAGACCAAAAAGCAGTGCACTGCTTCTCGGTCTAGTGCAGAATCTGAATATCGGTCTTTGGCAACAGGTGTTTGTGAGGTTCAATGGCTTACTTATCTTTTACATGATTTTGGTATTTCTACAGGCAAGGTGAAAGCTTTTGTGATAACAAATCAGCTATTCATATCTCTACTAATCCAGTGTTTCATGAACGGATGAAGCATATACAATTGGATTGCCATGTTGTTAGAGATAAATTGCAAAGTGGTCTTATTGAATTGTGTCATGTTTCAACTACAAGTCAATTGACAAATATTTTCACCAAGTCGCTGGGTTTTGATCAATTTTCCAGGATTAAATTCAAGATGGTGCAAAATTTTTTTGCTCCATCTTGAGGGGGAGTATTACGGAAGCAAATTGTACATATCAGTGTATTCTTGTATTCTTGTATGTATAGGTGCCACTTGGCGTAGTATAAGACAATTGTCCATATTCTTGTATTTGTGGTATGACACGTGTAATTCCAACTGGGATGCTTATATATACAGTCACATGGGATCACTCTGGTGATATTCCGGAGAGTTTATTTAGTACAACAGAGCTCTCTGTTTTCTTGCCTCTTCTGTTACCGCATTTTCAGATTTTCTCTGAAAGTTCAACTCATCGACGACAGACGATCGCAGACCTCACAACATTTCTTCGATCAATTTAAATGATCATCCAAGTCTACTCGGACAACAAGTCGACATTCCAAAAAAAGAGGAATCATGGACGTCGTAGTGATTTCTCAATAGCCCAAATGTCTACCGGAGCTCCCTTCGAGAGAAAATATTTTGAATGCTATGGACAAAGCTCATTGAGAGTCAGATGTAACCGTCGATACACTTGGAAGACGCTACCATCGGATGCTTCTCTCCCGCATAACATTTCCGGGAAGATGAAAGGGCCACAATATTGGTTGGCCATCCGAGTAATGGTGGAGGCAAATGGCCTCCTCAGATGTTGAGCACAGTAGCGGGCATAAAACAGCCCTTCGCACTGTGTGCGCAAAGAAAGGGGGATTTTTTTCTGAGGGGGGAGAACGACAACCAGAGAGGGACGACGAGAAAAGAGAGAAGTGCGGAGGAGGGGAGAAAAGGGAAGGTAAGGTTTACCTTCACCCGGAGGTTCGGCGGCTGCTAGGGTCCGACGTCGTTGTCTGTTCTTCCACCCGAGCGCACAAATCCTCACCGAAAAAGCCCCTCATCGTCATGGTTTTTCGGTTCTAGTCATCATCGTAGCTACTACTCCCACATCTACCTTACAACCGCCGTGATCGTAGTCTTCCTTCCTTGCCTTTGTTACCGTCGTCCCTCCCTCTGTTCACAGCGGCGGGCCCTCTCTTCTACAACCCCCCCCCCCTTAAGTGCCGGTTGTGGCCCCCCTAGCCAACCGTGTGAGCTGCCCCCTGTCCCTTGCCACTCTCCCACCGTGTGCTCAAGTGCGCCTTTGCCATCTCCTTAGCCTCCCAGCCAACCGTGCGACCCCTTGCCAGTCTCCGCGAGTGCTCACCGGCTCCTCTGCCACAACGCCAGCCCTCCACAACCCCTTGGCCCCTATGCCCTTGCCCCCTTGCCAGCAGCGCTCTCATGCGATGCTGCCCTCACCTGGTTCCTCTCTTGGCCGCGAGCGCAAGCCCTACAACTGTCGTTACCCCTTTACACACTCAGCCAGCCGTGCGTGGCCTAGCCCGCAAGTTCCGAGAAAATCTTTAAAGTAACACCGTTTGAAATATTATTTCTCTCGACGAAAGTTATTAGGATAGTTAGCGACTTCAGACGAGAAAAGATCAAGTCGTTGTGTTATTTAACGAGTTTGGCGAAGTCGTTGAAAAACTCAGCGACTTTGCACGTTTTTTTTTTAATTTAGTTAGAGTGAAAGTCACTGAAAAACTCAAATACTTTCACTCTTATATTAATGTATTATTATATTAATACATGTTAATATATATTATAAAGTTAATGTTTAAAATAATTTTTAAATAAATTATCATACGTTAATATATATTTAGTAACATATAATAATATAATATATAATACTTAGTTAATTAATATAAAATAATTAAATTACATTTATATATTTAATATTTATTTTAAACATAATTTTTTTAGTAAAATATTATATTAAATTATTTTAAGTTTTGTTTTATCCTTGTTTAGTTAAAATATAAATATTAAAATTATATAATTAACTTAATTATATATTTAAAATTACTTAACTTATATAATTTATATATAATTGAGATAACATGTACCGTTAATATTTATATAATATATAATATAATATATAAATTAATATAATCATATTATTATCTTATATAGTATAATAATATGTTATCAATACATAATATATTATTTAAAATTTAAATCTCAATTATACATAAATTATATAAATTAAGTAATTTTAATTATATAATTAAATTAATTATATAATTTTAATATTTATATTTTAACGAAATAAGAATAAAACAAAATTTAAAATAATTTAATATAATATTTTACACAAAAATATTATGTTTAAAATAAATATTAAGTATATAAATGTAATTTAATTATTTTATATTAATTAACTAAGCATTATATATTATATTATTATATGTTACTAAATATATATTAACGTATGATAATTTATTTAAAAATTATTTTAAATATTAACTTTATAATATATATTAACATGTATTAATATAGTAATAAATTAATATAAGAGTGAAAGTCGCTGAATAACTTAGCGACTTCATCTTTTCTAACCTGTCAAACTGTGTTAGATTCGGAAATGAAAATTTTACTTTGTCATTTGTGAAAATAATGTTTCGAAATGTGTTACTTTAAAAATTTTCTCCGCAAGTCCCCTTGGTCGCAAGAGCGTGAGCCCACCTTCTCTATTTGTGTGCCACTGTGCCCGCACAACCCAATCGATCACACCTCCAGTAAGCCGGCAGCCCTCTCCCATTTGCTGGTGCCCTTTTTGGTCGCAACCGCCTAGTCGGTCGTCGCTCCCCCAGCCAGTCAAGCCCCTTTTGGTCACAGCCATCAGGGTTGTAACCCGAGCGGATACGGAGCAAATATGTGATTTTCGAATACGCTTCGCAAGGTCATTCGAATATCAGATATCCGTTTCGATTAGAATTCGAATTAGGATCGGATCTTCAAAATCAGATATTTCTTGGATATGGAGCGGATACGGATAATATCCGCTTTCCCATGACCGACATATAGTATAAAAATCTAGAAAAAAAATCAAAAAAACACCTGTAAAATCAAGATAAAATATGGTCAATCTCTTACATACAAGTGATGCACTACCACCTTACCTCAACCCACTATCCATTACATCTCAAGATTCTAAAAGGAATGCAAACACTAAATATTTCAGACAGAATCATAAGATAAGACTAAATACTTCAGACATAATCATAAGATAAGAAGGATGAGAATTTAAAGCACATGACATAACATAACATAAACTAAATTTAAAGTCTTCCTGAAGTATACAATATTCAATCACATAAACTAGTCCATAGTTGTTTTAGCCATCAATATAAGTGCAATCAACTAAATATAGAATAAAACAAGTCAAATAAGTTTATGTCAATCACAAAGATTTGAATAAAACAAACTATATACAACATAGATATAAACTATAAAAGATAAATTAAAAGAAATCTGATTAAGAATAAACTGTTTAAACATTATCACAAATTTGATTATAACTGCTATGAGCCAAACTTGTTGGACAGAAGATCTAAAGCGGGGAGATTCTACGTCCACTAGCTAATGTGGTTTGAAGAGCGCCGTCGTGCTGCTTCCAATGCCGTCAGGAGTGACAGAGTGGGGTGGGAGGGGAGGCGCTAGTGCGGCTGATGTAGCGTTGCATTTGAGGCATTGAGGGAGGCCATCACCTGTCAGGAGCACCGGAGAGGGGGAGGCACGAGGGTCTGAGGTGTACAAAGGAGGCCATCAGGCGTCGGGAGTACCGGAGTGGGGTGGGAGAGGAGGTATGAGCGCCACCTGCGGCTGCTGCGTCTGAGAGAGTGTAAAATTCAGGTCCTTTAACAAAATAAATATTAATTTCTCCCCCCTGTTTATAGTCTCATTGAACCCTCCTTAGTCCTTCCCCTTGCCCTACCCACCCCCTCCGCCCTCGACGCCCCCCATGGTTCTACCTTGGTCGCCCGCCCCCTGGCCATCAAGCTCCCGGCTGCACAGCGGCCAATGGCCAGCCGCCCCCCCTACCGCCCAACGAGCCGTCGACCTCTACCCCCCTCCTCCGCGCGGAACTGCGGCGTCCCTCTCTCTCCCTCTCTTTTTCTTCTCTCCCGCGCAGCCCCACCCAGCTCCCAGCGGCGCAGCGGCCAGCAGCCAGTGGCCCTGCCGCCCCCCTCCACCCTCGCCCCCCCTCGGTCCTGCCCCAGCCGGCCAGCCGCGCAGCTGCGGCCGTTGACCGCGCCAACGCCCCCCGGACCCGGCCTCCCTCTCTCTCTCTTGCACGCAGCTCCCTCCCCCTCCCCAGATTTCTCTCTTTCTCTCTCTCTCTTGGTTTCTCCCGCACGAATCCCCCCTTTGCGGTGCCTCCCCCCTGCGTGCGTGGCCTCGCGCCCAGCTGCCCGTTGTAGCTGTCTCTGCCCCCCCCTCTGGCGCACTCAACCGCCCCGCTGCGGCCTTCCAGCTCCAGGCAGCAGCCCCCTTGCATGTGCTAGCGCCGGCGTGCCCCTGTGCACCGCCACATCCTCCGCCCCGTCCAGATTGCTACAGTAAGCATGATCTGCCCCTTTTATTTTATTTTTCACTCCCTTACATCATTTCTCTTGTGTTCTATCCATGCTATAACTATCTACATTTGTATGCTTGCAGTTAGCGTCGATTGAGGGCGAAAATCCTTGTTTAGCCGGTCCAAGCTTTGTGTTAACTCCGGATCGATTCGTCGACTCCATTCCAGTAGGCATCTCGGACACGTCTAAGATCCTTAAATTTAATACTTAATATTCACCAATGATTTGTAGATGTCGACTTATGTATCGGGTTGATATTGGATGTGGTGAGTGTTTGTAGTCGTATGTTTTCAATTTGGTAGATATATACAATTTAATAGTGATCTTAGTAGCTGATTAATCTCGTTGTGTCCAAATTATGTGCATGGCCTTTGTTATAAATTTTAGAGGTTATTTGTAAACTTATTTGATTATGCTCAACTCGATTGGGTCTATTCTATATGTGTTACAAGTTAATTAGATTAGACAAGTTCTAAATAATTTATTAGACTCTTCTATATCTAGTTATGCAAATCTTGTTGTATATGCTTTCGATTGTAGGTTAACAAGATTAAAGTGAGTAGCTTTTTGTTATTAAATTTGAATTTTGTTATATATATTCTTTTGTTCTTAAATCAAGTTAAGAGGCCTTAATTGTGCATAGTCTTATCATGGCATATTGTGTGTATGTGCATATCATGTTGGTATTTGTCTAAGCATGTTAATTGGAGTTTTAACATCATGAGCATAGTATTTGGGTGGTGTTTAATAGATGGTAACAATTGCAAATGTATGTCATTTTAGTTGTCATATTAGTATGATGTTCATCTTCTAGTGGTTAGTATGTCGTTGCATGGTGTATTTGCATAGTATTTGAGGTTGAGCATGGCATGATATGAGATGTTTGTGAGAGACTCATGGCAAGGCATGAGATGTTGTGATGCATGTGTGCATTAAATACATTTAATGAGACCGAGCTATACTAGACTAGTAGTCGTGTCCGTGGGCAGCGGAGCTTAGAACCGTCTGGTGCATCCTTCGATCCCAGATCCCGCGGGTTATCCCAAGTGCCACCCCTGCCTAGGTGCACTACGGGATTTAGTTTAGCTATACAATTACTGCTATTTATGGTAGATCTAGTAATAGCTCGTCGAGATCGCAAGACGACGCTTTCCTTGCGAAAAATGAAAATGTTAATGTTTCATGTAGTGGATAGATACATTGTATAGTGGTATTGGTGTTAATATTTATGTTGTGTTCATTAGTTCATTTAAACATGTAAGTTTTGTAGGATATGAATAGTAAGCCTTTTAGTTAGTGTTGCATTGCATAACCTCTTCCTCATACTTTATATATTTGTGAGAAGCCCTCTTTGGTCTTAGTTGTGGGTAGGTTATGGTTGTATGTCTAAAAATTTGTGGAATGCCAAATTTTATATATATATTGTTTAGTTTTATATGGTATGTATCAAGTGCAGGTTGGGTAATGTATATGTATCATGTTAGGGCCTTTGGCTATCCAATTTGGTGGATGATGGGATGTCTACTGAGTCGTTATGACTCACTACAATTCATTATTATATTTTCAGGAAATCAGGTTTAGAGCAGCAAAAGCTTGGTGGTATGGACTCCAAGGAATAATTTGAGTGGTTATTGTGCAATTTAGACCGGTATATGAATGCTTAGATTGAATTTTTATTACGTGATTTGTGATAAATAAGTTAGTGTTAGAACTGTGAGTTGGGACCCTTGTCTTCGAGTTTTTCCAAACTGATGTGTTTTTGGGGGTTGTTTCCCCGGTTACGTCGCCGGATTGTTTTCCGTTGTGTAGGTTGAAATCCGGGTCGTGACAGCGTGGTATCAGAGCCCTAACCTGGCCTTAAGGTCTATATTGACCTGCCCAGGTTTATGTGATCGGTTTGGATTAGATGAAGTTGATGATGAGAAGATTTTTATCTTAAGTTGATACAAAAAAATAGATTGTCTATCGGATTAAGAATTTTTGTTTGTATGGTAATTTGATGTCAAATGATTAGATTTTGGCTAGTATTATAATTAGTGGTTCTTACTCCAGGACGATTGAATTTTGGGATTCCATATATCTTGTGATTTGGATTAGAGGTAATCTTTTGAGTAAATAGAGTGGATATGATTCCATTAAGATGATAGATGTAAATGTTAGATAAATTGGAAGGTGATAGATAGGTAGATAGATGAAATGAATAGTTAGATAAATTTACATAGAGGGTTAGATGAATAGATAGATTAGATAGAGAGATAATTTGGATATCTAGATATGTTGGATATAGTGAAGAGAGATTGATAGATAGATGGAATAGATAGAAGGGCGAGATAGATACATGGATAGATAGGTATTTGAATAGAAGAAAGAGGAAATTTGAAAAAGATTTGATGAGATGATTTATATGGGAATACACTCAAGCTATTAGTATATCCTATCAAGGAAAGAGAACATGTGTGGCATAAAGAGAAGATAATAGGTATTATTGAGGATATAATATTTGTTTATCATAGATTTGATACCAAATTCAAAAATGTAAGATATTGATTTGGATGAAGGGATATTGAATATAGAAATGAGATTATTAATCTAGATTTTGAGAGTCAAAGTTGGAAATTGGATAATATTATGCATGGTACTTTGATTCTATTGAGAATAAGATGTGTAGTATGAAACATGATTCATGAATGAGAGATCCTCTCTTAGAGTTATATTTAGGTACCCATCAGCAATTGATACTCTAATTGTGTCCTCCATTATCAAGATCTTTTATCTTTCTTATCAAATTTCGAACTCATTATCTCTTCATATCTTGTTTGATCAATTTAGCCAAATCTCGACTTTAGATCATCTTAGTTAGAGGTTATGTCGAATCATTGGTTGGTCATATGCGAAGTTGGACCTTGGTTTATTAGAGGTAATCTCTTAGATTAGATGAAGTATAATGATAGTCTAGACTTATCTTGTTGGTTGTTTAGAATTAATTGAAATTAGGGCTATAATTGTTTTTAAGAAAGAATGGTGTTATATCATGTAAGAATCATACTTGGGATGATGTTTGAAAAAAATAGCAAATCTTCAAGGATGAGAATCTTTTGCGAATTATATGTGATTGTAAATAGATGTTGTTTATATATTGGAGATTAGAGATAAATATCTTGAGGATAATTTGATAGCTAACACTTTGAACAAGAAATTGTGATTGATATGATTGATTAAGGTTTGAATGAAAGTGATAATGAGAGAATGATCATTGTTTAAGTGATGTTAATGATGTTAGGAGTAGTTAACTCAATAGAATCATTTTAATGGAAGTTGGAGATTTGATCCTCTCAGAGACCTATATCATATAGGTGGTATAAGGTGATTAGATTTTTGATTATATGTATGTGAATCATATAGAAGCTAAGAGTAGTTCATTTGATTGGATAAGTGGATGAAATAATTTTGGGACATACTTTATCTTAAAGGTATCTTTTTTCTTAGAAGTTTGGTTAAGAGAATGCAATAACTTTATAAGGTGAGAAAATGTCATGATTAGAATATGAATTATTGACATGAGCTTTGGATAAGATTTATATATAAAAAAATTGAAAGTATCATGAGTCGGTAATCTTTCGATATTGAGGATGATATTTTTAGAAGATTAGACATAGGTATTAGAGGATAGACAATTATTTAGACATGGTTGTAATTAGTTTAAGATATTGACAATCCGATTTAGAGTGTGATCATATCATTCGGATTATCATCTTTTATTCGTCGATCTTGAACTCGAGCATTTCTTTTTTTTCTATCTATCATGATCTGTATATGTTGCATTTGATTGAGAATTTCTTATCTCTTCAAATTTTGAGCTATAAACTTAGTTAAGTGTAGATTTTATATGCTCATACCGAGGCCTTAGTAGATGGTGATGGGTTGACTTTTGAATTGTGATTAAATTGAAGTATAAGAAGTAAGATTGCAAATTATTAGAGATGATCTTTAGATAAGAAGAATCATTAAGGATATGCATATTTATTCTTTACCTTCTCGGGATTAGATAGGTAATCATGTTAAGACTTGATTGGAAAAGGTGTAGATTGAGGATAAATAAATTGGCAAGACAGGTTTAATTTTATAATGATGACTCTTAGAATGGCATTAAAGGTGAGTATCAAAGGAAGTGCAACTATATGTCAACTTTTTTTTTCATTGATGTTTGGATAACTAGACTACATAATGATATTGAATAATTATAATGAAAACAAAAGAAGAATCTTGTCATGGTTTTTTATGGATAGTAATTATGTGGTTTTCTACCATACTTGATGTATGATAATTAGTGAAGAGCACGATTTAGATGGAGAAAAATGATATAGAATTTATGATATGAATAGCATTAGAGGATGAAGAGAAGATTGACATATACATGAGGATGTGATAAAGTTTCTACTAGAAGTGAGAATATTATTAGAGAATCAAGTAAGGATAATTTTGGAGATTTAAATTATTCTTAGTATATGAAAGATGAGAGATGGAAGTTTAGTTACGCTCAAGTTTAACAAAGGTTTTGAGTTTTGGTATGATTATAATTGATAAGAATTCAATCACAAGCTGATGTGTGTGGGATCCCTAGAGGATTTAGATTTGGCTTGAAATATAATAGCAATTGATGTTGGATACCGATGCTTGAGTTTGATTAAGATTGATGATCATAAATGCCGATACAAACTAGAGAAGAAGAGTATAAGGATCTCGATGTTTGAATCATGTAGTTTACACTATGTCTAGGTGAATTGGAATGAGGAATTTGGAACAATAGAATAACCATAGGTACTTGGTGAGAATATTCAAATTTCGAGGACGAAACTTATTTTAAGGAGGGTAGATTGTTATATTCAGGTCCTTTAAAAGAAATAAATATTAATTCCCCCCCAGTTTATACTCTCATTGAACCCTCCTTAGTCCTTCCCCTTGCCCTAGCCTCCCCCTCCGCCCTCGACGCCCCCCTGGTTCTGCCTTGGCCGCCCACCCCCATGCCACCCAGCTCTCGACTGCACAGTGGCCAATGGCCAGCCGCCCCCCTGCCGCCCAACGAGCCGTTGACCTCTGCCCCCCCTCCTCCGCGCGGAACCGCGGCATCCCTCTCTCTCTCCCTCTCTTTTTCTTCTCTCCCGCGCAGCCCCACCCAGCTCCCAGCGGCGCAGCTGCCCTGCCGCCCCCCCTCCGCCCTCGACCCCCCTCGGTTCTGCCTCAGCCGGCCAGCCGCGCAGCTGCGGCCGTTGACCGCGCCAACGCCCCCCCGGACCCGGCCTCCCTGTCTCTCTCTCGCGCGCAGCTCCCTCCCCCTCCCCAGATTTCTTTCTTTCTCTCTCTCTCTCTTGGTTTCTCCCGCACGAATCCCCCCTCCGCGGCGCCTCACCCCTCCGTGCGTGGCCTCGCGCCCAGCTGCCCGCTGTAGCTGTCTCTGCCCCCCCCCTCTGGTGCACTCAACCGCCCCACTGTGGCCTTCCAGCTCCAGGCAGCAGCCCCCTTGCATGTGCTAGCGCCGGCGTGCCCCTGTGCACCGCCACATCCTCCGCCCCGTCCAGATTGCTACAGTAAGCATGATCTGCCCCTTTTATTTTATTTTTCACTTCCTTACATCATTTCTCTTGTGTTCTATCCATGCTATACCTATCTACATTTGTATGCTTGCAGTTAGCGTCGATTGAGGGCGAAAATCCTTGTTTAGCCGGTCCAAGCTTTGTGTTAACTCCAGATCGATTCATCGACTCCATTCCGGTAGGCATCTCGGACACGTCTAAGATCCTTAAATTTAATACTTAATATTCACCAATGATTTGTATATGTCGACTTATATGTATCGGGTTGATATTGGATGTGGTGATTGTTTGTAGTCGTATGTTTTCAATTTGGTAGATACATACAATTTAATAGTGATCTTAGTAGCTGATTAATTTCGTTGTGTCCAAATTATGTGCATGGCCTTTGGTATAAATTTTAGAGGTTAGTTGTAAACTTATTTGATTATGCTCAACTCGATTGGGTCTATCTATATGTGTTACAAGTTAATTAGATTAGACAAGTTCTAGATAATTTATTAGACTCTTCTATATCTAGTTATGCAAATCTTGTTGTATATGCTTTCGATTGTAGGTTAACAAGATTAAAGTGAGTAGCTTTTTGTTATTAAAATTGAATTTTGTTATATATATTCTTTTGTTCTTAAATCAAGTTAAGAGGCCTTAATTGTGCATAGTCTTATCATGGCATATTGTGTGTATGTGCATATCATGTTGGTATTTGTCTAAGCATGTTAATTGGAGTTTTAACATCATGAGCATAGTATTTGGGTGGTGTTTAATAGATGGTAACAATTGCAAATGTATGTCATTTTAGTTGTCATATTAGTATGTTGTTCATCTTCTAGTGGTTAGTACGTCGGTGCATGGTGTATTTGCATAGTATTTGAGGTTGAGCATGGCATGATATGAGATGTTTGTGAGAGACTCATGGCAAGGCATGAGAGGTTGTGATGCATGTGTGCATTAAAGACATTTAATGAGACCGAGCTATACTAGACTAGTAGTCGTGTCCGTGGGCAGCAGAGCTTAGAACCGTCTGGTGCATCCTTCGATCCCATATCCCGCGGGTTATCCTAAGTGCCACCCCTGCTAGTGTAGACACGCCAATTTGGCCTTATTTAGAGCTTAAACCATTATTCCATTGGCAACATCTCTTTTAGACCATTAAAATCAAGTTGAACCACCTTTTTGGTTGAGCCGAGGTGCTTATTGGAAATATGAGGATGATTTTCTAATTTCTAATCAAATTCATGTTTGCCGAACAAGAGACTCTTGGTGGTGTGCCAGATTATGCTTTTCCCAGCATATCCTTTACTTGAAAATTTTTCACAGGATTATGTGGACATCAAATGAAGAAGTCTTAAACATCAATAATCTTCCCCTCTGAGTCCTCTTTTCAATGCAACAAACGGAATTCAATTCTGATCTCCCATTTGTCTTCAGCGCCCTTTGGAAGTTAGATGCGCAGTTCTGTCCGCACGCAGCACCAATCAAGCCCAATTGCATGCAAGCCCAGCCCATTGTGCACATATCTGATCAATTCATGACCTTACCTTCTTTTTTTTATCCTACATATCACTTGGTAAAGTATCTGGAAGCTTCATGGTGGAAATTAGCATCATCAAATGATGGCAATCCAACTTGTTGTCTTGTATATCAAGACTTGCCATTTTTGGACCAGATTTGTTACCTCTTCAAGTGGAGACATATTTTGAGCATGGGGAAGGTGATCCACAGTTTTCAATCTCTCTCAATCATTTAGGTAAGTTTCTAGATGCCTCAGTATGAAAATCAGCAACATTAAATGGAGGAAATCCAACCTATGGTCGGATGTATCAAAACTTGCTATTTTTTGACCTGGTTCTCATCCCCTATAAAGGGAGACTCATATGAACGAACTAAGAAGGGCATCCCCATCCTCCAGCACTCCTCTCTTCGTCCTCCAGCCACCCTAGGCTCTTCCCAATCTCCCCAAATCGTTCTCTCTTCGTCCCGGTGCACGGAGATCATCCCAAAGTGAAGAAGAAGCCGATCTATGCTCCGACATGCTGCACTGCTTATCATTGGCTTCTACAGATCTCTATAGTCATTTTCCGTCCTGAATTACTTCAAAATAAGTGTTCTTCATCAAGATATCTTTCATATGAAACAAATGGAGATCAATTCTGACATTCCCTCGGCATGTTACGGCTTCAACACCAGCGCTGTACAGACAGATCCGAAGTCTTCTCTTCTAAGTCATCATTTTCTCAGTCAATTTAAGTACATTTAATGGTGGATTCAGCCTATACATACTTCATAGAAATTGTTACCCGGTGAGTTATATTTTATCTCCAACAAGAATCATTCAATTTGGATATCTGTGGTGCCCATAGCATGTCCTACATCGACATTGTGCTGGGAGTTTCCAGAACTTCACTGTCCAAGATCCGGCTTATCATGTAAATTCAGATTACCTATCATAAGATTAAAGCAAACTTGTCTGCATATCAAACCAACCTTGGTGAGTTATCTTTATTTTGAAACAAAAATCACTTTATTCTGACATTGGTGCTGTTTGTTATGGTCTCCGCATCAGAGCTGCATAGTTTACATTGAATCTGTCCAACCCAGTTGCCACTTTGCCTGGGTTGTGTTACCTTTAATCATTCATATCATTTAGTTCATATTTAATCATCATTTTTATTCAGTTTTGAATCATTTTATACATCATAAAAAAACCAAGAAAAAGGGGTTTGGCGAACCCCGAATCCGGTGAGTTTGTTTTCAATTGCCGTTTTATGTTATTGTTTCTACAAGTTACTACACTTCACTCAGTTCTAATCATTCTTCACTTGTTTTCTTGTCTTATTGTCTTCTAGTTGCACAAATATATCAAGCTTGCATTGGTTGGACTCTTCTTCATCGGCCGGCCGAAGAAGAAGAAGGTTGAACCTGCACACACTTTCTCCCATGCTAAGGTACACGGTCAAATTCAACTTCTTTCTATTTTCAATACATAAAGCGGAGCCCGCGGCCCCTGGCGACCACTTCTTCAATCTTCTCATGCATTAAGTCATTTATTCCTCACTCTCCTCCCACATGACCCAAACCATCTCCGGTGCTCGAGCGACGCCGTGAGATGAATGTTTTGAGATCAATGTGAGTGTGGGACCGAGGTGAGGACTTTTTACCGCTTTCCGAGTGTTTTTCGATTCACTCTCCTTTTTCCCCATTCTATCTTTCACCTTCTCTTGAGGTGCCGACCTGGAACCCATTTCAGGAGTCGACAACTTTTTGGCGACCACGGTTGGACAACCAATGTCTTTAACCGTGCTAGCTTGATTTGTTTGTGCAACTAGTTTCATTCTAATTCAATTCTAGTCACTAGATTGTTTGTTTTGTTGCATGATTGCTTGTCTTGTTTGCATATCGCATGCTCTATTTACTTCATTTCATTTCATGTTTTTGCACATTGATTGCTTCTTCTCCTCTTACCCTCCATTTTTACTTTTTCTTTAGCTTTTGCATCGGGTACCGGACTTGCTCCGATCCGTAGGGCATTCGAGGCGGGGGCTCTCTCTCCCAACACACCCTCACCCTCCAAACACCTTCTTGGTGGATTCTTACCTCTCTTCTGGGATATTCCTTCCTAGTTGATTTGGTGGTTTCCATCAAGACCTCCATAAGTCCCCATCTGTGGAGTATTCCTCTCTGCACGATTGGGCCGGTTGTACCATTTTCCCAAAACCCGAAGAACCCAAGTACCTACTCGTGGTGATTGAGTGATAACCTTAGGTCTTGAAGATTGAAGCAATAGGAACCATACCTACTTGAGTGAACAATTGCTAACAATCTATCTAATCTAAGGTTTCAACCCAAAATTTGTCGAGTAGTCATTTTAAGAACTTGTTTGCATAACTTGCTTGCTCTCAACAATTGAAAACAACCAAAAAATTCTTCTTTCAAAACACCTAAAAAAAAACAAAACAAAAACCTCTTTAATTATGTGTTCAACTTGTTTTCCAAAACAACCAAATTGAAACAAAAAAATCAAACAAAACAAAACATAACAAAAAAAAATCTTCATTTGTGTGCTTGACTTGCCCTTCCTTTTTTAACCATCTTTGAAGAAAGATCGACAGGATGCCCATGATGCTAAGGTCCGAAAGACACGTCGGGATGCTGGACTACTACAAGACGGGTCACTACATGCTACAACAACCCATGGTCCAACCAGAGGGCCATGTCAATGCCGTTAGAGAAGCTGAAGTTCAAAATCCTACTCATCCACCTGCTTCACTTAATGTGGAACAAATCCTCCAGGGTCTATCTCTCCATTTAGATCCTGAATCCTTTTCATTTGTGCAATCTTTAACAAAGGGCAAGATGCCCGCCAATCAAGATCCGGTCGAGGGAAATCAAGTCCCCTCACCACCCGAATCGACAGTTAGGCCCCTCATCATCTCCTCTCCTAGGCAACCCTGTTGTGCCTCTACTCACCCCGTTGTGGGGCATTCATATAATTCTATGCCAGTTCCTACTTTGAAGCCACCACTTCCAACCCATTCATCTAAATACCTTGCACCGGTGGCTCAGGAACCCAACCTCACTCAAGCATTCATGGACAAACTCAACCAAATGGATGAGCACTTTGAAGAGCTGAGGCACCGTTTGGACTCGAAGGCCATCCCTAAAATATCTGCTCCATCTTTCCCAGTCCCACATATCCCTCCATAACAAACACCAGCCTACCATCGCTACAATGGCTCAGGTGATCCCTTCACCCATGTCAATGATTTCTTGAGCAAATCATCTCGATGGCTAAATGATCGAAGAGCTCTTGCTATTCTTTTTAAGCGATCATTGGTTGGTGCAGCCCTAGAATGGTTCTTTTCACTTGGGGAAATAGAAATATGGGATTTTGAAATTTTCAAGGAAAAATTCTTGCGACGATATGGGCCGGGCTATTCAACAATTGGGGAAGTAAAAGAAGATGTGAAATTAATGCAATATCATGATGAATTGAGCCCCATGGCTGAGAAGAACATTGATGCTATGAACCAACCTTGGAGGCCTCCCCAACCCCATCTAGTTCATCATCTTCGGCCAACTCCTCGATGTCAGTTGATTAGGCCACCCATGCCCCAATCTCAGCCGGTCATGCAACCCGTGTCAACGGCACAATCAATTGTGCACAATCAAGCTCCTCTTGTCAATTGTGCTAATACCTCTTTACCTAAACTGGCTCCCCAACCTTCGACTCCACCAACATTTCTTAAGGTCCATTGGCCAATCATTCATCCATTGGCTTCTCAGCCTATTCCAACAACAACCCCTCGGCTAGCCACGCAAGCCTTGTCCCCTCAACCCACTTCACCAATGGTCCCTTGACCAATCATTCATCCTGAGCCAATCGAGCAAACCCCGGCTTCTCAACCAATCCCACTGCTTAGGGATCATCCTCAGTTGGTTGCACAACAACCAATCATTTCTTCTATTACTCTTGCCTCAACGAAGGAATCAATCACTCCTACTATTCTTGCTCCTGCTGTAGTAGAAGATTCAGACACTTCGACCCTTCAAGCTCCTGCCATGGTAGAAGAACAAGCCACTCCGATCATTCATACTCCTGCCATGGTAGATGATTTAGACACTTCGACCCTTCAAGCTCCAACCCTGGCAGAGGAATTAATAACTCTAACCATTTGTGCTCCTGCCATGGCAGAAGAATCAACTCCTCAACATATCCTTGCTCTCTCTCAAAATCAAAGTCAGTCAGTAGGGGACGTCGAACCAAACTCTTCTATCATTCTAGAATCCTCTAAACTAGGCATGCCTTCTTCCCCAGAACAACTTGAGGAGAAGCCTACTGTAGGGAGCTTAAATGAGGGTATCACAAATTTAGTTGATTGTCAAGGACTAGAGAAGAATTCTCCTGGTATAGATCAAATGTTTTCATCATTAGAATTGATCCATGAAGTTGGGGAGATAGAATTGACCCCTGAACGAAAAACTAAGGAAATAGAATTGGTCAATGAAATGGAAAATGAATCGACAAGCCTCCTGAAGGGTGTAGACCTTAACAAAGGGATACTGGGACCTCCTCCAGCTAGGCAGGCAAAATCCTCGAAATCGATCTTAGGGCCACGACCCTTACCCCATTCTTCTCCTAAGCAACAATCCGGCCCATGGGCCCATGATCAATCAATCTTAGGGCCACGACCCTTTCTTTATTCTCCTCCAAATCAACGATTGGGCCCATGGGCCTACAATTCCTCAATCTTAGGGCCATTGCCCTTTCTTTATTTTTCTTACAACCATCAATCAGGCCCATGGGTCCAAAATCTGTCAATCTTAGGGCCATGGTCCACACCCCATCCCACTCAATTGGGCCCTTATGCCCCTTTCTTGGGCCCTTATGCCCCATTTTCGGGCACTTATGCCCCTTTTCGTCAATCGGGCTCTTATGCCCCTTTTCATCAACTGGGCCCATGTGCCCCTTTCCATCAGTCGGGCCCATGTGCCCCCTTTATCCAACCGGGCCCATGTGCCCCTTTTAATCAACCAGGCTCTTATGCCCCTTTTCTTCAACCGGGCCCACGTGCCCCTTTTCATCAATCGGGCTTGCATGCCCCTTTCCTTCCACTGGGCCCATATGCCCCTTTTCCCCAATTGGGCCTACATATCCCTTTCCTTCCATCGGGCCCACGTGCCCATAATTCTCCCAAATCGGGCCCTTATGCCCCATTTTCAGGCACTTATGCCCCTTCTCATCAATCGGGCTCTTATGCCCCTTTTCATCAACTGGGCTCATGTGCCCCTTTCCATCATCCGGGCCCACGTGCCCCCTTTATCCAACCTGGCCCATGTGCCCCTTTTAATCAACCGGGCTCTTATGCCCCTTTTCTTCAACCGGGCCCACGTGCCCCTTTTAATCAATCGGGCTTGCATGCCCCTTTCCTTCCATTGGGCCCATATGCCCCTTTTCCCCAATTGGGCCTACATATCCCTTTCCTTCCATCAGGCCCACGTGCCTATAATTCTCTCCAATCGGGCCCTTGTGCCCTTAATTTTTCTAAATCGGGCCCACGTGCCCACAATTCACCTCAACCGGGCTCACATGCCCATGTTTTTATGCAATCGGGTCAATGTGCCCAAATTCCTCCTAAATCGGGCCCACGTGCCCACCTTCCATCAACCTCGGGCACACATGCCCACACTCCTTCAACTTCAAGCCTGTATGCTCCCATTTCTTCACCATCGAGCCCGCGTGCCCATACTTCTTCAAAATCGGGCCCCCGTGCCCCCACTTCTTCGAATTCGGGTTTGCGCACCCATACTCTTCAATGGTGCCCACGAGCCCATCACAAATGTTCCAAATCACAATCATACTTCCAATCACCTAAATCGGGTCCACAGGCCCATTCTTTTCGTTGGGTCCCTCGGGCTCAACCTTCAATTGGGCCTTCGAGCCCATCACCTCTAATCGGGCCCTCATGCCCATCAACATCAACCGGGTCCTCTATCTCACATTCAAATCTTGGGCTCACGTGCTTCCTGATTCCGACTACTCCTGGGCCTTCAAGCCCACTTTCAACTCACGGGCCCAAGAGCCCATTTTAACTCATTTTCTGTTTCCAAGCATGTTTCTTTCCTTTTTGAATTCTCTTTCTTTTTCCAAGTTTTACTTTCAACAAAAAAATCAAGGTAGAGAAATTTCCTGGGTGATACCACAATCTTTGCCTTTTACATCATTAATGATGACTCCGCCATGCTAAATTAGATCCTCAACATTTTCACTTCATCCTATGACTATGAATCATCAATCCAATGCAATATGGTGCATATCAAAAGTGGAAGTAGTTGGGCAAGTCAAGGCAAGGAATGGCAGGCAAGGCAAGGCAAGGCATGGCAGACAAGGCAAGGCAAGCACAAGCAAAGCCGTCATCAACAATGAAATTCTTCTTCTCTCAGGTATTACATGAAATTGCATTCATTATCCTAATGTCATCCGCAAAGCAATTTTTTTTAAAAAATGATTTTGAATTTCATATGACAGTTTTAATTGAGAGAAATTCTTGACTGACGACATTTGTAGCTACTTTGTTCTTATTAAACAAATTCTTTACGTTGCAAGGCATATTTTTAATTGATTCACCTATGGAATGTTATCTACCTCAAAAAAATGGAGAGAACTATTAGTATGACTTAAGTCCACATGTTCTAGATTGTTGTCTAGGAGTCGAGGGTAGATACCATTCTACACACACAACACGTCCCGATCCCAGAATCTGGATGGCCCAACACCTGAGAGAAGCTTGGCAAGGCTTAGAGATGGAAGGAAAACCCTCACCCTACTCTCTTCTGTTCATTCCAAGATAGGCAAAAGGAGATTAGAGGGGGAGAGTATCGAAAGCATCCGCCACCCTAGTAGGAGGCCGTCTCAGAAGGTCCAACTTCTCAAATAAAAAAGGGTGCCAAAAGATGGGCAATGAACCCCACAGGTTTAAACAAATATGGGCCTGTATGAATGAGTACCCAAAAATGCAGAAAATGAAAAAAGGCACAAAAAGATGGGCAATGACCCCACAGGTCAAAGCACCTGTCCGATGTGTGCCACAAAAATAGGTTTGTCGATAAAGAAGAAAAGACCCGAAGAGGCCGAACCCCAACGGGCAATTAGGTGTGAGTAGAGAAATCCCTCTCGACATCTCCAAAGCCTATCAAGGACTTTCCCTCAATTCTTCATTCTTACCCCCAAGGTGTGGGTGAACCAACCAAATCAAAGCTAAACTCTAGCTGATCAAAGGTTGAAGGTAGGAAAGATTCTGGGCAAGGAACCCCTTTTGGCACATGGTGTCTACCGACGAACCTAGAAAAACAATCAAGTGATGAGAACTTGTGTCAATACTGATTTTTCTCTCCCAAAAAAATATTTAAAAAAAACTACAAAAAAAAGTTGAATATCTTCAAAAACTCCAAAAAAAAAAAAATATTTTCAAAAACTCAAAAAAATAAAATAGCATTTTCAAAAATCCTAAAAAATTGAATCTTTTAAAAAAAGAAAACTTCATTTTCAAATTCCAACAAAAATTTCAAAAAAAATCACCATGCTCGGTTTGAATTCTTGTCTTTACATTCATTGTATATTTGCTGCTTTATTTTTTTACACCCTTAAGAAGGCTATTACCCCTTGACAAAGGTCAAGGCATACTGCAACTTGTAAGAGGGATAAGCCGCATTGTTATTCTAATCTCTTCCTTCTAAGTGTTTCAGGCACAAGAAAAACTTTACACCCCTTGACAAAGGTCAAGGCATACTGCAACTTGCAAGGGGGATAAGCCATATTGGCATTCTAATCTCCTTTTTCTAGTGTTTTAGGCACGAAGAACAAATGAGGAGAACTTCACAACAAGGCGATGCTCGCCACTTCCCTCCCCTGAGGATTCATAGGAGGAGGTGTCACCATAACCTCGGCCTTAATTTTGCCGAGAAACCTTTTGCAGGCGATGCTCGCCACTTCCCTCCCCTGAGGATTCTCAGGAGGAGGTGTCATCATTACCTCGGCCTCAACTTTGCCGAGAAGCTTTTGCTCTGTGTCCTCATTAGGACACATGAACTCTTTTGTGAGAATGCATGTCATCACACCGCAAACTCACCGTTATCATTTCTTTTCTTAGCATATATTAGGTGCATTCCTATTTATTCTATGCATTGATGTTGAAGACCGTGAATGCAAAGAAGACCAGGCCCAAGATCCCCTTCATCAAAATCCACGACGGTCAGGTCATTTTTTGTGCTCACGGATAAGCCAAAATTGTTAGAGTGAGGGACGATGGTTCCCAAATGGGTATCCTGACATCATAGACAATCTATATCTTCAACTAATTGTTAGACAAGTTTTGTTTTTGTTTTCTTGAGCCCAGCATGCATCATGTAGCATTAGTTGCATTACATTTTGTTTTGTCATTGCAAACATCATTTCACAATCTTCACCTTCTCACCCTAATCTCAAAATCTTGTTTCTTAATTCCGTGTCTTCTAATCCCACCGTGTCTTCTAATCCCACCATGTTTTCTAATCCCACCGTGTTCTCTAGTCCCACTGACCCTTCTAATATTCCACCGTGTCTATGAATCCCACCGTGTTCGGTAGTCACCTTGTGCCTCCAACTCCTTCAATTCTATCACCACTGTGGCCATTGCAGCACTTCCTTGCTATTCAGCCCACCGTAGCAGTCACTTCCTCTCGCCAAGGGCCTTCTATTTGATCAGAACTTGCATAGTCATTATCTTCACGGTCTATGCTTAAACATTTGCCTTTTGGAATCTGAGATCATTCCATTCCGAATCGAATCTTGTCTCTTGGAAGACTTAAATGAATCTGAGAGCCTGAATGTGCTCGATTGGTATTCTTTTACTTTTTCAAAACAAATCTCTGTTTTAAACTTTAGCCCATCACAGTACAGGAACACCGCAAAGATCGGGTTACCAGCTGATGATGAACCTAGGAACCCATGTTTCGGGGACTCCCCACCGCGTTGGGGGTTGGCTATTCTTCTCTCGTGCCAATGGCACATCTCTTACCAATCGAACATATGAAGACTTGATGAAACATGGTGGTTAACTAGGAGACTTGAGGAGATTCGTCTTGCCGAATATGGTCGTTGAGCGTGTCTATATCTACACCTTGATGCCACCTTTTCAGTCCATCACCATTTTTCTCCACTACATTCCACTACGATCCATCTCGCCTCGCTACGCTTTCTCTACATTTCACTCCATTACACTACATGTCATTCCCTTGCAAAGCCGACATCAAGGCGAGGCAAGCTGTAGACACGCCAATTTGGCCTTATTTAGAGCTTAAACCATTATTCCATTGGCAACATCTCTTTTAGACCATCAAAATCAAGTTGAACCACCTTTTTGGTTGAGCCGAGGTGCTTATTGGAAATATGAGGATCATTTTCTAATTTCTAATCAAATCCATGTTTACCGAACAAGAGACTCTTGGTGGTGTGCCAGATTATGCTTTTCCCAGCATATCCTCTATTTGAAAATTTTTCACAGGATTATGTGGACATAAAATGAAGAAGTCTTCAACATCAATAATCTTTCCCTCTGAGTCCTTTTTTCAATGCAACAAACGTCATTCAATTCTGATCTCCCATTTGTCTGCAGCGCCCTTTGGAAGTCAGATGCGCAGTTCTGTCCCACGCAGCACCAATCAAGCCCAATTGCATGCAAGCCCAGCCAATTGTGCACATATCTGATCAATTCACGACCTTACCTTCTTTTTTTATCCTCCATATCACTTGGTATAGTATCTGGAAGCTTCATGGTCGAAATTAGCATCATCAAATGATGGCAATCCAACTTGTTGTCTTGTATATCAAGACTTGCCATTTTTGGACCAGATTTGTTTCCTCTTCAAGTGGAGACATATTTTGAGCATGGGGAAGGTGATCCAAAGTTTTCAATCTCTCTCAATCATTTAGGTAAGTTTCTAGATGCCTCAGTATGAAAATCAGCAACATTAAATGGAGGAAATCCAACCTATGGTCGGATGTATCAAAACTTGCTATTTTTTGACCTGGTTCTCATCCCCTATAAAGGGAGACTCATATGAACGAACTAAGAAGGGCATCCCCATCCTCCAGCACTCCTCTCTTCGTCCTCCAGCCACCCTAGGCTCTTCCCAATCTCCCCAAATCGTTCTCTCTTCGTCCCGGTGCACGGAGATCATCCCAAAGTGAAGAAGAAGCCGATCTATGCTCCGACATGCTGCACTGCTGATCATTGGCTTCTACAGATCTCTATAGTCATTTTCCGGCCAGAATTACTTCAAAATAAGTGTTCTTCATCAAGATATCTTTCATATGAAACAAATGGAGATCAATTCTGACATTCCCTCGGCATGTTACGGCTTCAACACCAGCACTGTACAGACAGATCCGAAGTCTTCTCTTCTAAGTCATCATTTTCTCAGTCAATTTAAGTACATTTAATGGTGGATTCAGCCTATACATACTTCATAGAAATTGTTACCCGGTGAGTTATATTTTATCTCTTACAAGAATCATTCAATTTGGATATCTGTGGTGCCCATAGCATGTCCTACATCGACATTGTGCTGGGAGTTTCCAGAACTTCACTGTCCAAGATCCGGCTTATCAGGTAAATTCAGATTACCTATCATAAGATTCAAGCAAACTTGTCTTCAGATAAAACCAACCTTGGTGAGTTATCTTTATTTTGAAACAAAAATCACTTTATTATGACATTGGTGCTGTTTGTTATGGTCTCCGCATCAGAGCTGCATAGTTTACATTGAATCTGTCCAACCTGGTTGCCACTTTGCCTGGGTTGTGTTACATTTAATCATTCATATCATTTAGTTCATATTTAATCATCATTTTTATTCAGTTTTGCATAATTTCATACATCATAAAAAAAACCAAAAAAAAGGGGTTTGGGCGAACCCCGAATCCGGTGAGTTTGTTTTCAATTGCCGTTTTATGTTATTGTTTCTACAAGTTACTACACTTCACTCAGTTCTAATCATTCTTCACTTGTTTTCTTGTCTTATTGTCTTCTAGTTGCACAAATATATCAAGCTAGCATTGCTTGGACTCTTCTTCATCAGCCGGCCGAAGAAGAAGAAGGTTGAACCCGCACACACTTTCTCCCATGCTAAGGTACACAGTCAAATTCAACTTCTTTCTATTTTCAATACATAAAGCGGAGCCCGCGGCCCCTGGCGACCACTTCTTCAATCTTCTCATGCATTAAGTCATTTATTCCTCCCTCTCCTCCCACATGACCCGAACCATCTCCGGTGCTCGAGCGACGCCGTGAGATGAAAGTTTTGGGATCAATGTGAGTGTGGGACCGAGGTGAGGACTTTTTACCGCTTTCCGAGTGTTTTTCGATTCACTCTCCTTTTTCCCCATTCTATCTTTCACCTTCTCTTGAGGTGCTGACCCGGAACCCATTTCAGGAGTCGACACCTAGGTGCACTACGGGATTTAGTTTAGCTATACAATTACTACTATATATGGTAGATCTAGTAATAGCTCATCGAGATCGCAAGACGACACTTTCCTTGCGAAAAATGAAAATGTTAATGTTTCATGTAGTGGATAGATACATTGTATAGTGGTATTGGTGTTAATATTTATGTTGTGTTCATTAGTTCATTTAAGCATGCAAGTTTTGTAGGATATGAATAATAAGTCTTTTAGTTAGTGTTGCATTGCATAACCTCTTCCTCATACTTTATATATTTGTGAGAAGCCCTCTTTGGTCTTAGTTGTGGGTAGGTTATGGTTGTATGTCTAAAAATTTGTGGAATGCCAAATTTTATATATATATTGTTTAGTTATATGGTATGTATCAAGTGCAGGTTGGGTAATGTATATGTATCATGTTAGGGCCTTTGGCTATCCAATTTGGTAGATGATGGGATGTCTACTGAGTCGTTATGACTCACTACAATTCATTATTATATTTTCAGGAAATCAGGTTTAGAGCAGCAAAAGCTTGGTGGTATGGACTCGAAGGAATAATTTGAGCGGTTATTGTGCAATTTAGACCGATATATGAATGCTTAGATTGAATTTTTATTACGTGATTTGTGATAAATAAGTTAGTGTTAGAACTGTGAACTGGGACCCTTGTCTTCGAGTTTTTCCAAACCGATGTGTTTTTGGGTGTTGTTTCCCCGGTTACGTCGCCGGATTGTTTTCCGTTGTGCAGGTTGAAATCCGGGTCGTGACAGGGAGGCTGTCAGGTGGGGTGGGAGAGGAGGCACGTGCGAGCGCGACCTGCGGCTACTGCATCAAAGGAAGGCCATCGACTCGTCGAGTGGGGTGGGAGAGGATGCGTGCACACTTCGCGAGCATGACTTGCTGCTGCTATGTCTGAGGGAGGCTATCGAGTGGGGTGGGAGCCTGGGAGGGGAGGCTATAGCGTCCGAGGCATCCGAGGGAGAGCATCGGGAGAGCTGGTGTGGGGTGGGAGGCAAGGCACGACTGCGATGGCTGCCGCGTCCAAGGCTCTGAGGCTCCGAGGGACGGAGGGATGTTCAGGATGAGAAATTGAGGACAAGATTAAGGATTTGGGGTTGCGGCAGGTGAGACAGGAGAAGAGAATAAAGCTAAAGGACCACCATTAGATTTTACATCCAACGGTTCACTTCAAAGTGGATCTTAACCAGAGCGGATCTACTGTTTCCGAATCCACTCCGTTTAACTTTCGGATAATATCCGAATCCAAAATAACTATCCGACGGAGCAACTTAATCGAATAATATCTAACTATCCTGATACAAATTCGAACTGGATCCGAATTTTATCCAGATCCGTTTATAGCCCTAACAGCCGCCCAACCCGGCTGATCACAAAAAAAACCAAGCCAATCAGTCGCACCCAATGGGGTATTTGATTGTGCACAAACCCCACCCCCTCTTTATCAATTTATTTGTTCATCCCCTCTTTCTCAAAAAAAAAGGTGATGATCGGTGGGAGGTCAACAAGGATCTTCATAACCGACCATGTTCAAGGGAGCATGATGGTTCAACTTTAATGTTAATGAATAAATCAAATAAATTTTACAATCAACCCGGTTTGAGATTAATTGGGGGCTAGTCCGATAGGACACGCTTTACTTTTCAAGTTTAAATTTAAATAATAATCTGATCCAAAGACTAATCGAGGGCCGGTTCAATAGGACACACTCTACGTTTTTGAAAAATTAATTAAACAACTAAGACTAATTGGGGCCGATCCAACCGGACACACTCTATGCTTCAACATAACTTAAAAGAATAAAAAATAAATAATCGGTTAACATACAAATGTGTAAAGAAATGACCCCAATGTTATACCATTTTATCCCATCAAGGGATTGTACTTATCAATTCATGCAATGGTTAAATATATATATATGTATGCATGCCGAATAATAAAATTGATATGGTAAAAACAATTATGGGAAAGCACCCATAAACCTTAAGCAAGGTTAGTGTGTTGTCTCCTATTTCGATATGATTAATTTAATAATGCCTATCAAAGGCTAAATGGAGTTAAATCAAAATTGATCTAATTCATTGGGTTTATAATGTTCATTCATGTCACATTCATTTGTAATTTTGTACAAATGTTTTTAATTAATAAAAATTTATACTGCATATTTCTTTGGCAACAATGAGCTAAAAATAGTTCCATGGATTCGAATGGAAGGCAAATGGAAAGAATAATTTTAAAAAAATAAAAATAAAAGAAAAGAAAAAGGAAATAAGTTAATTACATAATCCAAAAACATTAAAATTAATCAAAATTGTTAAGCATAATTTTCAAATCTTAAAATTAATTTTAATATAATTTTAACCTCAAAAATAATTTTTATAACTTATTAAAAAATAAACATATCAATTATATTCAATAAAAAATTAATTATAAAATATATTTAAAAACCATTTAAAAATATACTTAACCAAGTAAGAGAATGATTAAGCTAGTTCTTTGGATAATGAATAATAGTAATAATAATAATAAATTATTTTAAGGCAAAACAATCAATAAACTCAATAAAAAACATAATAAAATTAGTTTAATAATAAAATAGGAAAAACACAAACAAACAATAGATAACACATTTTCATCTCATAAAATAATGTTTAAACTTCTAAATCAAATCTCTTCAACAAAAATAACATCTGGATTAAATTAGTTGATTGAGTAAATTTTCCCTTAGATGTGTCCCAAGGTATCCCCAAATATAAATCATCATCAGAAGCTAACTAAAATCCTGTGAGATCATAGATTCTAGCAGAAAGAGTAGTAGACACATTCTTACTAAAACAAATCTTGAACTTAGCAAAGTTAATAGCCTGACCAGAGATTTGCTTGTATTGGGGAAGAATATGTAAAAAAGAAGCTATTACCTTTAAATCAGCATTATCACATATAATCAGGTCATCCGCGAACGTAAGATGTGAGATCTCGGGTGCTCCTCTAGCAACTTTAACACATTTAATCTTCTGAAGATTGGATGCCTAAGTCATCACAGAAGAAAGAACTTCAGCACATAGAATATAAAGATAAGAAGACAAAGGACAACTTTGGCGTATGCCTCATTTAGGATAAATTTTTCCTGATATATGTACATTAATATTAAGAGAATATGTAACAGATTTAGAGCATGTCATGATAAGTTTCACCAAACTAAGTGGAAAACCCCTCTTAAGGAGAACAGTGTAGAGAAATTCCCATCTAAGCTTATCATAGACTTTATGAATGTCAAGTTTTGCCATAAAATATCCAACCTTACCCTTCATCCATTTGAAAGTATTTCTGACTTCTTGGATGATAATAACATCATCAATTCCTTGACGACTAGGAACAAAAGCCGACTGTGTAGACACTCAATTTTGGCCTAGTTGGAGAGCTTAAATTCTTGTTTTCATGAAGTATATTTGAGTAAACTTTCAAGGAAACCGAGTTTTCCGGAAAATTAAGGTTTTCGGTACATTTCAAAGAGGGCGGTGCCCTGCATATAAGGGCACCTGGCGCCCTACTTATAGGGTACCAGGCGCCCTACTTATAGGGTACCAGGCGCCCTATAAATAGGGCACCAGGCGCCCTACTTATAGGGTGCCTGGCACCTGGTCAAATTGACTTGACCGGCCGATTTGACCCATCATAGTGACTTGTCTTATCGATTTGACCTACCTCATGATGCTGGCACCCCATATATAGGGCGCTATGCCGCGTGGCACTACTTTTCGAAAATGGCCAAAGTACCCTATTTTTGGGCTAGAAATAGAACCCCATTTGGAGCTAGGAGGAGGTTCCAACTTCGTGCCACCCTAGAATTGATCCACCACCACATTTCTAAGACATTTTCACCCCCCATAAGCCTTCAAACCGATTCAAAACTCTCTCCCAAAAACCCCAAAAACCTGCAGTTTCCTTCTTCAGAAATATGATTTTTCTTTAACTTTGAGGGCCTCTACACTCCATTTATCTTACATATAGTGCCAAAACACTCTTCCATTAGCTTCACTTGAGTATTGGCTGCTTGAAGAAGTCCTTTTTCCATCTTGGAGGTCTTCCTACACTCCGGGGCGACGCCGTGAAGAAGGGAAGAAAATCTGCTGAAGCCAATCCCTGGTGCCCCATAAATAGGGCGCTTTGACTTTGGTCAACGCGCCCCATCAAGGGGACACCTGCAGCAGGCGCCCCATATATGGGGCACTAGCAGGGGCATACCCCGTTTTGCATTTTTTTGAGTTTATTTACTTTTCTGGTCGATCTTTTACTCTCCCCTTTCATTCTAACTCTCATTAACATGTCATTTAGCATATATTGAGCCACTCATTTGCATTTTCATGCATATCTAAACCTTCTAAATAGGGGTTGGGATTTAGTCCCAATCCGGTTAGTCTCTTTCCTTTTGCATGTTTGAATTCAAATTTGAGCACGATACTATGCTTTCATTTGAACTAATGAACCTTTCACTTGTTTCTATGTTTTCTTATGGACATTTTTAGGTAAATCCGATTGAGACGGAGCTTCAAGCCGATCGAAGACGAAGGACTCACTAAGCTCTCTTCTTTTGGCCGGCCGAGAGAGGAGAAGTCAGAACCCAACAATCTGCCCGCTTCCAAAGGTACGACGATCATTTCTCCATTTCATTTCTTTTCATTCTACTATATTTTGGAGTCTTTGGCTCTTGGCGACCACACCCACTAACATTCCCTCCACCAAGTTCCTGAAGCAAGCGTAGGGGCCGGAAAAGGGGAGATCTACGGATATCCCCGTTTCGGGTGCTTACACCTTTTGGTGACCACGGTGGGACCGACTTTGCTGTAGTGAGATCCTATTTTCTTTCCTAAGAATGTCCATTTGAAAGCATGTTTATTTTCATTTCCCTGTGAGTCATTTCCATTTCCTTGCATTATTACTTGTTTATGTTGCTTACTAGTTTCTTTGAAGTACCACCTACTTCTCTTCAAGTTTACTTGCTCTCCGTTTATCTTTTTAAAAGCATAGTGATCTGATGTCCAACTTTGTTAATCAACTTATTTTACCTTAACATCTCAGATATCATCTTCTTTCATCCCTTGTTAAGTATACTTGCCTATTTCTTTCTAAGTCTAGTTCTTATTTAGTAAATTTTCAAAGCATGCTTAGTCAAAATTAGTTCTCTCATTCACCTTAGTTTGATTTTATATCATTGTCTTGTTTACTTGCTTCCTACAACATCTTGTTAATCATTGTATGCTTTTATTTTCTTCTTGCTTGCTTCTTATTCCTTGACATTTCACTTGCATTTAGTTTGCATTGGAGTTTCGGGTTTGCCCGTCTCCTTAGGACATCCGAGAAAGGAGGCTCTCTCCTCCCAAAGCCCCATACATCCAAACACCCCTTTTGGTGGTTGCCAACTCCTCCTCCGGGGATTCCCTCTCGGAAGGACTTGGTAGCTTCCATCAAGGCCTCCGTAAGTCCCCAGACGTGAAGGATTCCCTCTTCACTGATCGGGCTGGTTGTACCATTTTACCCCAAAACCCGGAGTACCTATTACCTATCGTTGTGAAAAGAGTAACAACCTTAGATTGCTCGGCATTGTGAGAGCATAGGGTCCAACCCATTTATTTGAATAGACAATATTTCTCGTAACAAGCCATTAATTTAAGGTTGAAACAACAAAAAAATTTGCGTTAATCATTCCAAGTCTTTGCTATTACTTGTTTGCAAACAAAAACTGAAAATTAAACAAAAATACCAAAATCACCTAAAAAGAACCAAAACAAAAAAATTTTGCTTGAGGTTAATTTGCTTGATAACTTGCTTGTCCAACAAAAGAAAATCAAAACAAAAAAGGGGTCAAAAATCAAAACCAAAAAAAAAATCCTTGAACTTTATTTGTCAACCTTCTTTTTATGTTGTGTTTATGAATTTAAGGTCAGGACGACTTATCGGAATGGCGGATCAAAGATACGAGCAACTACAATTGGAGTATGACCTGTCTTATTTCTACCCTGATGCCATTTGTGCCGTCAATGAACCCGAAATTCTCCACGAACCTAGTCAAACTTCTCCTCGACCCAATCCAAATTCACTTTGGGAGGCATTCTCTCATGCTGACCCTACCCAAATTTGGGCTATCGAAGCCATCCTCAAGGGCAAGTCGCCCACCGACCACATTCCTCCCGAATGTGGTCTTCACATCTCTACCCCTCGGTCAGTGGCACGTCAACCCAATGTGCCCATTCATGGCCATTCTTATACCGGTCTTGTAGCCCCAATTTCTCCTCATCCGGTGGCTAATCTAGATCATCCCGATCCAAATGTTGTTGTTCCTTCTAGGCCACTAATTAATTTCTCTAATCATCTCACCCCTACTCACCCTTTGGTGCATCCCGCAATGCACCCTTCTTATCCGGCCGCTTCGGCCCATCCAATCCATGTTCCCGTGCACCAAGCACCCACTCCTCCTCCTCTTAGGGAACCATCTGTCGATCAGTCCAGTATTAACAAGATCAATCGCATGGATGAGCAGTATAGAGAGCTTAGACGATTGATCGACACCAAGGCAGCCCCTGAAATTTCTCTTCCTTCCCTCCCTACTTTTCATCTACCTCCCTCTGAGATGCCGGTATACCGTCGCTACAACGGAACCGGTAATCCGTTCATTCATATCAAGGACTTTCTGTATGAGTCGGTAATGTGGCAAAATGATCCAAGGGCCCTTGCTTTTCTTTTCAGAAGATCATTAGAGGGTTCAGCTTTAGAGTGGTTCTACTCGCTTGACTCTTTAGAGGTGAGTAACTTTGAAACTGTTAAAGCTAAATTTTTGCATAGATATCAAGATAGGGTCGGACCGACATATTCCATCACCGACCTCATGGCCGAAAGAATGAGAAATGATGAAGATTTTACTAGATATGCTGATAGGTGGAGGTCCATGGCAGAAAAGCTTACTGATTCCATTTCAGAACCAGAGCAAGTGAAGATGATCATCACCAATGCCACTCCGGCCTTAAAGAATATGCTGGCTTTGCATCACCCCACCTCCATGAGTGAACTCTATGAGAAGGCACGGTGCATTCAGACACAGCTTAGGGACTCGCCTATCATGAACTTGTTTGATCCTAGACCCCGAGCTGTCAAGAAAACCACTTTTACCACAACTGGCCTAGTGACTGAGGGCGTAGTGACAAACGAGAACCTCAATGTTGTAGGGAACCCACTTAGAAATTATCAACACCAGTTTAGGAACCCTCAACAAAATCAACCATTTAGAAACCCTCGTCAACCTCAACATCAACCTCAGTTCCAGCCTCGTCAACAACAAGCTCCGATCCCTCAGCGACTGCAAGCCCCAGTTCCCCAACAACCGCGACAACAACAACCAAGCACCCCTTCCCATGGCCTACGAACCCCGAAAAATAGGACCTAAGAGAAACAATTATCTACCTTTGCCATACTCTCTCATGGACATCTTTAATGCACTCATGGCGGCAGGGCAAATTGCATTGCCAAGGGAGAAGCTGAACTGGCCTCAAAATGCCAACACAAAGCGATACTACCTGTTTCACAGATATCCTGGGCACACTGTGGAAAATTGCTTTCAGTTCAAAGACTACATCCATGACCTTAATGAGCAAGGCAGTATTGACTGGGACCAGATGGGGGAATAAATCAGAACAGTGAAAGATCAACCTCAATGACAGCATGCACCAACTCAGCAGCAACAACAATAAATCCCCGGCCTGGAGATTATCCAAAACCCTCTACCTCCACATGCACCCGCACCTAGGAATCAACACGTTAATCCCATCTAGATCTCTTCTGAGGAGTATCATGATCGGGGCCAGAATTAGCAAGTTGAGGGAGCCACCTCCGCCATACACGTCAACCAAACCGTCCATTCCATACCCCGAGCTACATCAGTCAGCCCCATTACTCTCAACCGGCCACCATCACGACCCATTGTAAGACCACCAGCCATACAACTCCAACCCGGACAGACCCTAATTTGCCTGGTTAATCCACCACAAACATCACAACCACTAGGACCCATCATCATCCTGCCCCGAGCAACTGTACCTTCACAACCTACCTACCATACTATGCCTCAAACCACCATCATTACACCTGTCCCAAGAGCTCCCATCATTCGACCTAACCCACCTCCCACCACTACCATCCCAACTATAGCTCCTCAACTTGCCACAATACTCAGGAGTGGGCACATGTTCCAAAGGGTCTCTCCCCAGGCCGATCAATCAGGGTTGGTACCAGAAGCAGAAGAAGAACACATCGAAGAACCGCTGCCTGGGACATCCTATGATTTGCTGAAACATCTTGATAAAACCCCGACACGGATCTCTATCTTAGAGTTGATCAAAAGATCCAAAGTTCATCAAGAGATTCTTCAACAATACTTACAGCGGGTGATGGTGAATGAGAGCCTCCCCCCAGAAAAGATCTCATCAGTTCTGGTCCCGAGAAGTGAATACCCGGCCCTTACATTTACAAAGGAAGAGTTGGCCAACCCGGAAATAAAGAAATGTGCCTTATGCATCACAGTCCACATCAATGGAGTAGGCATTAAGTCATGCTTGGTCGATACCGAAGCATCCATTAATGTTTTGCCACCAGAAACATTACCTCTTTGTGAAATTTCTAAAGAGGATGTTCGGCCATCTCAAATAACAGTGACCGCATATGATAATTCAAAGAAGCCCGCTGACGGCATGATTACATTGGGTGTCAAACTCGGACCTCGGACATTCACTGTCAACTTCCACATACTTGAGATGGATCCGACATACAAAGCTATTCTGGGACGTCCCAATTTGGAAGCACTAGAGGCAGTCGCCTCCACCAATCACCAGTGTCTTAAATTCCCTTACAAGGGACAAGTGATTAAGGTGACTAGCATGCCCCTAGATTATCCATCTTCTCCATCATCACTTCTCGGGTTGCCAAATGAACCGATTTTGACAATCTTGGATCTTCCAGAAATAAGTAGGCAGCCAAGGCAAGTGTGGAGAAGAAAAAGAGAGAAAAATGAAACCATTGGGTGGCATATAATGAAAAGTTTGGGATACCAAGAAGGCCAAGGACTAGGTAAAGAACTGCAGGGCATAGCTGAGCCAATCAATGTAATGAGGATACAACAAAAAAGTGGGGTTGGGTATGATGGAACCACTGCGAATGGTCAGAATCTCAAAAGCAGATACTTTTCTGGATGCTTACAAAAGTTTTTCATCAAGAAAGAAACCATTCAATTGGCAGAGAACAAAGAAGAACAAGAGATGGAGCAAGACAAGAGAAGAAGAACTGACTACCCTGAAGATGACTTGTATCCTGAAATATCTCTTTTGTTTTCCACTGATGAAGAAAGGGTTAAGCAATGAACCACTCCAAGCTGAACCACCTGTTGACACCTGAGGGTCATATTGCCAAACCGACTCAAGGAAAAGTCCAACCAACTCCACGAGGGCCTTCCCTCATTATGTCATCTTTTGGGGTTGATGCCCCAAATCACTATGATGCTCTCCCAGGGCTTCTTGGCCTTATCCCTATTTCTAGGCCCTCAGGCCCAACTTATGGGTCCGCGTACCCACTTGTTTCTCTTAGGCCATCGAGCCCCTCCACTATATCCGGGCCTTTGTGCCCATTTTCTCCAACTCTTGGGCTCTTAAGCCCATCTCCTCCTACTAAACCCAGGCCCTCGTGCCCACATCCTCCTCTTATTGGGTCCATGAACCCACCTTCCTCTATGATCATCCAGCCTACTGGCCCATCACCTCTTTCTGTCAACATTGGGCCCGAAAGCCCCTTCTATCAAACATTGCTCGAAATCTTCCCCTCTTTATCAATATCTTCACCTACTCTGGATCCCGTAGTTGATCTCAACCCAAATCGGGCACCTGAAGCCCATTCTGTCTTTATGTTTAGCACTCCCCAAAAAGCAACGTCCTCGAAACTGAAATTTCGATCGAGGAAACATCTCAACTTGCCTCGGAAGGGCATTCGACCCAATGAGCCACCAGATCCTTAATTGACCATCTTTGCCCTTCATTCTCTCCAATAAATTCCACTCCATCCACCTCCTCTTCCTCCCCTTGTTTACCTTCTTCTTCTTTAGGTTTAGTTTCCAACAAAAATAGGACAAAAATCAGAGGTAGGAGAGTTCCAGAAAGATACCTACATCAGTTAGCTCAGAAAAGCTTAGGATGTGCCAGACAACCGGAATATTTGAAAAATGTGATCCAGCTAGATGAAATCCAATATGAGGAGAAGGATAACATTGATCAAACTTTGGGGATTTCTTCTTCTCTTAGTTCAACATCACCTACATCCAACAGAAGGCAATCAAGGGCTATGCAATTGCCGAACATCTTGCCCATCATCCTATCCCAATCTTTGACCCTATCAAATTAGGATTCCCCGATGAAGAATTGATGTCCATTCGATCTTCCAATCTATAGACTTTATATTTTGACGGGCATTAAACTCCCAGGGTAGAGGGATAGGGATTGTTCTTCTATCACCCGAAGGTGTCACCATTCCACAGGCTTTTCAGCTCCATTTTCCAACAACAAACAATATAACTGAGTATGAAGCCTTATTGGCCGGACTGGGGGTCGCTCACTTCTATGGTGTCACTAAATTAAGGGTGATCGGTGATAGTCAGTTGATTCTCTGCCAAGTGCTTGCCAAATACCGCACATCTCATCCCGGGCTCAGACCATACCAAGAACTCACCGCCTGTTACATCAAGCTATTCTCCAAACTCGAATTCATTCATGTTCCTCGTGCTCAAAATATTCTTGCCGATGCTCTCGCTTCCCTGGCATCTTCACTATCTATCCCCCTAGGCGGACAGGTTAGGACGATCTATGTTTGCCGACGTACCATTCCGGCAGTGGAAGATGCACGATTCTTGAAAGTTAAAGAAAAATTTGAAAAGAAAGAGTACATTGAGCAAAAGGAGGAGGTATCTTTGGTCGAGTTGGAGGAACTAGAAGAGGGTGAGAAACCATGGTATCATGAGATTGCGAATTACTGTCAGAATCAGACATACCCATCGGGATCAACTGCCGAAGAGAAGAAAGCCATAAGAAGAGTCTCCCAGAGATACACCATCTTAGGTGGGGCACTTTATAAAAGGATCTTGGCTGGTGTTCTATTAAGATGCGTAGATGAAGAAGAGGCTGAATTGGTGCTTGAGGAAGCACACTCCGGAGTATGTGGAGGCCATGTAAATGCCCAAGCCCTCGCCAAGAAGATCATCAGGCAAGGGTATTATTGGCCTACTCTAGAAGAAGATTGCTCGATCTTTGTCCGGCACTGTCACCAATGTCAACTTCACGCCGACAAGATTCACTCTCCCGCATCTTCCCTTCACCCGATTCATGCCCCATGGCCCTTCGCTATGTGGGCTTTTGATGTTATCAGACCCCTTGGTGACCCAAACTCCACAAACAAAACCAAATCCTTCATCTTAATGGCAACGGAATACTTCACCAAGTGGACAGAAGCAGAAGCATACGTGGAAATCAAGGCATCAATAGTCTGCACCTTCATCAAACGCAACATCATTGCCAGGATCGGGATCCCAAGCGACATCATCACCGACAATGGACTGCAATTCATCTCCTAAGAGCTGCGTGACCTTTGCAACAGGTATTGCATCAGATTGCATCATTCATCTCCATATTATCCTCAAGGCAACGATCAAGCAGAAGCCACCAATAAAACCCTGATAAAAATCATTAAGAAAACTTGTAAGTCTAGCAAGTTCGCGGATTTGCCAGATAAGTTAGTTGATGCTGTATGGGCCTATCGCACTTCTATTTGAACCCCAACGGGTCAAACTCCCTATGCTCTGGCATTTGGGATGGAGGCGGTAGTCCCATATGAAGTACTCGTTCCTTCCTTCCGAGTCGAGATCGATTGAGACATCCCGATAGATGAACGCCGAGATTCCCTTCTCGCGCAACTCGAACTCTTGGACGAAAGGAGGCTAGCCGCTGCCGAACATGCTAGATATTATCAAAATAGGCTTCAAAGATTTTATCAGAAGAGGGTGGTAGAGAGAAAATTTGAAATGGGTGAAGTTGTGCTTAAAAAAATATTCATTAAGCCGGGCGGTCCACGCTCCAAACTTCAACCTGATTGGGAGGGTCCGTATGTGATTTCGGCTGTTCATCCCGAAAATTCATACAAGCTGACTAATGCGGAAGGAGAAGAACTAGCTCATCCCTGGAATGGTGTATACCTCAAAAAATATTTCCCTTAAAACAAAAATCACTAAAAATCACAAAAAATCTATAAAATCCAAAGGTGTGAAGAATAATGATAACATCTAACGCTTGGTTGCTCGGTGCACCAACTTGTCATTTAGGAAAATAAGGATAGGCATCATACTGCACACACTACACGCCTAGTTTTGAAATCCGATGATTGGAAGTCAGAGAGAAAGCTAGGCAACGCTTAGCAAAAGAAGGTCAACCCTATCCCATTCTCTTCTTGTTTCGGTCCAGAATAGATGGAAGGGGTTAGAATGAGGAGTATCAAAAGTGCCCATTACCTTAATTGGAAAATGCCTTTGAAGGTATGACTTCTTAAAAAAGAGGAAAAGGTACCAAAAGATGGGCAATGACCCCTCAGGTCAGCAAAAGAATAGACCTGTCTGAATGTGTACCGACAAAAGCCCAAAAAAAGAAAAAGGCTCCAAAAGATGGACAATGAACCCCTCAGGTCAAAATCAAGCAAAAGAAAAAGACCTGTCTAAATGTGGGCCATCAAAGAAAAAGGGCTATAAGGAAGGACCCGAGGATGTCAAATCCCAAACAAGCAACGTGGGCACTAGTAGAGAAACAAATTCGACACCCCTGAATCTTATTAAGGACTTACCATCAATTCTCTTCCCTCTTTAACCTTGCGGGTAAGGTTGACCGACTGGATCCAAGAAGAGCCATAGTCTATCGAAGGCAGAAGGTCAGAAGATTTCGGACTAGGCACTTTCTTACACATGATGCCTACTCTTAACCCTTAGGTAACAATAAAGGACACCTATAGAAAGCAAGGCAGAGGATGAGATGGTCGTTTCTTTCAAACCAAAACAACAAAAAAATAAAATATTTCAAAAACACCAAACAAATTCATAAAATCAAAATCTCTTAAAAATTAAATATCCAAAACACCAAAAAATCATAAAAGTTCCAAAACATTTAAAAACATTATAAAACTATCAAAACCCAAACAAATCAAAAATTTCAAAACATCTACAAATTTGCTTTCTAAATTGAATAGTTGCCTTTGCATTCATGTTTAATTTCAGTCTTGCATATTTCCTTTTATGAATACTTATGTTTTTCTGTTATCTTTACCTTGATAAGGCCGATGTCTCTTGACAAAAGATCAAGTCAACTTTGCCCTCTCCTCGCAAGGGACTAAGCCAAAATAAAGTTCTAATATCTTCTCTCAAGTGGGTGCAGGAATAGGAGAAGGCATGCCAGCTTCATATCCCCAGGCACTTGGAGGAAGCAAAAACAACAAAAAAATCTAAAATTGAAAAACTAAAAGTGGACTACCCCGACCCCTATTAGGACTTGCATTTAGTATTGCATCTATCAAAATAAATAATATTTGAGATGTTGAAGACCTCAAGTCTAGAGGGGGCTGAGCCTGAGAACCCCTTCAACAAAATCAGTGAGGGCTCAGTCATTCCCTAGGCTTGCGGATAGGCCAAAGTTGAATATGCGGGGACGACGGTTTCTTCGTGGATGTCCTGACCCATTATGTTAAACCTATATCTTCAACTATTTTCTTAAACTTATTTGTATTTCTTTAAACCTAACATGCATCATTTCATACACCATCATGCATCATCCCACCACAACCATTTCCTACTTCCTAATCCTGCCATAACCTGCTTCCAGTCGCATCGTGAACCCTTTTAAAGATGGTCTTTTATAGCCCCAGAGGAGGTCTTGATTTTTCAGAGAATCGGTTTCCAACATGTTTTAACAATGATTTCATCGAAATAAGAAGTTTTCCATGTCAAACTGAACCGGTATTGTTGAGTAAAACCTTATGAATTTGAAGAACCCAACCGTGGTTGATTGGTTGTCTCCTCTTTACTTTTCGTAATTTACTTCTACCGAGTCCAGCACACCATGCAGTTCGGGTCCTGGTCGGTAACAATTCTCCCCTACGTGGGATTTTAGTTATTTTCTTTTAGTACTGTTCTTCTCTTTAACCAATCAACCAGAGGGAAGGTTTCAATAAGACAAAGGGTAATCTCAGAGTCTGGTAAAGTTTCATTCCACTCAACTAGGCTAAGGAAGGCGTGTCTAAATCTACACCTTGGCATCACCTTTTCATTCCATTACCACTTCATTCCGCTACACCTCACTACGCTTCGCTACATTCTTCTACGCTTCATTCGTGTCACTCCCCTACAAAGCCGACGTTAAGGCGAGGCTGGCTGTAGACACGCCATTTTGGCCTAGTTGGAGAGCTTAAATTCTTGTTTTCATGAAGTATATTTGAGTAACCTTTCAAGGGAACCGAGTTTTCTAGAAAATTAAGGTTTTAGTTACATTTCAAAGAGGGCAGTGCCCTACATATAAGGGCACCTGGCACCCTACTTATAGGGCACCAGGCGCCCTATAAATAGGGCACCAGGCGCCCTACTTATAGGGCACCTGGCACCTGGTCAAATCGACTTGACCGACCGATTTGACCCATCATAGTGACTTGTTTTATCGATTTGACATACCTCATGATGCTGGCGCCCCATATATAGGGCGCTATGCTGCGTGGCACTGCTTTTCAAAAATGGCCAAAGTACCCTCTTTTTGGCTATAAATAGAACCCCATTTGGAGCTGGGAGGAGGTTCTAACTTCATGCCACCCTATAACTGATCCAACACCACATTTCTAAGACATTTTCACCCCCCATAAGCCTTCAAACCGATTCAAAACTCTCTCCCAAAAACCCCAAAAACCTGCAGTGTCCTTCTTCAGAAATATGATTTTTCTCCAACTTTGAGGGCCTCTACACTCCATTTCCCTTACATCTAGTGTCAAAACACTCTTCCATTAGTTTAACTTGAGTATTGGCTGCTTGAAGAAGTCCTTTTTCCATCTTGGAGGTCTTTCTACACTCCGGGGCGATGCCGCGAAGAAGGGAAGAAAATCTGCTGAAGCCAGTCCCTGGTGCCCCATAAATAGGGCGCTTTGACTTTGGTCAACGCGCCCCATCAAGGGGACACCTGCAGCAGGCGCCCCATATATGGGGCACTAGCAGGGGCAGACCCCATTTTGCATTTTTTTGAGTTTATTTACCTTTCCGGTCGATCTTTTACTCCCCCCTTTCATTCTAACTCTCATTAACATGTCATTTAGCATATATTGAGCCACTCATTTGCATTTTCATGCATATCTAAACCCTCTAAATAGGGGTTTGGATTTAGTCCCAATCCGGTTAGTCTCTTTCCTTTTGCATGTTTGAATTCAAATTTGAGCACGATACTATGCTTTCATTAGAACTAATGAACCTTTCACTTGTTTCTATGTTTTCTTATGGACATTTTTAGGTAAATCCGATTGAGGCGGAGCTTCAACCGGATCGAAGACGAAGGACTCACTAAGCTCTCTTCTTTCGGCCGGCCGAGAGAGGAGAAGTCGGAACCCAACAATCTCCTCGCTTCCAAAGGTACGACGATCATTTCTCTATTTCATTTATTTTCATTCTACTATATTTTGATGTCTTTGGCTCCTGGTGACCACACCCACTAACATTCCATCCACCAAGTTCCCGAAGCAAGTGTAGGGGCCGGAAAAGGGGAGATCTACGGATATCCCCGTTTCGGGTGCTTATAGACTGAAGTTCAAAAATCAGGCCAGGTAATAAAGGCATCAGTCTACTAGCAATGACTTTAGTAAGAACTTTAAGTAAAACATTACATAAACTGATAAGTCTAAAGTGTTCCGTAAGATACGCATTCTCTTTTTTTTGGAATAAGAGTAATAAGTGTGTGATTTAGATCCAGCGGAACACATGTGGATGAAAACATAACTCTAATAATAGAGAGCACATCCTCATATATGAGTGGCCAATACTGCTGGAAGAAAATAGGAGAAAGGCCATCCATTCCCGTTGCCTTGTCAGGTTTCATAGAGAAGAGTGCTTGCTTAACTTTCTCCAAAGAGGGGGTAAACATAAAGCTTCTCCTTGATGTTAGGACAATACAGATAAATGCAAGGATTCTAACACATGTGCAGCAGAACATGCCGGAGTATCATAGAATAATGATTCAAAATATGAGCAGAAAACATACTTGATATCTTCTATATTTGCTGACCAAACACCATCAAGTAAATAGACCCCAAGTATCCTATTCCATCTTCTGCAATTTAAGACCCTAGTATGAAAAAATTTGGTGCATTTGTCTTCGATAGTATGCCAATAGATTTTAGCCCATTGACGCCATTAGGTTTTCTCTAAATCTTGTAACCAGAACAAATTTTTTCGCAGAGTATTTTTTACAAACAAAGTATCAGATGTGGGTGGCAATGATTGCAGAAAACATAACTTATCCTAGACTTTCTTAATTTGACTCCAGAAGCTACCAAAAAGATGATTCTTCCAATGGATCATGTCGAAGCATCTTCATCTTATGACCATAATGTTGACTTAAATCCGGAGAATTATTCCAGGAAGTAGATACCAGCTCATGAAAAGATGGATGCTTCAGCCAATTAGCCTCCAATCTAAACCACAACTTCCTTAGTTGTGTAAGAGGATTTGTATTAAGGTAAAGCGGGCTATGATCACTAGTAAAACATAGGAGTACATGAAGTTGCACCATAGGAAACAAAGAGAACTAGGAATCCGAGACTAAATATCTGTCTAACTTTTCTCTAACTTGGTGATGAATAGGTCTTCTATTATTCCAAGTATAGATAGATCCATCATTCCTTACTTCCAAAAGATTATTATTTTGAATGAAAAGTTCAAAGTGTTATGAGAATTAATAGGCTTTAACTCCCCCCACTTCTCAGAGGGGTTTCTGATGCAATTCTAGTCCTCGATTAAACAAGTAGGAAAGGAAATCTCTCGAATTAAATGAGTTAAATCAAACCACATCCACATTCTTTCTGAGTCAAGATTAGGTGCATATATGCCGATGAGAAACCAGGGTGAAGGAGAATTTGAAGTTTGAATTATACCTGCTATCCAAGAAGAAGTAGAGGAGATAACCTGCAGTTGAATATCATCTGTCCACCACATCTAGATGCCTCCACTTAGATGAGGGTACAATAAAATAGTTGTTGACACTTCTGCGAACAAAGAATTCATCACTAACCAATAAAGAGCATTTTGTTTCAGACATGAAAAAAATAGAAGGATTCACTGAATGGGTCAAACGGTCAACAAGATGAATTGTCGAGCATCCATTCTCACCCCGACAATTCCAAACAATGATCCTCATTTTGACGAGGGCAGCTGTGAAGGGCCGGTTGTCGCACCCTGTATCTCTGGTCCTGAAACAGATAAGACCTCAACCTTAATCGGAAACAAAAATTCATCAGGCTTAAGAACATACTACTTAGCCATTTGTGTAAAAGCTCTCCATTTTTGTTTATCTCTTATTCCCAGTTTTTTCATAGGAGTCTCTTGATAGGATAAATAAGAGACTTAATAAAATAGATATTGGAGAATTAATGGAATCTGCTAAAGTATGTCTATTGTTCTTTGTAGAAACAATATTAGCTAATGTTGAAGTAGCAGAGTAAAGCGAAGATAACATATACTCTGTAACCTGAGGTGGAGGTGGAAGAGCTAGAACATTCTGAGAAGAGTACACCTTTTCTGGAGATGACTGAGAATTGTAATGTTGGGAACCAGAACAACCCAATTGGCCCTACTGAGTAATAGAAAAAGTGAAATTTGGGAAATACGGGCATCTTCCTCCATTAGCTTCCTGACCAGAAGTGGTTAACCAATCCCCATAGCGAAAAACCAGTTGATTCTTCATATTGGACTTGAGAGAATCTGAAAGTTCAGGCTTAATACAAGCATTAAGTTTAGCTAAATACTCACAATCACTGTGTTCATGGCCCAATCTACCATAGAAATAGCACAATCAAACAATGTGCTCATAAGCAAGTTCGAAAGACTTTAAAGAACCATCCGGGAGGAAAATTGACACCTCCATCAGAAGAGAATTTAATACATTAAGTCGAACCTTGATGCGAGCAAAAAGACTCCAAGCAGCAATAATCTCTGGAGTTGGATCCCACGGAACCCCTATTTGCGAAGCGATCTTCATGATAACCTCTCGTAGCAGTAGTTCCTATGGCTAATCATAAATACGAAATCAAATATCTTCGTGATGTAAATTATATTCCATCAGAGAAGTGAAAGATCTAGCACATTCGAGCAGAATCAAATTGTTATTAAAAAAATCAGGGAGCACGACAACAAGCTTTATCCACCTCCTCATCTGAATGAAAGTACAAAATATAAGCATCGTTAGGAAAATCGAGTAATAGTAATGACCAAGGAGCACTCGGATTCCACATCTTGCGGATCCATTCTCTAAGGCCTGCTGGCCTAATTTTAGTAGAAGTGAAAACCTTCAATATGAGACTTCTCTTACACTTGTGATCTTTAGGAGTAACCGAAGATAGTAGGCTAACGGGAGGAATAGTAGTGGGGGAGGGGTAAGGAGATCTCTAAACTGCTGAAGAATAGTGTCTTCATCAATAGGCTCCACATCTATAAGAAACACAGAAGAAAAAATAGCGGTTCTCGGAAGAAAAGGAAAACTAGTGAGATAGAAGAAGATAATCCTGGTGCAAATAGCAAGTCAAAGAGAGGAGAGCACCCAAAGCGAAGAAGAAAAAGTACCAAAAGAAAAACAAAGTGCAGTTGGAAGCTAAAGAAACAACCTTAGAGAGAAGAAGGCAACCCAAGTGGTAGAGCTCGTAAGACCAAAGGAAATAGTCCTGGCGGAATAGAAACAAGTGGAGGAGAAGGCACTAGAAGAACCTAGAAGTAGGAAGAGAAAGTACCAGGGATTAAACTTAGTCTCGGGATGCTACAGAAATGGTAAACCAAAATGAAGTCTGTGGGAGAAGTCTGGACATAAGAACAGACCCGATTAGGGCAACGAGGACCTAGGTCATCGTCCACTGTACCGGACAACAATGAGGCAGAATGGCCTAAAGAATCGAAAGGGGATTGATTAGGAAATGAAGAAAGGAATGGGAACTATTTACAATCAAAAATAGAAACTGGTAAAATAGGAAAGCACACAGGAAAGAAGCCGCAAGGAAGAGCAGAAGATGGATCTACGAGATTAAATAGGAAGATGGTTAAGTACAGAGGAGAAACAAAGGAAAAATGGTGTGAAGATGGAAAAGAAGAGTGAAAAGGAGGAAAAAAAAGATTACAAACACCACCTTCCCCGACCGAAAGAACGCCAAGAAGAGAGAGAAACGAAGGGAATCAACCTACGCTGAGGGAAAGAAACAGAGGGAAGGAAACTCCCCTCTCTCAAGTTTTCGGAAGAAGCGAAGCAAACGCCTAAGGATTCTTGATGCTGCAACAGAGATTACTGCGATGGATAAGATCATCATAGTGGAGAATGAAAAGGCGCAACAATTAGAGCCGAAGACACACAGCCTTTAATATCATACATCAATGGTGCTCACATATTCAAATCAAATAAATAAATTGTGCCACTATTTTTTTTAAACAAAAAATTGTTTCACTCTTCCTCATCACATATTGTATTGATGATGATGTCATGAGATGGATGAAATGTGCTTTAACTACTAGCTCCAAGCATCCTTCCAACTAATGTAGAGATAAATAATGGGTAGTTCAGTGTCAAAGGCAACCCTAAGGTCTGCATGCCTAGGAAGTGGGTGTAAACTAACTTTTCATAATTTATATATTGAATTGTGCATCCTAAGGCTAGTATGCTTAAAGCAGAAATATACATCAAACTCTGCTAAAACAGAAAACATGAAACACAAGTACAGTCACCTTATATAAACCATTGAAGTCCAAAAGAAAAAGTAAAAAAAAATACAATTGAAATTTTTAACAAGAGTTTTGTATGGAAGATACTTGCTGACATTAATAACATGTTTTTCCTTGGCCCAACATGGTAAATGTAAATAAAAACATCATTAATTTCAAAGAGAAAACTTATAACAGTTTAGTTTTTTCATCTGAGTTTGGTTTCTTCTTGTCTTCTGGAGATCTCTCACTCTAGTTGCAAGATGTTCTAGCCCTATATTTCAATGATTTTACTGGAGATCTCTCACTCTAGTTGCAAGATGTTCTAGCCCTCTATTTCAGTGATTAAGGGCTATTTTTAGTAAATGATAGAGCATCTCAAGTCTTCTTGATGTCTCTTGCATCCACTTTGTTGCATGATCCACCATCTCTTTTTAGTCAAACCAAAAGATATACTTCTTGTTTAGGAAGCCCTAAATGGTTTTTTCTTTCAACTTTTCAATTACATGAGATAATCATAGTAGGCATAATTTTGATAAAATGAAAAATTCCTCCCTCCCCACAACAAGAAGAGGTGCTTTGAAAAATAAAGTCATCATAAATATTGGAATACAATCAACTATTCACAAGGCGCTGAAAGCATTTAAGTACTATTCAGGTTTGTATAACATCATTATATTTTACATTTAGGCAAAAGATAAAGGGTCAGTGAAACAGAATGTCTTGAAAATAATTCATTTCATGACTGAAGCTTTTTAAACGTGGGCATTGAAGTGCCTCAAAAAGCTATCTGACAAAGCCAAGGCACCTGGTTATGGTCAAGAGCTTATGTTGCATCTTGCAAGCAAGTGATGATCTCTTCTGCAGCTATTTTCTTTATTTCGCCTGGCTCTAGCTGCCGAAAAAGGTAAACTAACATTAAAGAATGAAAAAGAAAATTGTTTGTTGTTACAAAACTGAGAAGGCATAGTTAACTCACTCTTTCTTCTTGATGCTCCAACCATGAGATAGTTGCAGACAAATCAGCTACTGCCCACTCCTTCACTTCAAATGAAGAAGAAAGTTTGATTATGCTTTTACAAATTTCACCCTGCAAATAAATCATGCATATGTCAAGGATAAAGACACAAAAATCACCAATACCAATCAAAAAAAGTTTGAAGGAAATGTAATTGACTAGAAGAAAGAACATCAATGACAATAATGAGATAAAAAACCAATGAAACAATTCTAAGAACGACCACAAGCAGCATTCGCACCTGTGGAAGCAAAGTACATTAGACAGGCTAGAAGCAACAAGAAGCAAGTTCCACAAACTTGCAGTTAAGGGATTAAGGCCATATTGGATAAGCAAATAAACAGAACAAAGCTGACAAATTTTCTCAATGTCACTTCTTCTAAGAATAAAATTAATTTGTTGAAAAACTGAACAAAAGAATAAGCATCTAGCAGGGAGATTTTCTTCAATAACTTCATTACGCAGATATATGTGTGTGTATCTCCATTATGAACACGTGTTCTAAGCCAACAAGATGATCAGACTTCTTTCCAAGCTAAAAGCTCAGTTCCTTCTGTCAACTGGCAACTTATACGACAAGTGGAAAGGCAAGTATATTTGATTTTGATTACATTATATTGTTATGTCTAGAAAAAAAAAAATACAACTAAAAGTGTATTTATCAATCATATTTTTTATATTTTATACTATAAAATATTGATAATAATCTATTTTTATATCATGTTAACTATATGTATGCCATAATTGTGAAATATTATTTTATTTTGAATAAAAAATATGATTAAAAATTAGTTATTACACTATATTTATTATATTTATTTGTGACTACAATATATTTTTGACTTGATTTTATTTTATAATAATTTAAAATTTTTAATATACTATGTATTTTAAGCAGCGAAGACGAGCTAGTGTTCGTTATTTTTGAGGGCGAAAAAGAAATTTCTTCTTTCTTTTAATGATGGTCTCTCCGTTACCAACATATCTGAAGCAGAAATACATGAAGAGCTGAAAATCAGACCTCCTGCTAAACAAGATTTCCGCTCGGACCTTTCGTTATAGCGGGTTTGTTGAAACAGACTACCCGTTAATTTTCCTTAATTTTATCAAAATTAAACTTATGTTTATTTGTAAAATAAAAATAGATTTAGGAATAAATCAAGTTAATCTCTATTCATCCTCATACAAAATAACACTTAAAAAAATGAGTGGCACTTGAATTAGCATAAATACAACATTCTACATTGTATCTATGATAAGATTATCTTGAGCTGCTTCCTCTCGAGTGAGCATGCACTTGATCTTGATTTCTCTTTATTGTATTTGTAGTTATCACTGACTTGTTTGCTGATAGTCTTTTAGGGTCCGTTTGGCACCAAATATTTTTAGATATAAATCTAGTTTATGATCTTAAATTTTAGGGGATAAACAAAGTTTATCTTCCAATTTATATGGTATGAAACAACCCTTTAACATAGTGCCCTGGCAGTCTGCTTGTCACGACCCGAAAAATAAACAACATAAAACCACAACTACGCAGCGGAAAACATAACGTCGTGATAGTGGGAGAAATCCATCATTCGGATTTCATAACCCATACAAGCATGTGAAATCAGCACACACGATCAAGTCTATAAAATTCCACAAGAATTTCCAAAACCTGGAGTCAATAACTTAAAAATCAAGCCAACATCATCTAGTCCAACTCCAACCAAAAACTTAAACATTTAAAACAACTAAATTCCAAACCAAGTCCGTTCATATGTTCCATCTTTAAATCAAAACCACTAGATTGTTTAAGTACACAACAACCTAAAATTCCAAAACAAGCAACCTGATGAAAATAAAATATATCACTCCGCTCCAACTCTTGAAGATTCTGGTTCTTCCATGGCCTCTGCTTGAGCCTCCAAGCCAATCTCCTGATCTTCAAAACCTGCTGAAAAATATTAACCCACGATGGGGTGAGTCTAGAGACTCCGTAGGATTTACACCCTTCACCCATCAATCGGGTAATTAACATATAAACAAGCAGTGGTATGTAACATATCTAATTTGAGATGTAATACAAAAGTATAGAGTGTCTTCTATATTAATCTCACAACCCATATCCATACATAGTTATCTTCAAAAGAAAAGGTTATGCCAAAGCCAATCAATTCTAGACTAATGCATACAAGGCCATAAAACTAAACAAAAATCAACTAGATGACCTTCAGACTTAACTTAACATGACCAATCTAACATGAGACATATATGAATTTTTCTAACTTATCATGCTTTAACATCTAAACATAACATGCAATGAGCATAATTTCATGTTCTTTCTAAACCCATAGTCATATGGCAAAGAATTGGTCGTCTTGCCTTTTCACATCACATATCCAAATCACTTTCACTAGCTCTAATTTATATAGTAATAACATATACTAAGCTAGCCCAAAGTGCACCTAGGCAGTGGTGACACTAAGGGAAAAACCGCGGTAATCCAGGATCTGTGGGAAGGCCGGATTTATCTAAGATACCCGCTGCTCACGGGCAATTTGACTAGAATAGGCTGGTGAAGCCTCATAAGATGTGGTACAAGAATTCATAATAAATTTTTCAGATCATGACACACCTGCATACCATGTACACAAGACATAAACATCTCATTCTAATGTCATCCATGCAAAACAAATTGTTTTTATCATAAACTAGACAAGACTTGCACTAACCGACATGGTTAACATATCCTAATCAAAACTCATATCAAACTTGATAACATGAACCCAGCCATATCATGCAAGACATATTACACAATCTGGAACCAAACCAAATAATTTTTACATGATCTATGCACATGCAATAACAAACCAAATCAAGACATGCTTAATTACATACACAAGACAATTAATCAAACCCAATTTTGGCATAATCAAAACAAGCTAACTTCTGATGTCAACACCCATAATCTGACCTAAACAGGTTCCAAAAAGTGAAATTTGATGACTTTTGATTTTTCCAAAACTCCACATAATTATATTTCAATTCTAGGTCCATTCTAGCACATAAACATATACATAAATAACATATGGTCAAGTCTCATGAAAAATAGTTCTACCCATCCAGAATCATGCCAAACATGTCCCATAATATTCAAAATATCATTTTCAAAGTTCTGGATTCAAGGATTTTTGAGAAAATTTACTAATCATGAGTCAAAAGTCTAAACTAGTCAAATCAAGGTTCATAAGTTAAATCATGCATATTTTCTAATCAAAATAGGATCAAATACATAGACGACCTTGAGAAACCTACTTGTAATCTTTAGTGAATTTTCCTGATTTTTTTGGATTTTTCTGCTATTTTTCTTGGCCTTAATCTAATATCCGTATTTAATAAATCCGAAAATCAGAATTTCCTGAACCGGCGCCAAACCGGGCGGTTCGTCCGGCTGAACCAGAGTAGTTCGAAGGCGTTGGACCGCGGCTGGACCGGCGGCTCACGATGGCGGTTCGCGGTGGCGCCGGAGCCGGCGGTTCCCGGTGGCGCTCGCGACGGCGGAGGCGGCCGGCGGCGCTCAACGGCGACGGCGATGGGCGGGGGAGGGGCTGGCCACGACGGCGACGGCGAGAGGAAGGCGACGGCCAGAGATGGCGGCGGCGAGAGGCTCTCCCGCGGCGGTTCCGGCCGGAACAGGGGAGGTGACGGCGGCGGTTTCCGGCGACGGCCACGGGCGGCGCTGGAAGGGTTGGACGGCGACGCTCTTGCCGGCAAGGGAGGCGCTGGAGGGAGGAGACGGCGATGAGGTGAGGGGACGGAGGCGGTGACAGCAAGGGGGAGGTCCGGCAGCGCTCGCTTCTGGTGGCGGCGGCGCTCACGACCGGCGATGGCGATGGCGGCGGAGGAGGAGGGAGGCGCGGCGGCGGGGAGACGGTACGAGCAAGAGGGGGGGAAAGAGAGAGGGAAGGAGATCCAACAGGGGGGCTGCGAGACCGGCGAGGGAGGGGGGGAGAAACAGGCGGGGGTGGCCGGCGTTACCGCGGGGACGGCGGTGAGGAGTCCGGGACGGGGAGGGAACGGGGGGGGGTGGTTACCAAAATTAAATTTTTTTTTTTTTTTAATTTCCAGGTATTACATTCTTCACCTTAAAAAAAATTTCGACCTCAAAATTTAAAATTACTTACCAAAAAGATGGGGGTGAGACCGCTTGATATCCTCCTCGATCTCCCAAGTAGACTCCTCAGATGTGTGATGCTTCCATAACACCTTGACCATCGGAATAGTCTTCTTTCTAAGCTGCTTCACCATGCGATCTATGATCCGAATAGGCCTCTCTTCAAAACTCAAATTAGGTTGCACTTCCACCTCAGAGAAATTAATGACATGAGTAGGATCTGAAACATATTTCCTCAGAAAGGATACATGAAAGACCGGGTGTACTCTGGACATAGCAGGTGGTAAAGACAATCTATAAGCAACTTCTCCAATCTTCTTCTCTATCTGAAATGGCCCAATGTATCTCGGATTCAGCTTACCACGACGACCAAATCTGATGACTCCCTTAGTGGGGGAGACCTTTAGGAACACATGATCTCCTTCTTCAAATTGAATATCACACCGTTTCAAATCTGCATAGCTTTTCTGACGGCTCTGAGCTGTAAGTAACTTCTGCCGAATGACCTGGATCTTATCATTACTGTCCTGCACCCAATCTGGCCCAATAAGACTTCTCTCTCCATCCTCTTCCGAACAAAGAGGTGATCTACAAGGCCTACCATACAAAGCCTCAAATGGTGCCATTCCAATGCTAGAATGATAACTATTGTTGTAAGCAAACTCAAGGGTAACTGCAGATCCCAACTTTCCTGCCACTCAAGTGCTCCAGCCCTCAACATATCCTCCAAGGTTTGGATTGTCTTTTTTGACTGACCATCTGTCTGAGGGTGTTATGCTGAACTAAACTTGAGTTTAGATCCCAAAGCTTCTTGCAGTCCCTTCCAAACTCTTCCAGTAAACCGAGGATCTCTATCTGAAACAATAGTAACTGGAACACCATGATACTTAACCACACCATCAAAATATAACCTGACCAGACTATCAGTAGGTTGAGCTTCTTTAATCGGCATAAAATGAGCTGATTTAGTAAGCCGATCAACCACAACCCAAATAGCATCAAACTGCTTCTTGGTTCAAGGCAATCCTGTGACAAAATCCATAGAAATGTGTTCCCATTTCCATGATGGTATCTCCAATGGTTGCAAAGGTCCTCCTGGTTTCTGGTCTCCAACGGCGATGGCGAGAGGAAGGCGACGGCCGGCAACGGCGGCGGCGAGATGCTCTCCTGCGGCGGTTCTGGCCGGAACAGGGGAGGTGACGGCGGCGATTTCCGGCGACGGCCACGGGCGGCGCGGGAAGGGTTGGACGGCGATGCTCTCGCCGGCAAGGGAGGCGCTGGAGGGAGGAGATGGCGACAAGGTGAGGGGCCGGAGGCGGTGACGGCAAGGGGGAGGTCCGGCGGTGCCCACTTCCGTCGGCGGCGGCGCTCGCGACCGGCGACGGCGATGGCGGCGGAGGAGGAGGGAGGCGCGGCGGTGGGGAGACGGTACGAGCGAGAGGGGGAGAAAGAAAGAGGGAAAGAGAACCAACAGGGGGGTGCTGCGAGACCGGCCAGGGTGGGGGGGGGAGAAACGGGCGGGGGTGGCCGGCGTTACCGTGGGGACGGCGGCGAGGAGTCCGGGACGGGGAGGGAAAGGGGGGGGTTACCAAAATTAAAATTAATTTTTTTTAAAAAAAAAATTGCCAGGTATTACACTGCTTTAGTAGAATATACCAATACCTTGAAGATAGGTGCTAGCCTAGTGTCATGTATAAAATGTCACATGTATAAGAAACTGCTCTATTTGCCTACGCACAATTTAATGATCCAGTACTTCTCGACTGCAGCTGTTGAGGCCCTTGTTGAGGTCACTATGGTCATGACCTTCTCTTATTGGATGTATGTCAGCACAAATGACTCCGAAGACTTCGTATTCAGTCAATCTCTACCTCGATCGAAGTTATCATCAGTATTGTTGCAAGCATCTTGCAAGTTTTGTGGTAGGTGGCAACCATGGTAGCAATGTTTTAAGAAGACTCGAGCATGTTTTAGATGTGGTGAAAAGGAGCACAGGATCAGCCAGTGTCCCAATCCAAGATATCATAAAGTAGCACCAAATATCAATATAGTAGAAGACTTCAAATGAAAAATTCACTCAAGTTTGATCAATAGTACCACATTAGCAGGTGACACATGTCCCAAGGCCAAGGATTCCAAAATCAGAATTGGAATCAGAATCGATTCCTGGGAAGGGAATCGATCCAGGAATCAGTTTGGATCGATTTTTTTTGAATTTTTTTCATCAAAAATTCAAAAAAATCAGAAAAATTCTTTAAAATAGGAAATGAGTTAGAAAAAATTTTTAAAATAAGATTAGCATTTATCCACAGGACCACATCAAATAATTACTAATGAACTCCACTTGAAGTTAAGTACATATTCCATTGATTCAAAAACCAATTAGTTGATACATCATGAAAATATAAAAATAAGAATTTACATCATATCAATCTACTACCAATATCTAGGATATAAATATTGGTCTTCCTCCTCTCCCTGCTATTGTTGATGCTCCTCCCTTGTGGTCAGTCTTGTATATTGTCCGAGACCATATCCATTTGAAAATAATGCCGATGCCATGCTATCAAGGTCGTATGGATCGGACTGTGAGATGACCAGGACGTAAGCAGACTCTGGTGGAGCTAGTAGTGGTGGTGGTGGAGAAATCCACTGCTGGTGAGCCTCGCCAAATGCTGGATACTATGGCTCCATAAAATAATGTTGCGGTGCCTGCTTATCCAGCGTGTAATACGGTTTTGGATGCCGTGAATAAGGTGACTAGGCTGCTGCTGATGGCTGCATCGCTGGTATGCGATGTCATCATCAACTGAGGAGTGAGAAGAAGGTTGCGTGTTGTCATCTAGGCTCACAGGATGCCTGACCTCTAGCTTCTTTCTCTTCACCTCTTCAGCCATCTCTAAAGTACCAGAACCCAAAGATTTTTTTAACTTTGCAAATCCACCCATTTTTCGTGCAGTTACATTTGTTTTCATTTTCCCTAGACTACGAATGGGCTGGGTAGCGGCGGCTGGGACTGGAGCTGGGGCTAAAGCTGCAGGTGGCTGCTCCATAGCTGCTGGGGTAGAAGAAGGCCCTGCCTGAGCCTGAGAAGTAGTTGGAGGTGGAGCTGGAGCATCCTTCTCGGCTTCAACACCATCCAACTTTCCTTCAGCCCATGCACGGTCATCGGGATCAAACTCAGCTGCATGATCCCTGGATGCCCTCTCCTCTATCTAGGAGGCAAGTGCATGCTTCTCCTGGAATATCTGATCTATGTCCACCTCCTCAGGTGGTGGTGTGGCGGAGGTATGCCTTTGCTCGTATGGACCACCTAAAAATCGTGCAAATCGCTCCTCACTGATCTTCTGTCAATCCTTGATATTCTTGATGCGCAGCCTCATATTGTAATGACAAAAGACCAGCTTCTCCAGTCGGTCTGAGGTCAACCTGTTCCTCCTTTTCGTATGTATCAGGTTGAATGTACTCCAGTTCCTCTCACAATGGGAGGAACTGGTGCTCTGGCTGAGTATCCTGATACAGATGGCAGCAAGTGGATTCCATCCACTCTTGGTGTTCACCTGAACCCACCACTCAGTTGCAAGAAAAAAGAAAGAGAAAAGGTAAACAATTAGCCCATCATCTTCCATAACTTCTATGAAAAAAAAATCTTCATCAAGCTATTAGTATACCAGGTGACACTTTGTCGCACGAATATTTCATATCAGCATCTAAGTATACGCCAACCCTCATCTTATACTTCTGCATCTAAAAAATTTAAAAAAAAACATTAGTTGTCTATTAATTAGCTACTCCAAAGTGTTGAATAAACTCTAACTTACTTCTATCTTAGCCTCTATCCTATCCTACTGAGATCGGCAGACACAGAATAACAGCTAGTGTACCCTGTATCACCTCGTTGTCGTTCACCACCTGTCCTCCATATTGGATGCGGGGGTTCAAAAAATATCCTGCAAGAGTTTAATAGTTAACATTATGAATAAAACAATTATTGAATAAACTTAAAGTAGGTGAGCAAAAATATTTTTTGAACCTACTAACCTGCAACATGGACATCGTGATGCAAAGTCTTGTCCCATCGGTCATCTATGATTTTCCACCACTTTTTGTAACCTCTGGGATTTTTCTCTTTTATTTTCAATTTTTCTCGGTCCATGGCATCGTACAACGTGCCCATCTGGTCCCTGTCATATGAGTCTACCAACCTCAAGACAACTACCAGTGGCTCACTGATTGCCAAGTAGTAGGCAATCCTCTCCCAAAATCTCTTGTTAGTGATCTGCTTCTCAGACCTGACAAGAATTTTCAGCTGATCTTTCTTGTCATGCAGGTTGTCCACCATATAGTTATAATACTCCTCGGACTATGTGAACCTAACCAATGCATGCCTGTGCTAGTGTAAACTCTCCAATGCAATGAAATTCGTAGCAAAACGATTCGGATCGGGTCTAACAAGATCATGCCCTTCTGTGTGTGATCCCATAACATGTAGCAGACGGGGATGCAAATAAATAAATGATGTGATCGTCTGCTCCTGCCTGACAAGGGTGGATACACTCTCCTCCTTGCCTATATCCTCTAATATGAGATCAATAGAATGTGCCACACAGGACACCCAGAACATGTGCTTCCTCTTCTCCATCAACTTTCTCCCAGTCGCCTTATATGAAGGCTCGTTGTCAGTGACAACCTGAACCACATTGTCCTCCCCAATCTCCTCCACCACCGCATCCATCAAATAAAAAAGGAAGTCGGCATTTTTATTCTTCCCATAAGTGTCTACTGACTTCAAGAACGTGGTCCCCTCAGAACAATACACCAAGAAGTTTATCATACTTCTCTTGGTGATACCTGTCCACCCGTCGCACATAATTGTGCAACCCCTCTCCTTTCACACCAATTTAAATCCATCCATCCACTCCTTCAACTCCTGGACCTCCTCATCTAGCCCAGCACCCTATATATGTCTGCTGCCTGGGGCTTGCAAATGTGGTCCAGCCTCACCCACGGCATCCACCATCGTCTGAAAGTAGGGGCTGGTGGCTGCATGTGCTGGGATGCCTACATCAAGTTAAAAAAAATTTGGATCAGGCAAAAATTAAATTTAAGTAAATAAAACACACATAAATGCCAATTTAAAAGTGATACCTGCATGCAAAGACCACTTCACAATGTGGCGAACGGCTCTCTTTGAAACCGTTCCTGTTGTCTTCACCTCTTTCATAGCTTGTTTAATCTCCATCTGCCCAGCACTCTGTTTCCTAAATAAATACTCATCACTCGGCGTAAATCGAGTACTGGTAGAAGTAGAACGGCGGTATGGCTCCTGTCTCCTGGAGTCAGTCTCTCGGTCCCGGGTAGGGTGAGCCGATGCTGATCGGCCAAGAGCTGGCTCAACTCTGGACCCTGACCCTCCTGCTCCCCTCCTCCTATCCTACTTCTCAGCAAATGCACGCTTGCTAGCGTGCCTAGCATGTCTAGGCTCGGAGTCTGTGGACTCCTCCTCGCTCTTTGGCTCCGGCTTAGCTGCTGCGTTCCCCTTGCCTTTCCCTTTCGAGGTAGGCAAATCACAGTCCCTCCTTCTCTGGAGTAGCTCGTCATGCAACTCCTCCCTCTGCTCAATCCTAACAGCCTGTTGAGAGGCTCTACCTGTCATGTAGCCTCTCATCTTCTCACTCTTCTCCCTCGGCACCTTATCACATTTCTTTACATTTTCACTTGTTCCGGCAATATGTTGTTTCAGCCGGAACACCCCCCCGTTCATCTCATTCCCACACCATTTGCATTGTACTCTCTTTCTGACCGGGTCTACCATGTGTCCGTGTTCCCAACCCACGTCAGAAGGACGTGTTGGTGCTGCATCACCTTGATCGGCCATTGCTTAGACCTACAAAAATTGTAAAAAATGCACTAAAAATTATTAGATAACATAAAAATTGCTTTAGGCACTGTTCGGGAAGCAGACAACCCATCAAACACACTATTCGATATGTTTAAAGGATTACGTATTTTCCGGAAATGGTCGTAAATCAACATACGGGGTATCCGGAATTTTTCCCGTACAAAGAACATCCAATCGATGTTCAAACAACTTGAGAGGAGTTGTTCGATCAAAAATCACCGGGTTTAACCATGCTCGGAGTCATTGGAAATGTGTAAAAATAGGCGTTCAAGATATCCGGAATTTTTCCCGTGCAAAGAACATCCAATCGAATAGTTCTGAACTTAAATGGACTTGTTCGTTCAGAAACCACCAAGTTTAACGATGCTTAGACTCGTCGGAAACGCGTAAGAATGGACGTACGAAGTTTTCGGCGAAGAAATCTTACCAATAACCTTCTAAAGATCGAAGAAGAGGTTGAATCGAGGCCGATCGGAGTTTGGATCAGTGGAATCCCTTGAAGAAGTAGCTTGGAATCGCCGGAATCGTCACCGGAATCGCCGGAATCGCTGCTGGAAGCGCTAGAATTGCCCTTGAATTGGCGCACACAGCTGGGATTGACGATGTAATCGCCGGAATCCTCGATTTCGAAGTTTAGATCGCCCTAAAATTGCCATAATCGAGCTCTACCACTGTATCGTCAGAATCGACCACGGCGGGAATCGAACCGGACTGGCAGACCGGTCTTCCATGGAATGGGTTAGGGATCGACCGATTCCACACGAAATTGCCGGAATCGGATCGATTCAGACCGATTCCGCAGAATCCATGCTGGAATCGGTCCTTTCGCATGGAATTGGAATGGAATTCGATTCCGAAATCGGCTGATTCCGGACCGCCGATTCTGCAATCCATGCCCAAGGCACACATGTTCTACACCCACATCAATAGTAGAGGAGTGCTCAAGCAAAAATTTTTGCTATGCCATTAGTATCTTCCATGGGCTATTAAAGATACAATTTTAGTTGTTGAAATACATGTTAGAATTATTTCAATTCTGGTACTACATATTCTTTTATTTCACTATGATATGCAACCTACATGTTTGCGCAACATTGGCTTATGGTGAAGAATTGCAATTCACTTGGAGTGAACACTCCATCAGGAGGATCAGTAGAGGTGTTGTTTTGTGTGCCAAAAATGTGATATCTCTAAGGAATCATTCAACAAAATTTGGTATAGTGAAAATGACAATTCCTTCATATTTTTCAGTCTAAATAGGAACTAAACAACAAGAACAGAGAGCCAAATTCAAACCAAATCGAAAATATCTTCTTAATATTCAAGAAATCCCTCATGATGGGAGAAGAATTGAAGATCTCACATCTTTATGTCATTCAAGTACATCTAATAGTATCTACATGAACACCCTTCGTAGATGGATTCTCTTGCACGCCAAACCTTTCGACTCATCCCCGATGAAGCTCCAACATGAAAAAAAAAGTGCTTAGAGAGAGAGAGAGAGAACAGGAAGAGGTTGACCACGAAATTGGTTCTAGGGTTTGACCAAAGTCATTTATATTTATAAAAATTGAACTTTTTTAAATAAACCTCTTAATTTCTATAAATTTTACTCATGCCCCTGTACTTACACATCAATATTTATATATGTAACACATTATGTCCAATAGCTCATTTGGTTGAAACCTAATTAAAATAGTAACTTATTTTAAATTAAATTTTTTATTTAATAACATTTCAATGGCTTTCCAATCATGAAGGGTATAAGTCATGTCCCATAATCCCAAACAATTTTAGAGATGAACTTATCTCCACTGAGCCTTAATATAACTAGTTATCACAAGGATATAAATTCCCATTCATCCAATGCCCTAGTTGTAGACACGCCAAATTGGCCTGATTCGGAGCCCCAGACTCTTATTCCATAGGCGATATTCTTATTTGACCGTTATCTGATCCGTATTATCTCGTGGAGATGAGTTAAGGACGTTGGTAGAGCCCCTTGTGAGTTGAGAATGGACCGATGATTTCCGGAATATTGCCGTAACCTTCAAGCGAGAGTCGCGCGTGAACCGTAAAAACATGAAACCTGCTCGATGACCGACCTTGAATGGTTCATAATTGAAGTTCTCGGGAGTCCTGCATGTGTTCTCTAACATTCAGGGTTTCCGAGAAGTCATTTTGGTAGGCGTCGGTCAATGACGGCTTTCGTTACGGCTTTTTCGATCTATACTGACATGGCTATCCCGAACCACGCGCTAGGCCATTCCGGTCATCACCGGGTCTTTTTGTGTCATCCGGGTCGATTTTAGCCGAATATTTTCATCAACCGGGGCCATACGACCATTTTGGTCAATTTTAGGGTTTCCCGGCTTTTTCGAGTTTCGGTTCACGTTTACCGGGTTAATCTCAAATTTTTCGATGACTTCGCGTTTTTGGATTGTACTGGACTTGTTCGGTCATCATTTTAAGTCATCCCGAGTTGACCCGAGATTTCTTGACCGGAACCGTGCTCTTTCAGATCTTCGCCACGGGTTTTGGCTTTCCACGAGAGGGTAAACCGGTAGAAAGCCCTGTGCAAACATCTAGGGAGTCATGCTGGCTGGTTTACTGACTTGAGGAGGTGCGGTTGAAGGCCCTCTTTCCAACGTGACAAACAGGAGCCGAATTGGACATCCCGTTTGCAAGATACGGCTCGCGGAACACGCGCACAGGAGAGAGAGTGTACCGCACCCCCACTTTGCTTGAAAGGGGAGGGCGCACCCTCAACCCCCCTCAAACCGGGGTGTGTCCTGGTTCCTTTGAAAAGCGGGGGCGCGATCAGTTTCTTTAAATCGGAAATTACCCCGATCAGCACCTTCTAAACCGGATTTTTGGAAGGTTTCCGTCGAAAATTTTAGATTATTTGTACCGCGCCCCCGGTTCGGGGGCGCGTTACGTATATCAAGTCGATTTTTAGCAATTTTCGGAAGATTCCATCAAATTTTAGTAGTGAGACGCGTACCGCACCCCCGGTTTCTTTGAAACTGGGGGGCGCGCAGACTGTGCCCCCGAAATGAGGGCACGCCCTTGGTTTGAGGGCGCGCCCTCGTCCCCTTTGAAAAGCGGGGGCGCGGTCGGTCCAGTTTCCATTTTTTGCATCGCCTTTATTCCCTTATAAGTTGAGGGCCATTCTCAATGACCCAAGGTTAACCCCCCATGCCTAGCTTGTCCAGAGGTAGTCCAAGCTCTTCTCCAAAGCCGTCCCAACGTCCAAAGGTGATCCGACATTGAGAGATCGATCTCGAAGTGAAGGAGAAGGCTCCATCCGGGTGTTCTGCATCAGCCATCTTCATCGACTTATGAAGAAAATCCGGGACTTCTTCTGCAAAATTCTTCAACATAGAAGTTGTTCCTATCTTCGTCCTCTTTCACCTCCAACTGGCGGCACTCAATTTGGACTTGCCGTTTGTTCATGGCGGTTTCTGTACCAAGGGCGCGCATCCAGGTTCTGTTTTCTTCATCTGCCCACTTTCATAATTTTTAAATACTTCTACAGGAGGATTTTGGAGAAATCATAAACATTGGAACTCTTCCTCTCTGAGTCCTATGTCTACTCCCACAAACTTCACTCAATTCTGACATTGGGGTCATCCGTAGTATCCTCTGCACCAAAGTCGCGCCAGAAGGGTGCAAAGCTACCCGAACTGGCCTTCTTCAACCAACTCGGCTTCAACTCAAGCCGATTCACTTCATAAGATTTCGCAACTCATTTAACTCAGTTTATTTACTGTTTTAAAGTATATTTCAGTTTATTTGCATCATTTTTACATAATCAAAAATACAAAAAAAGGGTTAAGGTCACCCCGAAGCCGGTGAGTCCAATTCCAATTGCTTCTTTCTCATATTCTCTCTACAGTTACTACACTTCCCATAGTTCTAATTATTTTCTTTCACTTAGTTTATTGTTCTAGTTGCACAGGTTTATCAAGCTAGCATCGGTTGGAGACTCTTCTTCATCGGCCGGCTGAGGAAGAAGAAGGTTGAACCCATATCACGATCTCCCGCGCTAAGGTACACGGTCAAATCAACTCATTTCTTGTTTTTATTCTATAAAGAGGAGCCCGCGGCTCCTGGAGATCACATATTTCATGTTTTAATTTCATCTCCTCCTCACCTCCTCCTCACCTCCTCCCACATGACCCGAACCATCTCCGGTGCTCGAGCGACGCCGTGAGATGAAAGTTCGGGGATCAATGTGAGTGTGGGACCGAGGTGAGGACATTTTACTGCTTTCCGAGTGTTTTCCGATTCACTCCTTTTCCCCTATTCCAGCTTTCACCGTATCTTGAGGTGCCGATCCAGAACCCATTTTCGGAGTCGACAGCCTTTTGGCGACCACGGTGGGACAACCAATGTCTTCAACCGTGCTAGCTTGATTCAACCGTGCAACTAGTTGTTTTCCGACTTGGTTCCTGCGTGAACCGGCTTGTCCTTTACCTTTTCCATGTCAATTTACCTTTAGACTTGCTGTTTACTCTTTCTTTAAGATTGTTCCCCATGTGGACTTGAGTTACTTGTCTTTAATTTCAACCCGGTTCCCGCGTGAACCACTTTTCTTCTTATAAACCGGTTCCCGCGTTAACCACCTTTCTTTTCCAACTAGGTTCCCGCGTGAACCACCTTTCTTTTCAGATCGGTCCCCACATGGACCACCTCTTTACAGCACCTTTAGATTGGCCCCACGTGGCTCTTTTTCTATTTTTTCAACTCTTATACCACTTCCCGCGTGAACCACCCCTTTCTTCATTAAAACCGGTTCCCGCGTGAACCAAACCCTTTTCTAAACTGGTTCCCGCGTGAACCAACCCGCTTTCAGTATGGTCCCCGCGTGGACCACCCTTTTTCACCACTTTATATTGGCCCCACGTGGCCCTTCTTTACTTTTTCCAATTAAACAAACCGGTTCCCGCGTGAACCACACATTTTCCTTCAAAAACTGGTTCCTGCGTGAACCACCTACCTTTCCAAAACCCAGCTCCCGCGTGAGCCACTTTATTTTCAAATCGGTCCCCGTGTGGACCATCCTTTTACCTTTACTTTAGATTTGTCCCCACTTGGACACTCCATCACAAGCCGGTTCCCGCGTGAACCTACTTTTAGTTGCTAGTTGCTAGTTATTTGTTTTACTTTATCATTGCATGTCTTGCTTGCATTCACTTGTTTGATTTATTTAATAGCTTTCATTCATGTTTGCATATTGATTGCTTCTTCTCCTTCTACCCTCCATTTTTCATTTTTGCATTAGCTTTTGCATCGGGTACCGGACTCATTCCGATCCGTAAGGCATTCGAGGCGGGGGCTCTCTCTCCCAACACACCCTCACCCTCCAAACACCTTCTTGGTGGATTCTAACCTCTCTTCTGGGATATTCCTTCCTAATTGATCTGGTTGTTTCCATCAAGACATCCGTAAGTCCCCAATCGTGGAGTATTCCTCTCCGCACGATTGGGCCGGTTGTACCACTTCCCAAAACCCGAAGAACCCAAGTACCTACTCGTGGTGATTGAGTGATAACCTTAGGTCTTGAAGATTGAAGCAATAGGAATCATACCCATTTGAGTGAACAATTGCTAACAATCTATCTAATCTAAGGTTTCAACCCAAAAATTGTCGAGTAGTCATTTTAAAACCTTGTTTGCATAACTTGCTTGCTCTCAACAATTGAAAACAACCAAAAATTTCTCTCTTTTCAAAACACCTAAAAAAATCCCTTTAATTTTTGTGATCAACTTGCTTGCCAAACAACCAAATTGAAACCAAATCAAATCAAACAAACAATCGTAACCAAACAAAATTCTCTTTGCAATTACACATTTCATTTGCTTTCTTTCAACCATTTTGTAAGAAAATTTGACAGGATGCCCATGACACTAAGGTACGGAAGACACATCAGGATGTCGGACTACTACAGCCAAGAAGAGGAGTATGAGATGGGTCACTACGAGCTTCAGCAACCCATGGTCCAACTAGATGGCCATGTTAATGCCGTGATGGAACCTGAGGTCCAAGATCCCGCTCACCGATCCGCCTCACATAGTATAAAACAAGCTCTCAAGGATCTATCTCTTCACCTTGATCCCGAGACCTTTGCAGTTATAAAATCTGCCACTAATCAAGATCCGATAGAGGGAAATCAAGCCCCCTCACCACCCCAACCGGCAGTCAGGTCCCTAATCATTTCTTCTCCTGGGCAACCCTGCCGTGTCTCCACTCATCCCGTTGTGAGGCATTCACATAACACTATTCCAGTTCCTGTTTCCAACCCACCTCTTTCGACCCATTCACCTAAACACTTTGCTCCCATGGCTCAGGAATCCAGCCTCACCCAGTCATTAATGAACAAACTTAACCAGATGGATGAGCGCTTTGAAGAGATGAGGCACCGCCTTGATTCTAAAGCCATCCCTGAAATCTCTATCTCATCCTTCCCAGTTCTACACCTTCCTCCTTCAGAGATACCAGTCTTTCAACGTTACAATGGGACTAGTAATCCTTTCAACCATCTAAAGAGCTTTCTCTATGACTCCGCGTTCAGGAAAAATGACCTCAAAGCCCTTGCCTTCCTATTCCATCGGTCATTGGAGGGATCCGCCCTGGACTGGTTCTATTCTTTTGATTCCATTGAGGCAGCGGATTTCGACATTGTCAAGGCAAAGTTTCTACAGAGGTACAAGGATCGGGTGGGGCCAGCCTGCTCGATAACTGATTTAATTGCCGAAAAGATGAGGCCGGATGAGGACTTTTCCATATTTGCTGATTGGTGGAGGGGAATGGCTGAGAGGCTAGTGGATACCATCTCAGAGGGGGAGCAGGTGAGGATGCTCATCGGGAACACCACGCCCAACCTTCGTAACCTCCTGATCATGCACCGCCCAACAACCATGAGTGAGTTGTGTGATAGCGCCCGCTACCTCCAAGCCCACTTTAAGGATGCATCCATGATCAACCCATTCGACACCAAGCCCCGTAACACTAGAAAGCCTACACCTGTAGGACCCACTATCGAAGGGGTAGTAAACAATGAGAGCATCAATGCCATGGGTAACCAGGGTGGGTATCGCCAAAGCCAATACCGTAACCCACCACCCAACCAACAATACCGCCCAGCTCCTCAGCCAGCTCCTCAACCCCAGCAGCAACTTGCATACAACCGAGCACCACCATAGCAACCCACCTACAACCGAGCGCCCCAGCAACCAAATGCCTACAACCGAGCACCTCAACAACCTGTCTACAACCGACCACAACCACAACAACAAGCTTACAACCAAGTGCCACCACCAGCCAACCGACCTAGGAGGGGAGGACCTAAGAGAGAATACTATCCTCTACTGCCATTCTCCCTCACCGATATCTTTAACACACTAATGGCTGAACAGTAGTTGGAACTTCCAAAGGAGAGAGAAGGATGGCCGGCAAATGTTGACACAACAAAGTATTGCGCTTACCATCGGTATCCCGGGCACACAGTGGATGTCTGTTTCTAGTTTAAAGACTACATCCATGACCTCAATGATCAAGGGAACATTGACTGGGCACAGATGGGAGAATCCATTCAAGCAATGAAGGCACGTCAGAATCAACCACGGCGACAGCAAGCACAACAGCAGCCCGGCCTGGGCATAGTCCAAGATCTGCTCCCGGTACATGCACCCGTACAAGCACTGGCACCAGCACCACCAAACCAACGACTCAGCCTCGTCCACTCCGCCATCGAGAAGTCAACCCACCATTCCCAGGGT